>OZ007496.1:128980006-129652506 GCA_963931805.1 Microdon myrmicae
TAACTGTGATCTTTTTGTTGGTAATGGATCCATCAGCGTTGACGGTTTGTATTGTTTCAGGTTCCAGGCCTTGTGGATTTACCTTGCATTCCTCGAGCTCGTGTTCCTCTGCGCATCTGCCGCAACGTCTTTGCTGGTGGCATGAGACCGCCAAGTGTCCTGATTCTTGGCATCGCTTACAATGAAGAATTTCTTGTTTGTGGGGCTCTTCGATTGCGATTTTTTGGGTAAACAAATATTTAATTTGTTTAAGTTGCTTGATGTCCTGATTAGGTGGGATTTGTATGATCCGGAGGTTCTTTACGTTGTTTGTCCTCAGGTACGGTGTTTGGAAGTAGTCCAGCTTATTGATCTTTATTTGTGGACATATCCTAGCGATTTCCAGTCCCACTTGTTCGTTGGTCCATTCGGGATCGATGTGCCTTATAATAAAGGTAGCTGGTTTGCTGTTCGGATGCTGGAAGGTGAAGAAGTGATATTGCTCCTCCAACGGTTTTTTAACTGCCCTATCATGATCGAGTAATGACCTGACTGTTATTGAAGTCCTAGATCCTTTTGCATTGGTGCTAAAATTCCGGCGACCCAGGGCATTTTGCAGGGTTTGAATTAGTGCTTTGGTGCTGGTCGGGTTTCTGATGTAGATTGGCGGTGGTCTTTCGTTTTTGTGCTGGGCGTGCAGGGGACTCGGTGCTGGCTTGGCTTGTTTGGTGGATTCCTTATGGGCTGATGATTGTTGTTTGGGTGGAGATGTTTTATGGTTTAGGCTGGGAGAAGGCGTCATCTCCATACAGGCATCGTCGCTGTTTTGGGTGGGTTGCTTTAGGCAGTGAATTTCCTCCCGGAGTTGTTTCACCTCTGCTGAAAGCTGTTGGATGTATTCCACGGCTTCGTGGAATTTTTGTTCGTAGTCCATGTGTTTTCCTGGATTTTCCATTTTTGTGGTCTTCTTAGATGAGTTTTGAAGAGTTTCAATGGCTCTTCTCTTCCGTTCTAATAGATATTCCCGGGTAGCGCTCGGGTCGTTGTCTGGCATCTGTGAAGACAGATTTCGACTACGGCATCCAGCGAAAATTACACGTGTTTGCTCGTGTATAGTTAAAATTTCCTTTTTTTTTTTGTTATTATATATATATATGTATATTGTTGTTTCTTTTTTTTAATATTTTTTGTTGTTTTTCGATTGCACTACACAATTTAATAGTGCACTTAACACACGTAAACATAAACACGTGTAAACACGTTTCTGTGAACGTCCGCACTGCACGAGATCTCGACTGTTTATGGCGCGTATATATATATATATATATATTTTTTTTTTCCAAGGCTCGGATATCACTTAACTATTCCTTTATAAAGGAAAACAAATCGAAAATTGTATTCCGAAAATACACATTTTCGTACAACAATCTCGATTTTTGGGTATCCTGAGTGAGAATTGAATTCTTATGAAATTATTTCGCAGATGTGGGAATGTATCTGCTTTTGGTTTTCTGTTTGTTTTTCTCAATGGAAAATTTTCAGATAAAGATAATGATCTCTGAATTTTGGTTTTCGTTGATGCCGTGGGGCGAATATGAAACGTAAACGAATATTGGATTTGTTTATTGTGAATTTTAATTTTAATTTCGGTTTTTGGTTATATTTATGCCGTGGGGGCAAATGTTGGGCTATAAATGAAAGTTTGATTCGTTTATTGCGAATTTTGGTTTATGTTTGGGTTTTTGTGGGTTTTGATTGGATTTTAGGTTTTAGCGTATTATTGCTAGGATTTGGATGTAGGAATGGGGGAAATAGGTGGTAGGGCTTTTTGGAGCACTACATTAATATATGTAAATATAACAGCTTGTGTTTGACAGACATTCGTGAATTCTAACGAAAATGAAAAAAAGTTAATTTCGTGTGTTGATTAACCAAAATCCATAAATTGTTTCATTAAATAAATAAATAAAAAGTTAACAGTTACTGCACTCTAAAAACGAACAATATACTAATTAAAAGTATTAAATTAATTAAATTAATTCTTGTGAAGTGAGGCACAGTGAATCAACCAAAATAAAAAATCAAAAACAATTAAAAAAACAAGACAAAGACAGGACAGTGAAAACAAAAAAAAACAAAACACATAAAATCAAACAAACAAAACAAAACTTAATAAACGGTGCAGTGAAGCGCGAAAAATACCTAATAAAATTCGCAACCAACAAAATAATAAATATATCACCTTGGTCCTAAGTGTGAAAGTAAGAACTTGTGGGGGGGTTAAGTTGTATTACTGGTTTTAAATGTCTCTCGAAGAAATCAAATTAAACACGACCCTGGTTTGTAATTCACTGTCTTTATTTTCGTCACTTGAACTTAAAGCTACCTTCGATTGAAGTCTTGGATCTAAATTCATCACACGGTTTTATACACTTAAAAATTAACTAGAAGACAACTCGGTACACAAGTTCACAAACACAATAATTATTCAGAAGTCAATTTACAAACATAAAAATAGTTCAGAAGGCAGCTCCGTGCACTGTTTCATAAACATTGAAATTAGCTACATGACGAGTCGGCACTCAAATTCACAAGCATAATAATTGTTCAGCAGGCTATCCACTTTTCAAAACGTTTTATTATTTGCGGGCAACGACGCGCTCCATGACTGTACTCGACTCCAGTTGAATCATGACTCGATAAAAATCCATTCGTGGACGTGCACCGTCCACTAAGGGTGAGTTTCCAATCCACGCAATAAAAACGTAAAGTTGTTCGTGCCTTGACCAATCAGAGAGGAGGTCTCTGATTCGATCACCGCAAGGGTGCGTAATATTTCTTGTTGCCTGACCGTGACAACAAGAATCGACAAAAATGAAAAATCAAAGCAGGCATAATAAGAAGCAGCTGCATGTGAACGGTGGTTTGTCCGTCCGTAGGGCGACTTGGGGTATTGGCACTACGACGATTATGCGTCGCATCGCTGCGGTATTCTTCATTGCATGCTATAATTAAAGATTGGATTTTTGGCACCCTGGCGCGACTTGGAGTGACTTTGAATGAGTGGATAACTTTATGATCAAGTTGATCCGAGGGCATATTGCGAGATTAATGAGCTTGTCGAACGATTTAATTTTTTGTGCATATTACCCAAACAATATGTATTATGAGGGGGTACGTCGTAATGGTTTTATTCCACCAGAAGCAATCCTTAGTCTTGACATGAACGGCCTCATACAAAATGAATCCGCTATACCGTTCATTTATTACGTGCGTCGGTCGGGTATAGATAGACGAATATGTTATAATCGAGAGGTCGCGCACACAGATGAAGAGCGCCTGCAGTTCAGTAGGGCAGTTACACAGTAAGACCGAAAAGACACCAATAAGCAACACCAGAGATTTTGGTGGCTGAGTGGCAATTAAAAACCTGTTTCCATATAAAACCGGCAAAAAAGAAAAAAAAAAGGGAAGCAATAATAATAATAATAATTAAAAAAGTCAAAAGAAAAATTTAGTTTAGTATTTAAGTTAGATATGAGGTAAAAACAATAACAAAAACAACGTTTTTTCTGTTTTTCATTTTCTTTGTATCTATTATAATTAAGTTCTTTAAAATTCATGTAAACAAAATAATCATAATGTCGAAAGGGAAATGTTCATGCTTTAAGCGTATGCATGTAACTACGCAAGGGACCAGTAAGTTAGGAAATAAGATAACATACGCTAGAGTTTAATCATTTTTGTCTAGCGAGTAAGTAAATTAATATAAGAGGAAGAAATAAAAAATGATATAAAAATGAAAAAAATGAAATGAATAAGAAATCCAAATATCGAAGCAAGAAATGTAAATGTGTTGCAGATGTCTATGAACGGTTCTATGTCCTATTTTAACAATCTCCTCAATCCCGAGAACGCTTAGAAACCTATTTTATTCGAATCAACCTCAGTGGGCAAACCACTTTGGAGTCCAAATTTGTATCCATATATCCGTAACGAAAGTTGGCAAGCCATTTCCGTGGTATGTTTACCGTCAAGGCATTGGCCCCATTTATCTATCGGTAAACCTCCGCAATCTTCAATCCGCATAGGTTTTTTATATTATATTATTAGGAGAGGCGAACCTATAGCCTCGAGTCAGCACCCCGCTTAAATAACGGTTGGACTTGTTCTTAAACAGTTGCAGGTTGGATCGCTCTGGAAACACTCGTGTAGGGTGGGTGATCCATAGTTTTCCTATTCTGTAACGGAACGACCTTTGCTACAAAGATATGCGTGTCGTCGGGGTATGTACCGCAAATTGGCAGAATCCGTCGGATTGTTTTGTGGAGCCGTAAATAAACTGAAGTTCGTGTGATAATACCACGATCCCTGTATATGTAACTGTAGAAAAGGGTCCACTCCGCGCTTTCGATGTGAAGGCGACTGCAGTCCCGTTGTCAGCTCTGTATCCTCTTTCAGGCGTATCGCTTATCTCTGTATGATATCAAATAAGTCAAGGCTATGCTTAGGAGCAGTTTCCCAAATATGGAAACAATACTCGAGTCCGGGTCTAATTTGAGATTTGTATAGAAGAAGTTATTTGGCTCTAAAAAAATAACTCAATTTCCTGAAGGCGGATCTGTCGATATTTGATACGTATATACATTCCCACAGATCGTGACGACGACCAAATTTATGCTTTCCCTAGAGGGCCGGCCATTCACCATCAGCTGTGAAAACAACCATATACTTTTTCTGGTTAACGTTAAGCGTTGCGTATTCGTTCGACACGATTGGCCTTCCCCGCCGCGGAACCATATCGAAATCCCGATTCAGAGAGTCGATTTGGCAACATCTCAGCTGGTGCGACATTGATGGCCTAATCGGCTGGTCACCCAACAAAGGGAAACAAGCGTACTATTACCCGCAAAAATGAGCACCTTGTTACCTGTTGACCACAAGAAATAATTTATGTGAAGCAAAAACTAGGTTGGAACCAAAATGGGATCTTGAGGCACCCCAGAATTAACAGAATACTGGTCCAACGAGATGCCGCCCACAAATACCTGGATCAAATGATTTTTGAGGAAGCTCTCTGTCCAGTCACAAGTATGAAAGATGCTTGCTCCACAACGCCCCATCCCAAACTCGGTAAAAACCCTTGGATATATCTACTGTGGCGGTTTTTTAGCCTATTCACATTTATTCTTCTTATATTAGCTTACTGGCTCGTCACAAGCTCTTTAAATTGGCCATTGTCTTTTTGTTTTGTTTTGCCATTGTGATATGTTATCTACATATATATATATATATATATATATATATATATATATATATATATATATATATATATATATATATATATACATATATATATATATAAGTATATATTTGTAAATATATGCATATATATATATATATATATATATATATATATATATATATATATATATATATATATGTATATATATATAGATGCTCCTCGATAGTATAGTGGTTAGTATACCCGCCTGTCATGCGACAGACCGGGGTTCGATTCCCCGTCGGGGAACCTCTGGCGCAAGATTTAATGACCTTGCCCGGAAAAAACAAATCATTATAGAAAATTTAACAAGCCTCAGGACTGGCTAAATAAGGCCAAAACCGGCTCCCGGTTGTAGTGCCGTTGATGATGATGATATATATATATATATATATATATATATATATATATATATATATATATATATATATATATATATATATATATATATATATATATATGAAAGACAATTGTATCCAGAATAATGAAACCGATTGGATCCAGAAAATATGAAAGGTTAAAATATGTTTTTTGTTATTACCTATAAATAAGGAAACGACAATTGTAGTTATGATTATTTTGTTGTACAATTTACACTTCTTTCGATCGTGTTATCTTTTTATTTTACTTTCTGTCTAGTTGACATATTTTTAATTAAATTTATCCTACCCCATCTATCGTAACTTTATATAACTAATGTATGGAATTAGGGTGTCGATAAGATAGCGCGAAACATTTAAAACGCGGTAAATGATATATTAAAGAAGATAATTTTTTTTTCATATGTGGATATATCATCGGTACACAACTGGGATCCGACTCCACCGGTCCCGATTTCGAGTCCATGTCATCTAGTATAGCACTCCCAGGCTCTGGGCGTCCTGGTCTACGCCATCCCTCCATCGCAGACAAGGTCTGATGAGCTGTCTCCTCCCATACATCCTGCCACAAAGCACTTTCCGGGTAGACTCCTCTTCACTCATTCGAGCTAGGTGTCCCGCCCACCGGAGTCTACCGAGCTTGACTTTCCTTATAACGTTAGCTTCAAGATACATCGCGTTAGTTGTAGCGTCTCCGGAATCGCCCTCTCTCACACCCGGGGCAAACTATTCTCCTTAAGACCTTCCTCTCGAACGCGACTAAGAGTTCAGACTGCATTTTATTGAGCATCCAGATCTAGGATCCATACATAAGTGCTGCTAAGACTATGGTCTTGTAAAGTAGTAGCTTGAATGTTCTGGATAGATTTCGGGATTGCCTTCATAGACCATAGTAGGCTTTGTTGGATTTGATCAGCCATTCGCGTATTTCTTCTTCCATATTGTTATCGGCTGATACTATTGACCCAATGTAGTTAATGGATTGCACTACTTCTAATTCGTGTTCCGCTACCCTGATAGTTTGACCAACGTTAGGTCTACCCTTCGCAGAAGTTTCCACCATGTACGTAGTTTTTCCGTCATTAATTTACAGTCCCAGTTTTTGTGGCTCCTGCTCGATCTGGGTGAAGGAGTCCTGTACAGCCGAATCGCATCTACCGTTGATGTCCATGGGATCTGCGTAGGCAAGTATCTGGCAGGACTTGGTGACAATAGTCCCTCTAGTTGTAATTCCAGAGTCGCGGATTACTTTCTCCAATGCCATGTTGAAGAGGAGGCAAGTCAAACCGTCCTCCTGTCGGAGTTCATTAAAGATGTTTATTGGTTTGGATGCCGCCTTAAAGTCTATAAATAGATGATGCAATGGGATCTTAAATTCCTCACACTTTTCTATCGCCTGCCTAAGGGTGAATATCTGGTCAATCGCTGATTTGCTTGGGATTAAGCCACACTGATATTAACCAATGATGACTTTAGCGTAAGGGGCTATCCGATCCTGTAAGATAGAGGAGAGTATCTTATAGGCGGTACTCAGCAAAGTTATATCCCTATAGTTACTGCACACCTTGATATCTCCTTTCTTATGGGGAAATTATACCACGACGCCAATCTTCCGGCATCTCCTCTTGCTATAACATATATACGTGCACCACGTCTCATGAATGGCGTGATGTAACGCTGTCTCTTCTTGTTTGATCAGGTCAGCCGGTATGCTATCAGCTCCGGGGCATCATTTGATTTGAGCTGCCTTATGGCTTTTCATGTTTCCTCAATACTTAGTGGCGGCAGCATGTGGTCTTGATCTTGCATTGCATATTTGGGGATAACCGTTCCTATCCTTCCTAGCTTCCGGTTCTCCCTTTTATGCCTGGCTCTAGTGAAGAGTTTGATCATACTAAATTCAAGGTCATCATACTTCAGCTCTTGCAGGATTTTAAAAAGAGCCTGCGGTTTAGTTTCAAGGTCGAGGCCCTTTAATAGAAAGGTGATATTTTTAAGCTCTTTCGGTGTGTAAGAATGTTAAATGATTTTCTAACAATTAATCTGTCTTTCACAGAACTTACCCCTGTGTTGTTTTCTCCTGCTGACGTATGTTGATGTCCGCTGTGCTCTGGATCGGATCAAACAATAACACAACACATTTCTTTCTTTAATTTTTTCACAGTTCATCTTTGTTCAACTTTATTAATGATAATACTTTCTTAATCACAAACATGTATTAATTGATAAAACACAATTCCTTTTCAACTCTTTTAAAATTCTTTTTCAACTGTTTTCTTTTCTCCGTTCTTTTTTCTCTTTTAATTTTGAATTCATTTTACTTTACTTTGATTCTACACGAACCGCACGCGCACACGAATCAATTGAAAACCAAAAGCTCATTTCAATATTTCTTTTTCTTCTTATATTTATTACTTTTACGGGCCACCGAAACGACTGAAACGAACTGTTCGCGTCGACCACACGATTAACAAGAAGTCCGAATCTCGTGTCTTTCGCCACATATTCTTTTTTGTTCCGCTTCCACGATAGTTATTTCTAGGAAGCGGCGGAATTGGCTAAGAGGGGGCGACTATGGCTAATAAAAGGAAGATGACTATGTGAGTGGGGTTTTAAATGGCGGTTTACTTTTATTTAAATTATCTACTATTGTATTTGGGGATATTCTATTGTAAAGGGAATTTAGTGATTTGGAGGGAAGGTAAGGATATGTATAAGAAGACACGAGATGTTAATTATTTCAAAGGGGGAGTGATAATTAATTGAACTTTAATTATATAACAAGAATAGAATTCCGCAGTGGCTCTTTTCGAGCAAACTTTTGTTTTAATATGGTCACAACGTTATAAGTTTGAATGGCATGGCTATTGCCTCCTAGTCTTTTAATCACAAAATTATTACTACCTACAACTAACTTACACAGACTTACTAATTCTTTACAATCGATGTCTACTGTGTTGATTGGTGGCATTTTAGTTTTTTTTTCTGCTGTTGTCCTTTTGGCTGATGAGCTTCTTTATGTTCATCTAGCCTTTGTTCTGAGTTTTAATTTTGTTGCAGATGTTGGCCTTCTTTTGGATGCGGCTTTTATTGTTTATTTGTTTGTTGTTTCAGCGCTTAAACTTGTTTTCTTTCTTCTTCTTCTTTCCTCTTGTCGCGCTTTTGCTGTGCCTAGTTTCGCTTCTAGCTAATTTATTTCTTTGTATTCGTCCTCAGATTCAGAAGAAACCAGACAAGCGAATATGTTATTAGAAAAATTTCCCCCACCGTTGGGAATAGAGGGGAATGCATTTTCCGCCCCTTTTTGTTGTTGTTCTGACATAAGTTTTGCCGCTTTGTTGCGAGTTATCATTATGTTATTTATTTCGCTCGCTTTGATTTAATTTTCCGCTTTTAGTTTCGGGTTGGTGTACGAAGAGGGTTGTAATAGAGTTATTTTGGCCCCTCCATTGAATATTCGCACAATACAATTTGGTTTTTTATGTTCACTGCTATTGTAACTTCTCACAACGCAAAACACGGCGCGAAAATCAAATCTATTGTCTTGTTCAGATATTTGGTCTACCTGACTTCACTTTTAAGACCGTTCCGTTGAGAGATTTGTTCACTACAGTTTGTCTGTTGTCGACACGTCTTCAACGGCTGGTGGTAAACCTGGTTCTGGCATGGGCAGAACTCTATCCATAAAAGTGTGGGTAGCAGGACCAGAAATTTGTGAGATTAGGTTACCAAACGAACATCTCACTACAGAACACAGAACGTCAATTTTTTTTCTTCAAAACACATAATAATATATGAAAATACATACGTAAGAATACTGAAAACGTAGTAAAACGCTGTTGTGTGTTGACGAAAATCTTTCCATCTCCAGGAAGGTGACGCTTCAACAAAGCGTACAGGAACACATAACACCAAATATGCATGTTAATTCCAGGGAAGACATGTGGGGAGGAGAAGTATTGTGCCAGGCATGGGCACTCCGTTCACTACTTTCCCATCATCCATTAACTTGCATTAAGTTCCGCCAAAAGTTAGTCACCAAATAAATGAACGAAAGGCCGCCACGTTTGTCCGCAACTTTGAGTAAAGGAAAAACTCTTCGAAACACACCGTCCACGAGAAGTGAGCAAAACACATTAATAACGACACCCAGGAACCGCTGCCGGAAAATTAAACACACGGTTATTCTGTTGAAGTAAATGTTTTTTTATTTTATTTCACTTTATTTATTAACTTGTTATTAGCCATTATTAAACATGTTAGTGTTTTTATACTTCACTTAAATTTATTATTAATATTTAATTGATATTTTAATGAATTTTAAACACGGTGAAACACTTCCTTTTCACACGACCTACGCTTCTCCGCCGCGCGACGGAGAGCGGGAGCGGCAACGACCGTGGTAGTCGGCGGATGTAATTTAACTCAGCGGTACAATCTTCGTTTGGGGTGAGTTTGTGGTGTGGTGGTAGATATCCTCTTCACTAAGGATATGTATTTACTTACCACCAGAGAAACGTAAAGTCTCTCTTGGTAGAATAGAGAACCTGATCTCGTAATGGAGATCATGGTGGTATGTGTGATGGTTCAGATCTGTGTTGTTTACAAGGACAAAGGGATCGAGAAGATCGTTCTCTATGAAGTGCATCGCGTCTAAATAAATAAACGACAATGCTTCGAAGAAATGTGGTAAGAGAAAAGATGAGACGATTGCATCATAAAAGTCTTAGATGAGTGATGCCTTTGTGTAAATATACGAATAGCCATTCGAAAGAGGTGCTAATGTATTACAATAATATACAATGGGAATTGTATATCGGGTCTTGGGTCGGTGGCCAAAACGAATGCCTTGCTTGCATTTGTATATGCAGGGAAATTCGTTGCGGCAGAGAAAGGAACTGGGGATTGATAGTGGGAAAACAAATCATTGGTTGGATATTATACATGTTTACATGCGTAGGAATTCGATTTCAATTCAATTCAATTTTTATTAGGTAGATAATATGGTACATTTATATTTTACAACTAGTATTTAAGAGATTTAGGACAGCAATTCCTTTACAACTATAATCTTAAATCTATATAATAACAATAGCACAATTTTAATGAATAATCAATAATAAATTAAAGGAAAACTAGAAGAAAAAATCCTTATTTGAATCTTAAGACTAATATTGCACAGGTTTCCGGTTATTTTATGTAATAATGACCTCGATATAATTTTCATAGACAGGTACACATGTAGTGATTTAGGATAACGCAAGACGGGATACGAGAACATTGTCAGAAAAAGAACAATTGACGAAGTAGTTTCGTTTGATTTTGTCAATAAGGAACTCTACCGGTTTAACGTTAGCGTTTTCATGTAGTTCATGTGTCGAATAATGCAATGGCAAATTCAGCAACATTTTCAATATTTTACTTTGACACCTTTGCAATTTTATTTTGTGTGTGCGAACACAATTACACTATACAGGGGCCCCGTACAAGAGTATCGCTTGAAAAATGGTTTTAAATATTTTAATTTTATTTTCGATGCTAAGCTTTGACTTTCTACACATTAATGGATACATAACTCTTATGACTTTGTTTATTTTGTCAATTATGGTAGTGATGTGTTTTTGAAAGATAATACCTATATAACTAAAGTCTTCGGAGCAATCAATATCAACTGCACACATTTTGAGTTTAGTGCCATTTGATAGGTAGCAGAGTTTCCTACATCTCGAAAACCAGACAGCTTGTATTTTATTACCATTTATTTTTATTTTCCATTTCCTGTAATATATTGCTAGTTTGTCAAGAGCTGCTTGCAAAGAGTTGTAGACATTAGTGAATAAGGCACCCGAAGAGAAAATGGCCGTATCATCGGCAAACATAGCTACCTGAATGTTTTCACCTAGACATGGTAAATCTGCGAAAAACAATGTGAATAATATGAGACCAAGGACCGAGCCTTGGGGTACACCATAGTGGATTTGGTGAGTAGAGGATATGTCGGTTCCTATACTCACAACATATTTCCTCGAACGAAGAAAGCTCTGGATAATTTTGATAAGCGGCATTGGCAGCTTAAGCTTCAGTAGCTTACGAGGGTTGCCTTTTATATTTCGGGATTAGAGAACAAAAACAAATATTGATTATCGAAAATCACTTTATTGTTTTTCAAAATATTCCCCATGAAGATCTATACACTTTTGCATGCGTTTGAACCAATTGTCGAAGCACTTTTGCCACTCTGATTGAGGTATCTCCAACACATGCATTCTGAATGCAGCAACCGCTTCTTCGGGTGTCGAAAAACGTTGACCTCTCAGTTTGTTTTTTACGTACGGGAATAAAAAGAAGTCATTCGGTGCCAAGTCAGGACTATACGGCGGATGACACATCAAATCGATGTTTTGGGTGCTCAAAAATGCAGTTGTCGCAGCCGATGTGTGAGAGCTCGCATTGTCGTGGTGAAGAGTGATCCGTCTTCGGCGGTTGGTTTTCCTGATTTCTTGGAAGACAACTGGCAAACAAATGGTTGTGTACCACTCAGAATTGATTGTTCTGCGTTGTTTTAGTGGTACGGTTGCGACATGTCCAGGTTTTCCCAAAAAAACAGGCGACCATTTGCTTGGAAGTGCTTCGTGCGCGAACAACTTTTGTTGGATTTGGCTCATCTTGAAACACCCAGACAGTCGACTGCTGTTTACTTTCGGGCTCATACGCGTAAATCCACGATTCATCACCTGTCACGATGTCATAGACGTGTTTCGAAGCACCGCGGCCGTATTTTTTGAGCATTTCTTTCGACCAATTGACACGAGCCTTTTTTTGGGCGATTGACAAATTGTGTGGGATCCAACGCAAACAAATTTTTTTGACAGTCAAATGTTTATGCAATATTGAATGTATGCTGGTCCCACTAACGCCTAAGGTTGTCTCAATCTCACGATAGGTCACATGACGATCTTCCAATATTAGTTCGCGCACAGCATCAATGGTTTTCGGAACAACAACTGATTTTGGACGACCTTCACGAAATTCATCTTGGAGTTAACTACGACCACGATTGAATTCACCATACCATCGATAAACACTGGTTCTTGATGGAGCTTCATCGCCAAAAATTGAATTAAGTTCATCCATGCACTGTTGCTGAGTTAATCCACGCCGAAAGTTGTAAAAAATAATCGCACGAAAATGTTGACGATTTAATTCCATTTTTGGGCCGAGATGAATCTTTTAAGTTACTGTAAACAACACAAATAGCGCTCGTATGTCAAAACGTTCTGAGTGCGTATAACCTCAAAAATGTCCAACTTTATGACAGAGCTGTCAATTGCCGGATTGCAACACTAGGGTTGCCAAATCCCGAAACGTAAGAGGCAACCCTCGTATAAATTAAGGCATCGTTCGATACCGTATCAACGGCTTTTTCGATGTCTAGAAGAACCAGTTCCGTTGACTCCTTGTCGATGAACTTACCAGCTATGTGGTTTTGAATGCGCAAGACTTGGTGGATTGTGCTGTGACCACTACGGAAACCGAACTGAAAGTTTGGTAAGATGTCATTGGCTTCAACAAATCGATTAATCTTTTCCTTAATGATTTTTTCTAGGAGCTTACTCAGACAGCTAAGTAGACTAATAGGTCTGTACCTTTCGGGGCTGTTCTTTGGTTTGCCGGCTTTGGGGATAGGTATTACTTTTGCTGTTTTCCAACAGTCCAGAAAATAACAGTTCCTAAGACACGCGTTGAAAATGAACGTTAAATAGTTACTTGCAGCAGGTGGAAGTGCTTTAATTAATTTGTTGTCAATATTAACAAGACGAGCAGCCGTTTTTGATTTCGTTTTTTTTTTTTATCAATTGTTTAACTTTGCTGATATTAGTTGCGTAAGTACTTTCAGTTGGTGTTTGAGAAAGTACATGGAGAGTGTTAGCAATTTCAGCTTCAGTACACGCGTCGCTTAGATGCATAGATATGGAGTGGTTCTTACAAAAGTGTTAGCAAGTAGGTTCGATTTCTCCGCTGGGGAAATAAACAACTTGTCGTGAACCTTAAACGGAGGAATACTTGACCCTCTCTTTTTCATAATTTTTGATATTTTCCAGAACGGTTTGCTTGCTTTGTCAAGATAGGAAAGGTGTTTATTCCAACACTTGTTCCTATATGCTGAGATTTCTTTTTTAATGATATTATTTAAGTCTTTAACATTAACTAGAAAACAATCAATTCTATAACGCAGCCATTTTCTTCTTTCAGAGTTTCGTAGCCTAATCGGATGTAAGATATTTTCAGGAAGCGGTGCCTTATCAACTGGATACATTTAGGTATCGCAATCTATTGATAACAGAAACAAAATTGTAACATAGGATACCAATGTGCTCGCTGCAGGTTATAGAATTTAGGCTGGTATCTGTTATTTGTCCGGCGCCGTGCTTCCTCTTTATATCGAGGGAAGAGCGGGGACCTTTTATTATTTCTTTATTTAATATTATATTTTAGAATATGGATTATTCTAATTTAAACTCTTTTTATTTAAGTAATTTAGTCACGATGAGAAATGTTTATTTCTTTTTGTTTCTTTGTTTTCTTCTTAATCTTATCTTAATCAATCTCAACTACTTCTCTCTCACTGTGTATTACACAAACTCAAAACTCAAACTAAAACTCAAAGTGAAACTACTTGAAGTGCTTCTCAACTCGAACTGAACTGATTTTACAAATGAATTTTTTCTCTACTTATAGAACATTGTGTTCTAATTTACTGTAAATTATAATATGAACAAAACAAATTTTCTCAAAGTATTCCTTTAGTTTCTGTGACTTTTAAATTGAATAAAATTTGAACGAAAATGAAAGTGCTCTGTTTTGAAATAAAAAGGGGCAAGTTATGAAAAGGGGCAAGTTATGAAAAGGGGCATGTTATTAAATGTGCTGTAACTGGCAATATTGTGAATGTTTATGAATGGTATGTATTAAGTGAGAATGTAATATATGTTAAGGGAAGTTTTTAAGAATGTGTAAGGAGATTCAGTGTTAAATTTAATAAAGGGTAGTATTCTGGAATACAACATATCACCTAGAACCAAGTTCGTGTTTATATATGATTTATAACAATTCCAGTTGGCGGCGGAATAGTTGTGGTATAAACTGGTACGATTTACAGCTACTGTATGATTCACTGTGAGGCTGATCGGAAGGTGGTCTGAACTTAACGCATTTAGAGTTAATGGTACAGTGCAGTAATTTGGAATATTAGTGATATATAGCTCGAGAGTTGAGGGGTTCTTGTTAGCATTCGCTGGGATATAGGTGGGGAGAAGTGGATAAAGTATGGAAAAACTTGGGCTGGAGTCAGTAACATCTAGTAAAATGTTACCCCAGCAGTTTGCCCTAAGACAATTCCACGACTGATGTCTGTAGTTTAGATCACCACCAATAATTACCTTGTTTCGAGTGTTGACTCTATACAATTTTTGCAGATCCCGCTTAAAGTAAGTAGATTTCACAATGTTTCTATTTCCACCAGGGAAATAGACTAAAAAAGACTCACCTTGGAGTTATCACTTAACGTTACATCTATACTAATTTCCTCAATTAACTTAAGGTGCAATGAAGGACGCAAGGTATGTTCTATACATTTTTTCACAACAATGGCGACACCTCCACCACTAGCATATACCCTGTCTAGGCGATAACATATGTAATTTTGACGTGAGAAAGAAATGTCTTGTTTGAGCCAGGTTTCTGAAACAAGTGCAATGTCAATATTAAAATATATCAAGAAACTAAAAAATGCATGCTTTTTGTTTTTCATGCTTCTTGCATTCCAAGTTATGATCTTAAGAGAGTTTCTTAACATGTTTTTCCGAATATATATACTTAATAGCTAATGAGGTAATTACGTTAAATTGGTCAGCTTTAGTTTGACAAGCACTAAGCTTGGTTACAACTTCATTAAGAAGAGAGTTTATCTCGGTAAATGAGAACAAGTTATCATTAGTTATAGTTTCAGACGGATTTTTCTTCGTGTGTGACGTATCACTGTTGGAAGGTTGCTGGGTTTGATGGAGGCCAGAAGCCCAGGTGGATGAAGGAAGTGAAGGTTGACGCACAGATCGCGATAGTGGAGGAAAATTATCAATGGACAATCGGTCGGGCAGTGGCTGCTGTTTGTCACTTGGAGGATGTAGGAACGTTGCATTTCCTGTACCACGTCCATGTGGGGATAATTTGCGGCGAATGTCTATGTACTGCTTTCGGCTAATGCATTCAGGATCGGTGGATTTATGTAATTGCTGCAATTTGCACACTTGATGACCTCATTCGTTTTGCAGTCGGATGTTTTATGGTTTCCCGAACAGATTGCACAGAAGCTATTTATGTGACAATGCATCGAGCCATGACCGTAAAGCTGGCAATTGTGACATTGTGTGACCTTACCTGGATGATGTTTTTTGAAGTCCCAGCGAACGATGGTTTTGAACAATGTGGAGAAGTTACGTTTGAGTTCATTTAGTTTTATAGTACCGCGTTGAATATAAACAATGTATAGGTAGTGTTTGTACAAGGCTTTTGTTGTTGAATTTATAATGATGGTTTTAACATCTAAGCACTTAATCCCGAGTGCAATTAGTTCATTTTTCACCATATCGTTGCTAATCAAGTCTAATCCGGATAGCACTACCTTTAATGAACGATTTTCCTTACGCGAGTGGGTAAAAAACTCACATTTTAACCGCAAGAGTTCGGTTCTAATTTTGTTGTATATGTCCATTGTTGGAGAACATATTTTTTGTCCAAGTGATATGTTTTTAATTAAGTAGTTGCCTATTTTAATGTTACTCAAAATATTACGCACTTTAGAACTGGTTGATTTTAACGCCACAATTGGCGGAACGGTTTCTTTAGTAAAAGCTGCGCACTGACCGACGTTGGTCTAATCCCTTTCAGATGAGTCCTCCATTAGACTTTGAAGTGGTTGGAAAAAGTTAGTGTTTGAACACATATTGGATTTCCCTAGCACTTTATTATTCACTTTTGTAAGTTTGTCGGGAGAAGTTTGGCCTCCAATACCGGGGTCGTAACGCAACCGTTTACGCTTAATTTTGTTTAACACATGTGGCCCAGGGGCCATAACTTAACGAATTTAACACTTGTTCAAATTGTATGTATGCGGTTTTATGGCACTAGGCACTAGATGTGCGTATTGATTTTGTCCCTTGGACAAAAGGTTTGCAAGATACGTGCATGTGGGAAGATAAGGGTACACATGAGGAATCAAATTGCTTAGCAAGCAATTGTGCCGGAATAGTTTTCCTACTTATAATACATGTATGCAAACGAATTATTTTCCAGCGAATTCTAATGATGCATTAGATGTGTGAACAGAATCTTTCAGGAATTTTCATGTAATGCGTTGAAAGCATTAATGTCCTTGTAGTTGGAAATGTTTATGCTGGGTAGAGATTGCGGTGCATGTGTGGGAAAGTTGGAATTGGCCTGGCAACCGAATGTACCGAATAGGCTTTGGGATTCCTGAAAAGGTAGAAAAGAAATCTTACTGGGAATTGTATGCCAAGAGATGCATGAAAGGTAAGTTTTCTTTTACAGGGACTTTTAGATGAGAAATTTGTTTTTTTGTTGCCGTTTCGAGTAGCTGCCGCATTGCACGTCCCCCACCATCAGTTGTTGTCGAAACTTTGTAGTGAGCACACGTTGTGTATTTTATATGCTAGCCCGCTCCATGAGACCGTGCGTCACCGTTTATGGAAGTAAAATAATCAAGTATTATTTTTTTATTAATCGCGTACTTTCGCTAGTTTATTATTTTATTTATTATTTTATTGTGTTTTATGCATAATATATGTATATTTGTGCATTTCTATGTGTGTATGTGAATGTGTTCTATATTATTAAACTTGGTACAGCATGTCTTATGAAAGCAAACAGCGTCATCTTGAAGCCCGCCTACATGAAACATCACTCGATGAGGACAGACCACCAAGTTCTTCAGATAATGAATTCGAGAATGAATACGAACCCGAGGAAATACAAAACTCAGACAGCGAAGAGGATTTGAGTGACCGAGAGCCTTCAGGTGACAACAACTCTTTATTTTATATTGGAAAAGACAAAAGTACGAAATGGAGTAAGGTACCTGCGCGCCAATCTGTTCGTAATAGAAGTGTCAACATAGTTTCACAGTTACCAGGACCCAAGCGAATAATAGTGAATGAAAAAGACCCTTTTCAAATTTGGAGATACTTTTTTGAAGATTCTATCATCCATATAATTATCAAATATACCAACCAATATATCGCTACAGTGAAACATATGCCCAAGAGACTGATTTCAAGGAAATATATTGCCTGATAGGATTGCTCTTTTCAGCTGTTGTTAAAAAATCTAATAATCTCAACGTTGAAGAGTTGTTTCGAACCGATGGTGGTTCAATTGAAATATTTCGGCTTTCAATGTCTGCCCAGAGATTTAGATTTTTACTGCGAGTTTTGAGGTTTGATTATGGTACTACGAGAGAAAATAGAAAGGAATTTGACAAAATCTGCCATATTCGAGAAATATTCGAGAAATTTGTTCAAAATTGTAAGGGTAATTACACTTCATCTGCTTTTGTAACTATGGATGAGAAGTTGGAAGGATTTCGCGGAAGGTGTTCATTTAGGCAATACATTCCAAACAAGACAAATCCATACGGCATCAAAATTCAAGCTCTTTCTGACGCAAAAATGTTCTACACATTTAATATGGAAATTTATCCCGGGAAACAACCGCAAACCACACAATTTCGACAATTCTAGCTTAGCCGTTGTTCAAAGATTATGCGAACCGATCTTCAATACAGGTCGCAATGTCACAACAGATAATTGGTACACCAGTATACCCTTATATGAAGCATTGTTGCAAAAAGGTTTAACAAACGTCGGAACAATCAGGAAGAACAAGAAAGAAATTCCTACAGACTTCAACATATTGCGCGGTCGAAATGTAAAGTCCAATATGTTTGGTTTTCGTGACAACATGGTTTTGGTGTTACATGTTCCAAAAAAAGGAAAAAATGTTCCTCTTATTAGTACAATGCACAATGATGTTAAAGTCAATGACGACACTCAAAAGCCCGACATAATTTTGAGTTACAATGACACCACGGGTGGCGTCGATGTCGTGGATCGCTTATGTGCAAATTATAATTGTGCTCGAGCAACAAGGAGCTGGCCTATGGTAGTATTTTATGCTATGCTAAATGTCAGTACCATAAACAGCCAAGTGATACACACAGCCAACAATCAAGCCACAAAATTGCTACGCCGAAACTTTATCGAGAATTTGGCTATGAAACTAATTGAACCCCACATAAAAGATCGGCAAACGCAATTGAACTTGCCACGATCAATGAAACTTAGACTGTCGGAGATTTTACATGAAGATGGTGTACCTGGGACCTCGGCTCCTTCAAGAAAAGGCCGGTGCTATGAATGTGGATAGAAAAAAAATAGGAAAACGAAGTACATTCGCCAAAAATGCCAACAATATTTGTGCCTTGAACACGTAGTGCCGTATTGCAGCGAAGGATACCAATTTTTGTTTATTTTATTAAAGTTCCTAGTGTCGAGGGACCAAAAAACTTAATTTCCATTTGAATATGTGATTTTTTTTTATTTTTTACTTAATTTGAAAAAATGTATTTTAAAAAAACTTGTTATTCCTAATGCTCTAAGAAAACAATTTTGTGAATTTTTATATTGAAATAAAAGAGCTTATGTTGATTTAATATCTTTGTTTTGTTGTCAAGGAGTATATATTAAAAAAAAAACACAAACTATTAGTAAAACTTTTCAAAAAATCTTCATTTGAAAAACCCGGTCCGTGAGACCGGCGTCACCATTGATCACAGTCAAATTTGCGTCACCAATGGCGGGTTAAGGTGCTAATGCGCTTGCATTAGCGAAAACTTATGCCGATTGGGATGTAGTTATGGGGGTTTTTCAAGTAAGTGGGCCGTGGGGTTTGTGGAACCGCCACTGACACTTCGCAGCTCCACGCACAACATCGGTGACAGCGACTACAAAATGCGATAAAAATTAAGAACCGCTTGGGTTCTGTTTTCCGAGTTCAAGGGTCAATAGGTCATCCCCATAGGTCAGGTAAGATAGATTTAATTAACTTGGAGGAAAGTTGTTTCAAGCTGTTCCTTGTTCTTTCAGGTACCCCAGCAAGCTTCTCCCACCAATGGTTATAGCTGGCTCGTGAAGGAAAACAAAAGAACAGATACCACGGCACGTGGAGGCTGTGGCATGCGGTTGAATCGATAATAGGTTTAGAAGGAAGACTTTGTGAGCTTATCTATTTCTAGGTGTCCTGGTCCGGTCAGGGGCCTTTAGCACAGTCCACTAGACCTTTGAAAGTTTGCGCTGAGAATCAGCCGTTCGTTTAAATAACTCCTAACATTGTACAATGTTGGAAACAGATATAAATTAATTTGGCCTTCTGTTTACTATTCTACATGAGTTCGGCATACTTTTGCGCAGTAATTATTGTAATTTTACACTTTCTTTTTTTCTACAAATTTGTAATTTTGTATTTCTTTAGTCATTGTTTGTTTGTTTTTGTAAATAGTGTGCATAGCTTATATAGTTGTAAAATATAAATAACGTGTTAATTTTCAGATATTAGACTGTATTACACAATTGCCATTAACTTACTATGAGCCATAGATTAGGCTTATGGTATATTGCGCTCCGGTAGCAAGTTGTGGATGTTATAGAGAATTATATAGTGCTTGCAATACTCAATTGTAGTCATTACTTGTTTTTTTCATTAACTAACGTTATATCCGGGAATTACGGAAGCATTCATATTAGCTGTTATTACCATTCTGGTATCATCTAATTATATATTATGTAATTACAGGGCATATAATTAGATAATTTGTCTCAACAATTAATGAAATCTATCATGTTTTCAGGAAGAGAACTGACGTACCTAAAAAACCAACGCATCCTTCTCATTTCAATTGCTTTTTCCTCTTTAAAAGGTCGCCTGTTTTTAATTGCCTTGTAGCGTAGGAATATAGATAATTGCCCTACTGTATATAGTAGTCGGGATAACTTGAAAACTGCACTCTGTACGACCTTTCAGTATAAACATTTTAGAAATTAATTGTCTACTTCAATGTAACATGTCGTTAAATCGCAGTATGCTGACGTAACTCCCCTTCCACTTTTCAGGTTGCACTGGTAAAATGCACCCGTACCGTTACCTGTACCTTGGTACTGTGCAGCCAAGGTGCATAATTGCAATTTACTTCAATTTGCCATCTCGTGTATCTGGTGTTCCTAACATGGGTGCACATGACATGTTATTAAGCATTATATTTGCCTTTGAATCGCCGTCACTCACATAGCCTGTTAAGTGAGGAATTGGCAATAAATACTCGTATGAGAGGCGTCCACCGCCTATGACATTAGACAGATAACACTTGCTTAAATCTAATTAGAAGACTGCACGAGTATGTTACGCAGCTCTCGGAAAAGGCGTGGAAGGCATTCATGCAAGTGACTGTTGTCACGATTACAATCGACATTAATTATCATACATATAACATTATAACAATTAATATATAATTTAGATAGGTATAGTAAGCATCGGTTTATATTTGACCTATATGTAGTTTTCAAGAAAATACTGTCGAAACATTAATTTCAATAATAAACTAGGAAAAATGTACACCTTGTATTATTTCCCACCGTTGGTAAGAAGTACTCAAAGATTTGGCAATGTTCAGGTACAAGAGAAGTTTTTCCCACACTAGTATGGTAAAAGAAGCCTCGCAAGAGTAAAAGTCCTTAGTTGGATAACAATAGAATTCACTGAAAGTTTAGTTTAGTTTACAATGGCTTTGCCCCATTTATTAATTTAGAACAAGCTTACAAAAATATTCTTATATCTAACTTAATTAATAACTTAACTACGAAGGTGAGGGGCGGAACAGGAGATGAAAAGAAGTTAGATGAGAAACATTTAGGACGCAATGTTTTTTAAGTGAGGGTGGTAATATAGAAGTCAAAAATGGATGACTTGGAGTTGACACTTCGCATCGTTCGGAAGACGGGTTAGTTGGAACTGTAATCGGTGTGGTAGGGGGAATGTAGAACGGGCAAGGATTACGTATGCTGTGCTGGTTTGTGTTGAAAGAGTTAAGTTGACAAGATTGGCACGATAGATGGAGCAAAGATCCACGGAGAGCAAAATGTATAAAGCGACCAGGAATGCTCTTGATTCTGCGAATGTGAGTCTGTTGGTAGGGAGACCAAACCTGACTAGCATATTTGAGCAGTGGGCGGACAAAGGAAATGTATAAGGTTCGGGTGACATATGGGTTGGAGAATACTTAAGAATTGATGCGCATTCTCAGATTGACGGGTATAGGGGGAAAATGTCTGAAGAGGCGGAACACATTCAGGAAGTTTGTGGCGGTGCCGCCAAACCCCACGGTACACTTACCTAAAAACCTCCATAACCTCATCCCAAGTGGCATAAGTTTTTGCTAATGCAATTGCATTAAGCACCTGAAAATGCTTCACGCATTCATTAGATCAAAGCTATAATCGTAAAGTCCCTGTAAAGAAAACTTACCTTTTCATGCATCTCTTTGCATACAATTTTCCGTAAGATTTCTTTCTTTACTTATCTGGAATTCCAAACCAATTCGGCACCTTCGGTACCAGACAAATTCCTGTAAACAAAATGATTCGGTTTGCACACAATGTAACCGTCATGACAGGTTAAATATTGCGCCGTCTATTTTCCAACTTCGCCATGTGTACGGTAAATTTCTTTACGTACACATTGGCCGGCGACCCTTTTCTCCCAGCAATCAAATCCTCTTACTCGCACCAGTGCAAACAGAAGAACCCTGTTCCTACATAGGTTTCCTGCGATACCATAAACAATTCATATCGTTTGTGGCATCCGAAAAACTTTTTTTTTTCATTCAATGAGAGGGTGCTATTTATTTAGCTAACCCTCATTACCGGACGATGCATAAGCAAACCCATTACCATCCGACGAGTTCGGTTTTATTTGCTTTACCGAAATCGTATCCTATGAATGCACTTTATGCCCTTTTTTTGTTCTACGTTCGTTCTCATCCATGAAAGAACCATGCACACCCACCACTCCACTGAAAGAGTGCATTTCTGTGGCGGCCACACCCTTAAGAGAAACGTTTTTCTCTCTCTTCCCTTTTCTTAACCCTAACCTAGGATGGAATTCGTGTCAGAGTTCTATCCTCGGTGAGTCGTTATCCATCAGTAGACCAGAACGGACATGCAATCTCCCGCTCTCCGCGCGCGGCGGAGAAGCGCCAATATACGGAGTCATTGGCGTAGTGATTTTTATTCGCCATCCATAAAGTCGAGCGGTGTTTTGTTGATTTATTTTTATTTGAACCAAACGGTTGAGGAAAACAATTACATACAACTCATAAAGCCAACGATGTGAACTTCCATTTAATATGTCATTTCCAGTCTGGTGTTCGAACATGAAGTGTAATAAAATAAATACTAATTAAGATCTGCGTGCGTTTTACTTCCTTTTCCTGTTGTGGACGCTGCGTCGTCGATTTCTGTTTGGTGCTCGTCGTTGGAACAACTTATGATGGAGGAGGCAGTGAACCTAGTGCCCGTGACTGGCACATACTTCCTCCCCACAAGTTCAGATGAGCAACGACCGTGATAATAACTATAGAAAAGAGACAGACATAATAAGTTACGCCACGGAATTGAATGACTTACAACTGGGTCCCTAATAACTTTAATAACATACACAGTTTGTCTGTGCATCCTATTGTACGTGTAGCGCAGTTTTGTGTTTCGCCTGATCGCATATGGGAGTTGAACTCCATTTTGGGACGAATGTACGCCTTGGCCATGTTACATGGAGTAAATACTTTTGCATTTCTCAAGGAACCTCATACATTTGACTACACTTTTTGGAGCTTCAAATATGTGGCCGCTTCAATTAAGACCCTGTGGCATCTCTAACAGATACACACACAATTCACAAGCAAAATAGTGAAGAACACGAACGAAAATTGGAATAAGAAAAATACATCAGAGCCGTATACCTTAGCGATAACATAACAATTCACATCAATGGAGTATAGTCGAGTTTTAAAATCGAATTCAAAAATCGGACAGTAGCCTGATGAGTAACGCTTAGGTTCAATTTTTTGGGTGATTCAAACTGTCATAGCGTCAGTTCAAATCATTTAGAGCCAAGAAATATTTTACTCCGGCCCAACTTCTTCTCCTATATAAATCCCAGATTGGACCCGCGCTCGGATATTGCTCTCATGTTTGGAGCTCGGCTCCTAAACATACCCTCGGCCTCTTTGGGAGCATACAGAATCGAGCGATTCGCCTGATCGGGGACTCGGCGCTGACGTCGGGACTACCGTCGCTATCACATCGAAGGCACATAGCCGACCTCTGTCTATTTTACAGATATTATCAACGGTGCTGTTCTTCGGAGATTCTTGGTATTGTTCCACGCAATTCGGCTTATATGCGCACCCATTTGTGGTTCATATCCCGACGGCGCGAACATCCCTGCATCAAAACTCGTTCCGTTACAGAGCGTGGACGCTGTGGAGGCGCCCACTCGGCGCTATAGGTTCGCCTATCCCGAGAGAAGTTGACAGCCAATAACAAGTTTAGGGCAAACATTTGAGTCTGCATATTCGTTGTGTGATGTTGCCGTGCCAGTGAGACAACGGGTTGGTCCAAGTGTCGAAAATATCGCTGCCGTTCAGGCGTCCGTAGCAAACGATCCAAATCAGTCATTTCCACGGCGTTTTCAAGAATTTGGCATCGCCCAGACCACTTTATGGCGAATTTTGCGTAAGGATCTTGGTTCACACCCATATAAGATCAAGCTGACTCAAGAATTGAAGCCGATCGACCATTTGAAGTGACGTACTCCGATTGGGCTCTTGAAAACATGCGCCAAGATGATGAATTTCATCGCAAAATCATCTTCAGTGACGAAGCTTATTTTTGGCTCAATGGGTTCGTTAATAAGCAAAACATGCGTTATCGGTCGGTTGAAAATCCGCATGTGCTTCATGAATCACCACTTCATTCACAAAAAATAACTGTTTGGTGCGGTTTGCATGCCGGCGCGTCATTGGGCCATATTTTTTCGTCGACGATAACGATCGTCACGTTACTGTGAATGGCCATCGTTATCGCGCCATGATAACCGATTATTTTTGGCCTGAATTGGAAGATATGAACTTGGGCGGCATGTGGTTTCAACAGGACGGTGTCACAAGCCACACAGCACACGATACAATCGATTTATTGAAGAGTAAGTTTGATGAGCGTGTTATCTCGAGAAATGGGCCAGTCGGTTGGCCGCCTTGTTCGTGCGATTTAACGCCTCTAGACTATTTTCTTTGAGGCTACGTCAAGTCATTGGTCTATACCAACAAGCCGACGACGTTGGAAGGGCTCAATTATCGAACCGGCTGCGCGCGATTTAGATCCACCCTCTCCAATCCTTTTTTTTTCCAACCTCAGGTGTTCCCCAGGGCAGTCATCTCGGCCCCCTCCTATTTATCCTAACCATAAACGACATAGGCTCTTGCATCAATCACTCCTTCATCTCGCCTTACGCGGATGATTCCAAAATGTTTAAGACAATCCGCTTTCCCCTAGACTCTTAACTTCTCCAATCGGATCTTGACAGCTTTTCGACTTGGTGCCAGAATAATTCCCTAGAACTGAATATCGCCAAATGTCACACAATCACCTTCTCTCGGAAGAGCTCCCCCATCCAGCGACGCTCCTATATCTTACTGAACCAACCGATAACATCGGTTGAATCGATTCGCGACCTGGGCGTCTTATGCGCCAAGGAGCTTAAATTTACCGCACATATTGATGACATAATCCTTAGGGCCAACGCCGCCCTTGGGTTTGCCAAACGCTGGTCGAAGGAATTCCTAAACCCCTATGTCACCCGATCACTCTACACAACTTTTGCCCGGCCACTACTCGAATATGCTACTCAGGTCTGTCAAGTGTCTCACATTCGCAGGATTGAGGGCGTTCAACGTCGTTTCTTGCGCTTTGCCCTCCGTGGACGAAACTGGGAAAATCCGCTGACCCTACCACCCTACACGAGCCAGCTCCCTCTGATCAATATCAACACACTTGAAGAGCACAGAATCCATGCCGACATCATTTTTGTCCATCGCCTTCTGTCTGGCTCACTCAATTGCCCAAGTTTGCGCCACACTTTAACATTTCATACAAACCCCCATAACGCACGTAACCCTCGACTGTTCTACGTGCCCGCTCATCACACTTCTTACGGCGCTGACGAACCCATCTCGCGTATGCTACGACAGGCAAACTCCCCCCCCCCCCCCCCCCCCCCCTCCTTCGATTTCAACCACTCTACTTCCGCTCTCAAACGACGTCTCAGAAGAGTCTATAACCCCTGTACCCTGCAATCCGACCTCTCCTCTCCTTCCCTTAAACTTGTTCTCCCCTGCACCTTTCCAACTCCACCCACAATTTCAACCCCCTGTCCATATCTGTCCGTACACATGCCCCCCACTGTCTCACAAATGCCACATTTTCCACCGCCACATACAGCTCGCTCTTCCCTAGCCTCCTACATCCCATATCGCCCAGTCATCTTCAAATTTAAAATAAATAAACAAATAATAATGTGTAATTACTACTCTAGATTTTAAGATAGTCTGTAAGGTTTTATGTTAATTTAATTAAAGCTTGTATTAAGCCAAATAAATAAGGGTTCTGCCCTCACTTAACATTCAAACATTCAAACATACTACGATCACCTATCCATTGAAGATCCCATCACCCTCTTATATAACGAAGTCCTATTCAACCTCTTCCCTTCCATGGTCCAATCCCAACCTTCGCCCCCTGCCTAATAAAAGAAATAAGTTATGGGTCATCTTCTCTCGGAATCGAACTATACGTGACTACTCGAATTTTCTTGGGTGTTACCTCCAATTTACGGAACTTTTCAACACCCTTTATCGCAGTTATCTTTCCAAGACTCATGCTAATGTCAAAAATGACCCCAAAACATTCCTCCAGTTTGCCAATCATAAGCGTGGATCCGACGGTTACCCTATATCGCTCACATTAGACTGATATACCTCATCTGATGCTGTTACTATTGCTAATTTCTTCGCCACTCATTTCAATCAGTCATTCACTAATGACTCCTTTGTTCCTGACCCCTCATACTTCAACTGTGGGTTTCTTACGTTTTCCCAAGTGTTTTCGGCTGTCTAGTTATGTGCCACTGGGACACAGGTTCACTAAAGTTCCGGCAAGTTGTTCTGACCGAAAACTAACACCATCTATTGACCGTCCAGCGATTTATTTAATTCATGAAAGTTCCAACCCTGACAGAAATCTGTTTACCAAAGGAGTAGAGCTAGGCTTCACCACACGCTGTTATTAATGAAAAGGGAACACACTATCTAACATTTTAAGAATCAACTTTATTGTTAATACTAAAGTTCAGACGCAGCATTAATTAGTAAACTTAAATCGTAACAGCTCCATGTTCAAAACAGAAAACATATAAGGTTCGCTTAATTCACTAATAATTTTGAATAAAAAGTTATAGTTCCGTGTTCGGAAAGGCACACACATCACTACTCGGCTCTAGTCAACACCCCGTGCATCGACTGTACTCAATAGAAGACAAATCTCGACTCTGCTATATTTTGGACTCCGTTAATTTTACGTTTTACGTGGAGGGCGGGCCTTGCCTCCACAGAATCTTAACCGAGATCTAAGAAACTCCTTCGAACGACAGAACACCAATTTTCAGCCATCGTTTCGGTGACCAATAGGGGATGATCTTCCATACATTGGTCACGGTCAGGATGTGCACGCATACAGATAGGGTTGCTTCGCACGCTCATGCTGTGTGTCCATGAGCATGCGAACCGTGGATATTTGAATTCCATAAAAGGAAATGTTACACGACATAGTATCGTGAAGAAGATACTTGGGATGTTTACCCGATCAGTACTGCGTACAGCATTTACGCTGATCGTGCACATATCGCTGGCGTCTTCAAAGGGTCGGTTTATCATGTGCGCATTTACATTATGCAACACTCGATTTCCTTCGGTAGCCAATGGTGTGGTATGCTGTGCATTGTCGCTCAAAAGATCGACCGATAGGTCTGTGGAGTAAACCAAGGGTGAACATGCCATGCAAGTGTGGGGCTAAATTCCATCTTATTTGTGTGCATGGACAAGTTTGACGATTTTTGGTGGTTATGTAGTGTCGTAACCGAATTGAATTTCAGGGGCATGCTTATTGATGCCAATGCATTTGCTTGACGGTAGGTTTGGCGACCGATATGGTCGCAGCAAAAAAGTAAAACAAGAACATCTCCTTCTTGCGTGCTATAGGATTCGACAAGGGATATGGGCGCCGATATTATTTGGGTTTATATCGATTGTTTGGTGTTAGGACCGAATTGCTTTTTAGGCACATGATGCGTTTCATGCAATCATGCCCTTGGGGAAAATGTCTCTTGACGCTATTGCTATTGAATTAGCGAAAATATGGGTTGGGTTGTTAGGAGACATTTTAAGCAGATAACTGAAAGGTGAGTAAATGCTTTCCGGGGTTTATGTGTTTTAGGTGGAAGTTTTATATACTTAATTACAAGGTAAGTATTGGCGTTCAAATGTAAATGCCATAATAGTTGTGTTTTATAGGTTTTTAGTGCTCTAGGTACCCGTACTTGTGTCGTACCTGGAAAAGGCAAGCAGTGGCGTTAATGGCAAACGCCACACAACTACATATTTAACTTTTCCCTCGGGCCCCTTCGCCACAACTCCTTTTACCCGGCCTTAATTGAATCTAAGCTACTGGAACTTAAAGACGAGTTTACACCGGGCCCTGATGGAATCCCTGCAATCCTCCTCAAGAAATGCGCATCCATTCTCTCTGCTCCCCTCTCACTGATCTTCAATGTCTCACTCTCTCAAGGCATATTCCCTCACATTTGGAAAACCTCCATCATCACCTCCATCCACAAGAAGAGTCACAAAACGATGTCGCGGACTACCGCCCCGTTGCCAAACTGTCCCACTTACCAAAGATTCTCGAAAGCATTCTACACGAATCTCTTAGTTTTCGTTGCAAAGCTTTTATTTCACCAAGGCAACATGGTTTTCCCAATGGCCGATCAACTACAACCAACCCCTTTGAGTTCACTTCCTTTACACTCTCAGCACTAGAGGACGGTTACGAGGTCGATATGGTCTCGACCGACCTTAGTAAAGCATTCGAAAAATCTCCAACAATCTAATCCTGTTAAAATGATCCGCGCTGATGGCCTAATTTAGCAAGTCTCGAGGGTTGTTAAATTTTCCATAACAATTTATTTTTACGGGAAGATTATTAGCCGTGCGCCACACCTCTTCTATTTATATTGGCCACTAATGACATCGATAAGGTCATTAAGAATTCCAGCTTGTCCCTATACGCTGATGATTCCAAGTTGTACAAGATCATCGAGTCACAACTTGATTCTGCACTGCTGATCCCAATCTATAACCTTTTCCTGTAAACGTATTCGCTCATCCTCGCGCCCCTAATTCCCTTCATAACTAAACCCTGACCATTGCCCAATGTATTCCAGATCTTGGGATCCTTTGCGACAAGGAACGTAACTTCCTCTCTCACATTGATGAGATAATCCGGAAGCCTGTGGCGGTTTCCTTGAACGCCACCAATCATCTTTCCATTACCTAGGTAAAACCCCCCATCTAGGCATACAAAATGAATAAAAAACAAGTATTGTGGCAGTTCCATTGAACGCCACTACTTACCTTACAGCTATGATAAAGAAATAGTTTCCTAAAATACATAAAAAGCGTGTACTTACCTTGCATAGTTGCATCTATAATATCAGAAATACTTTGAAACATTAATTCTAGCTGACATAAAATTTCATCAGCAACAAATGTTAATTTCCCTGAAAGCAGTTTGGTCGCACCATCACGCAACCAACATGAACCGAACCAATACATTGTACATGTCTCGGTTAGATTTTTCATCATCTGACACGCATCCTCCACACGTAAGCGCAATTTGGTTGCACTTTCTAGCAACCAACATTTCCCGTACAATATCCATGCGATATTCCCTTGCGGGCCAGCCGCACACATGCAGAAAGTGTTTATCTTTCCTTGCATATCATGCCCACATCGATCGGTCACCCTACCGACCAATACATGAGGGCATCCGACCGACCGCCCGAGCAAGTCGAGTTCCCAAAATGGAAATTTACTATCGAGAATTCGACTACGTGGAGATGCCAGCAACATGTACACGGTCAGCAATAATGCTTTACGCAGTCGTTGATCGTGTAAACATTTCAACCCCTTTGGTGGGATGCTTGCACCAGCTGCAACCTGGTCGATTCGATCGATTCTATGTCTGCATACTTGTGGACACATGCGATGAGCAGCAGAGGTAATCATCGTGTGTGTGTTTCAACCCTTTGTTGTAGGACGGAATGCGAAAGAGAATCTTACCTTATATGGTCATCGAAGCGATGGATGGAATTTTGGTGTTCTGTCGCTTCGGTGGCAGTAGTTAATCGCGTTCTGGATTCCGTGGAGGCAAGTCGGGCTTCCACGTTAAATAACACGAGACGGAGTCGTGGTTTAACTGTGATGAATTGCGGTCGCTAAACTAAATCGTGTATATTTTATCCATTTGTGTGCCAAGTCGATTTCTAAAATATTAAAACAACCTAAACATCCAGTGTTTAGTACTATAGAACATAAACGAAATTGTACATCTTTTATTCATTTGTGTGCCAAGTTCAATTCAACATACTAAATCAACCTAAAGCGACAGGGCTGGTCCGAATAAGGAACCAGGGCTATATTTAACTGTTCAATGTGTTGGTGTTACGTTAAATGTTTATTTCTTTTGAGCAATTAATAAATAAGAAAGACTAGAGGAATCGAGGTGTTTTATTCAATCGGAGTTGGTGTGTTACGGCCACAACCACCCATCCCATAGTACTTATTCCTTTGAAGCCAATCACCATCACTAATTGATGAGACACTCCCCAAACCAAAGCATTACTCCATGCATCAAATGGTCCCACATTAATGCAATACTAAACAAATTGAACTAAACGTTCAATTTGCTCTAATCAATGCATTTTCAAACAAATTGAACTAAACGTTCAATTTGCTCGCATTCAAAACTTAGATAGGATAATCGAACCACAGGTTCGCCATAAAAATCCCCTAAGATCCAAATGTGCGGAGCAGATGTCTTTCTTCAAACAAAATCATCGAGAAGCATAAAATGTGCGCCAGCGATTTTATAAGCATCTAGAAATATGGTTACCCAAAACCATTAAGACAATCAGCGTCGTTTTCCGTTTTAACCCAACGAAGTTAAAAAAAAAAACAACGCGCCATAAAACGAACTACATGTACGTTTATCGCCGACCGACACAAAGGATCGTAAATGCTCTTCGGCAAGATCCTTTGTTGATTGTTCTTTTGTGTTTCCCCTTTTCGATCCCAAATTTGGGAAAGACAAAGAAAGAAAAATCCTTTATCTGCAGGATAAGAAAAGTTTTCGTCCGATGGAAAAATGGACATCGAGAGTTGTGTTTCGGGTCAAGTCCAGAACGGACGTAAGTTTGATTTCGAGAGTTGGTTTTTGAATCTCGACCGAGACGGCGAGACTTGACAAAGTGGTTTTTTGGAAAAATGACGGGAACGGTCCGTGACGTGTGTGCGAGTCTAAATAAATTACGTTAAAGTTGGTGTATAAAGTTAAAGTACTACAAATAATAAACACATAAACTCAGTGACAAAATAAATTAAGTTAAAGAAAAGAAAAAGATTGTTTTACTTACAGGGTGTGTGGTGATTATACGAAAGAGGAAAAATAATCATTACAGGTGCATTGACAGTCAAGTTAGGTTATTTGAGTGAACCTGTGCCCCTGCGGCACCTTACAACGAGAAGTACCAATAACAAACCCGCAAGCCAACAATCCAAACCAATCTGCCCTCGAATTCATGAAATAATGGTCTAAGGAATTCTCCGACCCTTACGTTACTGGATCCTTTACCTTACCCTCGCCCTTTAATATGCTAACCGGGTATGGTCTCCTTATCACAAGATCCATATCTGTAGAATCGAAAGTATTCAACGTCGCTTTCTTCGGTTCGCTCCCCGAGGGCTAGGATGGGAAAACCCCTTAATCCTTCCGCCGTACATTAACCGCCTTAAATTAATCTTAAGCTCTCTACTTTGTATTCTTATATATACTTTAGATGTACGTAATTATGATGCTTGAATTAAGTCAATAAATGGGGTGATTGCCCCACTAAACTGCACGTAAAAAAGCTTTTAATCTACGGCAAAGCTACGCAATGTGCAACTTGATCGCGATACGTTAGTTGCGAAATCCCGGTTCAAGTCTCTATCAGATTTCCTTCTCATAACTCGATTTATAATTCATTCTGTTATGTTTCAGTTACTTGTATAATTTGTACTCAACAACTTAAAAAAGAAATCGAAAAGTTCTAATCAATATTCAACATCGCAGATAGTTATATGCACTTTAATCTGATCAAATTGTATAAGACAATTTGAATATATTTTAATTCTACCACATTTCAGTTTATGATATCTCTGTTGTGAGCTGTGTATAAAAAAAGTTCTTTCAAATCGTCCAATCTATTTAAATGGAATTGCATTGTTCGTGCGAGACAAATTATAACAATCTTGTCCTCACATTCAACATTGCACCATCATCGTCGTGTCCTGACACCAGACAGAAAAAAATTCAGTCTTTGGCTTCGGCATTAAAGCTGCCAGACACACGAATCCCGTGTTACGCTTTCTAATGCAAATGCATAAAAAATATCCAATTTATATGCAAACAATTTTATATTTCCGGTTGCCAGTTAAATTGCCATAACTCTCCCTGGATGTTAGTATCGCTATATGATGCCGTGTTGTACCCCACATAATATCCTTTATGTCAACTACATTCTATACATGTGAGGGTGATGATGATTAAGTAAACAGCTTACGAAACAAAAATCAAAAGGTGAACAGGGATAAAATAGATGTAAAACTTACAAGATCCCAACATGTCTTGACATCAACAGCGTGTGTCTGGCGTATAATTATTTTCTATCCCTTTGTCAGCAGATGCTCCCTAACCAGTTCATAGAGTGTGAAAAAATAAAATATCATTCAGTCAACAGACTATCGTATTGAAAATTGTATTTGCTTGAAACGGTGAGGAGGGCCTTGTTGACAACACTGGCATATGAATACGAGTCACTTGTGCTGGCGTCGCCGTAGACTTGTGTCACATTCGCATATCATCCTTCTAGTTGAAATGTTAGATTTTCTCAACAAGCCAAAAAGGATATCACAAACGATATCTTAATGCGGGTGGTTTATGGCATTGACGAGGATAATATCCCCCACAAAATGATGTTGGAGACGACGAAAAAACGCGTATGTTCCTCTATTTTTGCTTTCATTTTATTAAGTTGAGGCTGGGAAACAAATTTTCTTAATCCAATTGAATGCAGTGCCGCAAGCAGATCCTTTTCATTTCGTCAAACCGCTAGTCTAAACGTGATCCTTTTTTTACAAGTACTTTTCTGGATTCTGCTATTTGCAGTCCTAATGGCTTCTTGGTTTTTCTATGGCTCCTGATTATGGTGGCAAATTGAAATGTTCAGTGAAGTCTTCTGGAATTTAAATCTAAATTTAAAAAATAATTTCAATTGATTTCAATTTCCAGATCGAAAGATAAAAATGTTGACCTTCGATGGCGCTTGAAATGTTAAATTATTCATCATTTCTCGTTTGTATGGAATAATGATGCCACCTAAGTCATCAAACAAATCGCCACCAAACCTGAAGCAAGGCTGACACATGGATATCCAGAAGCATAACAACAATCATCTAATAAGAGGAGTGTTTTACTCATTTTGAGACTGAGGAGTGTAGAATGTTGAAAATATGCGGCAATGTGTTGTCCAGGTGAAAACGAAGAGTAAAAATGAAAAGAAAAATAAAATGATTACAATCCGTCGTCACAAGTTTACAAGTCATAATTGTCAGACATTCCACAGTTTATTGAAGTCATCATTCAAAAATCGTGAGTACATTTAATATAACCAGTCATATAGGAATAACTAACAGTGGTCCAATGTGTTGAAGTGTTGATTTGATCTTTTGATCTAACCGTGATGGCATTGGGCCGAGTCACATTCTCTTGACCATTGTAGCAACATATTATAGACTCCTCGGCGGATCCCGACACCCTAGGTTGTTATTGTTGTTATCCCGCCAATCTCACCACTCTTTTGGTTGTTTCTCTACGTAGCAGGTCGATCCGGCGGGCTAGACTAGCTCAAGTGTACGATTTTTCTCTACATTGTCCACCTCCTGCATGCACCAGACTAGAACCAGTATTCACATACTACCGACAATATATTCACTCCGACTCATTGGCCCACATTGACGGCGCAACCGGCAAGCACTACTAAAAGTGGAGTTATCGTTACAACAATATATCCAGAGATGCAGACGACTGTTCATTTGATCGCAAGCAACTCGTTGGACCCCGTATATTGGAGCAGAGGATTGAACGAAACGCGATGATATTTGTTTTTTCTAATGCCAGACTAATGCTTTCCATATTCTCGAGCTTCGTGCCGTAATATCGTAAAGATCCGGGAACGAGGTGACTAGTCCGTATCTTCCTTGCGCCAGCGCCTTTCCGAGAAGGAACGGTTCGCCCCAGTACTTTAACGAGGAAGAGAGGCGAACGGTGGATGCTGAATGGAGCCTTGTTACGTATTGAGTCTTGGTGTAGTGCTCCAAAAAACCCTACTACCTTTTTCCCCCATTCCTACATCCAAAACCTAGCTATAATACGCTAAGACATTAAATCCTATCAAAATCCTGAAAAACCAAAACTAAATCCAAAATTCGCAATAAACGAATTAAATTATTCGTTTATCGCTTTGCATTTGCCTCCACGGCATAATTTAATCAAAAAAACCTAAACTAAAATCAAAATTCGCAATAAACGAATCAAATATTCGTTTATAGCTTTGCATTTGCCCCACGGCATAATCTCAATTCAAAACCCAGAAATACATTTCAATCTGGTAATTTCCCTAGAAAATTAAATAAACCATATCCATGGCAAATCGCACCAGATGTCCGAATTTGCCACAAGCAAACAATACCCAAATACCATTTCCAATTCTCATATGCAAATAGATTGATGAAGATTCAGAAAACTGAATCTTATCTAAAACAAACATTGAGCATCGCACGAAATGTAGCGAAAATCGAGATTGCTGCATGAAAATGTACATTTTTGAGATAGAAATCTCGATTTGATTTCGTTTAAAAGGTGATGTATCGTGATCTCGAGGAGGCAAACAATCAACGTTCATAGTCCCCGGCGAAAGTGCTGGAGGTCTAGTAGAGTCAGTTCTCATCCTGTTCATAGTCCCCGGCAGAAGATCAATCAATTTCCGGACCAAAAATATTTACAAAAATAAATGAAACTATTTGAACGAAACCAAAAGTATTTTGATTTAATTTGGTTTGGTGCATTCACTGAGGAACGTTGGCGGCTTTAGGACAGGAGGAGACTTCCAACCAGCAAAAAGAACCGGCACCTGGTTCCACGGCACATGGACGCAATTCCAAGACGACGTCCCTAGAACAATCGGAAGCTGCTCTTCCCTCGAGGTTCGAGAAAGCACGGCGGCACCGCAACGGGTCCCCTCAGGAGCTTTCTTAAAGAGATCCCTCGTCCTTTTCAGGACCAGACAAGCTCCCTGAGAGAAGGACCACTACAAAAATGGTGGCAGCGGTGGGATACCAACATCCAATTAAACAAAAGAAAAGAAAAAGGAATGACATCAATGCCTGGTACAGTAACATCACATAAGGTTACAGAGAATCATCGGCAACACCCAAACGCATTTAAAATCAATCAGCAAACACATTTTCAATTAACTCCGAGCAGCCCCGAGATCCTCAGTGACGAGCATCGTATCTCGCTCCGCAGACAAAACAAAATAGAGTGCAACGAAACAGACGTCCTCCGCCAGTCTGGTCAAACGACAATATCCACAGAATCACACAAACGCCACTAAAACCAGGATACTTAAATCATTGAGGTACGTCAACACACACACAATTACATGCCCATATCACAGCATCGCAACAGTACGAGCAGTCGATACTGCTGTAGTAGTCAACAACATCAGCAACAAAACATATTTCACCTATAACATCAGTAACGTGAGCAAGTATTTCCAACATCATCAATAATAAGTTCCGAAATAAGCCAAGATCAGCAATCATAATGATGTCTTCAGCAGGCCAGCAAAGCAATGGTCAAATACCCCTCAACGAAGCCTGCAACGGCAGCGGACAACCCAACAAAAAGAGATCTCAGGTATTTATACACATTTTTTGTTATTAAAAAATTTGCAAGTGGACAAAGAGAACCCCAAAATAAATTTAAATTTATATACACATTTTTACACATTTAAAAATTCATTTAAAAAAAGGGGACCCAGAGAACCCCCAAAACAAATTAAATTATGGGAAAATAAATCAAAGGGGATATTGAGATGTGAAATTTTTCGAAAATTTTATTTTTTTAAGGAAAAAACAAACGTATTCATTTTAAAGGTACAATAACGTAACCGATTTAAACATTTTTTACATACACATAAATATACATATATTTTTCTATCAACTTATATTACTTGGGGAAGACTCTTCATATCGTTAGCAAAACTTAGGCAGGAAACCCTCGACTCTGTCCTTAGCATCATTTGTGGGTTCTCCACTTGTTAGTTTGTTGGTTTCTTCTTCTTACCTTTGGCGTTTTCCATAGAATCTATCTTGAAACCTGTTTCTCTTCTTGCCCTCTACTTAGGTGTAAAAGGATCTCTTATTTTCTTTCCTTAGTCAGGATTCTTCCATTTTACGATTGTTCCAGTTGGGTTCGAGAAGTCCCTTTTCCTTACCCTTTGCCTTTGTTGCACTTGCGATTGGGAAGCTGCGCACATATGGGAAAAATCTTATCTAAAATGAACACGCGACTCGAATATTTAACGCGCGAAATTATCACGTAGCCAATAATGAATATTACAATCGGATTGAAGGATATCTTAGATTTCGTGCCGGTGTTTAACGGTAACCCGGACGAACTCGATGATTTCATTTCTTGCGGAGATATTATTTTTTCACAGGCACAGGACGACAGTCAGCATGCTTTTTATCTAAGCGTGGTGAAAACCAGACTGAAAGGGCCAGCATACGACCACATCCGGTACAAGGTAATTTCAACCTGGAATGATCTTGCTTCCGAATTAAAGGGAGAATTTAAAATTCTCACCTCAAGGTCAGCGGCACAAAACAGTCTGGTAAAAGCCAAGCAAGATAGCAAGGAAGATGTGAAGGAGTTTGGAAACAGACTCGCACACCTCCTGCATCTGCTGAACAAAGCCACGTTCGAAAGCACTGTCGATCCTGCGGTGCGAACATATCTCCTCGAAGAAAATAAAAAGCTCGCCTTGCATACATTTGAAGATGGTCTTAGGGATTCCCATTTAAAACTCTTAGTTAAAGCACGAGGTAACCCAAGTCTTAGAGCAGCAATCAATTATGCTCTCGAGCAGGCCCCACGACTAGGCGATAGAAACCCTCTTAATTTATGTAATAATTCCAAATATAGCCAGCCACAAATTTGCCAATCGTGCAATAAGACTGGACATACTTCCTGGACTTGTTATCGCAATACAAACTCTCTAAATGTTGGTCCCCAACAAATGAAGACAGAGGTTCAACGCATTGAATGCACTTATTGCAGAGTTAATCATTCCCAAGCAGAATGTAGGAGACTGTCCCATTTCAGAAGTCAAAAAGACTCTCCATCAAATAAAAATGATTTTAAAACTCAGTCCACTTCTACCGCAAACGTTTGGAGAAGTGGAGTATTAACCAAAACGAACAGGGTACAATTAATAAAAATTGATTCCGAGAAATTAAATACGGGAAAAATTGAACAAGCGACGTTAGAAGCTAAGGATATAAACAGGAAGGTAGAAAATGCCTCACCTTACAAGGTGTCGTCTACGGATGAAATTGGCATTCGAGATAATAGGGATAAAAATCAGAGGCAGGACGATCGAGAGGCCCCCCAAATAGAGGGAGTAGCGACCAAAGATCTTATCCAACAGTCAACATTTGAATCCGTTTGTCTACGGGCCGGATCTGATGATTCGACAAAGACCCCTGATCATACTATTCTATCACGTCCATCTACTTTTATATTCTTAAATGCTCCGACTTCTAGCAACAACACGTGCAAGCTCATAGAGCACAAACAGAAAATTCCGGCAAAATGTAAGCCTGTGGAGCAAGAACTCCCAGCAGATTGTAAGCCCGAGAAACAAGAAATTTCAGCAAAGAGTAAGCCTGCGGTACTAAGAGTCCCAGCAAAATGTAAGATTGAAAAACAACTAATTTTCTCGTTAGAAAAGAGTAAGGTTGTAGATAACAGTCATATCAAAATTGCAGTCGAACACATTCCTCGTTTCAGTAATTTGTTTGTCCACATCGTCTCCCTCGTTTCTCTCGTTATCCAAATTTTAAAATGGATTTTACAAATAGAATCTGACCAAAAAATCGTACCTCCACTTACTAATAAAAGGGAGTTTCAAATCTTAATCTCGAAACTTTATTATTCTTCTAACATATTGTCGCTCGGAAGTTTGAACTATGTTACACAGCCAAACCCGAAGAAAGCGTGGGAAGTCTTCCACAAATTTAAGGAAAAATTTAAAACGAAGCAAATTGACTTCCGATTAGCATTCAAATATATACTTAAACAAGTAAATAATATACTTAAACAAGTAAATTCTCTTCTTCTCGAAGATTTGACCACATCAATAATATAAAACCATTTGTGGATTAGGCAATCACAAATAAGAAGCCCAAAATAAATAAAATAAAGGTTGAAGGAAAGTAAATGTATAGATGTATAAATAACAAAAAAAAAAAAATACATAAATGTATATACGTATGGTAAAACCTTAGAGAAAATCATAAAGTGATACTCTACCAAAATACTACGATAATGTATTTAAAATTTGCCAAAAAAAAAAAATTTCTATCCAAATAATTGTATACGAATAAAATAATTTTGTAAATATCATACATCATTTTAATAACCAGAAAACAAACAAAACAAAAAATTTATATATGAAGACAAATACTAACTCACTTAATAAAATAAGTTTATATGTTAATCAACTACCACTGACTTAAATGAAAAAAAATGTTTGTAATAATAAATAATCTTAAGTTATAAGAAAAAAAAAACACATTATATTTACATATGAAAAAAAAACCAAATATACACAAACGAAACGTACGATATGAAATAACGTTAAAGTAAGAATTTCAAATATCTATATAAGTACAAGACATTTTGCATGAATTAAATCTTAAGAAAATAAGAAAAAAAAATCTTTTGGTGTAACTCAAAACAAATTTAAAAATTTTTAGAATTTAATCTTACGTACAAACTACATGAAAAAAAATTATATAAATAAATAAGGACAATGAAAACTCCTCCAAAAAAAAAAAAAAAAAAAACCGAAATAATATATGTAAATAAATAAAAAAAAAATCTATATAACACACAAATTGTAAGAATAAACCATAAACACCTTACTTATCTATGTATCTTTTTACAAACTATAATAGAACTTTATAAACAAAAACAAAAAACCTCTTCTATAAAAAGAAGAAAAAACATATATATATATTACTCACAATTGTTACTAAATGTAAAAAATAAAATATAACAAAAACACTGTAAATAACACTTTTAATATATGCAACTACAACATAATCGTTGATTATTTTAAATATCAAAACCAAAAAAAAAAAAATGTGTACCGTAACCTAAGAAAAATAAATATTGTATACATAAAACTACTATGTTAGAAAATATCACGCCAATGTAACGGAATCACGATACTATCATCCTTTATTCCCAACCACACCATTTCCCAGAAAATTAATCTCATAAAGATAAATTTTCTTTCTTTCAAGGAGGGGAGGATGTAGTGCTCCAAAAAACCCTACTACCTTTTTCCCCCATTCCTACATCCAAAACCTAGCTATAATACGCTAAGACATTAAATCCTATCAAAATCCTGAAAAACCAAAACTAAATCCAAAATTCGCAATAAACGAATTAAATTATTCGTTTATCGCTTTGCATTTGCCTCCACGGCATAATTTAATCAAAAAAACCTAAACTAAAATCAAAATTCGCAATAAACGAATCAAATATTCGTTTATAGCTTTGCATTTGCCCCACGGCATAATCTCAATTCAAAACCCAGAAATACATTTCAATCTGGTAATTTCCCTAGAAAATTAAATAAACCATATCCATGGCAAATCGCACCAGATGTCCGAATTTGCCACAAGCAAACAATACCCAAATACCATTTCCAATTCTCATATGCAAATAGATTGATGAAGATTCAGAAAACTGAATCTTATCTAAAACAAACATTGAGCATCGCACGAAATGTAGCGAAAATCGAGATTGCTGCATGAAAATGTACATTTTTGAGATAGAAATCTCGATTTGATTTCGTTTAAAAGGTGATGTATCGTGATCTCGAGGAGGCAAACAATCAACGTTCATAGTCCCCGGCGAAAGTGCTGGAGGTCTAGTAGAGTCAGTTCTCATCCTGTTCATAGTCCCCGGCAGAAGATCAATCAATTTCCGGACCAAAAATATTTACAAAAATAAATGAAACTATTTGAACGAAACCAAAAGTATTTTGATTTAATTTGGTTTGGTGCATTCACTGAGGAACGTTGGCGGCTTTAGGACAGGAGGAGACTTCCAACCAGCAAAAAGAACCGGCACCTGGTTCCACGGCACATGGACGCAATTCCAAGACGACGTCCCTAGAACAATCGGAAGCTGCTCTTCCCTCGAGGTTCGAGAAAGCACGGCGGCACCGCAACGGGTCCCCTCAGGAGCTTTCTTAAAGAGATCCCTCGTCCTTTTCAGGACCAGACAAGCTCCCTGAGAGAAGGACCACTACATTGGTCCTTCTGTGGGGGTTGAGTTATGTACCAGACATGGGCACTAGATCCACTCAACGCCCCAACACTTACCATTTGTTTCACTGTAAAGTGTCTACGAAATACTAAATAAATCAACTTCGAGCTACCAAAAATGAAAAAGCACGCAGGTACTTAGTTGATTAAATGTTCTCTATTTAATTCAAGCTATGGCATCGGCACATGCGCATAGAACGGGGAGTTCACAATATAGAGTCTACATCAGTCTTGAGAATTGGTCCACAACAAAACTACCGGAAGTATTAATACATTCTAGTGTTCCTTAACTCAGTAATTATTCACAGCAATGTTCACTTAATCCTTCCGCGATGGACGCCTACAACTCCTTCAGGATCGCCGACAGTTTTGCACGAACTTCACTTCTAAAGGACTAAACGGGTTTATCGATTCGACAACTAAAACACTGGACTCTGATTCACACTCTAAAATCGTGCGTCTTTACGGGATTAAAATTTGACTACTACGTAATGCGGCGAAGGATGAAAAATACGTTAAGCGACGCGACCATCCGCTGTGGTGACAGAAATCTGACTCCTCGTTTGAACGACGTTCACCCAGCCTCAGCGCTTGAGATGAGTTTTCACTCATGTCATCGGCGGGGATAGCAATTTTTCCTTCGCCCTAACGACCAATGAAAAACGGTTTGCATCCCATTGGAAGGTTCTCGTGGACGTCGCCCAGATACGTTGAATGTCTTTTTCTTGGAAAGAAAGACAAACGAAACTTGCGTTGTGCGAAGAAAAGGAAAAACAAACATGCAACGGGTCAAACATGATGATCGATGTACAGCTGAGTCTATTGCCATCATACGATAGAGAATACATTTTTGATTGACGTTAAGTCAACAGAACTTTGCCCACGATGGCTAGGGACCAGAATGGATGTGAGTATGTTTGCTTTAGAGGAAGATCACGAGGGGCACGATCATGGGTATGATTGTATCCTATTCCATGGTCGGTTGGTGATCGATCCTGGGAAATTTATTGCGGCTGCTAAAAACCTAATAGACATAGAAACATTGTATGTTTAGTCATTGGCCACTGCGTACAGCATCAATTCGCTTGTACGCAGATTGCCAACGTCCCATCGGTCGGTGTGTCGGGTGTGTGTTTATGTTAAAACAACACTTGAAATCCCTGTTGGTAGTCAGCAATGGGCTGTGCTGAAGATTGTTGTTTGAACGATAGACCGATGGTTCAGCAGATAAGGCGAGGATGAACATGTCATGCACGTGCATGAGAAAATGCTTCTTAGCATTGCGCATTGACATGTTCGGGGATTTATGGTGGTTAACTGATAAGGTAACCGAATTAGGTTTCAGGGGCATGATGCGTTGGATGCAAGCATGCTCCGATGTGAAAGTTTGATGCCACGGCAAGAGGGATAATCTTGCCGTGGGCTTATGTTTTCAGGTGTACGGTGATTCGGCGTAGCTTACGCTGCTCATTTGCAGGTAAGTAGAATGACTTGTGTGGTAAGTCGGAGGTAAAAGGGAATGGGTGGTTCTTAGGAAATGGCTTAAGGAACCCCCATACTTCTTTTTTAGAAACGTAGATACGCAGCCGCGCCTTTAACTGCTTCGTAGTGCTTCGGGCAGTTCCTAGTCCGTTGATCAACTTTGTTGCCTGTGGTCGTTGGGGATAAGGCTACTACCGTTAGTGTTCTCTGAAAACGGTCTGTTTTTCTTCACACATCCCCAATTATTGTGGTTTTGAATAACGAACACTCGTTTCACTTATCATTAAGCTAATGGTCGCCTGTTTTTTCGGGAAAACTGGACATGTCGCAACCGTACCACTAGAACAACGCAGAACAGTCAATTCTGAGTGGTACACAACCATTTGTTTGCCAATTGTCTTCCAAGAAATCAGGAAAACCAACCGCCGAAGACGGATCACTCTTCACCACGACAATGCGAGCTCTCACACATCGGCTGCGACAACTGCATTTTTGAGCACCCAAAACATCGATTTGATGGGTCATCCGCCGTATAGTCCTGACTTGGCACCGAATGACTTCTTTTTATTCCCGTACGTAAAAAACAAACTGAGAGGTCAACGTTTTTCGACACCTGAAGAAGCGGTTGCTGCATTCAGAATGCATGTGTTGGAGATACCTCAATCAGAGTGGCAAAAGTCCTTCGACAACTGGTTCAAACGCATGCAAAAGTGTATAGATCTTCATGGGGAATATTTTGAAAAACAATAAAGTGATTTTCGATCATCAATATTTGTTTTTGTTCTCTAATCCCGAAATATAAGAGGCAACCCTCGTATTAACTTTATTTTACAGATTGCGTCACTTAATTTCTACAAGCGCTAAATTATAATTGTTGGTTAATTATGATTTATTTATTTATTTACGTGTGCGAAGTCCGCTCAACACCCACGTGCTTTGCCGACTCTCTTCACTGTTTTACTACTACTCGATGTTCAACTACAATTCTCCGTTATTTATATTTTACTATCCTGGGAAGTCCGGACACATCGCCCCTTATCGCAAATACTTTTTTGGACCTTTTCGTTAGATAGAGGTAATTAAAAGGAAGCATGGACAATGGTTTTTTTTTCTGGAAACAATACCATCACAATTTAGTGTAGACAAAATTTTTAAGAGAGGATCTGTAAATGGGTATTTAATGACCCGATATATAGATGTGCAAAAAAACGAACATTTGTTGGAAATTGAGAAAAATGAAGTTCTTCGAGCATCATAAAATTGCAGACATGCATTTTATAGGTCAATTGCGTCATCTCTCGGAGGATACTCCGCCGCCAATAATTGGCGCAGCCGGTAGGATCAGGCAAGCTTGAAAAGCCTATTTCATTCGTACTGGGCAAGGCCCCCGGACCCCTCGCCCGGAGCTGAGTCTAGCTTCGGGAGTACGAATTGAATAAACCTACAGACTACCTGACTGAGCATCTCCTCGAGGACCCCACAGCGGACCAGACCCACGGATGGACGACAATCACTACTCGTACCAACCCAGCTATTCCCTAACTCGGTTCAACTATATAAAAGACGCCTACGAATCGGACAGGCTCCTCAATAGAGTAGTTGCTGTGCTCCTCCGGCCCCGCCGTACCCAAATAATACCGGCGGAACATACAGAAACTGTGTTGACTACCGACCCGGACCAAAGCGAACTGCTGGAGCAAGCGGAAAGGGAGAACCTAGAATATCGGAGGCGATCCCTAAACTGAGAAGTAACAACGAACGTAAAAAAACAAACAAAATTTTTATACATATTTACAACATTTACAACAAAGAAAGATATCTAATTTCTTAAAAAAAAAAAAATTGAGAAAACAACCCAAATAATACTAACAAAATCGTCCCTGGGGCGGTAACACCAGGTGCAGTGAAACAAAGGCAAAAAAGGAGAAAAAACAATTTTTTTTTCTCTCAAAACCAAACGACTAACGAAAACACAAGCATCTGCCTGACACTTAAGTCCGAGCACAGAAGGGCCAAATCGTATGGACACAATACCTGGAGACCTTGTCGAGCCCCAGTCACCCGAGGGAGCAGCACCACAACCAACTACACAAGGACCACAAGAAAACTCGCCGAGAGAGTTACGCCGCGGAACCATCCTAGCCAGTAGGGTAAGTTTATTAGAATACATAAACGAATTATACAAGACAACGCAAGTTAGCGAGAGTCTATCAGTTAGGCAGTGAGATAATATATGCGCACGAATAAATAAAACCCGCGAGCAGAGACTCGTTGACGCATCCAATTTGAATAGACCCACAGGCAAATTTAAGGCCGACCTGATAGACTATCGAAATCTCACGCTCTCTATTGATAGAATTTTAGATGATATAAGTCATACCGAAGATTGTGAATTTCCTAACGGTGTTGGTGATACTAGTGTTAATACCCCCCCCCCCCCCCCCCCCCACCCATCGGCCACCAAATCGTAAATCAAACCCTAAACCCTCTTCGCCACCCCAGCCCCGTATCATGTCTATCGATTTCACTAAAATCACCAGGCTTACCTCCCATGCCCCAATATTCTCGGGCGAACAGTGTCCTCTGGTGAGCCATGAGCTATAGACATTTTTGGGATGTTGCAGGAAGGAAATGGAATGCCTACCCGCCGAGGAACATTCACATTTTTTCCACGCGATTACAGGGTGAGGCATACTTACTAATTGCCTCAAACCCTTCGAAGAAGCAGAAAGGCTCCGAGACCAAGCCTACGTGCCGCGAGAAACATACCAGGAATTAGTGCATAAATTAATGACTATTCGACAACTATCCGTGGAGGCCCTCATCGTTTTTACCGCTAGGATAAAGCGGATGTTGATGCTATGCAAGGAAGCCGCAGATCAAAAATATGGCACAAAAGCCACACCTTGAAGACTTTGCCAAGAATTCACTAGAGTGGTGTCAATAATCCCCACCTCTGCCAATACCTGCTAACTCTAGGGGAAGCCATGTTGACGATCTGATACAGAAGACATTGGATATGGAAAAGCTACAAAAGGCAGCTTTCCACATGCAACGGTTTAGCCATATGCCGATGTATACTCATCTTCATGCCAATTTTTCCCACACCCCTAGTTTCCGGCTTCCCATGCGGTTCATGTTCGAGGCTGGAATCTCCCGAACGGAACTTTCCAAACCAACGTCGTATAGTGCATTTGTTTACCGCTACATCCTCAAATGCGTTATTAATGTTTTTCATTTCCGATGACGCATTATGTTCCATATTAAATTCATAAAGGAAGAGGGTTCGAATTTGAACTACCGACATCATAGTAAACAATTCCTAGTAAAATAAAAATAACTGTACTTGTAACGATCCCTTAAATTCTCAAACGTCAAGCATACATACCACTTTACTTTATAGAAGAAGAAAATTTAACGTTCTGGCACAGATGTTCACTCGAGAACTTCGGAAATCGAAATCGGACATTTCATGTGGTGCAACGCAATACACAGTTAAAAAAGGTACAGTTAATATATAAAACAAAGTACACAGTTAAATATAGTACAGTTAATATATAAAATAAAGTACACAGTTAAACAAAGTACAGTTAATATATAAAATAAAATACACAGTTAAAAAAAAAGTACAGTTAATACATAAAATAAAGTACACAGTTAAATAATCATCATCATCATCATCGGCACTCAAAACGAGATCCGGCCTTGGACTTATTTAGCAAGTCTCTCCGCCGGCATCCGGTCCTTACGCGAGACTTGTTAAATTGTCCATAATAATTTGTTTTTCCGGGCGGTTGGCCGTGCGCCAACCTTTCTCGGGATGTCGCTGCATGCATTGGTTCACTACTTGGCGTGTGCCAACGTAGCTATCCAGGGGTGTCACGTGGAGACTGCATGTCAACTTGGATTAACAGGGACAAGGATCGTCCTCGCCTTCGCCGAGTTAAAAGCACAGACTTTACCATATATGTTCGCTCACATCCCCCTACATATTTAATAAAATACACTTAATATATAAAATAAAGTACACAATTAAATAAAGTACAGTTAATATGTGGGGAGGCAGTGTATTGTGCCAGGCATCGAACGCGGAAGGATGAACGATAACATCCAGGAAACTGCAGTACAGGAAAAAAATAAATAAAACGCACTGTCTATTGGTGATCACCGTTTTTTATTATTTTAATAGCTTATTTCTTTTCACTTTTTACACAGTTTTATTTGGACCGCGGTCACTAAAGAAATTACTTTTAATCAAAGTATTTTGCTAACGATTTTATCCGACTCAATTTTTACAACTCCGGTATATACGCGTCCTCGGCGCGCGATGAGGAGAGGGAGCGGCAACGACTGTGGTGGTTGGCGGATGTAATAAGACTCATTGATTGAACCCTCGTTTGGGGTGAGTTTTTGGTGTGGTGGTAGATATCCTCTCCACTAAGGATATGTATTTACTTACCACCAGAGAAACGTAAAGTCTCTCTTGGTGGAATAGAAAACCGATCTCGTAATGGAGGTCATGCTGGTATGAGTGTGATGGTTCAGATCTGTGCTGTTTACCCATGCGCGAAGGCAATGGCAAAACAAAGCAGGCATGCGGCAAGGACAAAGGGATCGAGAAAATCGTTGTCTATGAAGTGCATCGCGTCTAAATAAATAGACGACGATGCTTCGAAGAAATGTGGTAAGAGATAAGATGAGACGAGGGCATCATAAAAATCTTAGATGAGTGATGCCCTTGTGTAAATATACGAATAGACATTGGGAAAGGTGCTAATGGGTTGATGGACGAAACAAATCTCTTGCTTGCATTTGTATATGCAGGGAAATTTGTTTGTGGGAAACGGATTCTATATTTGCATTGTTTATGCTTTGAATTCAATCCGGCGGCTATGCGCGGAGTCGATGCTTGTATGGAGATTCAAACAAAGGACCAATTTGTACATACCATCTGTGTCAATGGTACATGGTATCTATGGCGACGCAAGTGTCGAACTCTAGTGTGAAAATCTACACTAATTGGAAATTCGGTTTTTGTCGCTTATGTAGAGACGCATTGATACATGTATGAATGCCCTTGTAGGAAAAATTCTTTGCAGGCATTTCCAGGTAATGCATTGAAAGTATTAATTATCCTTGGGAAGGAAATGTTTTTGCTGTGGGGATATTGCGGTGCAGGTGTGGGAAGGTTGGAATTTGTTTGACAACCGAAGGTACCGAATAGGTTTTGGTTTATGCACCTGTGTAATAGAAAGGTTCTTGTAGGGAATTTGTATGCGACGAGATGCATGAAAAGGTAGGAATTCTTTAACAGGGACTTTTAGATTATTATAGCGAACTTAAGGAAGTTGGAGAGCAGTTATGGGGGTTTTTCAGGTAAGTGGGCCGTGGGGTTTGGCGGAACCGCCACAAGTATACAAAATAAAGTACACATCCACGGAGTGTGGTGTTTTAATTTAAAAAAAAGAGATCTCACTGATAATCAGTAGCTACTCTTCCTCATTTATGTGAAGCACGGGAGCGATTCATAAAACATAACAACAGTAGTGTTACCAAATTCAAAAATCGTTCATATTGAGAGATGAGATATCTCTCCTGGTGGTCCAGCATCATTTATTGAAAACGGATTTACCTTTGAGAACTTTAATGAACACAAACTAACATTTTTAATGATACCCAACCGACATTATCTAACCAACAAAGACTCAGTCGACTATATTATCCAGAAATACATTTGAAAACGACGCCACCATACGATAGCGTCAATGGGTGCAATTGCTTCAGGTCAAAACTTTAATGATTTCCTCTCGTAGAAGTCGTGTGGTGTGACTTTTGATCAAGTTATTGGAGCAACTATTCTTACAATAGGTTTAATTATCATCGTGTGGGTCATCGGTCACATAACCAAGTGCATTTCAGGCAAACGACCGCCTAAGGTCGTCAGATAATATAACTTAAATATAGGAGTAAACTCCAGTTCTACGACGATTTCGGGGAGTCAGAGTTGAAGCAGTGAATTAGGACGCAGTGTTGGAAATTTCGATCAGATTCTCTTCTTTTAACATTTTATGTATACAAAGAAAACCTTTTCAATAACACACGTTTCTGAGCGGTGGATAAAATATTGCTCTGTAACACTCTTAGAACAACTTCATTAGCTGTGATAACGAGAACAAGTGAATAAAACAAAATAGACATTAATTTGTTGCGAACAGATAGATATACGAAACTACTTACTTTGATTGTTTTTAAATAAATGGTATTGTGAATTTGAAAAACTATTTGCTGACATCCATCCTTTTTATTTCTCTTATAAGCTGTCTGAACTTAATCGGACCCAATTGTATCATTTCAAGTTATAATTCAAATTACAACACCGAAGATTTGTTTCGTAATAAAAAAGGAAATCTCAAATGTGATCTATATAGTTTTTGAGAAGTAGCTGTAAGCATCCGAGGCATATTTATAAAAATTCAATTCCCCATAAACAAGGTTCAGGCCACCAGAATAAAAGCGTTGTTAACAAACATATTTTCCGAACATGAATAAACTCCTCTTCCATACTCTTAACATTTCATCCAGGTGTTAACAGTATTAGAGTACATAGTCTGATCTGCCTACAATTCACCAACTGACTCTAAACGCCCACTTCAAAACTTCACGATGAAAGCTTCGCAACATAAAGCTCTCTCGCCTCTCCTTTACCAAATTGAATGCGATCTCTCTTATGTTGACGCCGCATATCCCACACGATCCGATCAAATGCCAGTTAATCGCGTTCTCGAAGATACTTAACGGCTTCAGTTGGAGAAAAGCCTTGGAATATCGCATCTCTGATCGCCTACGTTTTCTCTAGCGCGATAAACGATAGCGAAGAATCAGATCTCTTCGTAAATTTTTGACCAAGTTGCGACTAAAACAAATAAATTGAGATCTTGACTTTTTTTTTTTTTGGATTTCACTCGGTGATTTGAATAATAGTTACGATCAATGGAACTTGATTGGACTGCACGACTGGAATCAATTATAACATAGATACCGTAGGCTTATCCTCATGTGTGTAACAAATTCAAAGGTGCCTCAAAGTATCTTAGGCCCAAAGAGTGATCGTGCGGTACACTCGCCGGTTAACCCGTTCTGTTATAGACTGCGCTAGAGCGGACCAATGTGTGCAACTAGTCGTGCCTCCGATTGTGAACGTTGATAGTGCATAACATGAATGGTGCTTTTATGTTGACAAAATTACCATCTTTGAATACACTCTTACTTTCGTTTAGGCTAATTTTTTGATTTCTAATAAGTGCCATAAAGTTTTTATTTCGGATGAATAATAATATTCTCAGTTTCCTTTGTTTTGTCGGACGTTTATTCCTTTCGGGTAAGTGAATTCCTCATTAAAGAATTTAATTAAGATATAAAGTAAGTACAATGAGCCAGTTGCATCATCCGCTTTTTCATTACTTGTTTATTAGGGTTTCATTAACGGTTCTATTTTATGATGCAAGGCAAATGCGTTACAAATTTGAAGCATTGAGTTGGTCCTTGCATCAGAATAAGTTGCCAATCGTAAGCGGTTGTTAAGTGAACAGTTCTGCTACCTATTAGTTTCGTGAGTGAGTAGCGAACCTTGATTGCAATGAGAACAGTGTTCATGCTTTGGATTCACAGAACTTCACAGATATTAGAAGTGAAAATATATTTTACGAAAATATATGACATGCCAGCTTGTGTGACATGAGATGATAACATTGTATAACAATGAAGTGTTCCGATGTGTATTCTTAGATTATCCTTTGATATGCGGTATGTGTACACACATGTATACTTATCGTCTATGCAAACATACTACATGGCGTAGCCCTGACTAGATGCACATGTAAATCATCCACGATGTCGAGCTAGGGAGAGCTATAAATCTATGACAATAAAACAGCTCTTATTGTGTCTTACAGAATAAGTTGACTCAGAGCTTAGGATTGTATAATTTTAGATACATATGGGAAATGAATTCCCGCCATCACGTTGAGGTTTTAAGGTCAAAAGTAATCTCGAAAGACTATTACTGACTGTTGGGATAAAAATGTTAACATTTTCAGAGAATTTAAAAAGCAGTGAGAGCCCCTTTTTGAAAAGACAAGCTGTCGTGCATTGTATATCAACCAATCTCTTTGCGGTGTTTTATAATGTACTTTTATTTATTTATTATTTATTGGCCTGTAGGAACTCGGAAGTTCATGACCTCACAGACTCGACTCCGCCATTGTTCCCTGTCCTGTGCACTCTCCTTCCACGCTTGACCATTCGATCCGACCTCCTCAAGGTCAAACCTAACAATGTGCTCCCATCTCCGTCGCGGGCGTCCGGCCGGTGGCGTTCGTGTTGGTCTACCGTTAAGAATTTTATACACGGTCCTATCGTTGCCCATTCGCGCCACATGTCCGGTCCATCTTAATCTTCGCGACTTGATTACTCTCACTTTTTAGGTTTGCTATATAGCTCTTCCCATTCGTGGTTATGGAGTTTCGTTCATTGTCCTGCCTCCCCGTCATATTTACCTCCAAAGCTACCCCTCAAAACTTTATTCTCAAATACGCGGAATTTGTTTTCTTCCCGTGTTATGACAGCCAATGTTTCGCATCCATATAGAACAATCGGCATGACTATGGTTCTATAGACACGGAGCTTTATATTACGTGATAGTAGTTTGGATTTCAAAAGTTTACTGGCTGCATGCCAACTAGCGTTTCCGGAATGTAGTCTTTCGTCAGTATCGCTCCCAGATATTTAAATTCTTCGACATTTTCAAATTTATTGGTCCTGATGTTTATATGTGGCTCCTCGATAGTATAGTGGTTAGTATACCCGCCTGTCACGCGGGAGACCGGGGTTCGATTCCCCGTCGGGGAGCCTCTGGCGCAAGACTAATGACCTTGCCCGGAAAAAACAAATCATTATGGAAAATTTAACAAGCCTCAGGACTTGCTAAATAAGCCCATGACTGGTTCCCGGTTGTAGTGCCGATGATGATGATGATGATGATGATGATGATGATGATGTTTATATGTGTTCTCTGAGGTCAACCTACTCTCGCCGTAATCATGTATTTCGTTTTGTCTTAGTTTATTTCTAGGCCCACCTATTCTGGGGTGTGTACGTTGATAAATACATAGTTGTACCATGGTACACAGACATTCGGTCATTAATAAATTTCACATCTTTTATATGGGGCGTAATCTTCTTGCTTATGATGAAGCCGGTTCCGAGGTTATGTGTATCCGGTACCTCCACGCACCAGTGTGAATCCATTGGTTTCGATTACTTGATTTGGAAGTCGGACTTCCTGAAGCGCGACGATGTCCATTTTATAATGTTTCGTGTTTTCTACGATCGTCTGTATCGCGCCTGGTTTATATAACGTTCGAACATTCCACGTGCCGACGCGTATATCCCGCTTTTTCCGTTTTTCCCTACGTCTTCTTTTTGCCGAGTCGGTGTTTTCTTGATGATTTGTTCCCTTATGGTAGTGTCGGCTCATCACACCTACGCCTACTTTTATAATGTACTGTCAAAACTTAATGTCCTTGTTGTAGTCCGGCGCCGTGCTTCCTCGGTTGAGGGAAGAGCGGGGACCTTTTATTATTCCTTTTCTTCTTGAAAAATGCTGGTCATGTTCTACATTTCGTCTTCTGGTTGAAACTTATCACGGGAATATTATGCAGATGGCTATGTCGAACTGTCACTAAAGATATATTACTTAACTCTCGCTTGGTGCCTTTCCTTCTTCTTAGATTTTTATTTGCAGCCGGATATTTAAAAATGTCCATATCAGTTTTATTTTATGTCGGGCTTTTATTTGATCTCGTTGCAAAATATTTTTATAAACACAAATCTCTGGTTATTGTATCTTGGAGTGAATATTCTATTAAAAATTATTATTAAATTTATTTTCTCTAGAGCGAAAGTAAACGCCTCGAAGTATTCAAGGCAAATAGAAGTTATCAACTGAATTTTTTTCTCTATGACTTTTCACATTCATTTGGACGAAAATCCAAGTTGTTATGTTTTCAATAAATCAAAAGGTGCAGGTTATTAAGTGTGCTGTAACTGGTAATATTGTGAATGTTTATGAATGGTAGGTATTAAGTGAGAATGTAATATATGTTAAGTGAAGTTTTTAAGGATGTGTTAGGAGATTCAGTGTTAAATTTAATAAGGGTAGTATTCTGGAATACAACATCCCACCCTTCTTCGAGAAAGAAAATTATCCTTGAAGAGAATAATTTTCTAGTAACTATATATTAAATTAAGAAAGACTTGGATTTTCGTTCAATTACAGTACAATGGTTTTCAAAATTAATCTTTATCAAAGGTTACAATAATCAATAAGTTCTTAATACTAGAAAAATATTCTATTTACATTATATATTAACTAAATTTTTTCCAATACTCAAAAAGTTCTTAACACTAGAAAAATATTCCAAAATAGTCTATTTACATTATATATTAACTAAATTTAAATATTTCTCCTTGGAACCTTTTCTTTTCTTATCTAAAAATCATTATTACTTATTATATTAAATATATAATATTAATATTATTGTTTCAAAATTCTCATTTCCGTTCGAATATATATTGTGACGCATATGACAATCAGTACTGGAATCTTCGAGAAAGTCCGAAACAAAGTACTAGATTATTTTAGGAAGTACTGGAAAACTGGAATAGAACATTCAAGACTATGGAACGGACGGAAACGATACACCAAATCAGAATGAGGAAAAAACGGTATAAATACGTCGCACGCAGAGCGGAAGTTAAGTTAGAGATAAGTAAGACAGTGAAGCAAGCGATACGTCTCGAGTGAGAAGTAAGAAGTAAAATACGCGATAATTACGGAAGCGATAATAAAGAAAACGTTAAGTGTACGGTAAAAAGTAACGGTTGTTATTAACGGACTAATAAAGTGTTAGAGTAATTCAAAATCGATTTAACGGCTCTTATTTATTTTAAAATAATTAATCCAGCGAACCCTAAGCTCGCTACAATTGGTGTCAGAAGTGGGATTAATTATTGTTTAAGTGAATAAGTGTGTGAAAGTGTGTTGTGGCGATGTCAGATCGACATTTGGAGGATCTTCGCGTTCCTGAGTTGAAGAAGGAACTTGAGGACCGGAATCTGGATAGCAGAGGACAGAAGCAAATTCTTCGACAACGTCTGCAAGCAGCTATGGAGGAAGAGGGTATTGATGTCGACACATATGTTTTTACGATTGGTCCAGACTGTCCGGATGGAGAAGAAACAGCGAGTCAAGATGGTTGCAATGTAACGGAGAAGAGTTCGCCACTGTTAGACATTTCGGAGATGTTCCGGATGATGATGACAAAATTCGACGCCCAAAATTCAAAATTCGACGCCGTGAATTCAAAATTGGACGCGCAAGCTGCAGATGTCAATGCAAAATTGGATGCCCAAAGGCAGTGTATGAAAGAATTCTGGGACTCGGAAGCGGAAGAAGCTGAGGATGAGGAGGAATTTGAGCCACATGAAATGAAGAAACTCAGGAAGAGCAAAGCTATGGCCGACAGCAGTGAGGAAGAGGAGGAAAATGACGATGATGTGTTACGTGAAGAACTGAAGGATTTCATCGATGATAACCCGATTGAAGAGCACGGCAGTGATGATGAAGACACTGATGCTTCAGGCCGTTGCCTGAAACGGATTTACAATGATGATGACGAGTTGGACGACCGACTGGAAGACGACGACTGTGACCTTATTGAAGAAAATCTTGGTTTGAAAGTCCAAGGCAGAAAGCGTTCCAAGCGTCTGCGTCGTACACAGGGCGAAGAAAGTGATGGAGAGGAAGACGACGACTGTGATCTTATTGAAGAGAATCTTGGTTTGAGAGTCGAAGGCAGAAAGCGTTCCAAGTGTCTGCGTCGTACACAGGATAAGGAAAGTGATGGAGAGGAAACGCACGTCGATGAAGGTTCTGCACGTGAGGCTATAGACGAACAGCTATTCGACGACGAAGACGATGTTGAACGCCGCTCTGAACGTAGTCACAGGGAAACTGAGCCGGCAAAACATTTCAATGATGAATTGGAAAGGGGTCACTTTACGGATTTGGACAATGAAATCCGTAAAACGGATATTCCTGGGCGAATTCAATTGCGCGAAGTTCCGGTTACGCCTGTTCCAGAGGGACCCAACGAGCTACAAGATGAAGCTGAATGGATTTACAAACAGGCGTTTTGTAAATCAACTGTTTCTGAACAAAAGAGATCAACGGATGTTGGAGGTCGGGACCGCTATTGTAAGCCACCACATACGGGGGGAAAGATCAGGCAAGCCCTAACTGGTAGGCGTAATCAACAGCTAGAGGTGCCGTTCATTGCGTTCTACGGAGAAGAACACATGGAACCAGGATTAACGTGCGACGATCTATGGAAAGTCTGTTACTACGACGCACGTTGGTGTTTACTGTCAGCTCCAAAGAACAAACCGATCCAGTTATTTGAAAAGATGCGGAACTACCAGTCGGATACGGTTATGAAATCGACAGATGCCCCAATACCAGATGATATGCGTGTAATTAAAGATGAAGATCTAGACCGCTTACGTGATGTGCAAACTCCAGAAGAGCTTAAGGGTGTGCACATGCATTTTCTCTTATACTATTCGCATGAGATCCCTAAAATGCAAGAGGAATTCCGTCGTCAGGAAAAGGAAGAATGGTGGCAGGCTAGAGCTGACGCGAAAAGGAGAGCAGTAGAAAAATTGGATGAAGGTCAAGAACTTCCACCGCCGAACGCCAAGATGAAAGTGGTGCATCGCGACCGACTGGCGGCTTTTGTTGGCCCGGGAGACCAGTGAACTTAGTTCGGGACGAACTAATCTAGGCGGAGGGTAGTGTGACGCATATGACAATCAGTACTGGAATCTTCGAGAAAGTCCGAAACAAAGTACTAGATTATTTTAGGAAGTACTGGAAAACTGGAATAGAACATTCAAGACTATGGAACGGACGGAAACGATACACCAAATCAGAATGAGGAAAAAACGGTATAAATACGTCGCACGCAGAGCGGAAGTTAAGTTAGAGATAAGTAAGACAGTGAAGCAAGCGATACGTCTCGAGTGAGAAGTAAGAAGTAAAATACGCGATAATTACGGAAGCGATAATAAAGAAAACGTTAAGTGTACGGTAAAAAGTAACGGTTGTTATTAACGGACTAATAAAGTGTTAGAGTAATTCAAAATCGATTTAACGGCTCTTATTTATTTTAAAATAATTAATCCAGCGAACCCTAAGCTCGCTACAATATATTAATTCCAAAATTTCCAATACATATATTACCTCTAAAATTTCCTTTCTTTCCTTTTCCGTTCGAATATATATATATTCTAAAATTTCCAATATATATTACCTCTAAAATTTTCTTTCTTTCGTCCCCCTCATTAACTTTTTTTTTTTTTTTTTTTTTTTTTTTTTTTTTTTTCATTTCCGTCATTTCCTACAATTGTTAGATTATTTCATATATATTGAATAATAAAACAAAGGCCATTTGTTATGTGTTTATCTTTTCCTTAAATTTATGGAAAAGTTTCCAAAACCTTTCTGGGCCTATTACTATGATTATTGTATAGAAATGCATAATACCAAAAATCTTCTTAAGAACTGATTTCAAATGTCCTAAATGATTGTGTAACTTTTTATTTTTTTGTATTTTGTGTTTGAATAAATGTTTATTGTTGAAAAAAAGAATTTGTAATGTACTTATATGGTTTTCCTTTTCCGTACCTATTTTAGTTAAATTATTATTTTCATTATTTATTATATCGTGTTTGAGTAAGTGTCTGTGTTTGTTTTCGTTGTTTAAAATATTTATTGTTTTCGGCTTAGTGTTGTCATTGTCCATAGCTTTAACTGCTGTCGGAACGTCTACCTTTTCAGTCTTACTCACTGCTGATGGATCGTTTAGTTTCTCAGTCTCATTTACTGATTCGTATAGTTCCTCAGGCTTATTAGCTGTTAGAACACCTTGGTTCCCAGTCCTATTTGCTGTTTGAACTATTTCTTCAGTGATATCTGCTGTAGAAACATTTAATCCGTCAGTCTTTGCTGCTGAAAAGATTTGTTCATCAGTATTAGCTGCTGAACTGACTTGGGTTTCGACTTTTATTGCAACTATTGGGTCTTCAGTCTTTAACACTGCTGAATTTTCAGTCTTTGTTGCTGAAGTGCCGTGGTTGTCTATTGGGATAGCCGGAATATTAGGGGTTTCTGTTTGTATATTTTCTGCAGGATCCGAATTTTCAGTCTTTAATACTGCTGAGTTTTCAGTCTTGGTTGCTGAAGTGTCTGCGTTGTCAATAGGGATATCTGAGATATTAGCGATTTCAGTCTTTAATACTGCTGAAAATTTCGGATTTTCAGTCTGTGTTGCTGAATTGTTTTCCAGAATGGGAGTATGAATCGGAGTCTTTATATTAGGGACAGGGTTATCTTCGTTTATATGGCTTGGTTTATAGGAGTATGTGGGCTCAGGGTAAATTTGGCTAGGAGCTTCATTAAAACGGTCGTTATCTATTTCCAAAGATCTAATGCTGTAAATAGAAAACTTTGGTCTGTCTTCCATAAATTTTGGTTGGCGTCAGGCCTCGTTTTCCGACTCTTGCACCCGAGAAAAGTGAACATTTTGTCTATCGTTTTGTCTATTGGTGGTCCTAGAATTTTCACCAAAACGATTTTCAGAGTTTGTAGGATTATTTCGGAATGGGTTACGCGTTGTTGTACCTTGTTGGTAATTTGTTGAAGCCGATCCATTCCTAGATATCTTGTATCTACACTCATTCTCTGTGTGATTATTCCGTCCACAGAAATTACATACAATGTTATATTCCCTTTTTATGGGTTGTCTATTCGGAAAAAAGTTGGATTGCATGTTCCGATAACATGTGTCTTGTGTATGCCCTGGCTTACCACAGGTTTGGCAGACTATACTATTGAATGTAGGTTTTTCGTTATATTGATATGACCTGGGAGAGTTGTCCATTCGAGCACCATGTGATACTACATGTGCAATCGACTGTTTTAAATTATTTCCCCCATGGACTTTAGCTAGTATCTTTAGCTGTTCGTTCATTAGTCCATCTTCAAATGTTTGTACGGCCAATTTTTTGTTTTCTTCCATTAAGAATTCCCTAACCACCGCGTCTGCTGTTATTTCACACGTGGCAGAGTTTAAAGTCCTTAGAGCATTCGCGACTCTATCGCCGTATTCCCGGACGGTTTCTCTGTAGCGTTGTTTCAGAGAAATCAACTCATTGTGTGCCGTCGACCGAGATTGCTCCTCTTTATATTCCGATTCGAGTTTATCTTTTAAATCCTCCCACTTAGCGATTTTGCTATACCTGATCAGATCGTAAGCATGACCCTCTAGTCTATTTTTGACTAGCTCTAAAAACGTCTCGTATATATCCGGGTCTGCCTTCTTTATGGATCTAAATAAAACGTCTCCCCCGGAATTAAATTTACCTAAGTCGCAGGGTTTCCCGTCAAAGGTAGGGACGATTCTGAAAACATCAGAAATTCCGACAGAAAGAGCCATTTCAGGGGGTTTAATGTGTATCGGTTGATAGTGGATTTGTTCTTCCCCCTGCCTAGCCGCCTGTCTCGTGTAATATGGACTCGTAATATTGAAAATTTGAATTAAAGTATGGCGAAAATTTGTTATCAATTCTTAAAAATATGGTTTATGAAAAAATATAGTTATGGAAAAATTGGCCTTTCTTTTTGTTATTCAATATATATATATATAGGAAAGAAAAATAAATTGGTCCCAAAACTGAAAAGAAAGAAAATTTTCGAAGAGAAAGAAAAGAAACGGAAATGTCGTCGAAAAACTGAAAAGAGAATTTTCAAAGAATATAGATAGAAATTTCTATCGAAAAAAATGTATGTTAGTAAAAAGGAGAGCTTCCAAGTAGAAAATATTCCTAAAAAATTAGAGAGAAAAGTCGCAAAAAAAATTCTTACTCCACTAAATGTTCATTGCTGTCATACGTAATGTTGATAGAAGTCTTTGTCTTGAGTTTCTTATTGTTGTGTGTTCTTCTTTTTTTTTTCACTTTTTTTTTTTTTAAATATTTTAATTATCGCCAGGCAGACTTCACGTCCTAGAAGTTGAATATCCTGGTCTTTTTTTTTTTCGTGGTTTTATGTGTTTTTTTTTTTTTTTTCGTTGTGGAGACGTTTTCATTTATCCTTTGGGTTTTTTTTCTTCTCGTTTTTCTCTTTTTGTTTTAATACAAAACAAAAACCATATAATTTATTACAAATAAAAATATGATTGTAATCTTGCTATGCAATAATAATAAATAATTTACTTCAAACTATTAAAGGAAATTCTTACTTCGGGCGTAATTTATATGTCGTTTAATATTTTTTTTTTTTTTGCGTTAAAGATTACTTTTTTCTTTTCGTTTGTTTTATGTTTAAAATTTTTTTTTCTTGTTTTTTTTTTCGTTGTTTTATGTTTAAATTTTTTTTTTCTTGTTTTTTTTTTCTTCTTATTTTCTTTTTATTTGGGATCCTTTGGTTGGATCATCCCACCGCTGCCACCAGTGTTGAGGTCCGGCGCCGTGCTTCCTCGGTTGAGGGAAGAGCGGGGACCTTTTATTATTCCTTTTCTTCTTGAAAAATGCTGGTCCTGTTCTACATTTCGTCTTCTGGTTGAAACTTATCACGGGAATATTATGCAGATGGCTATGTCGAACTGTCACTAAAGATATATTACTTAACTCTCGCTTGGTGCCTTTCCTTCTTCTTAGATTTTTATTTGCAGCCGGCTATTTAAAAATGTCCATATCAGTTTTATTTTATGTCGGGCTTTTATTTGATCTCGTTGCAAAATATTTTTATAAACACAAATCTCTGGTTATTGTATCTTGGAGTGAATATTCTATTAAAAATTATTATTAAATTTATTTTCTCTAGAGCGAAAGTAAACGCCTCGAAGTATTCAAGGCAAATAGAAGTTATCAACTGAATTTTTTTCTCTATGACTTTTCACATTCATTTGGACGAAAATCCAAGTTGCTATGTTTTCAATAAATCAAAAGGTGCAGGTTATTAAGTGTGCTGTAACTGGTAATATTGTGAATGTTTATGAATGGTAGGTATTAAGTGAGAATGTAATATATGTTAAGTGAAGTTTTTAAGGATGTGTTAGGAGATTCAGTGTTAAATTTAATAAGGGTAGTATTCTGGAATACAACATCCTTAACATATAAAAAGATGGGAATGAGATGGACATGATAGTGAGGAAGAGATATTGAAGGTAGGTAGGTTAGAAAAAGTGAGGAAAGTGGATAGAAAGAAGTGACTGCCACAATGTTTTAGTTTTGCATGGCTTGGGTGTACAAATAAGTTTCAAAGCCTTTTTTGTAACTTTCAACCTTTGCTCAGAGAAATTCGTACAATGCATTTTATTGAAAATATTGTCCGTCGTTAGTTATGATTTGTTTCCATCTTTCAGGCAGTATCATCATCATCATCGGCACTACAACCGGGCGCCGGTCTTGGCCTTATTTAGCAAGACTTCAGGTTTGTTAAATTTTTCATAATGATTTGTTGTTTCCGGGCAATGTCATTAGTCTTGAGCCAGAGGCTCCCCGACGGGGAATCGAACCCCGGTCTGCCGAGTGACAGGCTGGTATACTAACCACTATATTATCGAGGAGCCCAGTATACGTGCTGAAAAAAAATGCATCGTCTTTTGAAGCGATGCAAAAATCCACCCAATTTTTGGCTCCTTTGGAGTAAGTCAAGTGCTGCTCGGTCAGGCCATGAGTCATCTACCGGAACCAACGGACGGAGCAATGTCTGGTAAATACGGCGGGTATGGTAGGATATCCCATTGAAGGGCCACCAATGTTTCCTTGACGACTTTTGCAACATGTGGCCAAACGTCGTCGTGCTGGAAGATCACTTGGTCAAGTCTTTTGACATATTCAATATTCAGCTCAATTGCATCAATTGTTGTTGGTTACGTTCCCCGGTGAAGGTTGCGTTAGGCTGGAGCGACTCATAGTAGATCGCTCCGACCTGATTCCATCAGATATACAGCATTAGCTTTTTGCCTTTGAGGTTAATGCTTGATTGGGCTTACTCCAGTGGATTCTTTTGTCGTTCCCCGTTGTGATTCGATGCAAAAAAAACCCTCCCGTGTTTGCCTTTGGAGCAGTTGTTCCACGTGAAACAATGGCCATCGACGTCTCTTCCTTGTTTTTGTACTTTAAGGCGGTTTGAAATTCCTTGTTGGGTCACTCCAAAGGTTTCAGCGATATCCCTTTAATTTTGACATAAATCTTGGTTCAACAACGCCTCTGGCTCAGCGTCTTCAACTTCACAGGTTTCCCTTCGCATTGTTTGTCACCGGTGTCACAATCACCACTTTTAAAACACCTGAACCAGCACTCGTTTTTATTGATGAAACATATTCCCCATATTGTTGACACGACAATCGATGCCCATCAGCTATACTTTTCGTCAAATAAAAATTGGCACAAAGGATGAAATGATTAGAGCACAAAATTAGAATGTGGTTTATACTTCGGCGAAATGACACTTACTGGTTTTTAGAGGGAAATGATGACGCTGTAACACGAATATAGTTATAGGATTTAATGGTAGTTACGCCACTTTTTTGTGGAATACTCAAAACTTATTTGTACACCCGATATATCAGTCGTTTAATTTACTACTACGCGCAACCATAGCTAAGCAAATCAAAATTGAACACCTAATGAAGATTTCAAAACACAAATTGTCACAATGTCTGTATGATAAATAGGACTGACAATGGTCACGCAATCAAAAATAATGCGGCAGGCTGATCGGTTTTGATGTTTTTTGGAGGGATTAACGGTCGCTCTTTAGTCACTTTGTACCACTACCCTATTAAAATGATATGTTAATCGCTATGCGGTATACGGCTCTGTTGGTTTATTTCTTTGATTAGCTTTTGGTGTTGTTCTTCACTATGGTTTGCTTGGTTTATCTGTTGGAAACCCGACGCCGATTTTACAGGCCACTTTCACTATGTGTACATACTAACGCCGTACCGCTGACACCAAATCACCGTAAAACTTACAGCAGGTTTAATAAATAAATGACAATAGGGACATCCATGGAGCTTCCTCCATACATATTTAACAGCTCATTCATCCCTCTTCCCTCGTATCTCTGTTCGGTTTTTTTTTTGTGTTTGATCAACACCACAAATTACGGATGCCTTAAAATTTCATAAAATCTGAAATGCATTAAGAGATAATGATAACTCATTGTTATGCAAAACATTATTAAAGTACATGGTAAATGTGTGAGAACGATGTTTATTTTATTGAGAAAACTTTGGTATCCTTATATGAATAAGATCAAGCGATCAAGCAGATAACTTAAAGGATGTTTAGATTATACCCGCACATATTGTAATTGTATTAAGCCACAACTCAAGCGTAAGAATAATTTGAAAAATTGCTTTTCGTTTTACTCGGTCGAGAGGATCATGTCTCGTCAGTGAAGACGGTCATTAAAAATACACAGCGTATTATAGGTCGATATTGATGGTCATTGGGGAGTTTTTCCCTCGCAGGATAGTGTCGTAAACTAAGAATAAAATAGAAACCAAAAATAATAAAATAAAAAATTATGCTTAAATTGATGTCAATGGTTTTTTTTTGTCATTTTTTGCAATATTGTTGTTTCTTATTTTTCTCTTAGATTCTAATTTATCGGCTAGACAAAAAATTCTTAAACTCTGGCTGAATTATGTTATATTATAACTTACTGGTCCTACTCAGACGCTCTAAGCTAACCAATATACGACTATTGTGCAGTTTGCCTTTCGGCGAAAGAACTCGGTTTGTGGTTTAATTATGAATATTTGTATGACAAAAAAAAGTAGAAAAACGTTGTGCCAATTTTTTTTTCTTGTTTTGTTGGAGCACAACTAAGTTCTCGCTGTTTTTTTTTTTTTTAACAGAAAAGTTTTTCACCCTTCTTGGTGGTGACTTAATGCCGTGGATAAGACTACGCGTCTTCCTTACACGTCGATCCCTGTCGATCCTTCTTTTCTTCCTGTTTCTATTCAGATAGTTCTTTTTTTCCTCTTTTTACTTCAGTTAATTCTTTTAATCTTAATTTATAAGTATATATATAATGTTATATTATATATATGTATATATATATATGTATATATATATATATATATATATATATATTTATATATTGCAAAAAACAATTAAAACATTTTTTATTCATTTATTTTTTTTTTAATGTTTAAAAACAAACAAATAAAAACAATTAAAAAAACTCAACAATTATAATAGTGTAACTATTGGAAGCGCAACAAAGTGCTCTCTGTAATTTTTTTCATTTTGACAACTTTTTTTTACCTTCTTAGTTTCTACATTACATGCTAGACAAAAAATACTTAAATTCTAGCTTAATTATCTTATATTATAACTTACTGGTCCTTCGCAGACGCTCTAAGCTAAACATTACATAACAATTGTATGATTTGCCTTTCGGCCACATAACTTTGTTTGTGGCAGTATTTATGATTATTTGAATGACAAAGAAAATTTTGGAAAACTTAGTGTCGATTTTTTTTTTTTTTTTTTTTTTTTTTTCTTAAAATTTAACCTACATAATGTTTTTTTTATTTTATTTAAAAGAACTTAACTTAGCTTAACTTAAATCTTATACTACCCTAATTCTAGCTAAGTATATGTAAGCTAGCTGATGATACTGTTATTATATACCGACATTGGTATCCAGGTCTTTATATGCCATTCAACCACCAGAACTGTTGACGCTGTCCAATACTATCACCCCGGTCTCTGTGGGAGATAGCCCTACTGAAGTGCAAGAGCTCTTCTTCGGTGCGCGCTAATTCCCGGTCGTAGCACAATCGCCCGTCTACGGATGATCTACTTACATGATAGATCAGCGGAATTCCGGATCTATCCTGTATAAGCCCTTTCATGTCCAAATCAAGGAACGCCTCTGGTGGAATAAAGGCGTTGCGACGCACGCTCTCATAGTACAGAGTGTTTGGATAATAAGCCCCGAAAATTAGGTCATTGGACGAGCTTACTGCTCTCGCAATATGTCCTCTGATTAATTTAATCATAAAATTATCCAGATTATTACCCTATTTATGTACGCATTATTATAAAAATCTCATTTGAATACTACTTTTTATAGTCCGATTCCGGTGTTCGATATAATCTGAGACAACTTCTGAGACACTTCCTTTCGAACACCCGAATCTTTTCCATCAAATTTGGACCTATGTTAAACCATACTGGACAATCATATATGAGCATTGGCCTGATTAGAGTCATGTAGCATATGACTTTTACCCTGCTGTCAAGTTGGCTACTGTGAAAAAGCCTCCTTGTCATAGCAAACGTTTTTCTAGCCTTGACGAAAGCAGCCTCTACATGTCTGTTAAAATACAGATATTGACCGAGCCAGATGCCCAGGTATTTAACTAAACTCTTGGTTTCCAGTTTATCTCCATGCGGTTCTACGATAACCAGCTTTCGCCAGTTTTTCCTTGTGTCGTTCGTGGCTTTATATAACGCGGTTCTAAATAGGATGGCTTTACATTTCCGGAAGTTGATCTTAAGTTCCCAGTCATCGCAATAGGGCTGCACGTTGTTGAAGTCTCGCTGTATTAAACTATTTATGATCTCAACTCTCGGAGCTGTTCTGTAAATTATGATCTCATCTGCGTACGCAACAGCCTGCGGAAGTGCATCTAATAGGTCGCTAATGTAAATGTTAAAAAGAATCGGAGAAAGTACCGCTCCCTGTTGCAAGCCATTCTTGATATTATACGTTTTATTAGAGGTCACAGTACAATTTTTGACCACGAACCTCCTGCCCCTTAACGTATCGTAAATTACATATATTGTAGTTCCGTTCGCTTCCGTGCTTCTCGATCAATGAGGAAGAAAAACGAACGACGGAATCCTGTGTGGATTCCGGATGATTTGTTGGTCCTGTGGGTTTTGTTGATGTGCCGTCACAGGTTTACTTTTATCACCACCGCGTTCACTAAACACACCCGAAGAAAGACGGTACCACCGATGGCCAACGCGACCTGTGTTGCTACTCGAAGGAAGTTTAAAAGTCAAACAGTTGATGTTCCTTAGTACCTGAACTTTATTTGTATTTCAATCTATATTTCGATTTTCACTTATTGCACTCTTAAATACGTTCCCATTTGTACACTAAATTATATTTTAAAAGCGATAACTTCTCCGCTTAATACTTAATATGTTTTTAATAACTAACTGAAAATGCGTTTTTAAGGACGACGCTTCTCCGGTTAACCGCGACTCTTCACAACTCACTTTTCCAACTGTGTGAATTCAAATCCTCTTCTCACTCAATCCTCATTTCTTTATCTTCTTTCGAAGGTCAAAGCGTATCGCCACTTATCGTTTGATCCTTTCTTGGGGTTTTTGTTTCTGCTACCCATCTGGCACAACCGTGGAGATTGGTTGTTAATTTAGGATCTGGGACTCCGTGTCTATTAGCAAATCATAAAACATCTGGTATGCGTTTGGATGTTTATGATTGCAAGAATTGTGTGCCGGCGTATTGAATAGATATGGCTTTGTTTGCAAACGTGCACTTTTAGGTTTTTGATCTTATCAATTTTTTAGGTCCTAATTGCTTTTAGCATACATGGGAAAATAATGCATTTTGCTGTTTGATTTTAGGAAATAGAATCGGACAAATGCATTGAATTAAATAAATGAATTTGAATTCAATAAATGAGAATTTGAACGTTTAGTTCGATTTGGTTTGACATTGAATTCAATGTTATGTTGGGGATATTAAATGGATTTTGTTATTGGTAGGATTTGTGTATATGTGGGAGGAAAATGTAATGTGGGAGAAAAATAGTAGAAGCACTACACATATAGTAAAGGCTTATATATACTTATGTATGCCATGTCAAACCAGTTTGTAATATAACCCTTCGATCTAGACGGTATCAAAGGCTTTTTCCAAGTCGATCAGACAGGCACCTGTGCATTAGTTCCTACATTTATTCCATTGTATGTCGGAGACCAGTTTAGCTGCGGCATGTGTGGTTTCGTCTGCCCATTTTAGCAGAGCTTTGTTAATAGTCTTGTGGCGGTTCTTTAGGGCTCGCCCGAACAACCAACCATTTTCCTAACCCAACTCCCCATTCCCAACCTTCAATACTTTACTAAGCATTACCTCTTACCTGCAAACGAGCAGTGCAAAGCTCTCTTCAACAATTTCTAACCTGAAATAGAATTCCTCCGCAAGATCATCATCTTGCCATGGCTACATACGAAATCGTATCAATCAAACCATTTCGGTTAATCTTACGTGAATCATTTAGGAACATGATCGGTTCCTCTGGGCGGCAGCATGCCCATCAATCATACTCCAATCCTTCTGTGTATTCTTGTTCCAACAATCCGTTGGTCCAAAAGGACAAGTCGGGCAACTTGCTTGCTTGCACATCTGCAAGCCAAATTTCCGATGATCGGTCGCCTAAACCGATAGCCGATCATCGAGTTTGACACGACCATAATTGTTGTCCAAACAATCATATCGACGGCCGTGTCCCACGATCTGTTTCTAAACCAAACACAGTAATCTCACTGTGTTTATTTTTTTCTCACCATCTGTTGGTCCATAGCCACCCAGAGTAAGTTGTACGCTTGCACATCTGCAAGTCAAATTTCTTATGATCGGCCGCCTAACCTACAGCCGATCATCGTATTGGACACGGCCGTGATTGTTATTCAAGCAATCATGCCAATGATCAGGTCCCACGGCATATTTCTCTAAAACTAACATGCACCCATCCATCCTAGTCCCTTGCCATCGTAGGCGAAGTATCTGTTGACTTAACGCCAACAGAAAAATCGATCCTCTATCGTTTACGATAGCAATACAGCCAGCCTCCGTACACGTTCATCTATTTGATCAGCTGCGTATTTGGATTTGATTTTGTGCACCCTTCGCATTTTCGTTTGTCCTGGCTTCCAGCGAATGGGCATTCAACCAGACCTGTACGGTCGCAATGGAAATATTTCCATTAAAACCCAAATCGATCATTCATTGGTCGTGTTACACCTCACTACACACCTCTATTAAACAAAACAATTAATATCGCAAGCATCCAATAATCAAGTCATTAATCAAAGTATTCTGCGTACTTTTTCCAACCATTTAAAACTCGTATTTTGCATACCATGCAAAATATACAAATCCGCGTTCATCTAGAAGTAAAGACTTCCCCAAATCAAAATCATATTCTGCAACACTCAATTCATTCAGAAGCGAAGCCTTCAAAATGAGTCATATCGCAACATAAACGATAATTACCCATTAAATCGTTTCACCGTAGATTCCGCTGCGTTGACAAAAGCAGACGGACACCTGTTCGCCGTCGACGCGGACTCATATTTCAACAACATATATTTACAAGTGTAAACATAAGTATTTCAACAACATATATTTACAAGTGTAAACAATGGCAGCGGATTGCCAACATATACGAAATAGGAATCAAATTACGGAACTCATCGCACGGGGTAATGGACTGAAATTAGATCGGTCAATGTTTTCGCACATCGCTTAAACGAATGAGTTGATGCGGTTGCAATTTTCGCAGGTAAACCAATTAAGAAATTGGTAAAGCCCATATCGCTGCAGTTCTTGCAGCGCAATTAAACAAATGGAAATGACAGGCGAATGACCGTTGAATGGGTTACTCGTCTATGGGAAGGTGGATCATAGGCAAAAATAATTGATTCAAATTGATATATAAAGTGGTGGAAAATGAGTTGGAAGTTACTCAGAAATTGAAAGCAAGAAGACGGTAGCCACCCATAAGTAGAGCGGTGTTATATAATTAACTTCATTAAATTATCACTCCCCCTTTTCAATTATTAACATCTCGTGTCTTCGCGCACATGTCCTTCCCTTCTTAATATTCCCTTTCCCTTTACAATAGAAAAACCTTTTACAGTAGAATATAATTTAAATATAAGTTTACCCCCATTTAAAATCCCATTCACATTGCAATAGCCATCGTCCTTTTATTAACCATAGTCGCCATAGTCGCCACCTATCAACCAGTTCGACTATTTCCTCGAAATAACTATAGTGGAAGCGGAACGAACGAAACAGGATATGTGGCGAAAGACACTTTTATTATGTTAATTAAACAGTTATAGAACTAGAATTAAACAATTGTGAAACTAACTTGTCTTATGTTAATTAAACAGTTATTGAACTAGAATTAAACAATTATTGAACAAAAAGTGAAAAAGAAGAAGAGTAATTTATTTGTAAAACCCACGTCTCAACAGTCAAGACTGAACAGGGGGTAAGTTTGATGTATAAAAATTATATTCAATTGTTGTAGAATAATATTCAACAGCGGGTCTTCTTGATAGTAAATTTCTATAGGGCAGTGTAGAAATAATTTTGAAATAAAATTAAGGGATAATTAAGGAATAAAATCAACAGTCCCATGCAAAGTCAAATATTGAAGAAGTGCAGTTAAAACTAAAAATACGAGTGTAAATAAAAATTTTAGTATCAAAACATAGAGAAAGACTTTCCACCCATCAAAGGAAGAGCTCCAGCACGTTCCAGCCGTAAGTAACATAAATTTCTTAAAACTTAAGGTTACCTTTTAATAACCAAATAATAAATGACGACACTTGGGGTTACGCTCAAGTGTTACATTTCAATAACTAAATAATAAATGTTAATATCTGGGGTTACGCCCAGGTATTGCATTTTGGCACCCCAACGTGGGGCCTAATAATTTACAAATTATTAACCAACAAGGAAGTACAAACAAATCTTCAGATAAATAATTATTTAAATGTTTATATCGGAGGTCAAACTTCGATATAACAGTCGTCACCAAAGAAGAAGATCCGATTTACTCCTCCCATATCGGTGGAAATCCACCACTGTTGCATCTAGTGGGATGTTGAACGCAACAGCCATGGAAGAGTCAGATTGCATCCTCCGTCGCGAGCACACATGGTAAGAGTCAAGTCCTTTTCTCCATTGAAAGGTACACCTGTCTAAAGTGTCTTTTATTATTGTATGTCTATATGCAAAATGATCCCTTATACCATTGGGACCTAATCAGGATGTTATCCAAAAGTGATCGCTGTGAGTGGCTTTTTAATCAATTAGCTTTGTTTTAAATGTTCGTGCGCCAGAGAAACTAAAGGAATAACAGTGTTGTGTCACTTATTGAACTAAAATCCAGAAAGCATAGTGTGGAAGAACAAGAGTAGAGATATTTATAAACTCTGACCTAAAAAAAACATAGTGTGGAAAACAAGAATAAAGATATTTATAAAGTTTGATCCAAAAAACATTGTGTGGAAAATAAAAAAAATAAAGAAAACTTTATACAACCAAGCTTCCTCAGTGCCTTTTTATTTATCCTTCCTCTTGGAGCGTGGGTTTTGGTGACAATTTTTGTGAGGAAATCGTTGGTGGGTGAGAATGCTCCTGTGTTGTACGCCGACAATATCATTATCACCCCCCAAGTCTTTTCAAATACTTTACTGATGCTTGGGAGTAAACTTATCGAACGCATGTTCATTGGGTTTGTACAGTCTTAGGCTTTTTTGTGATGGGCTGAATGATACCCGTTTTCCAACACGCGGGATAATATGCATTATTCAACGCGTTGTTAAACAGGACCATGTATACATCTATTGCCATTGGGGGCAGGTTCTTGAGTATGATGTTAGGTACTCCGTCTATTCCCTGTTGTATTCCAGAATACTACCCTTTATTAAATTTAACACTGAATCTCCTTACACATCCTTAAAAACTTCCCTTAACATATATTACATTCTCACTTAATACATACCATTCATAAACATTCACAATATTGCCAGTTACAGCACATTTAATAACATGCCCCTTTTCATAATTTGCCCCTTTTTAATTCAAAACAGAGCACTTTGATTTTCGTTCAAATTTTATTCAATTTAAAAGTCACAGAAACTAAAGGAATACTGTGTTAAAATTTGTTTTGTTCACGTTATAATTTCCAGTAAATTAGAAGATAATGTTCTATAAGTAGAGAAAAAATTCATTTGTAAAATCAGTTGAGGTTGGAAGTTGGTAGAGTTTAGTTTTGGCAGTTGGAAGAAGAAGTTCAGTTCGAGTTGAGAAGCAGTTCAAGTAGTTTCACTTTGAGTTTTGTTGGAGTTTTGAGTTTGAGTTGTAAGTTTGCAGATTGAGGTTGAGTAGTTCAATTTTAGTTTGAGATTTGAGTTTGAGAAGTAAATTTCGTTTTGATTTAAAGTAAATATTTTCTGAGTATAAGGTTAATTGTAGAATGTTTTATAATTACATAATAAGTACTATTATTATTTGTAAAAATATACATAGATAAAACAATAAATAAAGAAGAAAGGTCCCCGCTTTTCCCTCATTCCGAGGAACCACGGGGCCGGACCTCAACACTGGTGGCAGTGGTGCAGGATTACGAATAATCGGTGGGATGATCCAACCAAAGGATCCCACAAATAAAATAAACTAAAATAGAAAAAAAAAGGTTAAACAAAAAAAAATTTTCAAGAGCAAAAAAAAAAGACCAGGATACACTCAACTGCCTGGCGGTAACACAAAGTAAATTCAAGCAGAAGAAAAAAAAAAATTCAATTGTAAAAGCAGTTCGAGTTGAGAAGCAGTTCAAGTAGTTTCACTTTGAGTTTTGTTGGAGTTTTGAGTTTGTGTAATACACAGTGAGAGAGAAGTAGTTGAGATTGATTAAGATAAGATTAAGAAGACAACAAATAAACAAAAAGAAATAAATATAAATAAACATTTCTCATCGTGACTAAACTACTTAAATAAAAAGAGTTTAAATTAGAATAATCCATATTCTAAAATATAATATTAAATAAAGAAATAATAAAAGGTCCCCGCTCTTCCCTCATTCCGAGGAAGCACGCTTTCATTCACCTTTAAGTTCTCTCTGTGTTTTTATGAAAATGCAACTTTATTGTGAAAAGGTGGTTACAAATAAATCATTCGAAGTATTGCCCGTCGTTAGCTACAACTTTTCCCCATATTTCTGGTATAGCTCGAATATCGATATACCGCTACGGTAAGAGTGTTCATCTTTTGAGACTACCCACGAACCAACCGATTTTCTTCATGTCTTCATATGAGCGGGACTGCTGATTAGCCAGACCATGTGTCATCGAACGAAGCAAGTAATAATCGGACCGCGCAGTATTTGGGAAATATGGCGGCTAAGAAAGGACTTCCCATTTGAGCATTTAGTTGTCGTTTTTTTTCTTTAATATAATTTGTAACTTTTGTTTAAAGTAAATCCAATGAAACACAAAATGACTGTACACCAAAAAGTAATATATTTATATGGAAAACAAAACATAACGTAGAATAATTAAGACTGCTCGTACAAAGCCAATGAACTACATCAAAATCGAATTTGTTAAAATAGGCTTAGCATTTAGTCGTTAAACCCTTTTCTATATATATATTTTTTTTGCAATTGAATGCTTTAAAAAAAAGTAAAGTAAAAAAAAAAGTGCAAGCCCTTAACTCCTACTCCTCTCACCAATTCATCCTTTCTTCCTTTTTTTAATGTTTGCCCTCTCATATTATTATCCTTTAATACCTCGCCCCCACTTATCCCATTCATATAAAGTGATCTCATGTTATCTTACTTTCCCTCTCCCCACATTTAAAGAGGAATTGCATCCCAAGTAACACATTCTATCCAACAGACATGCACAACTTATAAAATATACCTAACAACGTTTTTATACGTTAATTATAAAAATTACGTTCGCATGCAGCTAAACTGTAAATGTATTATTATTAAGAGTATTTATTGCGTTACAAATGCCCCATACAATTACTTAGGATTAATAGCACTGTCTACCAAGGCTTACGGTCAGCAGTACTTTAGATAGCGCTGCATTGAAGAACTCTGTAAGCTTAACTTGCACAGAAATATAAGAATGAATTGATGGTTTATTGTAAAAGATGAATTAGAAGCACGCGAAGTACTCTTCCAAAGAAGCTGAGACGTTTACATTCCATGCAAAAGAGGCTCAAAGATCTTACCAAAGGTTATGAAGCTCAGAAGAACGCATTCATGTAACTAATTCTTTCATTCTTCCCGCATTTTGGGAACAATTCTGCCAATCCAGAATTTGAGAGTAATCATAAAACAGATGCTCTTAGATAGGTTTAATTTACTTATGAATCAACAAGATTAGAAAGGCTATAAAGATTATATAAGTGAAAAAGCACAAGTGATCTACGATGGGGAAACCCAACTCTTGATGTAGTCAGAAAATACAATTTACATGTCATACATGCCCCATTTCAATTAATTAGTTGTAAAGAAGTCAAAGAAAGAAACATTACTGCAATAAATTTACGATTTACAATTTAAATTTTAGGTCTATTAAACAATACCAGGAAACAGGGTCCGGTCGCATTTCAAATAGGTTTAGCTTCACGCGGATTGTGATATGCCTTCAAAAATCATATTATTCAGATCTTGAGCTGATGTCATCCTGTTTAGCATACCAACTCTTACTGTGCCTTCATCAACATCATTCAACCAGTGGAAACGTGCTCTTCCCACTGTCCTTCATCATAAAACCTACAATCAGGCCTTCCCCAACGAGTTCCTATTTGTTCAGATAAGTTCATTGCCCTGGAACTTAATATTTTTACCACATCAATGGTCTGGTATCGTTCAGAGATCACCTAATTATAACATCTAAAGAATAACCCTCTCTAACGCTTTTTTATATACTTCTCTCAAAAACCCATAACACTGAGACGACGTCCAAAGACGGGATCTTTCGGATTGCCTTGTGAAGCGCAAATAAGCCGAATTCAAATGTTCATAGATCTTTAAGGAACAGTCGGGATGGTAGTCTCGGTGTGTCGGCATTTCGGTGTGTTTAATTGTTGATGTTAGTGATGCCTTGTCCCTGAGGGCTATCAAGTAAGTCAAGGGTTCGCTTAGAACTAGAAGTCGAAGCGTATGAATAGTATTCGAGCACTGATCTAAATAGAGTTTTGTAGAGGATCAGAAGTTATACCAAAGTACAATATGGCGCAAAATTAGTTACCCTATCAGAAGATATTATAATGTTTGTAAATGGCGTCGTACGTCAGTCATATTTGACATTTGTGAACTACACAACTACAGTATACAAACAAACAAGCATTGGAGCGCTGTACTCCGCAAGAGTGTTGATTAATTGTGCCGATTTTTTTTACCAATTGGTCGGTGGTCTTATCGCAGCTTGAATTTCGAGTCGATTTCCTAATCGTGTCGCGCCAACTACGCAAACATTCAGGCGCTTAGCCACTCGTCTCAAACAGACTGGAACAACAGGAGACCATGAAGGGCGTAGCCGCCACCGGACTGGTCGTTCGGCCGAGAATATCGCGGCTGTGGCTGCCGATGTCGCTGAGAACGAAGAGACATCAACCAGACGACGGGCCACGCAATTGGGCATCACCAGACATGCCCTGCATCGAATTTTAGTGAAAGACTTACACATGTTCCCGTACAAAGTGCAAACAGTGCATCAGTTAATGACTGCTGACCGTCAGTCGCATGTAAATTACTATCAACCCATCCTTAATCTCAACAACGAAAAGGACGATTTTGAGTCGAAAATCGTCATGAGCGACGAGGCGAACTGGGCCGCCATAAGGTTTTCGGCCCATGCAGCCGTTGTCATCTTCGACGTCGCTGTCATTGCCGCGCACTGAGCTTTGGTCTGGCTGTTGCCGCGAACTTGGCGACGGTTGGTCTTTGCGTCTGGACTCTGGTGTGTCCCGCGACCTTGACGTCGGTCGGTCCTTGGGCTGGACCCTTTAGTACGCCGTGAACTTGGCGGCGGTTGATCCTTACGCCTGGATCCGGGGCTGCACCGCGAACTTGGCGGTGGTAGCCGATACACAGACCTGGATCCCGGGCTGCACCGCGACCTGGGCGGAGGTAGCCGATCCACAGATCTGGATCTCGATTGCTCTGCGAACTGGTCGTGGTGTGGTGGTAATATAACTGCTGGGGCAGCTTCTTTTTGCGTCACGAACTTGGCGTCGGTAATGTTGTTATGGTCGCCACCGTGCTTCCGGGGTCTCCGGGAAGAGTGACAACCGATTGTTTAATATGGGTCTTGGGAATCTGCCAGACCCAATAAAAACTACTTTTTATTTTGTTAATTTATTATTTTATTTTTAATTTAATTTACCGGCGTCCTACCGCTTCGGACGCCAATTGAGATTGGTCCCTGTAGTCTGGTTTTCACAACGCTTAAGAAGAAAGCGTGCTGACTGTCGTCCCGAGCCTGTGAGAAAACAATATTCCCGCAAGAAACAAAATCATCCAATTCGTCCGGGTTACCGTTAAACACCGGTACGAAATCCAAAATATCTCTCATCCCGATTGTGATATTCATTGTTATTAGTTTCGCGTTTTTATAATTAGATATTAATTTTCGCGCGCTTCAAATTTTTTTTTTTTTTTTTTTTTTTTTTTTTTTTATTAGACTTCTCTCGGGAGAGGCGAACCTATAGCGTCGAGTGGGCGCCCCGAGATGCCATCAAATAACTGTTGCAGTTCTTTTTGAACAGTTGCAGGTTGTATCACTCCGGGAACACTCGCGTGGGAAGGGAGTTCCACAGTTTCCCCGCTCTGTAACGGAACGAGTTCTGATACAGGGATGTTCGCGCTGTCGGGAGATGAACCACAAACGGGTGCGATCCGTCGGATTGTCTTGTGGAGCGCATATAGACCGAATTGCGTGGAACAATGCCAAGAATCTCCGAAGAACAGCACCCGTGATAATATCTGTAGAACAGACAGAGGTCGGCCACGCGCCTTCGGTGTGATAGCGACTGTAGTCCCGACGTCAGCGCCAAGTCCCCGATCAGGCGGATCGCTCGTCTTTGTACGCTCTCAAGCAGGTCGAGGGTATGTTTAGGAGCCGAGCTCCAAACATGAGAGCAATATTCGAGCGCGGGTCTAATTTGAGATTTATATAGGAGAAGAAGTTGGGCCGGAGTAAAATATTTCTTGGCTCTAAAAAAATAACTCACTTTTCCTGAGGGTGATCTGGCGATACCCGATACGTGTTTATGCCATGATACATTCCCACAGACCGTGACGCCGAGCAATCTCAAACTTTCCCCAGCCTCGAGGGCCCGGCCATTCATCATCAACTGTGGAACCGATGATCCGGTTTTCTTTGTGAATGTTGTATACTGGGTCTTCGTTGCGTTGAAGTCGACAAGATTGGCCTTTCCCCACTGCAGGACTTTATCTAGATCCTGGTTCAGAGAGTCAATCTGTCTACATCTCAGCTGGTGCGACGTTGATGCACCAATCGGCCGATCACTCGAAAAGGAGGAAACAAGCGTACTATCATCCGCAAAACTGAATACTTTGCTATCCGTTGTCTCCAACAAATCATTTATGTGAAGCAAGAACAAGGTTGGAGCCAAAATAGAACCCTGGGGCACCCCCGAATTAACAGGATACAGATCCGAACACTCGCCGTGCACAGCAACCCGGATCGATCGATTCTCGAGGAAGCTCCTCGTCCAGTCGCAAAGCTGTTGGGAAAGTCCATATGAACGAAGTTTGCTCAGCAATGCCCCGTGCCAGACGCGGTCAAAAGCCTTGGAGATTCGCGTATTATTTTGGGTGAAATATTCCTTCGGTAAATTCATCTTCCCAATTATAAATGGAATGAACCTATCTAAAGAGAATCCGAGGAAATCGATCCTATCGAAGGTAAGAGAAACAAACAATCCTAATGTCGAAAAATCCTGACAGACAGATTAGCAGAAGAGATCCTGTGAAGGAAGCCAAGGGAAAAAAGAGAAGAGACTTTTATCGAGCCCACAGTGAAACGAGCCTGTAAGCGGAAAAGATCCTAATAGATGGATATGGGAAAGCGTTCCTAGGGAATTTCGAATCTAATAAGATAAAACGAAAAAGACCAGCAACAGATAAGGGTGAGCGCGTTAAAATTTGAGAAGTCCCTGCCTGAGAGTATGAAAAATGTTCCGCAAGTGATTTCAATTATTTAGAAACTTATTTTAAAGAATGTATATATGTATATGTATACGTAAAAATTTAGGAAAATTGCTTTTATATGTGTAAAGGTTTTTTCTTATTCTCCCTTTGTATATTTAACTTTTGATTGGGGTTTCTATTATCATTCCACTTAAAGTAAATATGTTTAATACAAATTTTGAGTTCATTAAATTTGTGGTTTCATTTGTCCCTTTTGTATATGAAAATTTTAGATTTATGTTGGGGGTTTTCACTTATCCCCTTAAATTAACTAATAAAATTTAATAGATAAAAATGTATGTGCATACCTTGTACATTTTTGTGTTGCTTTTGATTTTCCTGCTTTGGTGTTGATGGTGATCCTGTTGTTGTTGATGGCGCATTATTGTTGCAATTGTTGCTTTTGTCCTTGAACACCTTATTGTTCCTGTTGCTGGTGTCGTGCTGGTAAGAATACGAGGGTTGCCTTTTATATTTCGGGATTAGAGAACAAAAACAAATATTCATCATCGAAAATCACTTTATTGTTTTTCAAAATATTCCCCATGAAGATCTATACACTGTTGCATGCGTTTGAACCAATTGTCGAAGCACTTTTGCCACTCTGATTGAGGTATCTCCAACACATGCATTCTGAATGCAGCAACCGCTTCTTCAGGTGTCGAAAAACGTTGACCTCTCAGTTTGTTTTTTACGTACGGGAATAAAAAGAAGTCATTCGGTGCCAAGTCAGGACTATACGGCGGATGACCCATCAAATCGATGTTTTGGGTGCTCAAAAATGCAGTTGTCGCAGCCGATGTGTGAGAGCTCGCATTGTCATGGTGAAGAGTGATCCATCTTCGGCGGTTGGTTTTCCTGATTTCTTGGAAGACAACTGGCAAACAAATGGTTGTGCACCACTCAGAATTGACTGTTCTGCGTTGTTCTAGTGGTACGGTTGCGACATGTCCAGTTTTTCCGAAAAAACAGGCGACCATTTGCTTGGAAGTGCTTCGTGCGCGAACAACTTTTGTTGGATTTGGCTCATCTTGAAACACCCAGACAGTCGACTGCTGTTTACTTTCGGGCTCATATGCGTAAATCCACGATTCATCACCTGTCACGATGTCATAGACGTGTTTCGAAGCACCGCGACCGTATTTTTTGAGCATTACTTTCGACCAATTGACACGAGCCTTTTTTTGGGCGATTGACAAATTGTGTGGGATCCAACGCGAACACATTTTTTTGACAGTCAAATGTTTATGCAATATTGAATGTATGCTGGTCCCACTAACGCCTAAGGTTGTCTCAATCTCACGATAGGTCACATGACGATCTTCCAATATCAGTTCGCGCACAGCATCAATGGTTTTCGGAACAACAACTGATTTTGGACGACCTTCACGAAATTCATCTTGGAGTGAACTACGACCACGATTGAATTCACCATACCATCGATAAACACTGGTCCTTGATGGAGCTTCATCGCCAAAAATTGAATTAAGTTCATCCATGCACTGTTGCTGAGTTAATCCACGCCGAAAGTTGTAAAAAATAATCGCACGAAAATGTTGACGATTTAATTCCATTTTTGGGCCGAGATGAATCTTTTAAGTTACTGTAAACAACACAAATAGCGCTCGTATGTCAAAACGTTCTGAGTGTGTATAACCTCAAAAATGTCCAACTTTACGACAGAGCTGTCAATTGCCGGATTGCAACGCTAGGGTTGCCAAATCCCGAAACATAAGAGGCAACCCTCGTAGATTGGTGCTGTTGCTACTGTGCTGAAGTATAACGCTTGATCGTTAGTAGCTGGCGATATCGCTTTTGGATCCCATTTTACTTTGACTGCTTGGAGTGTACGTAGTGATTGCACTTGTGGTACTGTATCGGTGACGACTGTGGTTGTGCTCACATTGGCGTTAGCAAAAGATGTCACTTGCTTCTGTCCGGTGGATGTTGCCGTCTCCTTTTCAATTGCCATTAGATGATTTCGTATGCTGACAGCTAGAGCTGTATTGACTGCTACTGGTCGGTGGATCTTTTTCTTTGATCCTTAAACTTTTTTTTTCACTTTTAATCTTATTCACTTTTTGCACTGTTGCCGGTGTTTAGCCCCAGGCACGCTTTTGTTATTTGCTAATATTATTTTATGGGTTGTTGCTCCTTCTCCTTTTGTTGGTAGGGGATTATGGTATATCCCACCCGTGTTCTCTTCCTGTGGTAGGGGATGTTTGAACCAGTCTAATCCACTGCTTAGTTCGTATTTTATTGGTAGGGGATGTTGGAACGCCAAACCCCTGCCACCATTTTTTGTTCTGCTGTTGTGGCGGTTGTTTCTCAGGAAGCGCGTTTTCTTGTCCTGAAAAGGACGTTAGATATCTTTTTTGATAGTTCCTGACACAACACCCTCCAGCAAGGGGTCGTTGCCGTGTTTCCTCTGACCCAGATGGAAGAGCAACGTCCTGATTGTTCATAGGACGTAACTTCAGGGATAACGTCCTTATATTCTGTAACCTCAGTACCGGTTCCTGTACCAATTTTTGGAGTCGTCCTCGTACACAAAAGAAAAGAATCATCCAGCGTTGATGACAACACACAATTTCCAAAGCATTTAAAAGAAGTTAGTTTTAATTTTTGGTTAAGTTTTATTGTGGATTTTATATTAGAGTATTACAACTAGAATTAGAAAAATCACTGCACTGTGGCATGAGGACTTAGATACTGCGGCCCGGAGATCGTTTTACTATTCCTTTATTAAGGAAAGCAAGTCGAAAATTGTATCCCAAAGATACACATTTTCGTGCAACAATCTCGATTTTTGGATATTTCAAGCGAGATGTTGTATTTACATAAGATAAGAATGAATTCTTACGAACCTATTGCGCAGATGTGGGAATGTATCTGCTTTTGCTTTTTGTTTGTTTTCCTGAGTGGAAAATTTTCAGATAGAGATAATGATCTCTGAATTTTTGGATTTGGGTGATGCTGTGGGGCAAATGTGAAACGTAAACGAATATTAGATTCGTTTATTGTAACTTTTAATCTTAATTTGGATTTTCGGTTTATAATGCCGTGGGGGCAAATGTTAGGCTATAAACGAATGTTTGAATGGTTTATTGCGAATTTTGGATCACGTTTGAGTTTTTGTGGGTTTTGATGGGTTTTTTGGTTTTAGCGTAAGATAGCTGGATGTAGGAATGGGGGAAAAATGTAGTAGGGCTTTTTGGAGCACTGCAATGTAGTTGTAATTGAAAAACGCGTTCTTACCTGTGAACCTTGCGGCGGTTGATCCTTACGTCTGGATCCGGGGCTGCACCGCGAACTGGGCGATGGTAGCCGATCCACGGGTCTGGATTCCGGGCTGCACCGCGAACTGAGCGGTGGTAGCCGATCCACAGATCTGAATCGATTGCACCCCGAACTGGAATGCGGTCCGATCCACAGATCTGGATCCCGGCCTGCACCGCGACCTGGGCGGTGGTAGACGATCCACGAACTTGGCGGCGTTGGTCCTTGGGCTGGACCTTAGGGCTGCGAACTGGGCAGCGGCATTTGTAGCTGTAGTTGGGGCAGCTTTGGTTACTGCGCCATGAACCTGGCGGCAGTATTGTAGTTACCATGTGGGCAGCTCATTGTTGCGCCGTGCATTAACGTAGCTGCACTGGGGCAGCTCGTTGATGCGCTACTAATCTGTCGTCGGCTGGACCTTGGGGTCGCGTTCTGTGAATCTAGCGGCGGTGGATTGGATCCATAGTCTGGTTCCGACAGGCTGTGCCGCGAACTGGGCGGCGATATTGGATACACAATCGGAATCCTCTTATTGCGCCGCGAACTGGGTGGCGGTCCGATCCATTGGTCTGGATCCTGGGAGCTGCGAACTGGGCAGCGTTGCGTGTATCTGTTGCGTCCGCAGCAGTGGACTGGATCCACAGTCTGGATCGCTGTTGCGCAGTGACCTGGACGGCGGTAGATTGGGATGATCAATTTGAATCCCTTGCAGTGGCCAACGAACTTTGCGGCGGTCTGCACTGTTGTTACGCCGTGAACTGGGCGGTGTTAGTTGATCCTCAACTATGATGCGTTTAGCGCCTGGTCTGAGCGCGGTCTGACTCCACAATCTGGATCCGACTCGAAGGATCAAAATCTATTGGCAAACGACCGGCCAATACGTAATTCACGCAACTTCCACCAATAATGTATTTTGGTGGTGTGGTGTTTTATTATTGGGGCTTTGTTATTGTGTCGTCTGGTGCACGGGTTCACCAAGCCTTCCCATCCCTCTGGTAAGGGATCACTGGCGCTGAAACTAGGATGCCGAGGTTGGTCCCTGCCCAGATCATCAAAACACACACGAACGAAATAAAAATGACTCCACTTGCTTTTTGTTTTAGTTCAAACTCCGCAAAATGTCCAAATCCATATATATATTTTATTACGATAATTTATAAATTAAAATACACATCGAGTTCGCTTATGTTAGAATAACAAACAAAATAATACGATTGGATCTTCCCTCGAGTTCGTTTAAGTAAAAGAATGAAGATAATTTGTACAGCACTTATAATTCGGTTAAGTAAAAGAATGAAGATAATTTGTGCAGTACTTATAGTTTGGTTAAGTAAAAGAATGATTGTAATTTGTACAGCACTTAAAGTTCGGTTAAGTAAAAGAATGATTATAATTTGTACAGCACTTAAAGTTCGGTTAAGTAAAAGAATGATTATAATTGGTACAGCACTTAAAGTTCGGTTAAGTAAAAGAATGATTATAATTGGTACAGCACTTAAAGTTCGGTTAAGTAAAAGAATGATTATAATTTGTACAGCACTTAAAGTTCGGTTAAGTAAAAGAATGATTATAATTTGTACAGCGCTTAAAGTTCGGTTAAGTAAAAGAATGATTATAATTTGTACAGCGCTTAAAGTTCGGTTAAGTTAAAGAGTGAATATAATTTGTACGGCACTTATAACTCGGTTAAGTAAAAGAATGAAAATAATTTGTACGGCACTTAAAACACAGACTACGTTTGCACTAGGCGCGTGCGCATCCTCCGGTGGATGAATCTCGACTCTCTATTTAACTTGGAGGATCCGACCTGCCTCCACGGAATCAGTGTTACGATTAGTTAAGTCACCGAAAGCGACAGCGTAGCAAATTTTATTCATCGCTTCGGTGACCGACAAGGGATGATTTCCTAAGCATTTGGTACCAGCGCAAAGGGCGCGAAACATAAACGATGTTTGCCTCTGTTGCTCATGGTGTGTGTGTCCACAAGTATGCGGACCGTGGAGCAACCAAATCCATAAGGGGGGACACCATGAGCAATGATCTGGAGCTGGGCAAGTCATCCTGAAAGGGCACCCGCATGTTTACATTAAGTACACAGCGCACACGATGATTGTGTCGTCGTATCTCTGCTGGTGGCCTACTCAGAATTCTTGTGTGCATGTTTTAATGCCACAGAATTTGCTTCCGACGTTTGGGCGCGAGATAGGAGAGCAAGTTTCGTTGGTTGGATAACTTGCTATGTCTTGGGATGAATGCGATGATCTTCGCGCGCGTGCGTAGCAGGGTAAGTATATTTGAGTAGCGCCGAATGGTTTTCACTGGTGTATGCTGCGTTTATAATTTCGTACTAGGAAATCTGATGATGCAACATACAACCGACGAATTGCTTTCTAGGCATATGTTGTGTTTCGTGCAATCACGCCCTTGGGGAAAATGTGGAGGAGAGAATATGACTTACGTGGCTAGGAGACATTTTAAGCAGATAACTGGAAGGTGCGTTTCCAGGAACTAACGCGTTTTAAGTGGAAGTCTGTATGCTTAATGGCGCACAGCTGTACTTGCCAAAATACTTGTAGTATAGGTTTTTTGTAAACTCGTGGGGTGCCTTTGCATCCTAGGCGAGAAGATAAGCAGTGGCGTTCGAAGGAACCGCCACAGTGGGCCGTGGGGATGATGTCAGGAACAATGATCTGGTCCTACCACGATATTGGTTCCGTGGGAATGATAGAAGGACCAATAAATGTTGTGCTTGTCCACCGGCACACGGTATAGAACCAAAATGTATGTGCTTGTCCACCAGCACACGGTATTGTTGTAGTGGGTCAACACAATAGCGTCAGGAACAATGCGGAATTCCCTTGCCGTGCAACGAGTATATGGTCGTGAACTGAAATCAATCAGAATTACAATTCGAGAGAGGTTGACTTTCAAAAATCCCAAAATTCCTCCTTCGTGACAAAAGAACGTTGTTGCTATTTTTCTAGTTATTCCAAATACCTATATTTATCTTGGTTGCTACGATGCACAAAGATTAGTTTGATTATACATTCGACTGCTTAGGGTAGTTAACGAAGTAGAAGGAGATTGTCATTGATTTGATGACAGTTTGTTTGTAAGTTGTCATGGAAACTGTTTACTGACTGTTGGCGGCATTCAGTTGCGAATCCACTGGCTGCATTCAGTTGAATCCGCAACAACTGTGGTGCAAATTGTTTAGTGCTCCAAATTGGTAAGTTCTGTAAATTGAGTAATATTTAGGATTGGGCAAAGCTCCTGGATGTACAGGCTCCAGATTAGGAAAAGATCCATATTTGACAATGCTACAGATTCGTCTGTGCCCCAGATTAGACAGTTTTCCAAACGGAACAGAATTTCAAATTGAACAGATATAGGGATTGGACTGCATTCCGCGTTGGATAGTGTTCTAGATTCCACACTATTCCAAATTGAACAATGTTGCAGGTAAGACAGTGTTCTAGATTGGGTAACGTTCCAGATTGAACAGTGTCCTACACTGAGTAGGGTTTTGGATTGCACAGTGCTCAAGTGAGAAGTGTCTCAAATTGGTTTATTAGATCAGATCAATGCTCCGGATTGGATAGTGTTCTCGATTGGACAGTGCTTTATACTTGATAATGCTTCAGATTATGTTGCATATACTTGATAATGTTTCAGATTGGACAATATTCCACGTTCGACTGTGGTTCAAATTGTGTAATGCTCCAAATTAGACAGTCTTCAGATTGTTCAGTGTTACAGATTATACAATGTTCACTTTAGACAGTGTTATCATTCAAGCAATGCTTGATTGCAAAGTGCTTCAGATTAGACAGTGTTCCAAATTGAGCAGTGTTCCTGATTGGACAGTTTCCCATACTGGGCAATGCTTCGGGTTAACCAATGTTCCAAATTGGACAGTTATTTTGAGTGAAGTGTTTCCGATTAATGTTTTTTCCGATGGAAGTGCTTGAGATTGAACAGTGCTTCATTGCTGAGAGAAAAATCGAAAAAAGGATTCCACAGCTCAAATAATAATAAAGGAAATTTTACATCTGTGGAGTTTGCCAAAAGGTTTTCCTGTTATGTGTCAGCAGGGAGACGGGTTCACACAAACCTTCCCACCGTATCGTTCCACTGACTCCGTGTTCAACAAAATTAACAATAAATTTGAACGCAACACAATAGTTATTTATTCCTTTATTTCTACAACAGTAACACTATTTGGAAATAATAGGAGTTCTAATTGTTTCCATGGTAATACAATTTTAAGACAATAAACGATAACACAATTTGTAAGTCATTGGAGTTCTTAATTGTTCAACCGTAACACAATTCGGAAATCATAGGAGTTCTATATTGATTGAACGGTAGCATTAAAATGGTAGCACTATTTGAAGATGAAAAGATTTCTATATTGATTGAACAGTAACACGATTTGAAAGTAAAACGAGCTTAGCAAACAGTAATTCACGGCACCGGTTTCACTTTATGATCGATTCAGACTGACTCACTCTCGACAAGAAAACGCGAATACGATATCATCTCCGTCACTCAACGACCAATAGGATATGATCTTCCGTACACGGGTCCCAGTGAGGATATACACACACACACATCATGATTACCCCGGCCACCGTGGACATACAGATACCCTTTGCATGAACCGAGAATAACGCTTGCAGCTGGGGCAAGCCATTATGAACGAGGATGTTTATATTATCGGAAACTGCGTACAGCATTTATGCTGATCATGCACATGTCCATGGCCGCCCGAAGGGTCGAATTCCCGTGTGTATGTTTACGTTATTGAGAATTCTGTTTTCCTCGGCAGCCAATCGCGAGGCATGATACTCCTTGGGGTCTCATGACCGGCCAACATCTACGCAGATAGGTAAAAATATCAAAAAAAAAAGAATAATAAGCAAAATGATTGCAGTTGTGCAATACATTGTATAAAGGGACGTTGGATGCGCACAGCATCTACGCCGATCATACGTCTCTCGTTGGCGAGTCATCGGTGCAGCATTTTCACTGGTGCTATAGTGATTTGATTTTCTTGGGCAGCCGGTCGCGAGTTATTGTACAGGTTGTCGATCGGTTTACCGACCGATATGCTCGCAGCTAAAAAGGAAAGAACGAATATCTCCTGCATGTGTGTGGCAGAATTATTAGGAGATATTCCATCGATATGGTTCGCATTTATGTCGGTTGGTTGGTGTTGCAACCGAATTGCTTTTCAAGCACATGATGCGTTTCATGCGATCATGCCCTTGGAAAAAATGTTTGTTTGGTTCTAATGCGATTGCATTACCGAAAATTACAGATTTAGTTACTTTAAGTAATTAGTAGTAAGGCTTTAATGTACTTACTAGGAAAGTTAGAAATGGCGTTCAAATGGAACCGCCGTGAAATATTGTTTTTTTTTTTTAGGTTTTCATGTGCTCTGGCTGCTCCAAGATGAGATTCTCATGTTAAACGGACAAAGGTGAGCGGTGGTGTTAGGTGGAAACGCCACACATCTCCTTCACGAGTGGTCCGTGATTTTAATCGCCAGACCTAATCCCTTTTTTTCACCATAGGTTATAACATTGATCTAGATTGGACAGCGTTATTGGTTGTATAGTGGCCTGTGGGGGTGAGGAAGTATATGTGCCAAGACACGGGCACCTGGTTAACTTCCTTCCCACTATCATTCACTCCGGATCGATCGTTTATTCCAGGGAAGCCCCGGGCAGATGTCGCGATAGCAATTCGTTAAAGCTTTTCAGACTCCGCGCGACGTCCGCACACGAATACAATACACCAACGATGAAGGGGAGAAGGAATAAAACGCGCCGGCTTGTGGAATATAGCTTTTTATTATTCTTCTCACTTAAAATAGTTTATAACACCGATTCACAGAGGTTGGTCGTAGGTTGTATTTACATATAATATAATTTTGCCCGAACGTACGAGTAACACCGTTATTTACCACCAATAACTTTATAATGTTAATCCAAATGTGTATATGTAAACGAAACAGCATAACACGAGCCGACAGTAACGGTAAACGGCTTCGACCCTCCGCGACACCAACTTTTTTTTTGTGGCGTGGCCGCCCGCGGTGACGATTATGCAATGACTTATGTAACGAGGGAGCGATGTGCGCTCGACGGTGGTTGTGACTCGACTGAATCATTACTGGCGAGGAAAAGTTCGTCGCGTCGTGGCAGTGGAGTCATAGCTAAAATCAACTCACTGCCATTTACTAAGAACTTTGAAAATAGTTGCTATGCCTGTATAGGGAATTTAGTTCCGGAGAATCATTGCCGTATAAGCTGAGTTCGATTCGTTGGTTGTATGTACCGGGAAATTGGTTTCGGCAGCATAGCCAAGTAAGGTCAAGGGTCTTGATTGTTTCGTGGAAAGGCCACGCATCATGCTGTGAGCTTGCCAGTAAGAAGGGAATTGGCGTGGTTCTACATGGTTTAGGTGGAATGGGAACCGAAATGGTTTTCGGGGGAAATTGGAATTGCTTTGTTGCAAGCAAGGGATATGATTTAGATGGTGAATTAACCGAAGCAATTTCGGGGAAATGTATGCGGCTCGGTGTAGTTGATGGAGATGGTGATTATTCCGTTGTAAATTTGAATATGCGTTTATTACGGAGTATGGTTTTCGAGGGAAATTAGAATTGCTTGGTCGTGGGCAAGGAATGTAATTTAAATAGGAAGTTAACCTAGGCGGGTTTTGGGGAAAAATTATATGTGGGTTGATGTAATTGAGGGAGATGATTAATATTCCGTTGTAAATTGGAATATGCATTTATTACAGCTTGGGAAATGGATTCCTGGTAAGTATGGGGATGAATGCAATTGCGGATTTGGTGACGAATGCTGTAGCATATTGGGATGTGTTTTTGCATGTTGGGAAACGGGTTACAGGTTAGGTTAGGGTGACGCGCTGTTAGCGGTCAAAGTCGGTCGGCATTGTGGGTTGGTCCTCCATGTGGTATAGAGAACCCCCACAGGCCTATACTAGATGAAAAATGCTTCGATGTTCCAGTGCGTCAATGGATAGTGCTCCAAATCGGGCAGTTCTCAAAATTAGGCAGTGTTATAGATTGATTACTGCTCCAAATTGAACTGTGACACAAGTTAATAGTGCTGCACCCTGAATAGTCTTCATGAATAAACTCTGATCCAGAGTGAACAGTTCTCCATATTGATTAACTGCCTAGATGGGACAGAGTTTCAAATTGAACAAAATTCCAGGTTATACCTTGTTTCATATCGCGCTGATCAGATCAGGTTTTACAGTGTTCAAACCAGAACTACGTTCCAGATTGGACAGTGGTCTCAATATATCATTGAGTTAGATTAGATGATTTTTCAGATTGAACAGTATTCCAGATTGGACAATGCTCTAAAGTGGACCAAAACTACGTGAGGCCTCAAGTGGCAAGGCTGACCTTGGATGTGAATTCTCACTAGGCTGGGAACTTTTACCTCATCCTCCATATTCACCAGGCGTTGCTCCGTTGCATTATCATCTTTTTTTGGCCACGCACAATATATGCCCGATCGGCAGTTCAAAACTTGAGGAGAGGTTGAAATCACAGTAGCACCGTTTTTTTGAGTGCCGGAAAAAAGATTTCTTCAAAAGTGGCATCTACATGCTTGTAAATAGATGGCAGAAAGTTGTGTAAGCGGATGGTGGTGTGGGGGTTGTAGAAGTATTATGCCAAAACACGGACACTTGGTTCACTTCCTTCCCACTAGTAGTTCCGCTGAAATCCAAGTCGTCCACAAAAATATATCCCAGTGTCACGGGAAGAGTAAATGAAACGCTGGAGCACAGAAATGGTGTTTTGATGTTAATCCGTTTTTATTGTTTTTGTTTTTCTTTACTTAACTTAGAACTTATTATTAATATTATTAAATTGTTTTTTTTATAAATATTATACAAGTTGAAACACTTCTTTCTCGACACTGTGGCCGCGTAATTAAAAATTGTACCCAAATGCATATGGCACTTTGGTGTTGAGATGTGACTCGCGCAACGACAATATTCGACTCTTTAGGAACGAGATTTGAAAAACTTTTCTTGTAGTTTAACTAACTCGACAGTACTAAGGTTGTGACTCGACTGAAAAAAAAAACCACGTGTGTGTACAGTGGTTAATATTCGACTGCGTTAAACAGACGTGAAATAAAATTTTCTCCGAACGGCGGCGTGACCGACCGTTGTTGTGGTTGAGTAATGACCGCCGGGATTAGGGATGAAGATTGGGATTTTTGATTTGCACCACAAGCAACCAATCGAGATCATGTTTACATTTGGGCTCTCTCGTGTTCCCCGCCCATCGAGGTAGATAAACGCTTCGGTTAATGCGATAGTCGACGGACAAGGGAGAATGAGAGAACCGGAACACAATGTGCAATGATCCCGGGGTACATTTGGTTTTTGTGTGCATGTATCAATGCAGCTCTGAGGATAGCCCACTGACCTAATTCGGTGATTGTGGTGATCTCTGAGTGCATTGAACTGTGGGAAGATAAAATTGAAAATGTTTTGTAGCTATTCACCTGCAAGAAGATTTCAAAGGTCCCCAGCGAATGGAGTGTCGGGGGAAAGTGAATAGGGCCCCGAATTGGCTAGGGAAATCTGATCGTGGGAACTAAATTAAATACTTTGATAATTTCCCCAGCGATTGCATGATTATGCAACCGCGTCGTTTGATCAGACGATGCCGTTGCTAACCGACATGAAATGCGATTTCCGGTGGAAATCTAGTGAGTTAGCAAAATGGAGTTGCCGTATGGCGAAAAGGTAGCTAAACTCAATTATGCATTGTCTGCATAGAATAATGAGTTTAGCTATGCGTTCTTTTGGAAAACATGATTTTCAGGTGAATTAACTGAACGGTGGGATAGGGGTTGATATGACGCGCTGAATTCGGTCGAAATAAGGTTGAAATTGGGTTGAAATTGTGGGTTGGTTCTCCGTGTAGTATAGAGAACCCCCACAGTGGATATTTAGCCGAATAAACATTGGGTAAACGCATTGTTTATAGTAATTTTCTTTACTGTAGTGGAACACGAACTTTTTTGATTACCGGATAGATGCTAGTGATTCTAGACAGTGTTCTAAATCGAATTGTGTTCCTAGATAAAAAATCGTTCATATTGCACAACGGGGCATGTGACACAGTGTTCTAAGTTGGGCAGTGTTTTTAATATTATAGAATATTGTACTAGAATGACCAATATTCTAGATTGGACCGTGCTTTGCACTGGGTAGTGTTTCAAATTAGACAGTATTGTAGATTGAACAATGATCCAGTGGCTAGTATTCTATATTGAGCAGCGTTTCCAGTGCTCCATACTAAAAAGTATTCCATATTAAATAATGCATCAGATTAAACGATATTCCCGATTGAACAGTGTTCTAGATTAGATATGGCTGGTCTTAATATGTTTTTATTGAAGGGATTTTGTGATGCCAAAACACAGCGGCAACTGAACACAGAGGAAAAAGTAGCCATGCGCATCGTTGTCTATAATGCGTTAAGAATGTTATGATGAGAAAACACATGACCAGAAATATCATCAAGTAAGTTATTAAGTAAGAAAGAAATTAATTCCCTATTCGAAAAAGGGACAAAGGTATTTCCCGGTTAAAATGATAATACGAGTATTGTAAGTAATTATATTCATTTATTAGTTAATTTTCTTATTACGAAATTACATGTGGAAACTTTTCTAATATGTACGTGGGCGCCGACAACGATTCGTTTTACCTAGTGTTAGATGTGGTCAATTTATCTCAAAACGGCATGCGGACTTGGCACGACCAATGTGAAATAAATAATTACAAACTAAACACCGAATAGTAAATATGACATGGAAATTATAGCTAGTCGTGAGAAAATAATTGCTACTTGTAATCCATAGAGATTATGTAACAGCCACACAATCATAGGGAAGGCAACCTACAAATGTTTATTGCTAATGTTTTCAAATATTATATCTACGCATCGTTAATGCTCTGCACCCAACAAACGCTGGCTTATTGAGATAAGAAGTTTACACTAATCAGAAACACCAAGTTATTCAAAACCCTACAAACCTGTAATACTAACTATAAATAACATTCTGCAAAAGGGCGTGTTAAGCCAAACCTATTACCCAAACGATGTTATACAATCAGTAAAATTATCTAGACACTCTTGTACATAATAGAAACATCTTGTGTTTAAATCAAATACCAGACTTGAACCTCTTTCTATTGTACAAAAAGTATTGACATTTCGTTATGTTAAAGTGGTTTAAAGGGGAAACATAAATAAATTCTAAATAAATATATTATAAAATATCAAATTTAAAATATATAATTGCAGAAATCGAAGCGGTTAAAATATAGCCACAGGTGGGTATTGTCATGAAAATCTCCATCGCTTCGAAAACATCGTAGTCGATGAACCCACTTTATGTTTTTTTTTTTTTTTTTTGCTTGGACATTATCAGTTCAGTGTGATGTTACATTTACTTTAAACGGGTGCCTCAACCAGTTGATCAATGCAGGTTGATTAACCGGGAGGAAGGACCGTTGGCATAGGTGATCACCAATTGCGCAACCTGTGTGGGTCTGTGGGGTTAATAGTCGTGACGCCAGCATGGGCGAGAGTTCTACTATCAACCCACTTGCCGCTAAAGTTCCAATGTCACTCACGATTGTTCCGCTGCCTACAAACGGACGATCACCAGGAAGAAACACACTGTTTGTTGATTAATTAATTTTTATTGTTTTCCGTTTGTTGTTAATAGTTCACAAGTTATAAATTTTACGTAAATTGTATGTTTTATATGACGTTCCATGGAATTTTTAATTTAGCTAGACGGCATTTTTAAGGTTGACAATGATTGCGACTTTACTAACTATAAAACAGACACGAATGACACAGGAAAATGTCGCGACTCTTTGCAATTGATTTTTGTTTCCATTGAAACATTGCCCGAACTAAACAAAACAGTCTATGGGGTTTAAATTTGCGACTCTCTAGGGTGTGCACTCCAAGCACACCCTACAAGGGATGATGGACGGCTCGACGATCAGTCCTGTGATTAGAATACGACTCCATGATTCAACCCTCGTTTGGGGTGAGTTTTTGGTGGTGTGGTGAAAAGGAAATGAAATTTCCTTTGACCAGTGAGCAATGGAAGGCGATCTCTGGCACGCAGTGGTGTGCGTGAGTGATCGTACACACCGCCGTGTTTATCGATGCATTTAGCAAAGGATAAACAAAACCTGAAACGAGGGAATAGGAACAAAGGGGCGTGAAGATCTTGTTTATGGTGTGCATTGCCGCTAAATAAATAGACGGCAACGCATCGAGGAAATCTTCTAAAAGAAAATATGGGACGAGGGCGTCATAAAAATCTTAGATGAGTGATGCCCCTGTGTAAATAGACGAATAGCCATTAGAGAAAGGTGTGGGGAGGAAGTATTGTGCCAAACACGGACACTCCGTTCATCTTCTTCCTCCATCATAATGTTCCACCAAGTAAAACGCCGAACCAAAAGGACGAAACGCCGCCACGTTTGTCCACAACCGGGAGTAAAGGAAAACACTGTCCACCGGATAGCAATTAAAACACAAGTTCTTCTGTTGTTCTTAATTAATTTTTAATTTATTTCACTTTCGTTATTATCTTCAAAATTGTGAAGGACAATTCTCTTTGTTCTCAGCCATTATTAAATATGTTAGTGTTATTTTACTTCACTTAGAACTTGGCATTAAGATTAAATTGATTTTTATAAATTTTATACTAGATGAAACACTTCTTTCTCGACACGACCTACGCTTCTCCGCCACGCGACGGAGAGCGGGAGCGGCACGACCGTGGTGGTCGACGGATGTAATAAGACTCAGCGATAAACGGATCGTGCAGAGCCGACTCGCTAATGGTGGTGAGTTTGTGGTGTGGTGGTAGATATCCTCTCCACTAAGGATATGTTTTTACCTACCACCAGAGAAACGTAAAGTCTCCCTTGGTGAAATAGGAAACCAGATCTCGTAATGAAGATCATGGTGGTATATGTGTGATCGTTTAGATCTGTGTTTTTTACCCATGCGCGAAGGCAATGGCAAAACAAAGCGGGCAGGCGGCAAGGGCAAAGGGATCGAGAAGATCGTTGTCTATGAAGTGCATCGCGTCTAAATAAATAGACGACGATGCATCGAAGAAATGTGGTAAGAGAAAAGATGAGACGAGGGCATTATAAAAGTCTTAGATGAATGATGCCCTTGTGTAAATATACGAATAGACATTGGGAAACGTAGTAATGGGTTGGTGGAAGAAGCGAATCCCTTGCTTGCATTTGTATATGCAGGGAAATTCGTTTGTGGGAAACGGATTCTATATTTGCATTGTTTATGCTTTGAATTCAATCCGGTGGCTATGCACGAAGGCGTTGATTGTTTGGAAATTCAGACAAAGGAGCATTTCTGGGTAAAGTGCTTGCAGCTGTATCGATAGTTGCAAGTCATTGCGAAGCAATTCAGATGTTTACACAATGACGGTTTGTATATACCATCTGTGTCAATTGTACAAGGCATCTATGGCGACACCAGATTCGAACTCTAGTGTGAATATCTACACTAATTGGAAATTCGGTTCTGGGTTGCTAATGCAGAGATGCATTGATACATGTATGAATGCCCTTGTAGGAAAAATTCTTTGCAGGCATTTCCATGTACTGCATTGAAAGCATTAATTATCCTTGAGAAGGAAAGGTTTTTCCTGTGGCGAGATTGCGGTGCAGGTGTGGGAAGGTTGGGATTTGCCTGGCAACGGAAGGTACCGAATAGGTTTTGTTTTATGCTCCCGTATAATGGAAAGAATTCATGTGGGGAATTTGTAGGCGAAGAAATGCATGAAAGGTAAAAATTCTTTTACAGGGACTTTTAGATTATATAAATTTGATCTATTTAATGCGTGAAGCATTAAAGATGCTAATGCGATTGCATTAGCGAAACTTATAAGGTTGGGTCGAAGTTATGGGGGTTCTTCAGGTAAGTAACTGTGGGGTTTGGCGGAACCGCCACCAAGGTGCTAATCGATTACAATAGTTTATACAATGAAAATTGTATTACGTATCTTGGGTCAGTAGCCGAAACGAATCCCTTGCTTGCATTTGTATATGCGGGCTAACTCGTTTGTGGCAAAGAACGAAATTGGTGATTGTTTATTTTTTTAGACGAGGGATCGTGGCGGGTATATTCCAGCTGAACAAACAAGCTGCCCGACGCTCCTTTGGCCGTTGGACAATGAAATCGCTAGCCAATGTGTATGTAAGACATTGTTGTACACATGTAAGGCTGGGAATAGCCAACTCAAGGTTAAGATTCCCTGATTATGCGGTTACATTATATGTGAACCGATAAGTTTTCTTTTCAGGGATATTGTGTTTGGCCTTGGTGAATTCCTTTCAGAATATAGTTACGATGGGTAAGGACTTGATAAATTCTTTCAGGGAATTTATGAAATGCATTGGATGCATAGATGAAGGAATTTTCATGAAATGCGTTGAAAGCATTAATGTCCTTGCGAAAGGAAATGTTTTCAGGTCCAATGCAATTGCATTGGCGAAAAACAATGGGAGTTGGGTTGTAATAATAGGGGATTCTTTGGGTAAGCTTAAAAGAACGCCCACAAGTCAATCCAGAGACAGCGCGTATTCGAGATGGGCTTCACGTAAACCAGTGTGAAATCAGGTCATTGTCACAGGTCACAATGTAGAGGAGTTGATCTGAATGTTGGTACGGGCGGTGATAACGAGTGAAGCACAGCACGAATCAGAGAATACTGAAGTTGCCGAGAAGGAACGATAAGAGAGACAAAAAACCGTCGATGTAGCGAGGTGGTGCTGGTGCATCAGGACACTTGCGCCTCTCCCAGTGTGATCCAAGAGTCAGCCCCACCCCACCACCTCCGTCGCATATGCAGACCCACAGCACCCAGTCTTGCAGTCTGTCTCTGCCTCAACTTAACACATAACAGTAATGATGTATTAAATTGAGTCAATGTGCGTGTTTTTGTGAAAATGGACAAAATTGAGTGTCGAGCAGTCATTCAATCTTTGGTTTTGAGAGTCAATACGCCTACGCAAGTCAAAGATGAGTTGGACTTTGTGTATGGAGACTCAGCACCATCATTTACCACAGTGAAATTTAGGGCAGCTGAATTTAAACGTGGCCGTGACAGTTTGGGAGACGATGAACTTTCGGGACGTCCAAAGACTGCAACAACTGACGATAACATCGCCAATGTTCACCAAATGATGCTAGACGACCGCCGAATTAAAGTGAGAGATATAGCAGCGGCTCCTCGATAGTATAGTGGTTAGTATACCCGCCTGTCACCAGGGAGACCGGGGTTCGATTCCCCGTCGGGGAGCCTCTGGCGCAAGACTAATGACCCTGCCCAGAAAAAATAAATCATTATGGAAAATTTAACAAGCCTTAGGACTTGCTAAATAAGGCCAAGACCGGTCCCCGGTTGTAGTGCCGATGATGATGATGATGATGATGATATAGCAGGGGCTATGAAAATGTCCAAATAACGTGTTTGTCACATATTAAATCAAGATTTGGGCATAAGAAAGCTGTCCGCGCGTTGGGTGGTGCGTTCGCTTACGTTAGACCAAAAACGTGTTCGAATGCACATTTCCAACACTCTGTTGGCGCACTTTAGGCACAACAAATCCTAGTTTTGGCGTCGGTTAATTACTGTCGATGAAACTTGAATACACCATTATACGCCCGAAATAAAAATACAGTCAAAACAGAGGACTGCAAAGGGGGAATCGGCTCCAAAAAAACAAAAACTGTTTTTTCGGCTAGGAAAGTGATGACGACTTTTTTTGGGATAGTCATGGAGTTATCTTAATCGATTATCTTCAACAAGGAAAAATCATTACAGCGTCGCCGGAAGAAGTGTATAGAGTTACAAGGAGACTATGTAGAAAAATAAAAATTAGTTTTAAGAAAAAATGTCTTGTAACTTTGTTAGGTCGGAATCTTTTCAGTGTACCCTTGTATATACAAAATGTATTTTGTAAAGCCGTTTTACTAAGCAGCAGCTGGTAGAGACATGAACCCAACGCCTTATAAGACCCACACTTCTCATTTTAGATTTTTTTTTCTTTTCCTAAGTCATACGCCTTAACTATCCTTACCCGCGATGTAACTTTGATGCTATGAGAATGTAAGCAGCTCATTTTTCTCATATTGCTATGACTATTTAAGTACGTTAAAAAAAACGCATGAGGATATGCAAAGTCCGCGGGGCTTGTGACCTGTTAAAAAAACGTTGCATTTAAAATTCACCCCAGCAAATTATAGAACACGATTTCTGGATGGAGCCAGACTTATTTCTTAACTGTTGTTGAAGTTGTTGGAGCATTCCTGCTTAAACAGCGAGAGTGAGAGAAACAGGCCGCAAAGCCATGTCAATCATTTGAAATGAAATTTAGATGGCGTCGGCTTTTGTTGTTGCTATACAGAAAGAAACAATTGGCTTTGATCACTCAACTTGAGCAATGGTGAGAAAATGCAACTAAGCGATTGATACAATCTTCTCTTGAAATCAGTTTTCCATAGCGTACCAGTAATTTGGATTCTTTCGATAATATACGCATCGCAATGATTCATGGATAGCATCGTATGCAATTTTTGAAATTTTTCTGTAATTTGCTCTTACCAAATGAGTATCTAGCACTTTGCGAAGCAAAATAATGAAGAATGTAATTCGCACGTCTGCTAAGCGGTTAAAGCCAACGCAGCAGATCATGGGCTCTTGTCCATCCCCGTGTACTTGCTACATAAGTCGCGATTCCTATTTGGCGGTTTTAGCGTGTTTCCGCCTTTTATTATTACATTATAGTTAATAAAAGTCACTTTTGGTTTTGTTCTCCCGAATATTTTATTTTAGTTTTACTTTTATTTGGTGCACACTTCATCACTTTGCGTTTTTTTATTGAGATCGACACTCTCCGCATATCATTTTCTTTTTTTCTTGTTTTTACTGCGATTGTAATTTGTGGTAAGAATTATGGAGTATAGGTAGGTAAGAATTATGGATTATAGGTAGGTAAGAATTATGGAGTATAGGTAGGTAAGAATTATGGAGTATAGGTAGGTAAGAATTATGGAGTTAATCCTCGACTGATCGTTTTTGATTGACCAAATTTCATTCTTTTGTTGTTCGCCCTTTAATTTCCGTTCTCATCCCTTGTAGTCCTGTCGCTTCTATTCGGATGCTTCACATGATGCTACCCATGTCGGCGAAGATACGCCGAAAATCACTAGGGTTTTCACACTTGTACGGTATCCATTAGAGATAATAATTCGCGTGTGGATCATTATCCTTCATTATTATTTCAGGCAAAGTCATTATTTTCGGACGCGATATTGTTTATAGTACTTGATCTTCAATGGAGAGATCGAGTATGGATTGTATCGCATACTAGGCCCAGTGTGAGTTTTCGTTAGTTAATAAACACCAATAATTTATCAAACAGTCAGATTGTTGTTTCAACAGACGTTCTTTTATTTACAATTTTACAAAAGTACTTCTCCCTTCAGTAATCACAGTCTTGCAATAAATTTTATTTCTATCATTTGGTGTACGTCAAAAGGCGCCAATTTACTTACACTTATAACAGAGTTTTGACAGTTCTAAAATTTTAGCTTAATAGAAAATAATTAATCACAACACTCCTCCTTAATTATTTTACAATACTGACTTTCAAATACTTTTCGTGACAATGGTTTCGTGAATATTTCTGCAAGCTGGCTAGCACTTTCAACGTATTCGAGTGCAACCGTCTTGTTGACATGTTCTTGTATGAACCTTCTCGGAATTTCTATATGTTTCTTTCCCTTTGTAGTTTTACCTTCATGTGCGTTTAGCATCATCTGAATTGCAGCCTGGTTGTCGATCAGTAGTTTCACAGGTTCATCTTTCTTCAAAATGTTCAACTCGAGTCCAATTCTCTTGGTCCAACAGACTTCATCAATTGCCGCAACAGCAGCTCGATACTCTGCCTCAGCTGTGGATGTTGCCACTAGTCGTTGCTTCTGGATTTACCAAACTATCGGCCCTCCTCTCATCACAAGTACTCCGGTGGTTGAGTGTTTCGTCTCAGGATCTCCACCGTAGTCAGAATCCGAATAAGCGACGAGCTGATCTCCCCCATCAAAGTAAATGCCAAGGTTTGGTGTTCCCTTCAGATACTGAAAAACTCTTCTCACCATTTTCCAGTGACTCATTTTTGCTCTTCCGTTGAAGCGACTCAAAAAATTGACTGCAAAACAGATATCTGGTCGAGAGATGGTGGCCAAATAAAGTAAACTTCCAATTGCTTCTCTGTACGGGATAGTTGGCGGTATCGGCTGATCGTTCTGCTTGTCCTCTTCGTCTGTCACCATACCTTTCTCGATGGGCGTGAAACTTGGGTTGCAGCTGACTGACTTGAATCGTTTGATGATCCTGTTTGTGTACTTTGATTGGCCGACAAAGATACCTTCTTCTCCGACCTGAATTTCCATTCCAAGGTATCCAATTTTCTTCTGAGTTTCTTTGCTGTAGGTGATTCCAAACTTCCTATTTATGATGTTCAATGTTCGATAGATTTCAGCTTCATCACAGCTTGCAATGAGTCTGTGGCGGTTCCGCCAAATCCCACGGTTTACCTTCCTAAAAAAACCCCCATAACCACAACCCAGTCTGCATAAGCTTTCGCTAATGCAATTCGCATTAGCATCTTAAATGCTTCACGCATCAAATAGATCCAATTATTATAACCCAAAAGTACCTGCAAAAGAATTCTTACCTTTTCAAGCATTCCTTCGCTTACAAATCCCCTGTAAGAGTTCTTACTTTCCTTATCATAAATTATCCTGAAAAGAAAAACCCCGGTTCACATATCATGTAACCATTCCAGCCAGAGATAATTATCATGGCGTCGCCTATTCCCACCTTCATTCATGTATACGATAAATTTCTTTATGTAGACATTGGCTGGCGACGTCCCAGCAATAAAATTCCCTAACTCGCACAATGTGCAACCCAGAGCAAATACGCATTCCGCGTCCCTTGGCATCAATTGAAATCCAAGCATAAACAATGCAAATGGTCATTCAATACGTACCCTTACTAGCGATGCCATAAACACCATTTCCCATTAACCTAGCTAAAACTAATTAGCACATTCCCGCATCGCATCATGGTCTCTTTGTTTGGCTGCTACGCACATGCATCCGACGATTTCGGTTTTATTTGCTTTACCGAAATCGTATCCTAGGAATGTACTTTATGTCTTTCTTTGTTTTAGGCACACATACCACCATGATCACGATGAGCGAGTGAGCTCTGAACGAGCAAGATATCGTGGAGTCGTAATTCAATCTTCAGAGCGGTCGGGTCGCTCGTCATCCACCATGCCGGCGCCGGTACGGTGGGTTAAAACGTTTGTGCCGCAGTTCGTGTGTGTAATAGCTAAGAATGTATTAAAATAATTCAACACTAATAATAAGTATATGTAAGGATTTTTTTTTTGTTTACAATAAAAAAAATGTGTATGCATAAATAGCATCGCCTGAGTGTTTTTGTTTCTGTGTTGTGTCCGCTCGGTCGCGAAGGACAACCATCGTTTTCTTCCCCCTTGCGTTGTGAGCAGTGTTCTCACGAGCAATTTATGATGGAGGAGGAAGTGAACCTAGTGTCCGTGTTAGGCACATTACTTCCTCCCCACAAGTCCGTCATCCACGAATAAGGTCATCATAATTGTCTTGTCTTTGTTGTAGTATAAGCAGGGATCATTATCACAGCATATCAGTCCAAGTTTCTTCTCAAAGAACGTTGATACTGTGTCGTGCCAATTTCTCGGTGCCTGTTTCAGTCCGTAAGTACTGTTATTGAGCTCACAAACATCATCAGTGGCATCATCGAATCCTTCCGGTTGACGCATGTAAATTATCTCTTCCAGTTTTCCATGTAAGAAAGCTGTTTTGACATCAAAGACTACCAGCTTCGTCTTCTCGGTGGCTGCATGACTCAGCATCAAACGGATTGAAGCATGACGAGCGACTGGATTGAACGTTTCGGTGTAGTTGATTCCGTCTTCCTGTTCAAAACCTCTTGCCACCAGACGTGCTTTCAATCTTCCATCGGCCTTTTCACTTAACACCCATCTGCATGTCAAAGGTTTGACATTTTCAGGAAATTTCACAATTTTCCAAGTTTTCATCTTCATCAAGGAATCAAACTCTTCTTGCATTGCACGCTTCCACCCTTCATCCTTCAGAGCTTCAGAAATTGGAATATCTTCTACTTCTTCTATCATTGCGACGTTGGCTGACTTGTTGTCGTAGTTAAGGACGTAGTTCTTGAGTCTTCCTGGCTTCAGTATTTGGCTACGATTTCGCAGACCTTTACTCTCCTGACACTGTTCATTCTCGTCTTTTTGCTTTGGAACGTCTTCATCGTCATCTTCAGTTATTTGACTCTCAAAATTACTTTTAGTCTGATCTTCTGTCGTTTGAGTCTCATCAACCTCTTCAGTCTCCTCTCCAACTTCATTTTCTTCTTCATTCGGGCTTGCTTCCGACTCTTGAATTGACTTCACTGGCTTTCCTCCTGACTGGCTTTTCGTTCCACCTTCATCGAAGATAACATTGTCCGAACAAATCACTTCTCTGCTTCCAGGAATGTAAACTCTGTAACTTAACGATTGAAGATCATATCCAACGAAGATTGCCTTTCTTGACTTCTTATCCAACTTCTTTCTAGTCTGACTTGTGATTAAAACATAACAATCGTATCCGAAGATTTTAAGTTTGTTAATATCAATGCGACGACCATACCACAAATCAGCTGGTCTTTTCCCGACGACTGAGCTTGTCCCAGTTTGATTGATTGTAAACACAGCATAGTTTACAACATCTGCTCATAAAGTTTCCTTCAAGTTCTTCGCATGCATGGCTGACCTTGCTGATTCCACAATTGTTCTCATTTCTCGTTCGATTCTGCCATTTTGTTCTGGAGTATGAACATTGGAGAAGGTGTGCCTGATTCCCAACTCCTCCAGAAGTTTGCGAGTAGAGAAATTGTCTATTTCCTTGCCATGATCAGATCTCAGGACCTTTACTCTTCTCTCGAATTGATTTTCGACTTCCTTCAAATAAATCTTCAACTTTTCTGCTGGTTGATCCTTAGACTTCAGATAATAGACTGTTCGAAAGTGCGAGTAGTCATCTTTGAACATCAAGAAATGCTTCGTTCCTCCGATTGACCTGTCGTTCATTTCTCCAAGATCTACATGAACTAAATCCAATGGTTGTTTGGCTACTTTCAAATTCCTGAGATGTGATACTCGTTGCTGCTTTCCATCGATACATCCTGTACATACTCGGTTGTTCCAGTCATCTACAAAGTTGTTGTTTTTCTTCAAAATGTCCCTCATGTACTTCAGATTCCTGCCATTCATCATCGTTGTAGGCTTCCAGTTCTATGTCTCCTACTGATGTGGCCTTGAGTTGACGAGAATCTCCCATAGTCACTCTGCTTGGCTGCTTCAGTTCTCTCAGCTTGACAAACCAGTTTTTGTTCGATGTGATATGTTGTGTGGCACCACTGTCCTGATACCAATTTTCATTTGCTCCTTGTTGATGGATTTTCAATTCAGCACTCGACAAACCAATGGCAACGTACAGTTTGCCTGTCCGACCTCCGTTTCTTCTATCACTCCTGTCTGGTCTTTCATTATCTGACTTGTCATCATTCTTCTTCAAGCAATCTCTAGCAAAATATCCCTTTTGACCACAAACACAACATGTATAATTCTCCTAGCAAGTGATCGCAGCCTCCCCACTCTGTTTGTTTGGCTTCTGATTACTTTGCTGTCTCGTCTTCTTCCTTTTTTTTTATTTTTTATTTTTTATTAGACTTCTCTCGGGAGAGGCGAACCTATAGCGTCGAGTGGGCGCCCCGGGATGCCATCAAATAACTGTTGCAGTTCTTTTTGAACAGTTGCAGGTTGTAACGCTCCGGGAACACTCGCGTGGGAAGGCAGTTCCACAGCTTCCCCGCTCTGTAACGGAACGAGTTCTGATACAGGGATGGTCGCGCGTAGACCGAAAAGACGCGAATAAGCAACACCAGAGATTTTGGTGGCTGAGTGGCAAATAAAACCCTGTTTCCTTATAAAACTAAAGAAATAATAATAATAATAATTAAAAAAAAAAAAAAAAAAAAACCCCAACAAACAACGGAAAGCTTACATAGATTTAGCATTTCGAAAATTTAGTTTTGATGTTAGGTTTAGAATAGAGTTAAGTTCAAAAAAAAAAAAAAAAAAAAAAATTTATAGATAGTTTAGTATTTAAGTTAGATATAAGGTAAAAACAATAACAAGAACAAAGTTTTTTCTTTTCTTCATTTTCTTTGTATCCAATTAAGTTCCCTAAAAATTCATGTAAACAAAATAACCATAATGTCGAAAGACAAATTTTCATGCTTTAAGCGTATGCATGTAACTTAGAGAGTCCGCAAGGGACCAGTAAGTTAAGAAATAAGATAACATAAGCTAGAGTTTAATCATTTTTGTCTAGCAAGTAAGTAAATTATAATAATAGGAAGAAATAAAAAATGATATGTATATAAAAAAAAAAAAAAAAAAAAAAAAAAAAAGGGATGTTCGCGCCGTCGGGAGATGAACCGCAAACTACTGCGATCCGTTGGATTGTCTTGTGGAGCGCATATAAAATGAATTGCGTGGAATCTCCGAAGAACAGCACCCGTGATAATATCTGTAAAACAGACAGAGGTCGGCTACGCGTCTTCGATGTGATAGCGACTGTAGTCCCGACGTCAGCGCCGAGTCCCCGATCAGGCGGATCGCTCGTCTTTGTACGCTCTCAAATAGGTCGAGGGTATGTTTAGGAGCCGAGCTCCAAACATGAGAGCAATATTCGAGCGCGGGTCTAATTTGAGATTTATATAGGAGAAGAAGTTGGGCCGGAGTAAAGTATTTCTTGGCTCTAAAAAGATAACTCTGTTTTCCTGAGGCTGATCTGGCGATACCCGATACGTGTTTATGCCATGATACACTCCCACAGACCGTGACGCCGAGTAATTTCAAACTTTCCCCAGCCTCGAGGGCCCGGCCACTCATCATCAGCTGTGGAACCGATGATCCAGTTTTCTTTGTGAATGTTGTATACTGGGTCTTCGTTGCGTTGAAGTCGACAAGATTGGCCTTTCCCCACTGCAGAACTTTATCTAAATCCTGGTTCAGAGAGTCAATCTGTCTACATCTCAGCTGGTGCGACGTTGATGCACTAATCGGCCGATCACTCGAAAAGGAGGAAACAAGCGTACTATCATCCGCAAAACTGAACACTTTGTTATCCGTTGTCTCCAACAAATCGTATATGTGAAGCAAGAACAAGGTTGGAGCTAAAATAGAACCCTGGGGCACCCCCGAATTAACAGGATACAGATCCGAACACTCGCCGTCCACAACAACCCGGATCGATCGATTCTCGAGCAAGCTCCTTGTCCAGTCGCAAAGCTGTTGGGAAAGTCCGTATGAACGAAGTTTGCTCAGCAATGCCCCGTGCCAGACGCGATCAAAAGCCTTGGAGATATCTAATGCGACCGCCCTTGACTCACCATGCCGTTCAATCGCAGATGTCCATATATCGGTTAGAAGTGTCAAAAGGTCTCCTGTGGACCGCCTGCCACGGAATCCGTATTGACGATCATTCAGAAGACCGTTGCACTCCAAATACTTAACCAACTCTGTATTGATGACTTTTTCCATTACCTTAGATAAAATAGACAGTAATGCTATCGGACGGTAATTTTGTGGGAGACACTTTTTTCCCGTCTTTGGGATTGGCTGAACTCGAGCGATTTTCCAGCAGGCAGGAAAGGTCCTCCGTGCATAAGATAAGCAGAAGAGTCTGCCAAGAACCGGCGATAGTTCTGGAGCACAGTTCTTAAGGACTATTGCTGGTATTCCGTCCGGGCCGGTTGCCTTCCTACAATCCAGTTCACGTAGAATGCGCTGAATAGTGCGCGGACGAAATCTCACATCCCGCATGGAAGACCGTACCGGCGAGATCACGGGTGGCTGCAAAAGGCCGGGGTCGAGATTTGAATTCGCGGAAAATAAATTCGCGAACACATTAGCTTTATCCTTTGGATTCGTGACTAACGTCCCGCTGTCTGTCACCAACGGAGGGAAAGAGGGGGAAGCAAAGTTACTGCTGACAGCCTTTGCCATTGACCAGAAGGAGCGCGAACCAGTTGGGCACCGAAGGAGCTTATTGATCACCCTGTCGTTGTGAGCCTTCTTCGCGGTATCAATCGCCTGGTTGCACACGTTTCTGATTCTAACAAAATTCGTTCTGTTAACATCGGTGGTATTGGAGCGCCATTGCTTAAAAGCTCTATTTTTTTCCGCTGTAATCAGCTCGCATTTTTTGTCAAACCAAGGTTTATCAGACGAACTTCGTTTGATGGAATGTGGAATATACATCTCCATCCCCAGAAGAATAATCTCTGACACCGACTCCGCGCAAGCGTTAACATCGGAGTTTTCGAAGCACATCTCGGACCATGGAAAGGATGCGAAGAAATCTCGCATATCGTCCCAGTTAGCGGCCCCATACTTCCATACATGGCGAAGCTGCCTAGGCCGGTTATTCGCTTGGTATGCAAGTATGATCGATCTTTCAGATAAGAAGATAACCACTTGATCAATAAGGATTCGAAACCTAGGGAGGAGAGCTTAAAAAGGATGAGATTATGGGAGATATTGTCAAAGGCCTTGTTGAAATCTGTGCTGATTACTTCGATTTTCGTTGCCATTCTCTAAGGCACGGAGAGTATGGGATGGGAACTCGATCAGATTGGTTGTGGTCGACCTTCCCGAAAGGAAACCATGCTGGTTGGGTGAGATGATGGATTTACAACGGAAAGATAACGCGTTGTAAAAAATCGCTTGGAAACAGTTTAGGGATTTGAGACAATTTGGCCATGGGACGGTAGTTGCTTATATCGTTTTTAGGTCCCTTTCTATGCATGGGGGTGACATGGGAGAATTTTTGATATCGGGAGGGAAAGAGAAGTGGAACATTTCTTTAAAAATACACCCGGGAGTCCATCAAGTCCAGGGCTAAACTCTGTGCAGAGTGTGCGATTGTACCATGGCGGCGATAAAACCGATGACCTATGACGAGAATAGGGGACCTATAGGGCGATGGCATAGTAGATCTCTTTGTAGAGAGTGGCAGTAGCTTCTTCTACACCAAAAAAAAAAAAGTAGACCAAAGGGGTGGGGGAGTGGCGATTCTTATCAGGAAGTCAATTCAACATTCGCTTTTACCTGTAATTCCAACTAGGCCTGTGGAGAATGTAGGTGTAATGATTAAGTTAAGAAACCATAAGACAGTAAAAATCTATTCTGTTTATTTCCCTGGTGGATCTTCGTCGGATATTAAAAGAAAATGGCTCAAGCAAGATTTAAAAAAGTTATTCACAATGAATGGTGAATTTCTATTAGGTGGTGATTTTAACTGCCGGCATAGAGATTGGGGGTGTGTAAGAGCAAATGCTTGGGGCAATATATTGGCTGCCCTTCCATTGGCACTACCAATTAATATTTTTTATCCACCTTGTCCAACTTATTTTCCCGCAGGTTCTCGTGGCATCCCCTCTGTCCTTGACTTGTTTGTGTCAAATGTCCCTGGTCTTATAACAGAACCCGTTTCGTTAAGTGCTCTCAGTTCAGATCATAATCCTGTTTTTTGTAACCTTTCTTGGTTGGGTGAAAGAAAGATTCAATATTTCCTGGACATGAAGAATGCTAATTGGAATTCATTCAAATCAAAGATTAAAATGAGCCTTCAAAATAGTACTACAAATCTTGAAAGAGTGTCTTGTAAAGACCTTGTTGACCTTATTGTACAAAACTTTACACAAGCTATAATTTTTTCGGTTGATAAAAGTATTCCCAAAAGAGTAAAAAAAGATATTTTTAAAAAACTTCCAACCCATATCTTAGAGCCTATTAAAGTGAGAAACTTTCATCGAATAAACTGGCAGAATTACCGTCAGCCCTTTTCTCGATCAATGGTTTCCCATTTTAATGAGCGCATTACTGACCAGATACAAATCCATCGTAATAGAGAATGGAACAAAAAACTGAGCGTTATGGATAAAAATGATAAACCGTTCTGGAATATAGTGAAGTTAATCAAGAATAAAACCGTAAAATACCATTTCTGAAGGATTCTTCTACTACTTTTATTACAGGTTTTGAAAAAGCAAACCTATTTGGAACAAGCTTTTCAAAAAATCACTTGGTCTCTCAGCATTTGGGTGAATTTGAAACTAATGAACTTGTCGGTAACAGAATCGAAAGATTCGACACCACAAACGAATTAACTCCTCTAAATGCATTTGTAGAAGAAGAAAACGTAAGAAATGTAATCAAGTGCTTGCAAACACGAAAAATAGGAGGACTAGACAAAGTTGAGAATGCCTATCTAAAACAATTGCCTCATATTGGAATTAAATACTTAACATTTATAATCAATGCATGCCTTAAATGTCAATACTTTCCTCAATGTTGGAAAAAAGCAATGGTTGTACCTATCCTTAAGGCTGGAAAAGCCCCAGATAAACCTGAAAGTTACAGGCCAATTAGTTTACTTAGCAACATAAGTAAAGTTTTTGAAAAAATCCTGAAACAACATATTTTAAAAGTTGTTTCAGATAAAGATATTTTCCCCGATATCGAATTTGGATTTCGACGCTTTCACAGCACCTCACACCAGGTTAAACGAATTTGCAGCCATGTTCTAGACTATCGTTCACGTGGTCAATCAACGGGCATGATATTGTTAGACATTGATTCCGTATGGCACAAAGGGATAATATATAAAATGATACAGTTCGACTTTCCTTTGTATTTGTGTAAGGTCGTCCAGAGTTTCTTATCTAATAGATGTTTTCAGGTTCATGTCAATTGTGATGTTTCTAGATTGATATTTTTTGATTGTGGCGTCCCCCAAGGCTCAGTACTTGGTCCAGCTTTGTACAATATCTACACTTCGGATTTTCTAAATCTACCGCAGTGTGAATCCGCTATCTTCGCTGACGACACTGCGGTATTTGCGTCGCATGAATTTTCTCTCAACGTTGAGACAAATCTAAAGCATGCGATCGAGATACTTGAAAAATATTATATGAAATGGAAAATCAAGGTAAATGTTGGGAAGACGCAAGCCATCTTTTTTACACGAAAGAGAAAAGCTTGCTATCTTCCCAGTAGTCAGCTGCAAATAAATGATACCACGATTGCATGGGAGCAATCTGTAAAGTATCTCGGAGTTCATCTCGATACAAAACTCGCATTTAAACAACATATTTAAAGTACTCTTAATAAAATGAGTATTGCTATTAAGATGCTTTACCCTTTTATTAATCGCAAGTCTTTACTCACAAATGAAAATAAGATTATTATTCATAAAGTTCTTTTCCAAGCTATACTGTTATATGGGTGTCCAGTATGGGGTAACGCTGCAAGGTGCCATTTACAGAAGTTACAGGTATCACAAAACAAAGTTTTGAAAATGATGCTAGACCTCCCTTGACACTATTCAACCTTAAGTCTCCACGGAAAGGCGGATGTTGAATTGATTTCTGAAAGAATTCGTAAACTAGTATATAACTTTAACATCAGCTGTGAAAGTTCTGAAAATTCTCTCATAACCCAGCTTCTTGCTTCATCATCATCATCGGCACTACAACCTAGAACCGGTCTTGGCCTTATTTAGCAAGTCCTGAGGCTTGTTAAATTTTCCATAATGATTTGTCTTTTTTCCGGGCAAGGTCATTAGTCTTGCGCCAGAGGCTCCCCGACGAGAAGCTTCTTGCTTAATTTGTCACAATTTCACGTAAATATTTACATTTTATATTATTTATTATTGTTTTTTTTTTTTTTTTTTTTAAATGAAGGTTTTTCCTTTTCGTATTTTCCTTCGATTTATTCTTTTAATTATTAATTATACATATTTTTCTTTTCTTTATCCAAGATAATGTTTCAGTTGTAAGATATAACTTATCAAATCTCTGAATTGTAAAATGTGCGGTCACAGACTTTTTTTTTTGAAAATATTATTACGAAATAAAAGATCTCTCTCTCTCTGATGACTTTTTCCATTACCTTATATAAAATAGACAGTAATGCTATCGGACGGTAATTTTGTGGGAGACACTTTTTTCCCGTCTTTGGGATTGGCTGAACTCGAGCGATTTTCCAGCACGCAGGAAAGACCGTCCTTGTATAAGATAAGCGGAAGAGTCTGGCAAGAACCGGCGATAGTTCCGGAGCACAGTTCTTAAGGACTACTGCTGGTATTCCGTCCGGGCCGGCTGCCTTCCTACAATCCAGTTCACGTACAATGCGTTGAATAGTGCGCGGACGAAATCGCACATCCCGCATGGAAGACTGTACCGGCGAGATTACAGGTGGCTCCAAAATGCCGGGATCGAGGTTTGAATTGGCGGAAAATAAATTCGCGAACACATTAGCTTTATCCTTTGGATTCGTGACTAACGTCCCGCTGTCTGTCACCAACGGAGGGAAAGAGGAGGAAGCAAAGGAGGAAGGAGCGCGAACCAGTTGGGCACCGAAGGAGCTTATTGATCACCCTGTCGTTGTAAGTCTTCTTCGCGGTATCAATCGCCTGGTTGCACGCGTTTCTGATTCTATTCTTTGCTGCACCAGCAAGGCGTTTTCGTATTTTGACTCACTTGACCCTTCTTGTGCCTTGCTTCTGTCTTCTTCAAGTCTCAGCTTCTCAAGCAGATTTGGTATTGTAAGCTGACGTCCTATTACGTTGTCCCAAGATGTTCAAAAGTGATACAGATGAGATGGTAGAATTGATAACATTCAAGTCATTGCCCATTGTTTATAGTCATTTCCATCCAGAGAGGTTAAATCCTCGGGGAGTTGCAGAATATCATTGCAATTTGCAACAGCTGATTTAGAGCTGTCAAATGTGAAGCTGAAAAATTTCCGCTGCAAATCTTCGATTTCGTAGTTTAACTTTTTACCATACAAGTTTTGCAATTTTTCATACATTTCTTTCGACGTTGCACACCTCAAAATCTTTTTCGAAATTGCTTAACTAACATTTATGCCAATGACGGCTTGAGCTTCAATGTCTTTTTCTAACCATTCAATTACTTTTGCATCATCAACTTTAGCCCCAGGTTTTGTTTTCTCACTTCTTCGACTTTAATGTTAAATCAATTTTAAATTGCCAAGCTACAAAATCTACTTCACCGTCCCGATCTTCAGACAACATTTCAATATTCGACTTTGTTGTTTCCATTTTAACTCAGGACAAAACAAATTTAACAACCCAACCTCAAAAGTTGCTCTACAAATTGTTTTCGCAAGATTTTACAATTTTGATTATTTGTCGCAATTTTATTGACTTAATTTTACTTGCGCTTTGACATTCGGAGGTTATGTTGACACTGCTCACAACTTGATGCTTCACCGACGATGACTTAGCTGGACACACGGTTGATAGGTTGACTTGGCTGACACACGGCTGAACTGACTGGGATGATTTCGGCTTGCCTCGACAACTTGACTAACTCTCACCGTGACTTTGCTGGACTTCTCACTGCTACTTTGCAACGTCAATTTCTGACCTGACTTGACTGACTTTTCTTTTGTTTGATAATTTGGCGGGTCTGACTTTTGGGCATGCTCTGGCCCCATAACCTGTTAGTTAATAAACACCAATAACTTATCAAACAGTCAGATTGTTGTTTCAACAGACGTTCTTTTATTTACAATTTTACGAAAGTACTTCTCCCTTCAGTAATCACAGTCTTGCAATAAATTTTATTTCTATCATTTGGTGTACGTCAAAAGACGCAAATTTACTTACACTTATAACAGAGTTTTGACGGTTCTAAAATTTTAGGTTAATGGAAAATAATTAATGACAACCGTTTTTCCTCCAATAATTCTTTCCGCAAGGGAAACCTGATTATCGCTGGCTCAAGGAGATATAGGAAGAATGCGTGGCTCTTATGCGCATTGTTATCGCGTGGGATTTTGGTTGGCTGTCGGCATCTAGCGATGCCGCGCCTAGCCACATGTATTTATCCAGCAAATGTATTGCCAAACCGATTTGGTTTATGGTCCTACGAGGGTTGCCTTTTATATTTCGGGATTAGAGAACAAAAACAAATATTGATCATCGAAAATCACTTTATTGTTTTTCAAAATATTCCCCATGAAGATCGCGCGCAGCATCAATGGTTTTCGGAACAACAACTGATTTTGGACGACCTTCACGAAATTCATCTTGGAGTGAACTACGACCACGATTGAATTCACCATACCATCGATAAACACTGGTCCTTGATGGAGCTTCATCGCCAAAAATTGAATTAAGTTCATCCATGCACTGTTGCTGAGTTAATCCACGTCGAAAGTTGTAAAAAATAATCGCACGAAAATGTTGACGATTTAATTCCATTTTTGGGCCGAGATGAATCTTTTAAGTTACTGTAAACAACACAAATAGCGCTCGTATGTCAAAACGTTCTGAGTGCGTATAACCTCAAAAATGTCCAACTTTACGACAGAGCTGTCAATTGCCGGATTGCAACACTAGGGTTGCCAAATCCCGAAACATAAGAGGCAACCCTCGTATGTCCTACAATATCCGTACGGGCATGGTTGATTCGTAGAGGAATGTGGCGCAAGTGTCTGCTGATAAATGGGGTGGAGGACACTAGGATTTATGACCCCATTTCACTGTTTGAAATGGTATTCCGCTTTACTATTGGCTTTGTTGGGTTCGTAGAATCTCCACAGCTACGTTAACGCTTTTGTATACAGAGCTGATGATTTTACGGATTCTTCTATACTGCTTTTTTTTAAATATATTTCTCTCGGGAGAGGCGAACCTATAGCGCCGCCACGGCGCCCCGAGAAGCCACCAAATAACGGTTACATTTCTTTTTGAACAGTTGCAGTTTGTAACGCTCCGGGAACACTCGCACGGGAAGATAGTTCCACAGCTTCCCCGCTCTGTAACGGAACGAGTTATTGTTGCAGGAATATTCGCGCCGTCGGGAGATGAACCGCAAACTATTGCGATCCGTTGGATTGTCTTGTGGAGCGCATATAAAATGAATTGCGTGGAATCTCCGAAGAACAGTATCCGTGATAATATCCGGAAAACAGACAGAGGTCGGCTACGCGCCTTCGGTGTGATAGCGACTGTAGTCCCGACGTCAGCGCCGAGTCCCCGATCAGGCGGATCGCTCGTCTCTGTATGCTCTCAAGTAGGTCAAGGGCATGTTTAGGAGCAGAGCTCGAACCATGAGAGCAATACTCAAACGTAGGTCTAATTTGAGATTTATGCAGAAGAAGAAGTTGGGCCGGAGTAAAATATTCCTTGGCTCTAAAAAGATAGCGATACATTCCCACAGACCGTGACGCGGAACAATCTCAAGCTTTCTCCAGATTCGAGGGCATAGATAGATGATCCAATTTTCTTTGTGAATGTTGTATACTATGTCTTCGTTGCATTGAAGTCGATGAGCTTAACAGCACCTTATCAAGATCCCGATTGAGAGACTCAATCTGGGTATATCTCAGCTGATCGACTTGAAAAATAGGAAACAAGCGCACTATATTCCGCGAAACTGAACACCCTTTTATTCGTTGACTCCAACAAATCATTTAAATGAAGCAAAAACAAGGTTTGAGTCAAAATAGAACTTTGACGCAACCCCTAAATTAACAGGATACAGATCCGAACACTCGTCGTCCACAACAACCGGGATCGATCGATTTTAATTAAAAGGGTCAAAAGGTCTCCCATGGACCGCCTGCCACGGAATCCGTATTGACGATCATTCAGAATTCCGTTGCACTCCAAATACGTAATTAACTTGGCGTTGATGACCTTTTTCATCACCTTAGATAACATAGACAGTAATGCTATCGGCCGGTAATGTTTTCGGAGACACTTTTTCCCCCTCTTTGGAATCGGTTGACCGCGAACGATTTTCCCGCAGGCAGAAAAGGTCCCTCATCCATAAGATAAGCGAAAGAGTCTACCAAGAACTGGCCATATTACTGGAGCACAGTTTTTACGGACTATTGTTTCTATTCCCTCTAGGTCGCTTGCCTTCTTACAGTCCAGTCCTCGTAGAAAGCGTTGAATAGTACGCAGGCGGAACCTCACATCCCGCATCGAAGACCGTACTGGCGCGATCACAGGACGCTCCAAAAGACCGGCATCGAGGTTTGTATTCGCAGAGAACAAATTCGCGAACATACTAGCTTTATCTTTTTAATTTGTGACTAACGTTCCGCTGTGAGTCACCAACGGAGGAAAAGAGGAGGAAGCGAAGTTACTGCTGACAGCCCTTGCCATTGACCAGAAGGGACGTAAGCCAGTTGGGAAATCAAGGAGTTTATTGGCCACTCTCTCGTTGTGAGCTTTCTTCGTGGTATTAATCGCGTGGGTGCACGCGTTTCTGATTCTAACAAAATTCGTTCTGTTAACATCGGTGCGATTGGAGCACCGCTGTTTAAAAACTTTTTTTTTCGCCGTAATCTACTCGCAATTTTTATCAAATTGCGGCTACCAGCGAACATGTCCACCAGCCTTTCTGCCTAGTTGGTTCTGTTAGAATGCACCAACCATGCGGAATTGTGCACATTAAAATCGACGACAATTTCAGAAAATATATGGTTGATCTGTATCCAGTCGATGGTACGCGAAAGATGTTAGCTGGTCTATCGCCATTCGGCGAGCGGTAAAGACAACAAAGAAATTTAACAGAATTCCTTAGCACGACCCTCAATCACATGATATCCATGTTATTGTGTTCCAACGCCTACATTCTCTGACAAGCCATGTCGGACCTCGTGAAGACACAGACTTCACCCTTAAAACGCAATCTTGCATGCTGGTCGTATCCTGAGCAACGAAGACATGTTGAATCAGTCGACGAATCGACCTGGATCTCGGTTAAGACAACGATATCAGGTTACGCTGTTTGCAAATATTGGTGGACGTCGTTTACATTCGTATTGGTAAAACTGATGCAGCTGATGTTACAAAATGCCGTTATCAGTCGAACGTCGACAGAGCCTCTAGAATGAGTCCGATTATGCGATGGCGAATTTCTTAAAGTTTCTAAAAGCTCTTGGAAGAGAGTTCTTACCTTCATGCATCAATTCGCATTTGAAATTCCCTACAAGAATTCTATATATCTTCATCATCATCATCATCATCGGCACTACAACCGGGAACCGGTCTTGGCCTTATTTGGCAAGTCCTGAGGCTTTTTTCCACAACGATTTATTTTTTCTGGACAAGGTCATTAGTCTTGCGCCAGAGGCTCCCCGACGGGGAATCGAACCCCGGTCTCCCGGGTGACAGGCGGGTATACTAACCACTATACTATCGAGGAGCCCATAAATCCAAATTCCAATCTTACCATAAGCATTTTCCCTAGAGGAATTCCTGTTAAGAAACAATTTGGCTCACACATAATGTAACAATCAACTCTAGGGATAATAAACATTGAGTCGCCTATTCGCAGCCTCAGCATGTGTACAATAAATTCCCTTACATTCACATTGGCTGGCGACCTTTTCACCCAAAGATAAACAATCCAACGCAGGCGCATACAATTAGAACAATAGACGCTAAAACCAATTTCCTTAGCACGCACCATGAACGCTGTTCTTCAGCAGGCATTCCGGCGATACGACAAACAATTCAAATTGTTTCAAGTATCCCAAAATCATCTAGCAGCTAATGAGTTACAACTTGTGTACTCAGTTGAACTCTCAGCTCATAAATTCCTATAAGTCGGATCCGTCTCATGACCTCGCGGCATGAGCAAACAGAACTCCAATTACCACCCAATGAGATCCGGCTTATTTACTTAGCCGAACTCACGTCTCATTGATAACCATTATCCCTTTCGATTTTTCCGATTCGTTCTCATGGCCTTGTCCCATGAAAGAACCAATGTTCACACAGACATGCGTACCACTATAATCTTCGCTATGAGATCCGGTTACCTACCCCCAAAGAGAGACTTCACGTTTCTCTTGGAATAGGAAACGCACCCGTAACTAAGAGAGCCAGTAGCACTGGCCGAATTTCCTTTCCTAGCGAATCGACGCTGAGTCTGGTTCCATCCACCGACCGAGCAGGTCGTGACCACTCCCGCTCCCCGGTGCGCACGGGGACGCGAACATTATAAAGTCGAGTCGATTAAGCACGTTGCCGACTAAAAAGTAATTTTTCTTGTGCCGCTGGTATAATGCCTTTCAAGTAGAGTACATTGTCTTACATTCTTTTGTGCATCCGTTTCATCGTCAGTGTAATCAAAATCCGTTTTCTGTAATCTAATTAAATGCAGTAAGATTTGTTGTGAATAAAAAGTAACCATTTAATTAATAAACAAACTTGAGTGTTTTCATTTAACTGTCTTGTGGCGGAGTTTTACTCCTTGTGTTGGTGAACAGTTTGGCTGAAGGATCGATGGTGTCTCATTGTTCCCCATTCTTTTGGTGTCCGGCGGAATAATCACAATTGGTAAATTATAATGGAGGAAGAAGGGAACCCGGTGCAGTACGCCTGCACACCATACTTCTTCCCCACAGTTCCCCTGACAGAGCTATGTGCTTAACTACCATTGGGACTATGTAATCTATTGGAATCGCCAAAAGGGCGCAATTATAGAGAACAATAATCTGTTTAAAAAACAGATTATGGGCTTTAACTGTCTGCAATTGAGAAAAATGTCATTTCAAACAAAATGCTTCTAGTGTTTTGGTACATTTTCTTTACCGAATACCAGAGGAGAGCCTGTGGCGGTTAGAAACGCCACAAACCGATATTGTTTGAAGTTTTTTAGGTTCTCAAAACCAATTTTAGGAAATGGTTTCTAAAAGTATTTTACAATAAATTGAAAATTAAAAAATATCCTTTTTTTATATATTCTTGTTTGTTTGCACTTCTGGAACTCTCTTTTAAAAAGCCTTTAAAAGTCATTATAATTCTTCTTATAAAACATCGTTCAGTTAGTCCCGATACTATCCACTAAAACAACATTTTCTTTTAATAAAATTCTTCTTTATTCATCAACATATACTCCTTTAACTGGGATACAATTATTCCAACGCTTCTCTGATTTTCCTATACCATGTGTGTAGATTGATGTATCTTTAGTTTCAAAATAATCCTCAGTTGCAGTGATGACTTCATCATTAGAGCCGGAGTAATCAGTGGAGAGGCAAATCTGGAGATTACGATGGGTTGGGAAGTAATTCCAAACCCAATTCGTGTAGTTTGGCCATCGTTTTCAACAACGAGTGACACGATGCATTGTCTTGATGAAAGATCACGTTTTTCTTTTTTAATTGTGGCAGTTTTTCAGTGATTTCGTTCTTTAACCGCACCAATAATGTCATGTAATATTTGCTAGTGATGGATGTTCCTTTTTGAAGATAGTCGATGAATACTATGCCCTCATCACCATCATCGGCACTACAACCGGATCCGATCTTGGCCTTATTTTGCGAGTCCCTTCACCGGTCCCGATTTCGAGCCGACGTCGTCCAGTTTGGCACTCCCAGACCCTGGGCGCCCTGGTCTATGCCATCCCTCCATCGCAGACAAGGTCTGGCGCACTGTCTCCTTTCATACATCCTGCCACAAAGAACTGTCCGGGCAGGCTTCTCTTCGCTCAATCGAGCTAGGTGTCCCGCCCACCCGAGTCTACCGAGCTCGATTTTTCTTACAACATTAGCTTCAAGGTAGATCGCGCACAACTCATTGTTATAGCGTCTCCGGAATCGTCCTCCTTCACATACGGGGCCAACAATTCTCCTTAATACCTCCCTCTCGAACGTGGCGAAGAGTTCAGAGTGCCTTTTATTGAGCACCCAGGTCTCGGATCCGTACATGAGTACTGGTAAGACCATGGTCTTGTACAATAGTAGCTTGGGCGTTCTGGATAAATTTCGAGTTTTAAACAGCCTCGATAGACCATAGTAGGCTCTGTGGGATTTGTTCAGCCGTTCGCGTATTTCTTCTTCCATATTGTTATCGGCTGATACTATTGACCCAAGGATGGCACTACAAGTTCATGCCCCACTACCCTTATAGTTTGACCAACGTTAGGTCTTCTCTTCGCAGAAGTTGCCACCATGTTCATCATTTTTTCCTCATTAATGTGCAGTCCCGGTTTTTGTGCCGCCTGCTCGAGCTGGTGAAGGAGTCCTGCACAGCCGAATCGAATCTACCGATGATGCCAATGTCTTCTGCGTGGGCAAGTATCTGGCTGAACTTGATGACAATAGTCCTTCTAGTTGTAACGTCAGAGTCACGAGTTGCTTCTGCTAACGCCAGGTTGAAGAGGCCACACCATCCCCTTGTCGGTGTCCATTAAGGATGTTTATTGGTTTGGACAGCAATCCCGCAATTTTTGTTGACTAGTTACGTTGGTCATGGTCAACCTACATAAAGTCGTATCAATTTGTTGAGAATGCCGAACTCTCTCATGGCATTACATAGATCTACCCTGGCTATGCTGTGGTAGGAGGCCTTAAAGTTTATAAATAGATGATATAGTATAATCTTAAATTCCACACATTTTTCAATAGCCTGCCTAAGGGTAAATATCTGATCAATCGCTGATTTCCCTGGGATGAAGCCATACTGGTATTGACCAATGATGATGTGGCGGTTCCGCCAAACATCACGGTACACTTACCTAAAAACCCCCATTACCTCTACCCAAGACGCATAAGTTTTCGCCAATGCAATCGCATTAGGCACCTGAAAATGCTTCACGCATTTAAGAGATCAAATCTATGATCTTTAAGTCCCCGTAAAGAAAACTTACCTTTCATGCATTCTCTTAGCATACCAATTCTCTGTAAGATTTCTTTCTTACCTTATCAGGAATCTCAAACCAAGAACCTGAAAACAAGATGATTTGGTTTACATATAATGAAACCATCAAGACAGGGATCATAAATATTGCGCCGTCTATTTTCCCAGCCGCGATGGTATACAAAAAACTATCTACACACACATCGGCTGGCGACCCCTTTCATCCAGCGATAAACGGTCTAACGCAGATGCATGTAATTAGCACCATCTGCGTTGAGACTAATCCCTTACCATTGCACCAAAGCGCGAACAAAAGATCGCTGGCTAACAACAGGCATTCTGGCGATACACAAACAATTCAATCACCAAAACGTATCGCAAATACGTCTACCATTTAATGTGTTGCAACTTGATTACTCAGTTGAACTCACAGGTCATAAATCTCTTTTATCCTACTTAGTTCTGGATCCGTTTCCCAGTAACCTTTCCACATAACAAAGATCTGACGATCCCCTTTCCTTTCTTTGTGTATCAGGTTCTGCATCATAGCTTCGCACTATGAAAAGAACCGATGTACACACACACAAAAGTGCACTGTGCCGATCTTCTGTATGATATCCCTTGGTTACCCAAAAGAGAGACTTTACGTCTTTCTCGGAACAGGAATTGCGCCCTTAATTTAAGAGAGCCAAATTCACTCGCTTCATTTCCTTAATAATGATTGAATATCGTTGAGTCCTTTTCCATCTGCCGACGACAATAGTCGTGCGGACTTCCGCGGTCTGTAGCGCTGCAGACACGCGATAAACCCGGAGTCGTGCGTGTACATATTTTTTCTTTCGTGGCGAGTAAAAAAGGACAATATTATTTTTGTTAATTAAATACACAATATTCTATTATGTTATAGTTTTTACTTTGCAACCATTAAAACATTCGTTAAACACAAGCTATTCATTTAATTGTGCTCCCGAAACCAGCGTGTAAACTAAAGTTAATCGTTTAACCAAAAGCGAATAAAATAAACAATAGAAATCCAGTGTTTTGTGTTTTTATTAGTCCCGTGTTTGGCGTTTTTTTTTTTTTTTTTTTGCTTCGTCTTAACCGTGTAGTGCTGGAGGGAACAGCCGATTATGATGGAGAAGGAAGTGAACCGAGTACCCCTGCTGGTACATACTTCTGTGGGGCTTTTCAGGGCCCGAAGAGCCATGCATCATTCAATCCCCACTATTCCAGGCGAACCGACTCACCTCTAAGTCGAACTTCAGCAAGGTTGCGTAACCTTGCTACGGCATTTACCCCCAGCCAAATCGCGGGAATTAATACAGTTAGCCAATCGGATAACTGTTATGAATATCCGTTAGGCAGTTTACCTATTCTGTGGGGGGGTTTTCCGTCCAAACCCCTTTTTCTCCAACACCATCCCTAAAAAAACATTAAGTCCACGGCAAAGCTTACCACTTTGCCGTGGCATCGAAAATTCACCCTCGGGCAGGCATTGATTCCTAAAAAAACATTAAGTCCACGGCAAAGCTTATCACTTTGCCGTGGCATCGAAAATTCACCCTCGGGCAGGCATCGATTCCTAAAAAAAAAACATAAGTCCACGGCAAAGATTATCACATTGCCGTGGCATTTGAAATCCCATCCTTAGGCATACATTCTACCCAGGGCATCTCGTTTCCATAGCCTTATGCTATGGAAACATCATCAACAAAGAGTTCCTTGTTGACTCGTTTTATTGTTTGCCCATGGCACTCCTTGCATGCGGCTATTAGGTCCCATTGGTTTGCCACCGCCGACAAGGTTTCGGCTGAGGCAAACCAAACATTTCCCTAATTACCAGCAATCGCTGGTTTCCTATTATCGGTCCCCACCGATCAGGGACCGCAAACAAGCAACGAATTGGATGCAGCCAGCAAGTGTTTACTTTCAACATCTGGCAATGGCTGCACCCTATATTCGTTGCAATATCTAAACATAGCACTGGCACCACAGAATGCTTTACATACACAATCCCCTAATAACGGCCGCCACCCGTCGGCGGACCAAAGGGAATTTACATCGTCAACCGAAATGTTGATTTATGGCCTCCCATAGGATGACCAGATCTTCGGTTCATGTCTTTTTCACCCCAGATGTTATTGTTTGCATTCGTGGAAGATGCTGCAGCGATGTTGGCATCCGTCCAGGGTCGCCGGACGATCGTATGCGAGGCGTACACACATATGCATAATGTATGCCTATTTCACCCGGTCCAATCACGATTAACTACCTCGAGTTAATCGTGTAGCTCCTTCCCTTCTTGCAGTTTCCTTGAGGTTTCCCTTTTCTTTTGTGAGCACCAATTGACCAGTCAGATAATATACACCAAAGTGGTCTCACACATGAGTCGTCGGGGTCGAATGCAGTTAGTCCGATTGTGCCGCAGTCGCGTAGTTTTGAATGAAAAACAGTGTGTGATCCAATAAAGGCGCGACAAGCGTATGTTTAATAATTTAAAAGTAGAACTCGAAAATTTCGTGACTTAAATAACATTCTTTAATTGGTTTAATAAGTGCAAATATAATAAAGTATTAAAGATAAAACAATATTTCTCCACTCTGCGATCCAATAGTGCAGAACTTATATTATTTAATTACAAAGCAGTAGAAAGTGCAAATTCGCGTTTGCCGTGTAGAATTAATTTAAATAGAATATGTTGTGTTTTTCAAATTGATTTATAATTCCATTCACTGTTTTTAATTAAGGATCGATTCCAATAAAAGCATACAAAAAGAAAAAGCAGAAACAGTCAGGAGAACTTGGTAATGCGGTTTAGTTTGTTGTTTTGTGTTATTTTCTGTATATCAAAGTAGTGTGAACAATAGTAAAATACATCATACATACTGTAAAATTAATCGCCATTGCAGATATAAATAAAAACAGTAACGTTAAAACAAACCCAATGTGTTTCTCTGTTGAACTTTGTTTCCTTTTCGCGGCGCGTTGTACGTGGTGTTGGTATTGAATCCGCGTCCTTGTTGATGCAAGTACCAACAACCCACACTTCCTCCCCACGATGACTTTAGCGTATGGGGTTATCCGGTCTTGTAGGATAGAGGTGAGTATCTTATAGGCGGTACTCAGCAATGTTATATAGGTGCTGCACATTGTGATATCTCCCTTCTTATGTTTGGGGCAAATTATTCCGCGACGCCAATCTTCCGGCATCTCCTCTCCTCTTGTGCACTATAATCGCATGAACTGCGGAATGTAAAGCTGCCCCTCCTTGTTTGATCAAGTCAGCTGGCATGCCATCAGCTCCGGGGGCTTTATTTGATTTGGGCTATGTTATGGCTTTTAATGTTTCCTCAATGCTCGCTGACGGCAGCATTTGATCTCGATTTTGGGTTGGTGGAGTCGCCAATTCTTCTGTGAGCTGACCATTTAGCAATTCTTTGAAGTGAACTTCCCATCCCTCCAGAATGCCTTCAGGATCAGTGATCAGATTACCCTCTTTATTCTTGCAGTAAGTGCAGCGTGGTGTGTACCGCCTCATACTGCGGATTATTTGGTAGAACTTCCGCGCCTGGTGCGGGCGTCGCTCTCTACTTTTCTCTATTTCACAGGCAAGGTTTTTTTCCAGGCACTTTTCTTTTGTCTATGGAGTCTTTTTCAGATGTTCTGAGCTCTTTGTATTTCTGCTCGCGTACTCGCGTCCTATGAGACTGCAGCATTGCCCAGTATGCAGCATTCTCACGTTCAGTCGCTAATGTGCACTCATCATCAAATCAGTCGTTCCGATCCCTGCCATTACTGCCTAAGATGGAGTTGGCAGTACTAATGATAGTATTCTTAAGGCGTATCCATTTCTCTTCTACGCCCGACATTTTGGCCCCAGGACTTAGTCTCCCTCCGTCGAGCTCTTCGAGGGCGAGTCTTACCGCATGACCAAAGGTGTTGCTGGTGTTCACATTGTGTAAGGCAGCCGTGTTGATTCGAACCTGATCCGCGGATGCAATACGTCTTCGTGAGGTAATCCGCGCTCGGACAACTATACCAACACGATAGTCATCCGAGTCGACGCTGGCACCTCGGTATGTTCGTACCGTCATCAGACCCGAGGAGTGGCGGCAATTTATCAATGCGTGGTGAATTTGGTTGCGAGTGGCTCCATCAGATGATACCCAGGTGGCTTTGTGGCTATCTTTACGTGGAAACCTGGTACTCGCAACGACCAAGTTCTTTGATGCTGCCAGTTCGATGACCGGTACTCCATTGTCATTAGTGTTCTCATGCAAACTATGGGAACCTGTGTAGTGCCTGAAAACCGCCCCCTGACCTGTTTTCGCATTCAAATCACCAAGAACGAATTTCACATCGTATCTTGGGCAGGCATTGAGGGCCCGTTTGAAGTTCTCGTAGAATTCTTCCTTTTCGTCGTCAGGGGACTCCTCTGTAGGTCCGTGAACGTTTGTATGTATATTCCGTATAGCCGTATGTTCTTAAACTTGCCTCGCACGCAAAGAGTGCATAGGCTTTCGTTTATTGCATTAAAGCCGATAATGGCAATCTTCAATTTTTGGCTGACTAGAAAGCCTACCCCGTGCACATGGTGTTTTGCATGACAGCTATAATAAATTTCATACTCGTTTCTTTGAATAACACTCCATCTTATTTCTTGTAATGTTGTAATGTCAGCCTTATATTCGGACATTGTTAAAATAGCGTCACTTAAACTACTATAACACAATGTGTTATCGTTCGATTGTCATGAAGTATCGTCACATATCGTTTGAATGTTAGTACTTCCTAAAAGTCATATAGATTTTTCATTACACACGCCATCACTGAGTTAGTCTCGAGATTTATTGAACCATGTGTTATACATAGGGAAAAACCTCATGTCCTATAACATCAACACGTCAGCAATTTACACTGTATATAAGATTTTTGTAATTTTAAATCGATTAAAGATGAACTTACAACTGTGCCTTCGGCACTGTCCATAGAGTTGACAATCATCATCATCATCATCGGCACTACAACCGGGAACCGGTCTTGGCCTTAATTAGCAAGTCCTGAGGCTTGTTAAATTTTTCATAATGATTTGTTTTCTTCGGGGCAAGGTCATTAGTTTTGCGCCAGAGAGTTGACAATACCCCAAATGTAATACATCGTTACATTACTAATTAACCACATCTGCAATTGGAGACAGCTCATATTGAAATCATTGCATAATTCGACTTAACAAGGCTTCATATTTAAAACAATTAAGCAGTATGGATATTATCAAGAAACAAACACTTTTGATTTGTGGTAATTATTGACCGTAACATAAAATGTTACACATAAGAACAGAAGTCAAATAACATTCGGGACATCCAGCATTATTGGTAGTGCTGTGTGTACAGAAGTTACTTCGTCATTCGACCAAAAATGAAGTCATTTTTAATAATTATTAATTACTGTACTATGTTAATAACGACCACACATAGACCGATGGCAGTAGTACCTATAGAAATGTTCTTCTATTCGCACTCTCCAGCTAAGTTGGTCATTAATTAAGCATGGTAAACTAAATCTCAGTATAATAAGTAGCATGTAACAATAGACGTTAAATAATTTCACATACACACATTTAAAGAAAAAAGCCATTCTCCTCCCTTTTGAATGGCAGACAGGTATAAAAGGGTATATGGATAAGTTCAGTTACCTAGCAAGCCCTTCATTAGCTTTCTAAGCAGCCCACGACTTTTTTACCCCACTATTCGCCTACCGCTGCCCAGTTAGTTGCATAACTAAACAATTGTTTATGGCAACAAATGATGGCTAGGTGGCGGGGCCACTGGCGGCTTCCCAACAGTTGCGTGCATATTGCGGTGGAAAGTTTTATTTAATAATGAATTCCGAAGACGACAAAAATTAGGTTCACCCACTTTCCTTCGACGGCAGACGAAAACAATAGAGGAGGGGAACTTGCTAATGACACACAATATTTTATATACAATCAAGAGCTATGTCTCACTTAGAAAGTGTGATCGATAATTACGCAGTAGACAAAAATTGTTCAATTAATGGTTTAATTGTACTACTAAACAAATGAGTCCCAGACGGTTGCATTACTCAGTAATACTTTTACTGAATTTACTGTTTATTAATCCAACGATATAGACTATATATATACATCAACAATATCTATAGACATCATCATATATATAGACATCAACAATATCAAGTTGTACAAGTGGTGATTATTTGTTTATTAAACAAGCTTCCAACATGAATTACTTGATTTTCTTTTTACACAAAACCAACAGTCAGGTATTTTGTAACTAAGTTAGAAAAAACTTAAATTTCGATTTACCCAGGTGATTTCAATTGAACACTCGGGTCGTATTTGTATTTCTTTTTTTTTTATTGCCACCATCTTCTTCCGCTGGCGCCGGGCTTTATCATTAGACAATACCTGAAAATCCATTTTTTGTGCATGCTTTCTCCAAATGTTATGTAGTAATTTATATTTAAGATCAAAATTTATAATAAAAAAAAAATAATAAAAATTAAATACTTTAAACTTTTATGGAAATAAAATCAAATCGGGCAAGGGAATTTTATGAAAAAAGGCCATAAAAAAGATAAGAGAAAATACAGGTGTTCTAAGAAAAAATGTTGAAAATATTTTTTATTAACACATTGCAATGTAATTGTCGACAAAAGTTGAACTAAGATACTGTCTATGAAAATTATATCGAGGTCATTACTATATGAAATAACCGGAAGCCCGTGCAATATTAGTCTTAAGATTCAAATAAGGGTTTTTTATTGTAGTTTTCCTTTAATCTATTATTTGTTATTCATTAAAATTGTGCTATTGTCATTATATAGATTTAAGATTATAGTTGTAAAGGAATTGCTATCCTAAATCTCTTAAGTACTAGTTGTAAAATATACCATAAATGTAATTGTCTACCAAATAAAATTGAATTGAAATTGAACTAAGATATATAGGGTGTTTCAATAAGAAAGAAAGATGTTATGCATAGCTTTCAACCGTTAAAAGCTAGTCACGCGTATTCCAAGGTGAACGACATGTTTTTTTTAAATTAAATAATGGGTAGCCGAATAGGACCGTCATCATCATCATCGGCACTACAACCGGGATCCGGTCTTGGCCTTATTTAACAAATCTCTCCACCGGTCCCGATTTCGAGCCGATGTCATTCATTTTGGCACTCCCAGGCTCTGGGCGTCCTGGTCTACGCCATCCCTCCATCGCAGACAAAGTCCGCCGCGCTGTCTCCTTCCATACATCCTGCCACAAAGGACTTTCCGGGCAGGCTGCTCTTCGCTTATTCGAGCTAGGTGTCCCGCCCACCGGAGTCTACCGAGCTTGATTTTTCTTACAACATTAGCTTCAAGGTAGATTGCGTACAACTCGTGGTTATAGCGTCTCCGGAATCGTCCCCCCTCACATACGGGGCCAACAATTCTCCTTAAGACCTTCCTCTCGAACGCGGCCAAGAGTTCAGAGTGCCTTTTATTAAGCACGCAGGTCTCGGATCCATACATGTGTACTGGTAAGACCATGGTCTGGTACAGTAGTAGCTTGGATGTTCTGGATAAATTTCGGGATTTAAAGAGCCTTGATAGACTATAGTAGGCTTTGTTGGATTTAATCAGCCGTTCACGTATTTCCTCTCCCATATTGTTAGCGGCGGATGCTATTGACTCAAGGTAGTTAAAGGATTGCACTACTTCAAATTCGTGCTCCACTACCCTGATAATTTGACCAACGTTAGGTCTTCTCTTCGCAGAAGTTGCCACCATGTACTTCGTTTTTCCCCCATTAATGTGTAGTCCCAGTTTTTGAGCCGCCTGCTCGATCTGGATGAAGGAGTCCTGTTGAACCGATTCGGTTCTAGCGATGATGTCGATATCATCTGCGTAGGCAAGTATCTGGCTGGTCTTGGTGACAATAGTCCCTATTGTTGTAACGCCAGAGTCGCGGAGTTCTTTCCCCAACGCCAGGTTAAAGAAGAGGCAGGCCAGACCGTCCCCTTGTCGGTGTCCATTAAAGATGTTTATTGGTTTGGACAGCAATCCCGCTATTTTTACTTGACTAGTTACGTTGGTCATGGTCAACCTACAAAGTCGTATCAATTTGTTGAGGATGCCGAACTCTCTCATGGCATTACATAGATCTACCCTGGCTATGCTGTGGTAGGAGGCCTTAAAGTTTATAAATAGATGATATAGTATAATCTTAAATTCCACACATTTTTCCATAGCCTGCCTAAGGGTAAATATCTGATCAATCGCTGATTTCCCTGGGATGAAGCCATACTGGTATTGACCAATGATGATGTGGCGGTTCCGCCAAACATCACGGTACACTTACCTAAAAACCCCCATTACCTCAACCCAAGACGCATAAGTTTTCGCCAATGCAATCGCATTAGCCACCTGAAAATGCTTCACGCATTTAAGAGATGAAATCTATGATCTTTAACCTTTCATGCATTTTCTTAGCATACCAATTCTCTGTAAGATTTCTTTCTTACCTTATCAGGAATCGCAAACCAAGAACCTGAAAACAAGATGATTTGGTTTACATATAATGAAACCATCAAGACAGGGATCAGAAATATTGCGCCGTCTATTTTCCCAGCCTCGATGGTGTACAAAAAACTATCTACACACACATCGGCTGGCGACCCCTTTCATCCAGCGATAAACGGTCTAACGCAGATGCATGTAATTAGCATCATCTGCGTTGAGACTAATCCCTTACCAATGCACCAAAGCGCGAACAAAAGATCCCTGGCTAACAACATGCATTCTGGCGATACACAAACAATTCGATCACCAAAACGTATCACAAATACGTCTACCATTTAATGTGTTGCAACTTGATTACTCAGTTGAACTCACAGGTCATAAATCTCTTTTATCCTACTTAGTTCTGGATCCGTTTCCCAGTAACCTTTCCACATAACAAAGATCTGACGATCCCCTTTCCTTTCTTTGTGTATTAGGTTCTGCATCATAGCTTCGATCTATGAAAAGAACCGACGTACACACATACAAGTGTACTGTGGCGATCTTCTGTATGAGATCCCTTGGTTACCCAAGAGAGAGACTTTACGTCTCTCTCGGAACAGGAATTGCGCCCTTAATTTAAGAGAGCCAAATTCACTGACTTCATTTCCTTAATAACGATTGAATATCGTTGAGTCCTTTTCCATCTGCCGACGACAATAGTCGTGCGGACTTCCGCGGTCTATAGCGCTGCAGACACGCGATAAATCCGGAGTCGTGCGTGTACATATTTTTTCTTTCGTGGCGAGTAAAAAAGGACAATATTATTTTTGTTAATTAAATACACAATATTCTATTATGTTATAGTTTTTACTTTGCAACCATTAAAACATTCGTTAAACACAAGCTATTCATTTAATTGTGTTCCCGAAACCAGCGTGTAAACTAAAGTTAATCGTGTAACCAAAAGTGAATAAAATAAACAATAGAAATCCAGTGTTTTGTTTTTGCTGGCATGCCATCAGCTCCGGGGACTTTATTTGATTTGGGCTGTGTTATGGCTTTTAATGTTTCCTCAATGCTTGCTGACGGCAGCATTTGATCTCGATTTTGCGTTGGTGGAGTCGCCAATTCTTCTGTGAGCTGACCATTAACCAATTCTTTGAAGTGAACTTCCCATCCCTCCAGAATGCCTTCAGGATCAGTGATCAGATTACCCTCTTTATTCTTGCAGTAAGTGCAGCGTGGTGTGTACCGCCTCATACTGCGGATTATTTGGTAGAACTTCCGCGCCTGGTGCGGACCTCGCTCTCTACTTTTCTCTATTTCACAGGCAAGGTTTTTTTCCAAGCACTTTTCTTTTGTCTATGGAGTCTTTTTCAGATGTTCTGAGCTCTTTGTATTTCTGCTCGCGCACTCGCGTCCTATGAGACTGCAGCATTGCCCGGTATGCAGCATTCTTACGTTCAGTCGCTAATGTGCACTTATCAGCAAATCAGTCGTTCCGATCCCTGCCATTACTGCCTAAGATGGAGTTGGCAGTACTAATGATAGTATTCTTAAGGCGTATCCATTTCTCTTCTACGCCCGACATTTTGGCCCCAGGACTTACTCTCCCTCCGTCGAGCTCTTCGAGGACGAGTCTTAACGTATGACCAAAGGTGTTGCTGGTGTTCACATTGTGTAAGGCAGCCGTGTTGATTCGAACCTGATCCGCGGATGCAATACGTCTCCGTGAGGTAATCCGCGCTCGGACAACTATACCAACACGATAGTCATCCGAGTCGACGCTGGCACCTCGGTATGTTCGTACCGTCATCAGACCCGAGGAGTGGCGGCAATTTATCAATGCGTGGTGAATTTGGTTGCGAGTGGCTCCATCAGATGATACCCAGGTGGCTTTGTGGGTATCTTTACGTGGAAACCTGGTACTCGCAACGACCAAGTTCTTTGATGCTGCCAGTTCGATGACTCGTGGTCCATTGTCATTAGTGTTATCATGCAAACTATGGGAGCCTGCGCAGTGCGTGAAAACCGACTCCCGACCTATTTTGGCATTCAAAGCACCCAGAACGATTTTCGCATCGTATCTTGGGCAGGCATTGAGGGCCCGCTCGACCTTCTCGTAGAATTCTTCTTTTTCGTCGTCGGAGGATTCTTTTTTAGGTCCGTGAACGCTTATGAGGCTTATGTTCTTAAACTTGCCTCGCACGCGAAGAGTGCATATCCTTTCGTTTATTGCATTAAAGCCGATTATGGCAGGCTTCAATTTTTGGCTGACTAGAAAGCCTACCCCGTGCACATGGTGTATTGCGTGACAGCTGTAATAAATGGCATAGTCTTTTCCTTGTATAACACCACTCCCGTCCATCTTATTTCTTGCAATGCTGTTATGTCAGCCTTATATTCGGACAGGGCATCCGCTGGCTGCTGCGCAGCGCGAGCTCTGTATAGTGAGCGTACGTTCCATGTAAAAATTCTTAAATCATTTAGCCATTTTCGTTTCCGAGGCTTGTTAAATTTGCCATAATAATTCATTTTTACGGGCCTGGTTATTAGCCTTGCGCCAACCTTTCTCAGGATGTCGATGCATGCATTGGTTCACTACTTGGCGGGTGTCAAAGTAGCTATCCAGGGGTGTCACGTGGAGAGTGCATGTCAACTTAGATTGAACAGGGACAAGGATCGTCCTGGCCTTCGCCGGGTTGAAAGCAATCAGTAACTTTGCCCTGTTTGTTCGCGCCCATCCCCTCAATTAAAACACCATGACAGCCGTATTCAAAATGGTTAAAATTGAAAATTCACTAATTACTATTCCTTTTTAGAAGAGTTTACCTTAAAGTGATTGTACTCTAAAATAAAAAAGGAGTTTGCTTCTACTTGAAATAATTTAATTTTTAGTAAACTTTCAAAACTATACTGGGTGACCCCATTTATAATTTTTAAATTGTATAGAAGACTGTTCCCGCGCTTGGAAGGAACCTTGACGTGGTGCGGGGGCTTAAACTAGATTGATTCACCCATGCCTTGATGAGGGAAGCTTATGCTTCCAGTAGGGTTAGCCATGTCAGACAATTTAGCGAGGAGTAACACACAAAGATCTGCCTCCCTTAATCCAGGATGTTACGCGTTGGTTGGACGGTTTGTATTATAACGGCGCCTCTCTGACACCGGCTCGAATCAGAACGGAAAGCAAACCTTCCCATATCAAAGCAGTCCTCTGGTATGGAGGACTATTTAAAACCCCATGTAGTGCTCTAAAAAGCCCTACCACCTTTTTGCCCCATTCCTACATCCAAAATCCTTTCAAAACCCAAACATGATCCAAAATTCGCAATAAACGAATCAAACATTCGTTTATAGCCTAACATTTGCCCCCACGGCATAATTATAACCAAAATCCGAATTAAAATTAAAATTCACAATAAACGAATCTAATATTCGTTTACGTTTCACATTTGCCCCACGGCATCATCGAAATCCAAAAATTCAGAGATCATTATCTCTATCTGAAAATTTTCCATTGTGAAAAACAAACAGAAAACCAAAAGCAGATAAATTCCCACATCTGCGAAATAGTTTCATAAGAATTCAAGAAATTGAATTCTTATCTTAAATAAACACTGAGCATCTCGCTCAGGATACCAAAGTCGGGATTTTTGTATGAAATTGTGTGTTTTCCAGATACAAATTTCAATTTGTTTCTCTTTATAAGGGCGATGGATTTTGTATTCGAGGATTCAGTCTCAATTGGCGTTCTAGGTGTAAGGACGCCAGAAAATGAATTTACAAATAAAATTAAAATATAATAAAATAAAAAGCATTTTATTGGGCCTGGCCGATTCTTCCTACTCAACGATCGGTAGCTGTTCTTCCCTCAAGGTTTGAGGAAGCACGGCGGCAACCGCAACAGGTCCCCTCAGGAGCGGTCTATAGAGAACCCTCATCCGCTCCCTGAGAGAAGGATTACTACACCCACAACTCCTGGGAACAAAAATGAATAATCAATATACAAAGCACAATCCCACAAAAAACCCGGTAGGCGTAGGTGTGATGAGCCGACACTACCATAAGAGAACAAATCATGAAGCAAGCGCTGACTCGGCAAAAAGAAGACGTAGGGAAAAACGGAAAAAACGAGATATACGCGTCGGCACGTGGAATGCTCAAACTCTATATAAACCAAGCGCGATACAGACGGTCGTGGAATGCGCGATACAATATAAAATGGACATCGTCGCGCTTCAAGAAGACCGACCCCCACATCAAGTAACCGATTTCTCATCTCAAAAAACAAACACTTGGCTCCAACCAAAGTATCTAAATCGAGATTTTGCTTTGAATTCCATCTCTTCGAGATACCAAATCTCGATTTGGTTTCATTTATAAGGGTGTTGAACGTCAGATCCGAGGATCAGTCTGGATTGGCGTCCGAAGTGGTAGGACGCCAATAAATTAAGTTAAATAAAATAAAATAATTATAGAATAAAATAACAAGTATTTTTATTGAGCCTACCCGACTCCCAGGACCTAATTCAGCAAATCGGTCGCTACTCTTCCCTCAGGCATGAGGACGCACGGTGGCGAACGTAACTAGCCTTCTCAGGAGCGGTCTTGAGAGATCCCTCGTCCTTTTGAGGACAAGGAGACACGCTCCCTCAGTGAAAGGCTACAACAGTAGGAACTTCTGGGCATTCGTGAAGAACGTCCAAAACTCGGTCTCCATATCCATTCCTTCGCTAATAGTCGATGACAGACCAGTGCAATAGAGAAAGCAAATCTACTTACTGCACATTTTGCAGCCACCTCAACGCTGCCTGATAACACCACAGTTCCGCCTCAACTTGAGCATAAGCAGCACACCATGAGCTAGATTCGCTTCCGAACACGTACTATTGCCCACGCACCAAACAAATCCAATGGTCCGGATGGCCTTCCCTCAATTCTCTTGAAGAAAAGTTCCTCTTCACTCGCTAAGCTCTTTCATTTGTTTTATTCTACCGGTCGTTTTCCGAGTAGATCGAAGTCAGCGAACATATCTAAAAAAGCCGACAAATCGTCCCTCTATTCTTATCGAGCCATAGCAGTAACTTATATTCTCGCAAAGGTAATGGAATCACTCATTAACCGTCAACTTTCGAAACACTCGTATCTGAAATCATATGACATCCTTAATGACCGTTAACATGGCTTCCGTAGCAACAAGTCCATAGGATATTTGATGGCGTATCTTACCGAAAAGTGGCGCCATTCCAACCTCTACTCGGAGAAAGCAAAGTTGTTGCACCGGATATTTCGAAAGCCTTCCACAGAGTTTGGCATTCAGCCCTTTTAACAAAATTACATTCATATGGAATCGACAATTCCCTGATCCAATGGATAAGAGACTATCTTTAGTCAAATCCTAGTGGTACACGATGGTACAAATCTGCCCCCACATCAAATTAATACAGGTATTCCACAAGGTTCTATCCTCTCACCTACTCTCTTGCTCATCTGTATAAATGATCTGTGGGGGTTAAGAGGTATTTGTGCCAGACACGGGCGCGCGTTCAGTACCTTCCCACTAACAACTGCGCCACCGAGGGGAAAACAAAACACAGAAACACCAACTGGTACCGATAGAAATTAATTTTATTTTGATTTAAATTTTAATAGTTTTTTTATTGTTCACAATTGATTTTGAAATTACAGTTTCAAGATGTTCTTTATTTATAATACAATGGTTCCACATGCTCCAATAAATTAATAAAATTTAACTTTTGTTTGGAGATAATTAAACCGACTTTTCATGGCAAATGTAAAACTTTACGCGTAAGATTTAAAATGACGTCCAATTCCTGAGCAGACCAAAACGATGTGTCTGTGCGCTCCTTTGCTTGATTATCGAGTCTGGTAAAACCCACACGAAATAAAATACTCCAGAGCGGCGGCGTGACTGACCGCGATGATTATTGAATAGCGACTTCTCTCCACGAGTGTTTGTAATTAACTGATCCCAATTAGGGGTGAAATTTAGGTTTTGCATTTGCACAACGGATAGCCAATCGAGATCGTCTTTACGTTTCTACTCTCTCATGTTCCCCGCCGTCGAGGTGTGGTGAACACTTCGGTTAATTGTATAGTCGACGAACAAGGGAGAATGAGAGAACAGAAACACAATGTGCAATGATCAATGCAGCTCTGAGGATGAACTACGGCCCTAGTACGATGACTGTGGTGATCTCAGAGTGCATTGAACCCGGGGAAGATAGAAACGGAAAGAAGAGGAAAATGTTTTGTGGCTAGTCGCATGTAAGAAGAGATCATTGATCCCAAGCGAATAGATGGTTTGGGAAAGTGAATAAGACGCCCACTTGGCTAGGGAAATCTGATCATGGGAACTAAATTAAATACTTTGATAATTCCCCCAGCGATTGCATGATTATGCGACCGCGTCGTTTGATCAGACTATGCCGTTGCTAATCGACATGATGCGATTTGCGGTGGAAATCTCATGGGTTAGCGAAATGGAGTTGCCGTATGGCGAAAAGGTAGCTGAATTCAATTATGCATTACTTGCATAGAATAATGAATTCAGCTACGCGTCCATTATTGAAACGTGTTTTACAGGTGGAATTACTGAACGGTGGGATAGGAGTTGATATGACGCGCTGAAAGCGGTCGAAATAAGGCGGAAATTGTGGGTTGGTTCTCCATGTAGTATAGAGAACCCCCACAGATCTCTTGTCCATTACCAACAAGTGTTTCTCAACCTCATACGAAAATTCCCGAACAAACTCTTCCAACGTCATTACCAATCCGCAAGTTATGGTTGACTTCCGACCTCAACAAGATATATCAATGGGGATCACCTAACTGAGTAGAGTTCCTGACCTAACTCAGTGCTGACTCCTGTCGTCACAGGCGAACGCCAAAGTAAATACACTTTAGATGAACGGCACTTGCATCGAAGCAGCGATGGAACTATTATTCCTCGACACTCGAATTAATTCGACTCTTAACTGGAGCGACCACATTTTTGAAGCTGCGAAAGTGCGACCAAACGCATGGGGTACCTTAAGAGATGGAAAAATACTTCACTCCATCCAACCTGCCATAATTTACAAGGCGTTTATTCGTCCCAAAATGGAGTTCAACTCCCATATTTGACCAGGAGCATCCAAAACTGGACTACATGCGCTCGATAGCATATAAAAACGCCGATCAATTTCGTCGTTAGAACATAGGCGCAACGTATCATGTATATCTATTTTCTATGGGTATTATCACGGTGGTTACTCAACTGAACTTTCTCAATGTGTTCCGCCTCCTCAATCATTTTGCCGTGATATACGTCAATCTAAGAATTCGCGTTGAAAGTGGACTTCAGGCGCACAAATAAACATAGAGACTCGTTCTTTAGCCGAACCACACGAATATGGAATGCTCTACCTGATCATGTGTTTCCTCGTTGTTATAATATTCAGGCATCTAAGACTAATATACATCCATACCTCATTTCCTTATCCACTTCCTCTCCTTCCGCACGCATTGTGCTCTGCAATTTTGGTGCTCGCGTTTGTGTAAATAAAAAAAAAAATGCATATCGAGTGATACATTCATTGTTTGCACTGTTTCTTTGTTTAGAAACACACAATATGTATTTCTATCACACAACATATGCGTGTCTCGCGATACATTTTTTGTTTGTTTACCATTGAAAAATATTTACGATCAACGATACATCATTGCGTGGATGTGCGCAATATAATTTAAAACCTTGTATTTACACAAGTGTTCATTTATGGTCAACGATCGCAATGTATTGTTGCCGTTGAATTGATCACTATTGTTTGGGTAGCACAATCTGCATTATGTTTGTTTTTGTGCCGTCATAGGAATTTCCCAGATGTGGTATCTGGATTTTATGATCCGCCTGCATATGCATTTGAATTTGCATTCACTTTTACAGGAACCCATTAATGTATTGATTAAGTTGATTAAGTTGATTAATATATTGATTAGTTGATTAAGGTTAATCAACATATGGGGGTTCATATGAAGATGAATCCGATTAATGGTGGAGGTGGCTCCAAAAGGGTAAGTATTAGGGAATGTAAGGTTGTGCGTGTAACAAATTTTTTAGGCTCTAATTAGAAAATGTTCGAGGCGGCGGAATTTTAGAGCGCAACTTTTTACACCAGCAAACTTCCACGGGCAATTGTTTGAATTTGAAAAGGCAATCGGTTCGGCAGTTCTCTAAGAAGAACGGGAAAAATAGAGGGAGTGGTGTGGGGTACGAAGTCGTGGCACCGGCATGGGGCGAGTTCTACTTCGTCCCACTACTTCCACTAAATGCTCCGCCGATTAATAAATTGCAAATTGTCAAAGGGACAACGCAAGAGTCACTGAGGTGATTGTATGATTTTCTTTTCAATTAAAGGGAAAACACGTATTTTAATTCTAGTTTTATTTATGAACTTGACAGAAAATATTTTAATGCACAAGTAATAAGCCGTATACCTTGTAAATTATTTAATATAGGTAAATTTTAACCGACTTCAACTTTTAAATCAATTTAAATTCCTTATGCTAAATCCGCACTGTTAATTCAATTTATTAGGACACGACACTCGCCACGACTCGGGGAATATTTTGTTACGCTTCTCCGCTGCCGGCGGAGAGCGGGAGTGCTGCGCATGCGACCAGCGTGGTCGACGGATGGAATAAGACTCCACGATATCCTCTCCAATAAGGATATCGTTTTTACCTACCACCACAGAAACGTAAAGTCTCTCTTGGTGGTATAGGAAACCAGATCTTGTAATAAAGGTCATGGTGGTATGTGTGGGATCGTTCAGATCGATGCTGTTCACACGTGCTCGACAGCAGTGGAACAACGAAACAGGCAGGCGGCAAAGACAAAAGGGAAAAATGACCAAATGCGCCGTTGGTAATGCGGGTCATTGTTTACGCGATGCCTCGTCGCTATTTTCGACGTTGGGAGAAAAAGGTCCTAAAAGCAAATTGGATGTTTATGGCATCTCTGGCTGCAGTAGAAACCGGGTTCATGTTTGCATTAGGAAATGCTGGAGAATTTGGTTTCAGCGTCTATTGCACTAATTATATGCAGCTTCTTGGGTTGTTTATTGATAAGAAAAACAAAAATGGTTGCCAGGCAATGTGTATGAAAAGGTACATGACGCGGCTGGGAAAATAGACGGCGCAATATTTATGGTCCCTGTCATGACGGTTACAATGAATGCAATCCGAATTATTTTGTTTACAGGAATTTGTCTGATACCGAATTGGTTTAGAATACCAGATAAGCAAAGAAAGAAATCTTACGGAAATTGTATGCGAAGGGATGCATGAAAAGGTAAGTTTTCTTTATAGGGATTTTAAGATTATAGATGGTGATCTATATAATGCGTGAAGCATTTACAGGTACTAATACTGTTGCATTAGCAAAACTTAAGGGAGTTGGGTAGTAGTTATGGAGGTTTTTTCAGGTAAGTAGACCGTAGGGTTTGGCGGAACAGCTACAGTGGTATAAGAGGGGGAAACAAAAAAAAAATGCATTCCACCCCAAAGTAGAACCAAAAATTAATTTATTAAATTTAGAAAAATACCGGCTCTCTTAGGTTTCACTCATTGTTTCAAATGATAGCGCGACATATTTCAACAGAATTGATTCAGTGTTTCATGCCATTGGGTGTTAATTGTTGTGCAAGTAGAAACTCGGGACTGGAATTGGCTGCATTAAAAACATACTTGGATGCATCCAATTCGCTTGCCATTTTTGCATTTTTAGCTTAGTCATTGCTATTTTTATGACTATCTTTTAGTCATTTACAAGCTGTCATTCCCCGTGCATCAGTTGGTTAAGAGATGGGTGTCAATTAGCAACTTTTACGCCATTGCATTCTATTCTGATTTTAAATGGAAAAAATTCTGCTCAAGCTATGGATTTGATTATTTCGACTTGCTGAGTTTCTACTTGCACACCTATTGCATGTACACGTTGGTGCAAGTTGAGAATAAAGTAGGGGGACCGACTCCGCACAGTTCTTGTCGTTTATTTTTCTAATGTCACCTGTGGGGGTTTATAGCGTTTGGGATAATAGTGAAGAACGTGTGATTCGCACTGACGCTATGACAGTTAGAATCACCAAAAATTGAACCAATGTGTAACTCATCAGGCTACTGGCCGTGCTTAGAATTCGATTTTTAAACTCAAGTATATTCCACTGATGTGAATTGTTTTGTTATCGCTATGGTATACGGCTCTGGTGTATTTTCTTATTCGATTTTCGTTCGGTGATCTTCACTATTTGCTTGTGTATTGTGTGTGTATCTGTTAGAGACCCTACACTACTCCCTCCTCAGTAACATCGTCACGATCAGGTTCGTTTGCGAACGACGGAGCGAACGAGAGAACGTCGGAGCAGGCGAGTGTGCCGGTGCTCTATGCGGAAGTCATGATCGTGTGTGAAGTTCCGTTTACTACGGGAAAGTGTATGCTGTGTGTACAGATCACGTTGGGGTCACCAATTATAGCGTTTGGGATAATAGTGAAGAACGTGTGATTCGAACTGACGCTAGGACAGGTAGAATCACCAAAAGTGGAACCAATGCGTAACACATCAGGCTACTGGCCGTGCTTAGAATTCGATTATTAAACTCAAGTATATTCCACTGATGTGATTTGTTTTGTTATCGCTATGGTATACGGCTCTGATGTATTTTCTTATTCGATTTTCGTTCGGTGTTCTTCACTCTTTGCTTGCGTATTGTGTGTGTATCTGTTAGAGACGCCGCAGGTTCTCTACGTTACACGGAGTACCAACCCACAATTTTAACCCTATTTCACCCGCCAACCGTGCACCACCTTAACCCAAATCCCAATTGACAATCTATTCACCTGAAAATCATATTTCCCAAAAGGACGCATAGCTGAATTCATTATTCTATGGAGATAATGCATAATTGAATTCAGCTCCCTTTTGCCATACGGCAACTCCATTTCACTAACCCCACGAGATTTCCACCGGAAATCGCAATTTCATGTCGGTTAGCAACGGCAAAAACTGGGCAAGCGATGCTGCTTCATCATCGCAAAAACCGCTGGAGTAATTATCGATTTAGTTAGTTTGGTTCTCACGGTCATAATTCCCAAGCCGTTGCAGTGTCCCTTTGACTTCCCCCAGACACGCTATTCGCTGGGGATCAATGATCTCTTTAGTCAGGTGAACTCCAGCAAAAAAATTTTCATCCCATTTCATTTCCCCTTCTCTGAGCGCATCGCACTCTGAGATCAAACGAGATCTTAACTAGGTCACTCGATCATCCTCAGGTTTTGCGTTCGTGCAGGCACGTTAAAGCCAAATCAACCCCGAGGTCATTGTGCTCTCCCTTTTGGTTTCTCCAATTCGTCATATGTCCACCGACTGTCGAATGTATGCACAAGTCTTTATTCACCTCGATGGGGTGGGAAATTTAAAGGATGCAGAAGAGAGCACGATTATGATTGGTTGATCGTGTGGCTAAAGCAAATTTTCATCCCTGATTAGGACCAGTCGATTATCATCCTCCGGGGTGTGTGGACACACAACGCCGTAGCCTTTTTTGTGTGCGAATTTACAGGGTGTTTTTGTTAAGTAACCGTGCTTTAACAACCGTCGAGGAGGACAGCGTAAAACCCAAACCAAAGTCTAGATCGTCTGTGCTAAAGATTCTCTTTGTGTGTTAATCATTGCTTATAAATAAGTCCTCTGTTGAACGTGTCTCAAATCAAAGCTTTTAATAAGCAATAGTCAGTGTCGTGAACGTATCAGGATTAACAGTGAGGTATATCAAATTTAAAGACAAACAATAAACCATTGTGTATCTCAATGCGACTGCTCCTTACCACAAATCTACATTATTCATTAAAATAAAAGAAAGAAATTAAATAAAAAGTGCTAAACACCAGCCAAATAAAGTGTTTTATTTTTCTTGCACCAGGAACAATCTTTGGGGATTTAAGGGAAACGCCCCTGCTGGCACATCTACTTTTTACCCCCACACACCTCCTTTCTTAAGTTAGTTATATAAATCCTTGCATTCCCGATTCTTGATATGGGCACCACACATCGTGCAATAAGTTCCGAGACTATCTCAGAACTAGCACCTATAATAAAAAACCATTACGACTTTTAGAAAGTATTAACCTTCAAATAATATGGGTCGAAATTTCAGGACAGGGTTATAGTAGCTTAAGTGACGCTATTATTACAATATTGAAAACAATGGACGAACGCTTCGAACGACTTTCAACGGTTGCCCTCTACTCTGCTGATTGTCTTTTTGATTTATGATTGAATTATCGAATCTATATGTCATCTATTGTCACATGCTGATGCAAAAAATCCTTTTTATTCCAAGTAAAGAGTCCCAAATCACGCTCTGAATCTTCGATGCGATGTCATTTTTGTTCCAAACTGTTGTAAAATGAGCATTACTTAAATAACTATAATTCTGTATGTTATGGTCTGATTGTCGTTCATGCCAGACGCCATCTCTGAGTCAGTTTCGGGACTTATTAAATGTTGTGTTAGTAGCATACTTATGCAATAAATATTAATATATCTTGCATAAAAATGTCACACCTGAAAACGTTTAATCACTTAATCGTTAATATTTCTGTAAAAATTGATCAGAATATCAGAAGTTTCAAAAAACTTATACCAAAGTAAAAAGGACAGCATTTATCTTGAAAAGATATCTATCAGCGAATATAATAAAAAAAGTTCAATTAGTGATAATGTTTTTAATTTGTAGCCTGAATCAGAATAAAGACTATTAATTATATAATAACATTACGCTGAGGAAATAGAGGCAAAATTCGTCTCTGTGTTTGGTTGATGACTATGTGGTGATTGGCTGTACTTAATAATTACATGTAAGGATTATTCCAATAAGAAGGAGAAATATTAAAAGTAAATAAAAAAAAGTGCATGTGATAAATTTGTTGAATCATTTATTCTGGTCGCTATTGTGTAAAACCATATCAACCAAATAGTAGCTTCGACTGAATACGTGCAAAATACGACAATCACCCCAGAATTTTCATGGCCCAACTATTCTCCTTAAGACCTTCTTGTTACACCTCGCTTTACATCCCTTCTCAAACAATTAATATTCCATCATCTTTGCAAAGAATCCTCAAAACATTCTGCATACAATGCAATACTTGCCTTTCCCACAAGCAATTGAAATTCGCATATGATCAATCCTCAAAGTATTTTGCATACAATGCATACAATTAAAATTCGCAATTCATTCAGAAGCAAAGACTTCTTCACGGGCAATTAGTTCATATCGCATACGTTGCGATAATTACCCATTCATGCCCACCTTTCAAAGCCAAAACAATTATCATGTATCAAACACTTGACCCACTCCCCAAGGCCACTTCATTCTGCTTCGTATTTCCTGTCCGCGGACCTACACGCTTTCATATTGCAAATACATATTTTTTGCCGGGAAACAAGTGTGATACGCGATATATGACACAAATGGTATTGTCAAAGGCCACCGACTACGAAGTAATTGAGCGTCGGAAAAGTGCTGAGTTCGACGAAGTAGCGAACACAGCAGTGAGGCGAAATTAATCGTACGATTGGCACACGCGGGCAACGCCCTATATTTGGTTCTTCGTATGAATTTCGGCTGATTTGCCTGGGATGAAGCCACACTCATATTGACCACTGATGACTATAGCGTATAGGGCTATCCGATCTTATAGGATAGTGGACAGTATCTTATCGGCGGTACTGAGCAACGCTATACCCGTATAGTTGCTGTACACTGTGATATCCCCCTTCTTATGTATAGGGGAAATTATTCCACAAGACCAATCTTGCGATATCTCTTTTTGTTCCCATACGTGCACCACGATCTCTTGAATTGCGTGACGTAACGCTGGCCTTCCTTGTTTGATCAGCTCAGCCGGTATTCCATCAGTTCCAGGGGCTTTATTTGATTTAAGCTGCCATAGAGCTTTTCGTCTTTACTCAATGCTTGGTGGCAGCAGCAGTTGGTCTTAATCGTGTATTGACGGAGCCTCCAATTCTTCTGTGAGCTGACCATTTAGCAATTCATTGAAGTGCACTTCCCATCGCTCCAGAATGCCTTCAGAATCGGTGAACAGATTACCCTCTTTATCCGTGCAGTAAGTGCAGCGTGGTGTGTACCGCGTCATACTGCGGATTATTTGGTAGAACTTCCGCGCTTGGTGTGGTCCTCGCTCTCTACTTTTCTCTATTTCACAGACAAGGTTTTTTTCCAGGCACTTTTCTTTTGTCTGTGAAGTCTTTTTGCTAATCTTCTGCGGTCTTTGTATTTCTCCTCGCGTACCCGCGTCCTATCAGACTGCTGCATTGCCCGATATACAACATTCTTACGTTTAGTCGCTAGTTTGCACTCATCATCAAACCAGTCGCTCCGATCTCTACGCTTAGATCGAGTTGGCAGTACTAATGACAGTATTCTTAAGGCGTGTCCATTTCTCTTCTATGCCCGGCATTCTGGCCCCAGGACTTACTCTCCATCCGTCGAGCTTTTCGAGGGCGAGTCTTTAACGTATGACCAAAGGTGTTGCTGGTGTTCACATTGCGTAAGGCAGCCGTGTTGATCCGAATCTGATTCGCGCATGCAATACGTTTCCGTAAGGCAATCCGCGCTCGGAAAACTATACCAACAAAAAAGTGATCCGAGTCGACACCTCGGTACGTTCGTACCGTCATCAGGCTCGAGGAGTGGTGGCGATCTATCAATACGTGGTGAATTTGGTTGCGAGTGCCTCTATCAGATGATATCCAGGTTGCTTTGTGGATATCTTTACGCGGAAACTTGGTACTTGCAACGTCCAAGTTTTTCGATGCTGCCAGTTCGATGACTCGTACTCTATTGTTATTAGTGTTCTCATGCAAACTGTGGGAACCTGTGTAGTGCCTGAAAACCGGCTCCCGACCTATTTTGGCAATCAAATCACCAAGAACGATGTTCACATCGTTACTTGGGCAGGCCGGATCATCCCTGAACGGGGTCACACAAGTGATGATGACATCGCCGTTCTGGGCGATATCTCGAAACTGTAAGTAAAAACTGTGAAATCATCATGCAAGCAGCACAAGAGGTGGGCCTAGAAATAAATGAAGACAAAACAAAATACATGATTACGACGAGAGCAGGTGGACCTCAGAGAACACATATAAACGTCAGATGCTAGATATTTGAAAATGTCAAAGAATTTAAATATCTGGGAACGATACTGGCGACCAGAAACGAAACGTCAAAGGAAATTAACAAAAGGCTACATTCCGGCAACGCTAGTTGGCATGCAGCCAGTAAACTATTAAAATCCAAACTGTTATCACGTAATATAAAGCTCTGTGTCTATAGAACCATAATCATGCCAATTGCCCTATACGGATGCGAAACATGGGCTCTCACAAAACGGGAAGAGAACAAATTCCGCGTATTCGAGAATGAGGTTATAGCGTTTGAAATAATAGTGAAGAAGATCGTGTGATTCGAACTGACGCTATGACAGCTCGAATCACGAAAAAAATGTTTACCTAATCGTTACACACCAGGCTACTGACCGTGTTTAGAAACTAATTATCTGAGACTTGTTAAATTGCGACAACCTTTCTTGAGATGTCGCCGCATCCATTGGCTCACAACTTGGCGGGTGCCAAATTAGGTATCCAAGGGTGTCACATGGAGACTGCATGTCAACTTGGATTGAACAGAGACAATAATCGTCCTGGCCTTCGCCGGGTAGAAAGCAATCAGTGGCTTTGCCCTGTATATTCCTGCAATAAATTATCTATTATCCAATGCAAAGAAAAAAAAGTCATTCAGTACTGTTAATACTTATTATCAGAGAAAATTCTTTTGAATACATGCGGTTAGCACCCAATAAAGTGCTTCGACATTAACATTTGCTCTCTTCCCCTCGAAAAATGAACTTGCATACAGCCGATCAACAATTATTCAAACAAAAAAACAGTCCTTGAATAAATGTGGCTTAAATTAATTAATCGTACTCTGTCGGAATTAATAAATTCCGGAGAAAGGGTTGAGGGGTGAAGTGAGAGTGGAAGTCGTTTATCAAAACATTACCATCTTCAGCTTTCTATTAACGATTAAACAACCTCAACCAAGTAAACATAGTCTGGAATGAGTCTAGAAGGCTATCTTTACTGAAAGCTTAACTCTGTCACATCTCAAATTAAGCTGTCAAGACAACAGGGCTTCTAAATCAGAAAAACAAAAACAAAACAAAGTTTGCACGTCGCTTTTTAAGCAATACTATATTTTCTCTTATAGACTGTACTCATAAGTCAAGCTCAAGAGGCTTATCGTAGCCACACATCTGAGGGTTCGTATTCTCCCCCGATCACCCCCCCAACATTAAGCTTTTCATTTAATAATGATATTCAAGAGAGTCACCCCTTAGAGTCTAAGCAGCCAACTGTGATTTCTGTCGCGGCGAGTCTCTTCCTCTCCAAGCTTGCGACAATATGTATAGGGAGCTTGAAGACAAGGCAGTCTCGAAATCAGCTTACAGAACACTTAAGCCCAATGTGTGTGCAATTCGCTCGGTTTAAGGCACACACGCCATACAGACGCGTTAAATATTATTACTTCAGCTGACCCATCAGTCAGTCGCCTAACCAGTTGCCTCGCTTTCGGGGATTTTTCTCGATCAGCTGAATTGACAATGAACTACAGAATTTATATCGCTAATTAGTCGTGGTGTGTTCTCAATGTTTTATCTGTTGTAACATGGTAACCCGTGTTTTAATTACTCGATAACAGTGTTCGGATACAGACGGATTAACTAGATAAACAAGACGAACGGTATAAAAACGAAGGCGTACGAAAAAGCTCTAACACGTTGCCAATACGTACGTACGTAGGTTTACAATTGATATTCGATATACATGGAAACAATCGGAACAGTGTTATACGACAACGGAAAGAAAAACAAACAATAGCTTGAACTTGAAGTGTTTGTATGCCCACCGCTACGGCGGCTGAGTGTGAACGTGGTAAATCGGAAAAACAGTTCTAGACACAACATTTGATAAGGAAGTCGATGATTTTCTCTCTTTTGGAATAATAATAACTTCGTGACCAGTGTCGACCTCCTACGGTACACAAACAAACAACAAGTACAATGGGAACTATGGAACGCTCTTTTAGCTACACGAATGTGATCAGTGATCCGCGGGCAATAAGTTCACCTAACAAAATGGTATCCAGTACATTAATGATCGATATTATGCGCGGTAATATGGAAGATCAGTGTGAGTCTGAACATAATGTCAGTTCTAGTTTGCCGGACTTCATGCCAATTAGTCCAATAGAGAAAACGTATTCCACAAAAGATCGGATTCCTAGTCCGCGTACTCGTCGTCGAGGATTCCTGATACGAGATAATTCAAGTCACTCGGATTCCAGTAACTATTCAAGTGTTGAAAGTTTGTTAGAGTCAAGAAAGCCAGATCCAGAAGCGATCCTCATCAACTTGGGTTTCGGTCCAGTCCAGTCTGAGAATATATTATCGAAAATTCCAAAGCGGTTTCTACAACCTTCTAAAGTGCGAGGTATAGATACGGATGCGTTCGTTAAACGCTTACAACTAGCTAGCCATTTACACGATCACAGCGTATTGGGATACCGAGGACTGACTGGAAATCCTGATGTACCACCATCATCCATTGTTGCCAAGATCATGGAACGATTCGAAGTGAATGAGCGCAAGAGGTCTCTGGGTTCTATTTACCATTAGTCTACTTAATTTTAAACTTTTCTATTCCATATAACTTTTTATTACATACTTATAAGCTCTTACGTGATCGTATTTTTACTTAAACGTTATTGTAACTGTGGATGTACTTAAACAAATTTTAATATTAACGCGTTTTGTTTTTAAGTTAAATTAATTAAATGACACCAGAAGTGATTATTAACTGTGTTTTGATTCACTAATAAGATGTGTAATGCATTTGTCGATAGAGCTCAAACTAGAGAAAGAATTATTGCTGGTTACAAGTTGTTTGATAATGGATCAATGTCACTTAGCATTATAGTTCTGGAAGTGAGCAATAATCTTAAATGAAAGTGGTGAAGCATTACTTTTTTTTACTTACGTTGAAAATTACACTGCAAAAGTTTGTGAATCACACTGGGGATTCTTTCAAAAATGCTTTGTCCAAAACTATGCTTGTGCAACAGAATCAGTTTACTCTTTGTTCAAAACTGTGCTTGTTCAAAAACTCCTTGTCCATAACAAAGCAACCGAATCAATTTACCCTTTTAAAATATCTTCGTCAAAATTCACCTTTTTTCACAGAATCAGTTCATTTTTTCAAAAGCACTCAAAAATTAAGCAACAGAATTCATTTCTTTAAAACTGCTTGTTGAAGATTTATCATCATCATCGGCACTACAACCGGGAACCGGTCTTGGCCTTATTTAGCAAGTCCTGAGGCTTGTTAAATTTTCCATAATGATTTATTTTTTCTGGGCAAGGTCATTAGTCTTGCGCCAGGGGCTCCCCGACGGGGAATCGAAACCCGGTCTCCCGGGGAAGTTGAAGATTTATCTTGTACCAAAAATAAGCTTGTACAACTTTTGAAGGATTGTGTATACAAAAAATATGTATGTATATATTTACATAAAGTGATCCCCGGTGGGGGGCATCGCTTGGTTTTCTTTCGAGAGAAACCCAGACGATAATAAATAAAAAACCCGCGAATGGTGTTATTACATTGATAATATGCTATCTGAAGTCCTTCTCCCAAAAAGGAAAACTTATACCGGTAACTGGTGGCGTGTAGTATTCCAGAATACTACTGTCCTTATGATTATTAACTTTAACACTGAATCTCATTATTTATCTAGCACATCCTTATAACATTCTCTTAACATACCTAACATTCTCACATAACATATCCACTATATTCTATATCCAGTCTGTTTCAGTACTCTTCATACATGCCCCTTTTTTCATAACATGCCCCTTTTTTCATTCGAAACATAGCTCTTTGATTTTCGTTCCAAGTTTGTTCAAAATTTAAAGTCGCAGTAGATTAAGTGATACTTTGGTGGATGTTGGTGTCTATGTCGAAGTTGAGGCAGTGTTCCGCCGAACACTGAGCGCAAAAAATTTTAAAACACAAAACGAAACCAGGACGAATGATGCACTGAACACATGAAACACAAGGATATTTGTCCTTAACCTGTGGATTTATTTTTATTGCTTAAAAAGTTTACACGGACAAATCACTAGGCATAATTTCGCACGCCCGATCACACACTTGACGTTCCTTTCTTTATATCCATTCAATACGCGGACCGGCCTCCTCGTTGGAGTCTCGGTGTCCTCCTCGTCGTGTTGACGATCGAACTCTCCCCCTATATCTCGTCTCCTTCACGGTTCAAATCTAACTCTCTCAAGCCCAAAAACAAAACCTGATACAGATCGTATCTACATCTGCACAGAAAAATTTCCTAACTCTCTCTGCTAACAGAATTTTCGAATTTCTGTTAGCAGCATGTTATTTTATCCCAGGGATAATTTCCTATTTTCCTGCGAGGAGAAACTCGCTCATCATCATTATCACCCGCGGTGGTGGTGATAGAATTTCATTTCGACGGCCGTCGATCGAATCCCGCCTCTATTTGCATATGGCATCTGGCACACAGGCCGAAGGGTATCCTGCAATATGTATAGACGTAAAGTCCGTGAGTTGTTTAACTTCTGTAGGGTAATATCAACAATCCATTAGGCGGCGTATATGGCATTTTTGGGAATAGGGCGCTTGGATGTTTAACCTTTGTTTCAGGCATGATGAATTCTAATTGTTGAGCTTGACCCAAAAAGCTTTGGGGACGTTCAGTTCCTTGCTTTTTGGTGTCGGTCTCAACGTTGGCTGCGAGTTGCAGGCCCTATGGTGGGACTTTGGGGCACGCGTCTGTGGGGCGCGTGCAACGTTTTCAGGGTAGGTATGTCCTTGAAGGTTAGGAACCTTACCTACGCGGAATTGTGCGTTCGTAGAACGCTACAATACTTTGATAAAATGGATTTTTGTTCAAATTATAATTTACAGTAGATTAGAACACAATGTTCTATAAGAAGAAAGAAAAATGAATTGTAAAGTCAGTTGAGAAAACAGTCAGTTGAGATTGGAAGTTGAGTTGAGAAAAAGATAGAGTTGAATATAAAGTTGAGAAAAAGATAGAGTTGAATATACAGTTGAGAAAAAGATACAGTTGAATATAGAGTTGAGAAAAAGCTACAGTTAAGTTCAGACAGTTGAGTTGAGAAAACAGTTGAGAAAACAGTTGAGTTCAGACAGTTATTACAATAGACAAAAGGAAGTTATTAGAAGAAAAGAACAAACAGAAAATTAAACAGAAGATAAATTAATCCTGCGTTTTAATTAAGTTTCAAAATAAAAGGTCCACGCTCTTCCCTCTAACGAGGAAGCACGGCGATGGATTACAACAAGCGTATGATCATTGTTGGCCATACGACAACCACTCAGGTACGCGTGCGCGAGTATAAGTGTGCGCAAGGCGATGAAGGTTATAAATTTTGCTCTGCTGTCGACTGAGTGGCGTCTCTAAAATTAGCCTGGTATTTTTTTTTTTTTGTTTTTTTTTTTTTTTTTTTTTTAATGCTCCTCGATAGTATAGTGGTTAGTATACCCGGCTGTCATGCGGGAGACCGGGGTTCGATTCCCCGTCGTTGAGCCTCTGGCGCAAGACTAATGACCTTGCCCGGAAAAAACAGATCATTGTGAAAAATTTAACAAGCCTCAGGACTTGCTAAATAAGACCAAGACCGGTTCCCGGTTGTAGTGCCGATGATGACGATTATTTTTTAAATTAGTTAGTGTCGCTCCCTACGAAACGGAAGCGCTGCTGTTTCGGTGAATCCTATTACTCTCATGCTAAATCAATTGTTGGTATAAAAAAAAGAAATAAAATAGATTTAATAGTTAAAGTATTCCTTTTATTAGTTCTGTTGCTGAATTAAAACATGGTCACCAAAGTCTCACGCTATAAGTATAAAGCACAAACTGAAGCGCAAAAACCTTTAAAACAAAGGGTTAACAGACTACGAACATCCGGCAAGTGCGACAAAATTCATCTAAAAGAATTGTTTGTTGTGATGAGTTAACATACTCGTAGTTTTCCTAGTAGACTGCGTCATCAAGGCCGATTGTGTAGACAATTCGGTGTCTCAAAGTGATACTTTTTAATAAGATGACAGATGTTAATTACTGTAAGCATACGTTCAAAATATGTGTATTCAGTGCATAAGCATGAAGTAATAAGGCAGTACCTCAAACAAGTGCATTGTCTTGCGAGAATTACCTGACAAGTTCCCGTATTGAAAGTCAATTTTTGAAATGTGATGGCCGAAAAGTAAAAGTTTCTATATTTTTAATTAAAGATATTGGGAATATCGTTATGATATCAATCGAAAAGCACAGCAATATTAATTAGAATCATTTATTAATAATCATCATCATCATCATCATCGGCAATACAACCGAGATCAGGTCTTGGATTTATTTAACTTCAGAGGCTTGGTAAATTTTGCATAATAATTTGTTTTTTTGATAAATTCATGCCTGTGATCTTGCCGGTAGTTCTTTGCACCATTTCATGTTTAAATTTATCATAAGTTGTGCAAAAGGGACGGCATTCTTCATTTATATGTTGGATTAACTTATTTTTGTACACACATGAGCACAGAAAATGGCATTTTTAACGACCTTTAAATGCCAAAAGTAACTAAAGGAGGTATACATGGCTCTTAATTACTTGAATATCATAATAACAAGAGAACACATGATCAGGCACAGCATTCCACATTTGTGTACTTCGGCTACAGAATGATTCTCTTTGTTTATCCATACTGCTGAAGATAACTTCCAACATAAAACGACACGTTCTTTGATCGACGGGTGTCGAGAGAAAATGTATGGAATCGTGGAATAAATTCATCAAATTCAAGCAGCTACCGCACCAATACATATCGAAAAGAGATAAAGATTTGTTGCACCTACAATTTAACGACGAACGACGGTGTTGTATTCTTTGTAGGGGTTTTGTTCCAGGAAGCGTGTCTCCTGGTCCTTAAAAGGACAAGGCGATCTCTTAAAATTTGACCGCTCCTGCAACTCGTCCTACAAAAGGGGTCGTTACCGTGCTTCCTCGTATACCTGAGGGAAGAGTAACTGTCCTTAATTGGGCCTTTGTCCTTGGTCTTCTCTTGGTCTTCCTATCTATCAATTGGCCGCTAAATGAAAAATCCGTGTTGTTTTTTTTTTTACAAATTAAAGTTTTATTTTTCCAATTGGATTATTTTCGTTAGTTTTTCCACTGGGGTATTTCCTCCAGGGACTAAGATCGACTTAAGACTGCGGCCTGGAGATCATTTTTTTTTTTTTTTTTTTAAACTGTATTTATAAACCATAATTAGAATTCGTACATTTAAGTAATACAGTGACTTAAAATTAATTTTGTAACAATTGCTTACATGTAATTATTATAATAATATATACATTTTCCAAACAATATTTTATGAGATATAAGATAGATGCGTGTTTATAAATTTAGTGGTATTATCTTCCTGGAAAAGGTCAGAAAACCAGGAATTTGTTTTTTCAACTTTACTTAATCTAAACTTAATCCTAATTATATAAATAACTTAACCTAATTTAGCCTGATTACAGTATGATTTTCCTAAAGCCATAAACAAAGTTTTATAATTAATGGGATATTTGAATTAAAGGATGTGGAATGAGGTCAGTTATGGGTTTGGGGAAGAGTATTTCTTTCCGGTTGTTCGTTGGAAAAGCGTAGGATGTTGGAAAATGGTTGGACGTTACAGTATTTGAACTGGTTAGGGGTAACTTCGGTGTTGTGGTATATGATCTCATTTGAATCATTTACCAGTCTGCCTGAGGCGAAGATAGCTCTGGTGTGGAGACAGTTGGGATAGTTAGTTCTGATATCTAGAGGGTTCTCTAAGAGCGAGGTTATTATGGGATTGGGATTATTTTGTAGGTTTTCGATAAATTTGATAGACAGTTCGAGGAATCGTCTATCGAGGCGCTCGATACCAGCGGTATTGTAGAGTTCGACGTTACTATAGTACTTACAGGAGTTAGGACGACGATGTAACCCAGAGACATACCTAAAGCATTTTCTTTCGAATACTCGTAATTTCTCCATTTGGGAGGGAGTGATATGGTACCACAATGGGCACGCGTACGTGAGTGTGGGCCTGATAATTTGTTTGTAAATGAGCAGTTTGACTTTGTGAGAGAGACTATTAGGTTTCCACATTACTCTTCTACAGAGATTAAGCTGAATTGTGGCTTTTTGAAGGGAATTTTTAATGTGGGAGGAAAAAGACCAGTTATTAGAAAAAGTGATTCCCAGATATTTTAGGGTTTTGGAGGGTTTTATCAGAGTGTTGTTTAGTTTAATTTTAATTTTGTTGTGGCAGCGTCTATTGTTCTTTGTGCAGTGCTCGTTTTTGCCCTTGAACACTATGAGCTGCGTTTTATTTGGATTAAGGTGGATTTTCCACTCATTAAAGTATGTTGATAGGTTAGGAAGGAAGTTGTTAATGCGGTTTCTTGCAGCCTTAACAAATTTGCTGCTAGAGTAAATTATTGTATCATCAGCATAGTTCAGCATCACAACATTAGGAGATACGGGTTGAGGAATATCCGCAGTATATAACAGATATAAAATTGGCCCTAAAATAGAGCCTTGGGGAACACCCGCGGTTATGGTGTGGGTTCCTGAGACAGAAGAATTTATTCTCACAACGAATTTTCTGGCAGAAAGATATGAGGCTAAGAGCTTTGTTGTGTGAGAGTTTAGATTAAATATGGAGTGCAGTTTGTACAGAAGCCCTGAGAAATATCGAGAGATATACACACAGTAGGGCTTTGGTTTTGGAGACCAGTTGTAACATCGTGTGTGAGTTTTAGTAGAGCATGACATGTGGATTGTCGCTTACGAAATCCGAACTGACAGTTAGGGGTGAGGGCATTCTCATTGGCAAATGAGAGAAGATTTTGGTGTATCTTGCGTTCCAGTATCTTACTTAGTGTACTTAATAGGGATATTGGACGATAATTGAAAGGGCTATTACTACTACCGGGCTTCTTAATAGGAATTATTACCGCAGTTTGCCAGTTCTCTGGGAAGTGCGATGCATTAATTATATGATTAAGAAGAATGAGGATGGGAAGTAGATTCGGTGGGCGTAGCCTTTTAAATAGAAGACGTGGGATTCCATCTAATCCAGTTGACTTTTTGTTATTTCCTGATCTTACGATCTCGGATAATTCGTCCGCAGTTAGAAAATTTGTAGTGTCTAAGGGGTGTGAAGCTATGTTTCATCATCATCAGCACTACAACCGGGAAGCGGTCTTGGCCTTATTTAGCAAGTCCTGAGGCTTGTTAAATTTTCCATAATGATTTGTTATTTTTTCTGGGCAAGGTCATTAGTCTTGCGCCAGGGGCTCTCCGACGGGGAATCGAACCCCGGTCTCCCGGGTGACAGGCGGGTGTACTAACCACTATACTATCGAGGAGCTATGTTTGTGTTGTTGAATTCACCGATGAAAGGAGTAACAGATGGGAATAATCTGTTTGAGATGTATTCGTTTACTGTGTTCTCGAAGCCAGGAGTTGAGAGAGAATTATTTTGCTCATGGATCTTTGCAAAGTGTTCTGCGCGGCAATTTGCTATGTCCGAATCGGACTGGGCAATATTATTGCTGATCGGGTTAATGAGATGGTCAATTCGGGGTTTATATTTACGACCAGTTAATTGGTTGATGTTTTTGAAAAGATCCCGATTTGGTTTGATATTTTTAAGTGTGGAGATGTAGTTTTCATCTGCGAATTTTTTCAACTGCTCATTTATCAGAGTGGATAGGAGTTGGATTTGGCTTTTAATAAAGGGGCAGTATCTTGTATGGAGTTTACGGTGGAACTGCTTTTTAAGGCGCAATAATTTGGTTAGGATGCTGGGCAAAGGCTTTCCTAAATAGTTATGAGGAATGGTTGTCGGGGTATTTTGTGTGACGAGCATTCCAGTCTCCTCCGATTATAAATGGAGCGGGAACAGACTGTTGGATAATCTGCGAAATGTCAGTATCTGGGAAATCTGGTTGTCGTGAAGGATGAATATAAATGGATGCTAAGACGAGCACTTTATTGTTCTCACAGAAAAGTTTTACTGCTGTGTATTCAATGCTGGATACACAGGTGAATCTAATTTCACTGAATTGAAATTTTTTGTGAATTAATATGCCGGTACCTCCATGAGATCCATTAGTTCTGGGGTTAGAAACTAAAGTATAATTGGGAATTGAAACTCGGGAATTTGGTTTGAGCCAGGTCTCTGAAAGGAAGAGGATATCTGGGGAAAACTTTTCAACAAACAACCGGAGGTGTTGCTTACGTATGTTAGAGTAAATGGAGGAGATCACTAAACTATTCCTTCATAAAAGAAAAGGAATCGAAAATTGTATCCCAAAGATACACATTTTCGTGCAACAATCTCGATTTTTTGGATATCTCGAGCGAGATTTGTATTGACTTTAGATAAGAATTCAATTTCTTGAATTCTTATGAAACTATCGCCCAGATGTGTGAATGTATCTGCTTTTGAGTTTTTTGTTTGTTTTCCTGAATGGAAAATTAGGGATAGAGATAACGATCTCTGAATTTTAGATTTGGGTGATGCTGTGGAGCAAATGTAGAACAATAAACGAATATTAGATTCGTTTATTGCGAATTTGATTTTAATTCGAGTTGGATTTAATAATGCCGTGGGGGCAAATGTTAGGCAATAAACGAATGTTTGATTCGTTTATTGCGAATTTTGAATCATGTTTGGGTTTTTTCGGGTTTTGATAGGTTTTATTATTAGCTAGGATTTTGGATTAGGAATGGGGGAAAAATGTGGTAGGGCTACAACGGGCTTACACCTCGATCTCCAGTCAATTGTACTGGTCACGAAGAAGGGAATTGAATACCAGCTTATGACAAAAATGTCCTTTTAAATTGTGACCATAACAGTGGTCCTATTACAGACCCCTGAGACACGTAACTGTTAATTCATATTTCTGTGGTCGTTCATCAATGTTATAAGGCAGTGTTCCATCAGTGAGGTTTTGGTGGAAGTTTAGCGGATTTGTTTAGTTAAATTGTTTTGTTCTAATTCGTTGAAAGTGTCCCTCGTTGGGGGTTTCTCGGTCGACTTTCGGCTTATTATAACCTTCGATGTTCTCGAGTCTCCTATTGCTGGTCAGTCCAGTTTCGCACACTAGGTATGGCCGCTAAAGTTCACTTTTGACTTCTCGTCGCGTTGACGATCACCATTCGACTGCCTGTCCGCCCACACAGATACCCAGATTCAAAACTGGTGTCTGTATCTACACGGAAAAATTTCCTCATTTGCTCTGCCAACAGAGACTTCCGAATTTCTGTTAGCAGCATGTTATCACGTCCCAGGGGTGATTTTTCATTCCTGAAAGAAGAAACTCGTTCATCATCGAACATCATTATCACCATCCGTGGTGGTGGTCGAAATTCAGTTCGACGATTGTCGATTGTGTGCCGCCTTATTGACATAACACATCTGGCGCGCAGGCCGAAAGATATCCTGCAATTTGAATGGACGTATGGTTCATGGGTTTTGTTTGACTTTTGTCAATACACCCGAAATCCATTAGATCTTTCTAATGGGTGTGAAATACAAAAAAGGCACCGTGGGATAGGAGTAGTTCCCCTGTAGGTTTTAAACCTCATACATTTTTTCGAATTATCTCGTTGAGAATTACGGTTGCCGTTTCTTTTGTTTGCCGATAGATTTGGTGGTCTTTGTGGCAGACCACCCGCACGTGCATCCGTTGGTCGGCTAATTTGCTGGCGATAACAAATCCTTGTAACGTCGTGTAGATGTTCAGGATTTCGGATTGTGCAGGATTTCGGATTGTGCAGTGCGGCGCATTTCAATCTTTAGGAATAAAATGAATGGATGCTTTTACCTTTGTTTCAGGTATGCTACAATCGGCTTGTTGCTTGATATTGAAAGCTTTGGGACGTTCAGTTCTTATATCGAGTTCGCATTTTGCAGCTTCCTATGACCCTTGTTACAGGTATGATTAGGAGCTTTGAGACACGTGTCTGTGGGCATTCCAAATTTTCTTGGAATGAGGAATAACCTTTTATGACTAGTTTTCTGACAAAAAATTGACAAGCAACACCAACTCAGAGAAAATCCTTCAATAGCTTAATTGCTTCTTACCACGAATGGTAATTAATTTTCTGAAAAAAAAAACAAAATTCGTCTGTGAAAAAGTATAAATTCAAGGCATTTATATTTTAATTCTTTGTATAATAATTCATTTGATATAAATTGCTTTGCCCGTTATTTCTTATATTAGTTAACAATCTTCGTTGTAGATTAGAAATAAGATTGATTAACGTGTTCTCCGGTATATTAATCCATGCTTCAACAATTCTTTCTTTTAGTTATTCCACGTTTTGAATTTCTGGCTTTTACTGATCGTAAACCGCCCTTACTAGGATCCCCACAGGTTCTCAATGGGGTTTATGTCTGTACATAACTGCCCACAGTTAAACTTGAAACCACGCTGTTGTTGTTCGTGCTGTATGGATAGGAGCGTTTTCCTATTAAAATATGACATCTTCGTCATCTGTTGGGGTTATTAAAGAAAGAAGTTGCTCTTCCAATTCTGCATGGTACTTTTTGGCGGTCAATCTGTAGGGAACGAAGTCGCGACGCCGACATGGGCGCAGAGTTCTACCTCGTCCCCACAAAACGTTCGCCGAAGAAACTCCAAAAGAAATCTGTTCGCCAATGATTCTCAACACAAGGAGTGAAACTCCGCCCCAAGACATACACCAGAAAGGAAAGTAAATGAAATACACCCAGGAACTGCGGAAAATTAAACACACTGACTTAGTTTGTTATTATTAATGTTTTTTTATTTCACAACGTATCTCAATTCAAATATTTCACACGTTAGAAAATTCCACTTTAAAATTAGAGAGGTCTTGGAGGAAAATTCCCAGCGAGGGAGGGAAAGAACAATTACATTACACACCTATCAACACGTCAAAGTTAATTGGTATGAACTGAACCACGATGGGAATATCAGCTTCGGTGACTGTGACACTTTTTGGCCAACGTACTCAACACTACAACAAGATTCCCTGATTATGCGGTTGCATTATATGTGAACCGATGAGTTTTCTTTCAGGGAATTTATGATAAGTTTGGAGAGAATTCTTATAGGGAATTTTTAATTCGAATTAATGAATGAAGGTAAGAATTCTTTTCCAAATGCTTTTAGCTAAATATATTTGGTCATTTGTTGCGCGAAGCATTTGCGATTGCATTAACAGAAAGTTATGATGGCTGCGTTGTAGTTATGGGGGTTCTTCGGGTAAGTGTACAGTGAGGTTTGGCGAAACCGTCACAAATCTTCCAAGAGTAAAAACAATTTCTGATTTACAATGAAAGCTGCCCACATCATAACTCCTGTTACATAATTACTACTATTACTATTTATTGGCCTGTAGGAACCCGGAAGTTCATGACCTCGCCGACTCAACTACGTCATCGTTCCCTGTCCTGTGCGCTCCCCTCCACGCTTCAACATCTGATCCGATCTCCTCAAGGTCAAACCTAATATTGTCCTCCAATCTCCGTCGCGGCCGTCCTATGGGTCCCTTTCCCGTTGGTCTACCGTCAAGAATTCTACGCACGGTCCTATCGTTGCCCACTCGCGCCACATGCCCGGCCCATCTTAGTCTTCGCGACCTGATTACTCTCCCTATTGTAGATTTGCGGTAAAGCTCTTCCAATTCGTTGTTGTGGAGTTTCCTCCATTGTCTTGCCTCCACGTCATATTTACAGCCAAAGGTACCCCTTAAAACTTTATTCTCGAATACGCGGAATTTGATTTCTTCCCGTTTTGTGAGAGCCAATGTTTCGCATTCGTATAGAACAATCGGCATGATTATGCTTCTATAGACACGGAGCTTTATGTTACGTGATAACAGTTTGGATTTCAACTGTTTACTGACTGCGTGCCAACTAGCATTGCCGGAATGTAGTCTTTTGTTAATTTCCTTCGACATTTCGTTACTGGCCGTCAGTATTGTTCCCAGATATTTAAATTCTTTAACTTTTTAAAATAGCTTGCCCTTGACGTTTATATGTGTTCCCTGAGGTGCACCTGCTCTCGCCGTAGTCATGTATTTTGTTTTGTCTTCATTTATTTCTAGGTCCACCTCTTCTGCCGCTTGCATGATGATTTCACTGTTTTTACTTACAGTTTCTAGATCATAGCCCGGAACGGCGATGTCATCCGCATACGCGAGCACTTGTGCGGCCCCGTTGTCGTCTTGTACCTTTCTGATGGCATACTCGAGGACAAGGTAAAAAAGACATGGCGAGAGGTCATCCCCCTGTTTTAGTCCGTCGCTGACTTCAAATGGTTCTGAGAGATGGTTTTCTATTCTAACACGCCCTTTGTTTTCGTTCATGCAGATTTGAATGAAGACGGCATAGTTTTTCGGGACTCCGAGCTCAACTACCATATGGTAGAGTATTTGCTTTGCGACTGAGTCGTAGGCTTTTTTGAAGTGAACGAAACGTTGGTTAACCGTTCTCTCCGTATTCCTACTTCTTTTCCAGCAATTGCCTTGCTGTGAACATTTGGTCGCTCGTTGACCGGTTCCTACGGAATCCGCACTGGTAGTCTCCCAGTATTTTTTCTGCGTACGATGTGATTCTCGCCAGTATGACGTTTATTAGTATTTTGTAGGTGGTTGAGAGCAATGATAGTAGTTTTCGCAGTCAGATCTGTCGCCTTTTTTGAAAATGTGGACGACTATTGAGGTTTTCCATTCTTCTGGAATGACTTCCTTATCCCATATTGTTTTAATCAGTTGGTGGACCTTTCGAGCGATTGCCTCTCCTCCATGCTTCATAAGCTCTGGCGGTATGCAGTCGACTCCTTGTTTTTCAACCGATTTATTGCGTCTACAACTTCGTTAAAAGAGGGTTCCGGCAGCTGAGGCTCTGATATATGTGTGTCCGGTGCATTTATTGTTGGTTGATGGGTGCATTCCATGGGGGAATTTCCAGTTGTCCAGATTGCCGGTGTTCCACTGCTTTCTTCCTCCCATGTAATAGTACCAGTGGCAGGCATCTTGTACTGCTTATTGATGAGTACCACCTCGGCATCATATTCCTTAACCGTTTGGAAAAGGAGATCTTGTGTGTCTCCGCAATGGTTTAAGTTCATTTGAATGCACTTAAACCTGTCCATTTTTATTCAGGAGATTGGAAATCGCGTTTTTAAATGCTCGGCATTTGTACCTCCTTGTTGAGTGGTGGTCGGACGGGTCTCGGAAAATGCAATTTAGTAAGACAAAACTTATCATCTATTGAAACAATCACCAATGGGGCAATCGAAAGCACATTCGCGCAAGAGTATGGGATCCACTTTGCCTTCTGTCAATCTTATAGATACTATTGTTTTTTTTTTTTGTTCACTGATCCACTTTGCACTACCCACTTTTTTTCCATTGATTGTCACTTTGAAATTTTTTAATTCTATTTTTTTTCACACTTTTTTAGTTATGTTTTCGTTATAGGCCTTTAACAAGCTTGTGATCAGCTTTTTTTTCCTTTCCCCGCTTTGCCCCACTATAAACCGCATTGCACTACCACCACAAAAAACTTGCGTATCAATTATTTTCGCGTTATCACAAAATTAAATAAAATACTCGGACGCGTGTGCGAAGATCCTTTCTAATCCGAGAAATATGTGTGTGTGTGTGTGTGTGTGTGTGTGTGAAGCCCCCTTATTTACTTATCTTTTTGAGGTTTGGTGGCGCTGCATCCCATTTATTAGCTTAGAATGGTTTTACAAAAATGTTCTAGATCTAACTAGCGAACCATCTTAATTAGTAACCTAACTACAATGGCAAGGGGTATGACGGGAGATGAAAAGAAGGTAGAGTGAGACATTTAGTAGGCGGTTTTTTAGAGTGAGGCTGCTCACATCGAAATTCCAAATGGACGACTTGGAGTTGACACTTCCCAGCATTCGGGAAATGGGTTTGTTGGAGCAGTAAGCGGTGTTATGGGGGGAATTACCTTCAGCTTTAGTGTAGTACAATGTTACGACTGCTTTTGTCAATTTATGTAAAAAAATAAATCAGTGGACGCGGTTCAAAGGATACTTTTTTAAATTACGCCATTTCGAAGACAAATTTTGAGCGATAAATCTTCTTTTTTCACAGAGAGTTACTGACGGGAAGAGCGATCTCGAACATTATTTGAAATGAATTTATTTTTATATTATTCGCTTCGCTTGCGAACTCCAGGTTACGCTAACGCAAATTGTAGCTACAAACATTTTTGTATATGCTAAGCAAACGTTCAATTAATGAAAAAATTCAAGGAGACAAAATTTCCGTATTATATCGAGAAATTTAGTTTTATATTTATGTCAATAAACTATAAACTAGATTGCATATCTTTAAAAATAATCACCTCGATATTGATTAAACCAAATTCACCTTCCCACCAAAGTCTCAACATTAACTTAAATTTGATGATCTGTATTAATTTCTGCGCGATGACGATACCATCATGCGCAGTTACTCGTATTTTAATAAGATTTTTTTATTTAAGACAGTCAAATAAGAGAAATACCATTGCGTGTTCATGGAAAGATTATAAGGATAGATAGAAGTAAATAAATTTCCTGACCCAGTTTTGAACAATAAATGTAAATTTCTTAACATCATTTTTCTTGTGAACTCCTTGGACATTTACTTTTCCAGAAGAGCGCGTACATAGCTGCCTATGAGCATAACCAATGAAACTTAATGACTTGGTCAAGTAATTAACACAAACTTTCAGTGTCTTCTCATCTATGCTGACCGGTTGAAATCAAAACCAGTTTACATATGCTCCAACAACTGTGGAGTAAAAAGCTTAGCATACAATTTTCAATAACAAATACCTTGTCCCCTATCTTCGAGGCATATGCACAACACATGAGTCGGCGACGAAGCGTGTAAAGAGGCAAGAAAGTGCTCATCTATGCATGAGACCATTACATAATTACTTGCTCTGGCATGTAAAAACTTTGTGTAACACCTTTGTGACCACAATATTGCAACAAAATATGCCGCTTCAGTTTTTCTCCATAAAATAAAGTACTTGTATTGAAAAAAAAATTAAATAAATATCAAGTTGATGTTAATGTTGTTGTCAGTGATCACCTATTTTTTAATACACCAAAATACGATAGCAAAGAAGCCTTCATGGGTTCAGATACATTATTTCAACAGAAAATTGAAAATCGAATAATTAAATTTATGATGCTGTATTTCACAGATCATCCGTTATTTTAATTTTTGAATTTTGATCTCCAGATGAAAGTATACAATCCCATGAATATCAAAAAAGTTTGAGCGTTTTTTTTTTTTTCATAAACCAAAAATAACAAGCTTCACGGCTGTGAGCTTCATTCGCCAACCCTATCATCACGAACACTCAGCTCACTCCACTCCTGCACTACCCAAATTCACTAATGAGGTCACATTTAAAAAAATGAAAAAATAATAAATACATATATTAATATTAATATGAAAAAATGTATTTATATTGATGAAAAATGTATCTATTCCAAATATACATTATTCAAAACGAATGGATAATTTAGTAAGAGACTCGGAATATCAAAAAATGTATTAAATATGTTAATAATTTGTGTTTACCTGCTACACTGCGAGAAGGATTGTACTAAGGACCGATAAGGTGGAATTGTGGGGGTTCTTCTAACCTACCCAAAGAAACACCCATCTATCTTAATCAAGTCCCCATCCCTCACCTAGAGATTATTAGCTAACCTGCAATTGGCAGCGTTAAGCTACCCTTCAATCATTTCTTACCTGAAATATAAGCCATGGCAAGACCATTTCGGTTCATCTTACATGAACCATTTAGGAACCTGATCGGTTCCTCTGGGCCGCAACATTTCGATCAAACGCACAGCAATCCTCCTGTGTTTACTTGTTCCAACAATCCGTTGGTCCCACGATCAAGCCATAGCAAGTCGTTTGCTTGCATAGCTGCATGACTAATTGCATGATCCGTCGCCTTATCGAGGAACGATCATCACATCGGTCATGTCTAACGAATGCTGTCTAAACAACGAACAGCCACGCTGGCTATCAAACAGAACGTTTCTGTATACACGATGTATAAACAGAAGAAACTATTTTGGGCTGCACGGCAACATTCCCCAGCATAAACGAATCGCTAGTATAAACATAGCAACCCTTTTCGTTCGCTATTGAGCTTACATTCGTTTGCACAGCTGACCTGATCGAACTCCCTTCGTCGCATCCAATCTCTGATGCAATTCCGTTGGTCCAAAGACAAGCTGGGTAAGTCGTATGCTTACACATCTGCAAGTCAAATTCCCCATGATCGGTCACACAAGCGATAAACGATCATCGAGTTGCACACGACCCATGACTGTTTATCCAAACAATCACATCAATGGCCAACAGAAAAATCGATCCCCGATCGTTTATGATGGCAATACAGCCACCCTCCGTAGACGATCATCTATGTGACCAGCTGCATATTTGGATTCTCCTCTGAGCACTCTTCGCATTTTCGCGTGTCCTGGCTTCCAGCGAATGGGCATTCAACCAGACCTGTACGGTCATAATGGAAATACTTCCATTAAAACCCAAATCGATCGCTCATTGGCCGCCACTGGGATGAAATATCGAATTTGTTTTCCATCACGGCGGAGGGGAATCTGTGGGGAGGAAGTGTTGTTCTTAACACGGACACTCCGTTCACTTCCTCCTCCATCACAAATTGTTCGCCGCGTAAAACACCGAACCGAAATAACGAAACCCTGCCACGTTTGTTCGCAACCAGGAGTAAAGGGTGAGAGATCAACACCCAGGGCACTGCGACACAGCAAGGAAACAAAACCGCTGAAATAAAACACACAATATTGTTCGGATTATGTCTAGACATTTGTTATTCATTTTATGTCACTGCCGCGAGATTGTTTAATTATAGTACAGGTAATAATGTGAGCGATTGTATTTTTTTAACACGCGACACAAAAAAATGAACAATCGCGACTCCGAATTTAATTCGTCTCCGCGTGCTCCGGCGTGGGAGCGTGCGACCAGCGTGGTCAGCGGATGGTAAAGGACTCGTGCAGAAATGATTCGCTTATGGGATGAGTCTGTGGTGTCGTGGTACGTATCCTCTCCACTACGGATATCGTTTTTACCTACCACCAGAGAAACGTAAAGTCTCTCTTGGTGGAATAGGAAACCAGATCTTGTAATAAAGATCATGGTGGTATGTGTGCGATTGTTCAGATCTGAGTTGTTCACACGTGCTCGAGGGCAATGTGTAAACGAAGCAGACAGGTGACAAAGACAAAAGGGAGATATGACCAAATGCGCCGTTGGTAATGCAGTTCATTATTTACGCGATGCGTCGTCGCTATTATCGACGTTGGAAAAAAAAGGTGCTAATGGGATTGGTGGCCGAACGAATCCCTTGCATGCCTTTGTATATGCCGGGTAATTAGCTGTGGCAGGGAAAGAAATTGAAAATTGTTTGTTAGTGGAAAAACAAACGATGAGTTGAATCTTATGCATGTTTACATGCGTAGAAATATGGTTTATGGCATCTGTAAACACAAGCTGTCCGACATAGGATTTTAACACAGACAAAGGGTGCCGAGACGGACCTTACGGACACTCTAAGTCAGGGGCGGCAACGTATAACCCGTGGGTCACCGAGTGACCTATTTAGTACTTTCAAGTGGCCCAATTTAGTTCCGAAAAAAAGTATAATATATAAAAATTAATTATAAACAATAAACCTGAAACGAATATTTAGAGTTTAGAAATAATTGAAAATAGATACTTTGTTTTTACGCGAGTTATTGTTGTTGGGATGTTGAGGAAAATAAAAAAATTACAGGTTTACTGTGAACACCTTTTACAAAACAAAACAAAAAACAAAAAAAAAACAATAAATAAATAAATAAATAAATAAATAAATAATAAATATATAATAAATAAATAATTAAATAAATAAATAAAATGGGGAGGCGAGACTGACTTTAGGGAGACAAGGAAAAATGTGTCCTTCATCTTGTCTCTAGCTTCTGGTCATCTTGCGATAACCAGAATCACTCACATCCGTGAAGATGTTGGACTCGGTCTCACGATATCTGAAAAAAAAGGGGAAGGACGTATCTAAGGATAGTGTGGTCAGGGTTAGTTCAATAGTTCTCTAACTACTTGGATGGGGGGATGGTGGGAAAGAAATCGTACAAGACCGGTGGATCTTGAGTGCGGTAGTAAACGTAGATCACGTCTTGGGCGTCTGATAATCTGCGCTTTGGTCGGTCTGTATGTGTGTGTGCTTGTGCTGTCTTTTACTGTGCGTGCGTGTTTGTGGTGTGTCAGCAGCAGACCCTATGGGATGGGTCCAGGAATCCTCTATTATAAAGGAGAATGTTGTTGGGAAGGGTGCTTTCTTCAGTTTTGTACTGAAGAAGAAATTGTGGTGGTCTGATCCGAAGAGATCGAAAGAGAGAAGCGTCAAGAACGTAAGACTCCCGTACAGGCTAATGACCTTTCCCGGAAAAAAACAAATCATTATGGAAAATTTAACAGGCCTCAGGACTTGCTAAATAAGGCCAAGACCGGTCCCCGGTTGTAGTGCCGATGATGATGATGATGAAATATTGAATAAGATGGGGCCTAGAATGGAGCCCTGTGGTACGCCTGCAGTGGCGTGAAAAGTTCGGGAAAGCTTTCCATTCACTCTAACTTGGAAGGTTCTGTTTCGAATGAACTGGTAGATGATACTACATAGCGTTCTACTGAGGCCAGTATTCAATCATTTAAAAACGAGACCTTCGATCCAAGTCGTGTCAAAAGCTCTTTCAATGTCCAGGCTCACCGCAACGGTGGGTTCCTTATTAAAGAGCCGCACGCAGATGTGGTTTGGAAATATGTTGAGAGCCATAGTGATGCTTTGCGCTCTCCGAAATCCAAATCGGAAATCAGGTATTAGGTTCCTGGCACTGATAAAGTTATTTAGTTTCTCGTATATGAATTTTGCATATATTTTGCTGATGCAACTGAGAAGCGAGATAGGGCGAAAGCTTGAGGGGTGATACGTTGGTTTCCCAACTTTTGCTATTGGACAAATAATAGCGTGCCTCCAAGCTTGAGGAAAGTACCCCATGTTGTAAGCATGGTTGAACAGAATGGAGAGCTGTGGGGGACCGATGTAGGTGCGCTAGCGTATGGCACCATTTCACCATCGCCCCACTAGAGAGTTGTTCACCAGCGCACTGCCCACCGAACACAAGGAAAAATAAAACACACTCATACGCTATACGGCGTCACTTTTCTTTGTTTATTACACTAAAACATCTTTGTTTGCACGGCCTACAATAATCGGTGGCTGCTCGAGGGAATCTTTAATTCCATTAAAGTCCGGGATTACAGTCGTTTTATTGTATCTTTCTGGTTCTCCTCGCTACTGACGGTGGCGAGGATCTGAGCCATCACATGAGTTATCCATTCCACTGGCAAGCACTTAACTGATACGATTAGGATTTGAATAAAATGAATAAAATTAGGATTTTCCGTAAGTTGTTTAGTTTCTATTCACGAACTTCGTCCGGATGTTTTCTCTTCAATTTCTCTCTAAATCCGTTTAAATGCAGTCACCCTTTGCAACATCGGACCGTGGGTATTACGCAAACTAAATGGGGAGGCACCTCGCGTGGTGCGACGGGGCGCGGCCGATCGCGGTGGCGGCGGGACGACGCTGGGTGGGTGTTGCCGCGGCGGTGATTGCGAAGCGACTGATTTACACATGGGACGCTGTGCCCCCGGGTGTGGTCGCGGCGGTTGTCAGGGGACTCCCGATGTGCGCGTGGCGGTTGCTGAAAGACGACTGATTAATGAAATGGAAAAAAAATCTATTCATGGCGTCGTGGCGGCTGAATCAAAGCAGAAATAAACTTGCTGCTGCTTCCGAGGAATTTTGAGAAGAGTTGCTATGCTCGCATAAGAATTCAGTTCCAGCGAATCCTCGCCGTACAAGCTGAGTTGGATTCGTTGGTTGTGTATACCGGGAAATTGAAATTGCTTGGGTGCAAGTAAGGAATATCGTTTAGATAAGATATTAACCGAAGTAATTTCGGGGAAATGTATGCGGCTTGGTATAGTTGGTGGCGATGGTTAATGTTCCGTTGTGGATTTGAATATGCGTTTTGTTACAGCATACGAATTTCGGGGAAATTAAGATTGCTTGGTCGCAAAGAGGGAATATGAATTAAGTTGAGAATTGACCGAAGCAATTTTGGGAAAATGTATGCGGGGATGATTTAGAATATATTCTGTTGAATTGTATTCTTTTGCGGCTTTTGGAATGTGTTTTATTGCCAGGTTCGGGATGTATGCTATTGCGGATTTTGTATGGGGAATTGGGTGAGCTTGCAGGTTTTACATGGTTGCGAATGTGTGTATATTTCAGGTTTGAATGGGGAGTTGGGTTGAAGTGACGCGCTGTTAGCGGTCAAGATTGGTTGGCATTGTGGGTTGGCCCTCCATGTGGTATGGGGAACCCCCACAGAGCTTTATAAAGAATAAGGCAGAAAGCCTTCGCAACGATTGGTATGACATGTTGTCGACACCGGGTGATTCTTAGGGTTTCGAGATTTAACCAGGCTCTGTAGGGTATTTGGTGCGATGAAACCGTGACCATTATCACGTGTGTCATCGAAGTATGCACTGTTAGTTGGATTAAAGACAACAATTGGCTCGTTGAAGTCGTCCAACTTACTGTGGACCTCTGAACTAATGATCGCATTAGTATCCGAGTCGCCATCTTGGAGAGTAAGTTTGTGGTTATTTTCGAAGGTCTCTCCTATGATATTTGCTTTATTGGTGTCGTTATTAACAACAACACCATTGTGCACGATTGGCCCAGTGATACGGGAAGTACCACATAACTTTTTAACATGTTTATAAACGTTCTGGTCTATCTGAATACCCTTCAGTTTGTCTTCCAATTGTCGGGTATGATTGTTTTGGATTCACTGTTTTATCAGTGTACCAATATTGTGAATAATGGATCGCAATAATGGCTCCCTTTGCGTAAAGCGGTGACGATATCTCATTCTGCAGAGCTTTTTAAGCTCCCGGAAGAGACGAAGAGTCAAGTCGTCATGGGGATTCTGATAAGTCTTTTCAAGTTTGTACTTCGGGATATGAGTCTCCGAGATTTCAACTAGATTCTCGTGAAGTCGTTTTGCAGCGTTGTTTATCTCAACCGTCGGTAGAATCCTGTCAGTGAGAAGAGAGAATTGGTGGAGTTTATCGTTCAATGTAATATTGAAGTTGTCCCAATTTGTCCGCCCATAATCGGATATGTATCTGATATGAGCTCGGGATGCTCGATAGCCGCGAATGAATGTGGTCACAACGTTGTGGTCAGATACACCCGCTGAAACTTGAGGAGGAGTGATTTGGGGAAGTAAGTCTTTGGACACAAAAAATATGTCCAGAATTGAGTCACCTCGAGTACCAACCGTAGGTGCGACTATTTCGAAGTTGAGGGCAAGAACAATTTTTACATGTTTCTTAGGCTATTTATACTGAGATACATTTCTGATCTGACTTTTAGGTGATTTCCTTTTCTTCTGATTACAGTGTCTTATGAGTCATAACTACATTGTTTGGATGAGTACATTTCTTCTTGATTTAGTTGGGCATGTAAGTTGTCTATTTGGTGCATTATTAATTTTTGCTTCTCTGTTATTTTTATTAAGTTCTGGGATGTGATTTCTCTGTAAGGGCTCGTAATTTGTGTTAGATTAAATGGGTGAATTAATATACCTGTGTTTTCATATATGAATACATCTGGGATTTTCGTTGAGATAAATTGTTTGTTCTTTAAGGATGTAATCTCTGTATTTCCGGTGACTGTTTCAATTATTCCCAGCACGAATTAGTTTCCTTGTGAATTTTTGTACCTCCATTTCCGATTACCGTGGTTCCTTGGTCTTCCACTACAGTGTGTTTTGCGTAGCGAGTCTCGTTTTTCCCCCGTCTGTTCTGTTCTACAAAAATAATATCTCCCGGTGAATAAGTGGGGGTTCGTTAGAGCTTAACTGCCTGGGCAGCTTTTTCTCCAAGGGACAAAAGCAAATACACGCATCTAGCGTCTAGTGTCATAAATCGAATTCCTTCGCATATTAACATGCATACAAAATCCGATCCCTTTACGTTCATCAAGATACGGTACACGATCACCCATTGTATACCTAAATTGCTTTAGCATCACCAGCCTAATTGAAATGCGGCTATTTACCCAGCTGCAATAGATTCGACCCATGATCTGTTTGTCCAACTGACAAACAATCACCAACTTCGTCCTTAGGCACCAAACGAATTTTTCAGCATATACAAATGCAGACAAAGAAGTCGTTTCTTCCATCGACCAAAGATCCGATATACAATTTCCATTGTGTATCGATATCCATTAGCACCTTTTCCTAATAGCAATGCAACTATTTACGCAGCTGCACCATACATCAATACCATAAGTAATGCTCTTTGTCCATCTTTCCTTTTTTTCAGCCTAGTTTTCCCATGACTTCGTGCATGAGTAAAACAATGTGATCTACACGATCACACACACACCCCACCGGAATTTCGCCAGCAAGATTCTCTTACTGGTTACTCACCACAGAGAGAAATTTTCTCTCTCTTCTTTCAATCTCACCTCGAACTGAGGGTCGAATGCAAGTCGGAATTCAACCCTCTGTGAGTCGTAATTCAACCATCGAGGCGGTCGGGTCGTCCGCCGTCCACCGTACCGGCGCCGGTACGGTGCGTCTCCCTATTTATCACATCCAAAAGGTAGTAGTGATTTGCCGAGTTTGAGTCGGGTTCTCCTAAATGTCAAAAATCATGTTTGCAAACGGCCAGCAAAACAAAGTTAGAGACCTAATTACTGTACAATTCGTGTGTGTTCTAGTATTCAGAGAACACCTTATTAAGTTGAAAATGTTCCTACCTTTGTTGGGATGGATGTGGGTTTTATTATTTGTTTGATCGAGTGTCTTTCATATTGGCAAGTTGAACAGATTTCGCAGTTTTTTGTTTCGGCTTTGCACATTTGTTTAAATGTGGGCCAGAAGTATTTTTCAGATATTTCGATGGTTTCGGTGAGCTCTTTTGTGTGTCTCTTGAACAATTCTAAGTTCTTTATCGTAATTTAGGTTTTCTTCTACTATGTTTCGGATCTCGTGAAGTGTCACTTCATCGCAATGGATAGCATTAGTGTGGTTCGAGCTTATAACCGTTTTTAAAACCCTAATGATTCCTGATAAATTACTGATTTCTAAGTGGAATCTTTTGTAATCCGTAATTATTGTTTTATGTTCTACTTTGTCTTCTTCTGTAAATTCCATGAATATCTGATTTTCGAATTGATTTATTGGCTTTGCAACGCTTTTTATTTTGTAAACTGGTTAACTATCTACTGAGTATACCGAGGACGCTGATGAGTTATTTAGCTGTTGTCTATTTAATGCGTCTGCGACTATATTTTCTGTACCAGGCTTGTATACTATTTTTGCTCCCTATTCTTCTATCAGATTTGTCCACCTCTTTATCTTCGTATTTGTGTTTTTGTCTGATACTGCGTAGATCAGGGACTGGTGGTCTGTGTAAATCATTAGATCCGATAATCCCTGTATGTATAGTCTTAGTTTATTTACTGCAAAGATTATTGCTAGCAATTCTTTCTCATTTGTCGCGTAGTTTTGTTCTGTCTTTGTTGATGGGAGACAGATTTAACACCATCACGAACCACTTGAATTGAACGGCCAGAATGATAGTCTCTTATCCATTGGATCAAGGAATTGTCCACCTCATTGGAATGCAATTTTGACAAAAGGGCTGGATCCCAAACACTGTCGAAGGCTTTTGAAATATTCAATGCGACTACCTTGCTTTCACCGGGGTAGTGGATGGAATGGCTCCACTTTTCGGTAAGGTACCCCATCAAATCTCCTGTGGACCTGTTGCAACGAAAGCCATATTGGCGGTCATTGAGGAGGTCATTTGATTCCAGATATTTCGAATGTTGATGGTTGATAAGTGATTCCATTACCTTGGAGAGAATAGAAGTTAGTGCTATGAGTCGATAAGAAGAAAGGGATGTTTGTCACCCTTTTTGGGCATTGTGTGTATGTTCGCTGACTTCCAGCTATTTGGGAAATGGATTTCTAGCTCTTAAATCTTTTTCGGTTTTCCTCAGTATTGTTTGATTTATACAATCGGAAGCTCAACTCTTTAGAATTAATGGCTTCTCTGCACCCGGAATCGACCCACTTATTTCTCTTGAGTTTAATACTCTTTACCATGTGTGGAATAAAGTAGAATCGTGTCTGTCAATATGTCCGCTACAGAGTCCACATCGTTATTGAGAAAAAATAACGACCAATTTAACCTCCCTAAAAAGTCGTTCAGACCTTCCCAGTTGGTTGTCTCGTACCACTGTGGCGGTGCCGCCAAACCCCATGGTTCGCCTTCCTGAAAAAATCCCAATAACTGCTACCCAGTCTGCACAAGCTTTCGCTAATGCAATCGCATTAGAATCTTAAATGCTCCACGCATTAAAACAATCAAATTTATATAACCTAAAAGCCCCTGGAAAAGAAAACTTACCTTTCCTGCATTTCTTCGCATACAATTCCGGTAAGATTTCTTTCTTACCTTATCACGAATCTCAAACTAATTCGGCACCTTCGGTGTCAAGCAAATCTCCCTAGACGAATACCTGTAAACAAAAGGATTTGAATTACATATAATGTAACCTTCACCAGGGGCCATAAACATTGCGCTGTCTATTTTTCAGCTTCGCCATGTGTATGGTAAATCTGTTAACGTACACATTGGCCGGCGACCTTTTTCTCCCAGCAATAATATACCAGCAGCTGCATTCATTTAGCGCAATCGACGCTGAAGCCTATTTCCCTAACTCACACCATGAGTAAACAAAAGACCGCTGTCCTTCATCCGGCATTCTGGCGATACGCAAATAATTCAATACCTACCCTTACTAACGATGCCATAAACATCATTTCCCAGTAACCTAGCTAAAACCAATTAGCACATTTCCACATCGTATCGTCGTCTCTTTGTTTAGCCGCGACGCACATGTTCCAACAAAGATCCCATTAGCATCCGACGATTTCGGTTTTATTTGCTTTAACGAAATCGTATCCTATGAATGCACTTTATGCCCCTTTTCTTTGTTTTAGGTTCGTTCTCATCCATGAAAGAACCATGCACACACACCATTGCACTGAAAGAGTATTTGGCGGATAATGTCCATACTTTGGCGTATGTTTCGTCTTTCGCTATATGTGGATACAATGTACCGCCGAACGCTGTTCTCACCGGAGAAAATAATACAACCTGAACACGGAGCGAATCGGCCACAAAATAAACACTGTGAGAATTGTTTTATTTTGATATTGTATGTTTTTATTCGACACGACCTAGTCGTTGGTAAATATGGTTCGTTGATTCTTAAACAGCTATCCTTATCATTATAATAGTATTAAACTTAAGCACAACATTCGCATTCACTTGTATTTAGTTAGGCCGCTTTACAATCTTTAACACAGAGCCACTTATTGGCATGACCATTTTAAACAGCACTGGGCGCAATTTCAAATATCAAACGCCGAATTCTTTAACTTGAGTAGCACCGTATCTCGTCTCGCGTATTACCTCCTCGTCGGGGTTCCCTGATTGCCTTCCTCAGACGGATGCTCGATGTAGACTCGTTGTCTCGCAGGTTGGATATAGACTAATCCTATCTCAATCCAAAGAAAGCCTGATACAGATCGTATCTATATCTGCACAGAGAAATTTCCTATTCGCTCTGCTAACAGAATTTTCGAATCTCTGTTAGCAGAGATTATTACCATCCGTGGTGGTGATCGAAATTCAGTTCGACGGTTGTCGATTGTGTGCCGCCTTATTTACATAAAACATCTGGCGCGCAGGCCGAAGGATATCCTGCAATTTGGATGGACGTACGGTCCATGAGTTTTGTTTAACTTCTTTAGTTAAAACTAACAATCCATTAGACCTTTATAATGGGTGTGAAATTCTACAAAGGAACCGTGGGACTGGAGTATTTCCTTTGTTGGCTTTATTCTCGTAAATATTCCGAATTATCTTGTTGAGATAATTACGGTTGCCTACAATTTGGCAGCGGATAGGCGATATGCTTTATTGCATGAAGTTGCCGTTTCTTTTGTTTGCCGATGGATTTGATAGTCTTTGTGGCAGACCACCCGACGTGCATCCGTTGGTCGGCTAATTTACCGACGATAGCGATTCCTTGTAACGTCGTGTAGATGTTCAGGATTTCAGATTGTGCAGTGCTGGAGTGCGGCGCATTTCAATCTTTGGGAATAAGATGAATGGATGTTTTTACCTTTGTTTCAGGTATGCTACAATCGACTTATTGAGCTTAATATTGAAAGCTTTGGGACGTTCAGTTCCTTGCTTTTTAGTGTCGGGCTCAACGTTGGCTAAATGTTTCAGGGCGCTAGCGGACTTAGTGGCACGCGACTGTGGGGGCGTGAAACGTTTTCAGGGTAGGTATTTCCTTTAAGGGTAGGAACCTTACCTGGGTGGAATTGTGCGTTCGTAGAACGCTACAAGTGTATTTCCTACAGCGGCCGCACCCTTAAGAGAAAAGTTTTTCTCTCTCTTCCCTTCTTTCTTAGCCCTAACCTAGGATGGAATTCATGTTCCATCCTCGGTGAGTCTTATTAAAACCACCATTCGCAACGGTCGGTTCACTCCCGCTCTCCGCCGGCTGCGGAGATGCGTTTATAAACGGGTCGTTTGTGAAGTACTGGTTTACTTGATAGCTCGCCTCACATTTAAAGCGGTAGTGAAGACTAAAGTGTTCGGAATTAAATTAACTGCAAGCGAACTTTTCTTTTGATAATTAAATAAATTGACATCCAACCGTGTAATCCTTAAGTAAACTCAATAAAAGAACATTCGATTCAATAGACCCAAACAGTGCCTTTTATTTACTCCTTGTGAACGGTGTGTTGCGGTTTTTGTTTCTTTTTGACGGATCAGGTTCAGCAGTGGAACTTTCTTTTAGTGGCGGTGGGACGAATTAGATATCCGTGTCGTACGCCGGCACATTGACTTCGCTCCCCACACAACCATACTGTTATTTTGGGAGCTTTTTCATTAACGTTACTATTAGTTAGACAAAATTTAGCTGACACGACACAATGGTCTGAAGTGCCCAATGGCGAAGAAACTTCAATTGTGTATTTGTTTGGGTGGGAGGTGAGAAGCAGTTCGAGTTCTTCATTCAAGAGCAGTACTTCTGCACTGTTCTGAATTCTCCCCATCAGCTCTTGTGTCACAGCTCGATGTAGTCAAAATTGAGCTACTTGGTTGTGACATACGCTAACATCTCTGTTGTAGAAGGTGGAGAGTTATTTAAATATATTTATGTGTCACGCACCCTCATCATAACTTGTTGCATCGAGCAACAGTGTGAGAAGAACACTCGAACAAAGTTATATGCAGGCAGACTGAAATCTGAAATATTTGTGACAAACATAAGCGTTTTTTATACGGTGATCAGATAAGTAAGCACAACTGAGAAATTACAGATTTCCACAAATGTTGCGTTGATCGACGCGAAGCTCTCGTGCCATTGCAAGAGCTCGATCGAAAATATCAAATCCCTTTAAGAGGTGATAGGAAAATGGATAGAATATTTTTCTACACTCTACTCAATATCTTAGAGTTTAGTGTACCCATGGACTAAACGCACCCTCAGTTTCGGATTTAATATTGTCCACATCAACAAATTTTATAAAAATATATTGTTAATCCTAAAAGTATTGTATAATTAACCCCATTTGCGAAACCTGTACTTTATTAGAATGGGATATTGGACTCTATATAAACCAAATGAAAAGGTAAATTTATATTCGCATTCTATTCTATATTATCTTAATTTCTACTGTTGAATAAAACAAATCTAAACATAACCAGTAAATTTACACTTACTAAACCGGCTATGTTTTTGTTTTGAATCATGGGGTCAACAGAGCTCTTTGTCCCGGATACGATAGACATAATCACACTTCAGTTATCAGAGCCTTTCCTACTTGGCCCCTGACACAAGATAGCCAGAGCAGAGGTCTACGTTGTTTTCAACTCGATTTCGCTTATCGTCATATTTCAGAAAATTTTGTGTAGCTAGTCATCGACAGTCTGTTATGTATTACGAATAGTGCGATTATATAGCAGGTTTTTAAATACCACGTTGGGAACACCGTTTTACTATTATAGATGCTTCATTAAAACTGATTTGACTTTTACCGTTCAGCTATTAAATCAGCGATTATGAAGTCAACAAATATATAGATTCAAAGAACATCACCAGTAAACAATAAAAAATAAAGTGGTGTAGCTCAAGATCGGTGTGTTTAGGTTTTTGTTTGTACTATGCGCGCGTGCTGAATAACTATAAATAATAATCAAACAAACGGAACGTAGACGAGAGAAAGGTTATCTATTTAATAATGCAGAGCTACTAATCCTATACTACTATATGAATAAATATTTTGAATGTTTACCAGAAGACGACGAATTGAGGCTACCTAGGCAATGTCTTTGTGTAATGCAACTGGAGGACAACCTTTTTTTTTTGTTTTATCTCCACATTTATTAACAATTCAAGTACAGATTTTACTTAAGACTAAATGTTAAATTCAATTTTACAAATATCATTCTTAGATTAACCTTCGCAAGCACTCTAAATTATACATAATCAATCTTTTGTTTTTCTTATGCCTTTCGGCGTACAATAACTAGTGTTTTTATGACATATCACAATAATTGATATGTTTTCTTTTTAATATTTGTAGTATTCTTTCTATATCACGATTTTTTTTAATACGTAGGGGGGTTGACAAGCAAAAATTAAAAAACCAAACAAAACATACAAACTTAAACAAGGAATTATCATCATCATCATAATCATCCAGTCTTGACCTTATTTAACAAGTCTGAGGCTCGTTAAATTTTCAATAATAATTTGTTTTTCCGGGCACGGTTATTAGCCTTGCGCCATAAACAAGTAATACAAATAAAAAATAATTAGGAATTGTGAATAGGGGAAAGGAGAGCGGTGCGCCTGAGAGCCATACCATGTTTAAGGACGTATAGTCCTTTCTTCATCACTGATCCACCACCAGTTGGGATGAGATCGAGCTTTTATTGATTTGTCTCTTTCACCGATCACCATATTAAAACGCAGGCGAACTGGAATGTTAGGGATATCGTTATCATGGAGAATTCGTTTATCCCTGGCGCCTCGGAAAGCGTGGTAAATAATAGGGACTCCATGTTTGTCTTGAATAAGTCTTTTTTTTATCCAAGGAAAGGAACGCTTCCTGGGGAATGAAGCCATTCTCGAGAATACTCTACAGATACATATCTTTGGGATAGAATGCTGCCGAAATTAGATCATTTTCACTGCACATTCCCATTGTTGTGTAACCACGAATAATCTTGATAATGAAGTTATCTATTCTGTTTAGTCCTGATTTGTCATACGGGACTTTATTGGATTAGATTACAGGAACGCAAACACCGCCACTCGAACACCCGAAACTTCCCTATGTTGAATGGGGATATGTTATACCATACCTGGTAGCCATACACTAATACTGGTCGGTTGAATGCCTAGTATGAAATTATTCTTACCTTGGGGTCTAAAAGACTATCGCGTATTGCGACGATAGTGAAGAACGTGTGATTCGAACTGACGCTATGACAGGTAGAATCACTAAAAATGTAACCAATGCTCAACACATCAGGCCACTGTCGCGTGTACGAATTCGATTTCTAAACTCAAATACACTCAACTGATGTGGAATTGTTATGTTATCGCTATGGTATACGGCTCTGATACATTTTCTTATTCGATGTTCGTTCGGTATTCTTCACTATTTGCTTGTGTATTGTGTGTGTATCTGTTAGAAACGCCACACGACTACTACGGAAGAGACTTCGTGTCATTGCATATGCGTTCTTAGCTGGTGTAAGAGCAGCTGCTGTATGCTTATCAAAGTAACGATACTGATCAAGATACCAAGGTATCTAACTACAGTTTTTGCTTGTAGGGGAAGATTATTACTTCCTGCAACCGAAATTTTTTTTCAATTCCGTTTTGTATCCCTTGATCCTATAGACAGGGGCGTTCTGAAAACGATAGTCTCTGTTTTTTGGAAATTTATTTTTAATTTCCAGTCGTCGCAAGACGTTTAATTTTGTTGATATCATCTTACAGAAGTCTGTTGATGATATCAATCTTTTCTCCAGATCTATACACCGCAATGGCGTCGGTGTACGCAATTGTATGGTTGAGAGAACCTACTAGATCACTAGTGTAAATGTTAAATAAAAGTGGAGAATTTACCGCTCCCCGGTGTAGGCCGTTTTTTGATGTGGAAGGTCTTGTTAGAGATTATATCTCCACATTTCACCAAAATTGTTTACCCATTATCATATCGTAGATAATGTATAATAAATATTCGGGCATACCTTAATTTGAGAACTTATATACAAGCCCTTCTAACCATAGGGTATAGAAAGCCTTTTCAAAGTCAACCAACTAGACCCCTGTTCATTGTCGCTTCGCCTTGTTCCACTGTATGTCGGAAACAAGTTTTGTCGCAGTATGAACTGTGTCATGTTGCGATCGAAAACCAAACTGATTGGTCGGAATAATACCATTTGCCCTACTCCAGTTAGTCAATGCTTTATTTATAATTTTCTCGAATACCTTGCAGGTGTTTGGAAGCAACCTAATTATATATATAATTTTTGGGTAGCCCAATTTTTGCCTTTGGTTTAGCTTAGTTTCGCTAGCCAAAAGCACATCTGCCCATTCAGCTTCCAGCAGATTGCCAAGAATATGCCTCCTTTCCACGCGGATTAGTGAATTAACATTCACAGCAATAATTTTTAGAGTTGATTAAACTGCGGTTAACATTATGATTAGAGTGCGGGTTCATCTAGAAACAGGGTCGAATAGGAGGACAGTAGCCACTTGTTCGTCAGTTTTTTTTTTTTTTTGATCTTTTCGAATTTTTTATCAAACGCAGCAACCTGTCCTTGTATGAACGGTAATATTGTTGTTTTATCAGTTTGTACCTCCGCAGTAGGCGTTTTAATGATATTGCGTGATTGTTCTAAGATTGGTGCATTTTTACTCCACCTACGATTTTGGCGTATGACACACCTGGTGCCACGAAGTTGTTGTAAGAGCCAGTTTTCATCCGTTTCTCTTCTTCAACTTGTTTTGTTCTGGCTTCCAACTTTGGTTTTAGTTGTTGGTACTTAGGGCAACCTCTATAGTTATCAAGATGACCTGTGTTGTTACAGAAGACACAGGATAGTTTATTTCTATCCGGGAGCTGTTCTTTGCCCAAAGATATACTTATTTAGACATTTGACCCACCTGAAATTGTGTGTGCATATTGCAATTCGATGCCACATGGCCTAAGCGTTGACTAGGCATACACTGGAATATGCGGTCGAACTTCTTTATTCTCTCCCAACTTATTGTTTGGTGATTAATGTATTTAATATATCTAAGTCCATCAATTTTACTATTGAAAGTTAGAGACACAATGAAGAAAGGCAACTTACGGTTGCGATTTCTAGAATTTGCTGGAGAAAATGGTTCCACACCTGTAAATTTCAAGGTATTGTGGCGGTTCCCGTGAACGCCACTAATCATCTTCCCATTAACCATGTAAAAACTCCCACCTAGAGCGGCCGAAAACCGATAAAACAAGTACTGATTGCTTGCCTAGCAATTAAGCATGTACTTACCTTTTTGTCACCCATCTAAAATGTCTCCTAAACAATATTTTCGCTAATTCAATAGTAGAGACATTTTCCTCGCGGGCATCATGTGCTGGAACGTAATTCGTCGGGCGTATGTTGCATCATCGGAATTCCTAGTAGGAAAGTATAACATTGCGACATTCACCAAGCAACCAACATTGTCCGAACCATATCAGCAAGATATACCCTTACGCGTCAAGATGACACCACATCACCACGATAGACGCGATTATAATGCTATAGAGAAACCCATCGACAAGATGCCCAGTAAAATCAAGCAGCATCCACGGCGGTTGCATTCCACAAAGTGATCGTCAGATCTTCTGGAAAGAACTTTAAGAGAAATAAATATGGTATAAGTATTTATCCTTACATATACGCAGAATTCAAGTTAAATTTATGCACGTAAAATTATTCTAATTGTGATAAGATTATTTTCGCCTTTGTTTATTTTACCGTAAATTAAAAACAATATAATTAAGCAAACAAATTATAGGTTTTATGTAAAAACAAATTAAGTTTAAAATTGGCTATAACTGCATGATATCTTCATAGAAGATAAAAAGGATTACATAGATAAATATACATTTCTATTTATGAGGTCAGTGTCCGTGTCTCATCTATCCAAATTGTAAATCTTTATCATGCATTAAACAAACTAAAAACAAATACAAAGAAACTAACAGAACGAGAGCAAAGGAGAGATTTAAAAAAAAGTAACGTTTAACAGGCTAAACAGTCTTAAATAAGATATTACCATAATTTCTTTTTTTGTTCGTACCGCCATACCTTTTTTTTCTCTCCCTCTCTATTATTCACTTACGCGTTTTAGTCAACAAATTTTTGCCTCGAGACATTGAACATACCTGTAAACCCCTTCTGGGCATCGAGACTTACGATACTTTGCGGTTATATTCGCGGCACCAGTGACCCGACTCTTGCACATTGACCCCACTGACATTCGCCCGGCCCTTTCCCATATCCCCGCACCTTACCTCCTGGCACTTTGGAGCACCAATGCCAGCGAGACTCTAACCTCAACTCCTGGCACTTTGGAGTACCAATGCCAGCGAGCCTTTCCACACCACTCGACTACACTAAACTATCTTCGACTCCTTTTTCACCTCTGTTCGCCGACACTCGACTCCACCCGTTTCACCGCCCTCTAAGACGGTTCATTAATAACCATCAGCTACTACACGTAGCAAACAAACAGTAGGACGGCGGCCCCACCCCACATGCTAGCACATTGGAGAACCAATGCCAGCGATCTTTCTTTCCCCACATGCGGGCACTTTGGAGAACCAATGACAGCGATCTCTAACCACCTCCTGGCACCTTGGAGTACCAGTGCCAGCGAGCCTCTATCCACACCTCCTGACACCTTGGAGAGCCAATGTCAGCGAGCCACATGGGATCTGACTAATTGGAAAATACCACTCGTCGACCCAAAAAAACCCAAACACCACAATGGACCGTACCGCACACATTTTGCCCCTGTCGGCATCACCGCGGAGTGAACGGGTACATTGCCCATTTTTTTATTCTACATAGTACATTTTAATTTATCATTGTACATTTTTCGTTGCCTTTTCCTTTTCTGCGTACATCGCCAGCAGAGCGATCCTTACCCTACCTTTTTATTGTGACTACGTCACTGGGGGCGCGGGGGGGGGGGCGAGTACCGTGACGGTTCCCATTAACCATGTAAAAACTCCCACCTTGAGCGGCCGAAAACCGATGCAACAAGTACTGATTGCTTGCCCAGCAATTAAGCATGTACTTATCTTTAAGTCACCCGCCTAAAGTGCCTCCTAAACCATATTTTCGCTAATTCAATAGCACGAACCACAAGAGACATTTTCCTCGCGGGCATCATGTGCTAGAACGTAATTCGTCGGGTGTATGTTGCATCATCGGATTTCATGGTAGGAAAGTATAACATGCGACATAAACCAAGCAACCAACAATGTCCGGACTATATCAGCAAGATATACCCTTACACGTCAGCCGCACACGCGGAGGAGATGTTTCATCTTTCCCTTTTCATACATGCCCACATCGGTCGGTCATCTGACCGACAAATACATTAAGGCATACGGCTAACGGCCCAAGGAATTCGAGTTCTCATTAATGGAAAATTACCATCGAGAATTCGACTACGTGGAGATGCCGCCAAGATGTGCACGATCAGCATAAATGCTTTAAGCAGTCGCTGATCGTGTAAGCAACAAAATCTCTATGTCGATATAATGGCACCAGCTGCAATCATGCCAGCTAATGTTCCCCTTATGGAATTATTGTATCCACGGTCCGCTTGCTCATGCACAGCATGAGAGTGCGAAGTAACCGCATCTGTGTGTGTGCACATCCTTTCGGTGATCATCTTCTAAGATCATCCCTTATATGGATATCGGGGCGATGGATGAAAATGTTGGTGTTCTGTCGCTTCGGTCGATGTCTTTAATCGCGTTACAGATTCCGTGGAGGCAAGTCGGGCCTCCAAGTTAAATAAGTCGAGTCGAGTATCAGCTAGTGTACGTTGATTAAAAGGGTCCTCCTTCATTTAAATTAACCAAGTTAAAGCCGCAACGGATCGTTTTTGGTTTCTCCAATGTTTTAACTCAAACCTTGTGTATGGTATTTAGATTAAATTAAATAAATTGAACATTCGCGATTTAGTTTCTGTTGTGAATAATCACACCAAGTTATGGATTCTTCAATATTTTAACTAGTGCTAAGAGATTCTGCGTCTTTAATTATAAGTTAGTCGACAGACATCGCATCTGAGTATGTAAGCTGTAGTTTGTGTTCATATTTAATAATATATGAAAAAAAGAGCAACACGGAGTTGTACTTTTTTGAACAGAAAGCAGCGACTGGGTATAGCGGTGAACCTGTGCCCCGGAGGCACCTTACCACTAAGGATTAAATATACAAAATACACACATTGGTACTAGAATGACCACAGTATCGGTTTCGAAGCTTTTTAGTTCTTCGAGCACCTCTTCGGGAGTAAAAGAAGGATCAACTCCTTTGAGGAGCATGGAGACAGTTTTCTCCGATTTAGGAGTGTACGTGTAGTACTCGCTTTTCGATTTCCCCAGTGCCGATTTAATTTTGCGATAACCTTCTAAACCATCGCATGTTAAACCCATCTTTAAATTATTTATACATTTTGTTTTAAAAGTTTTGTATGCCAACTCACCCAATTTTATGAGATCCTCTGCCTCCTTGTAACTAATGTAAATAGAAGGTACTTTCTCCTTTTTTTTTTTGTTTTTTGGCTGGCACCTGCTGAGATAGTTCCTGTCTCCGATTTGGTTGTTGCTGTTGATGTGAAATCTGCGGTTGATGTGATTCCTGCTGTTGAGTTTCCTTAGCTTGTCGTGTTTTCTTTGTATTCGCGGGTTGCTGTTTTCTTTGTTCTTGGTGTGTTGTTGTACCATTTTCGTTTTCCACTGATTCTGGCTCAGATTGTTTTTTAGTTTAAGAACTTCTTCCATTGGTTTATCCAGTTCTTGTTTTTTAAGACCAATCTCATGAATGAGTCTGTTGAGGACCTTGACCTGATTGCTGGCGTTTGCATTTGTTTCGCTAACCGCCAATTCTTGAAATTGGTTTCCAGCCCCTGAGTACTGGGTACTATGGACGTTGTCTTCGCTGTCGCTACTGTCACTCAACGTGTCTGTATACCCATTTTTATTGGCTTTATTGCGTTTGGCCTTTAGATTAGGCTCTGTATTTTGCCTTCTCCGAAGCATCATTTTGGCATCCATTTGATCTACGTCCATATTATGGACCACGTGTTCTCGCTTTTTTTTTATTGCGCGAAGGACAAATAGATTGCGGCCATACGCTCACAATGTTCGCGCGCTCACACGTAAACATCATTCACAGGTTCACACTTAACCTGTTACTCACACACTGATATTTTCACTTTTTTTTCTTCACGACTGTCCGCTTTCGTGCGATCGTGACGACGTTTGCACTGTGACTGTGAAGGAAAAACCCTCTCTACTTATTGTGTTACAGGTCAAGTTTCCCTGAGTAGCATATTTGATGTTCTTGTCTTCTGTTGCTTTCCGATTGCGGGAACATGTATACCGGAAGCGTGTATTTAATCACTGATAAGCCATGCAGTCTGAGGATGTTTAAAGGTGTACAGCGAAGCCACACAAATATCTCTGACTTTACACAGAAATGCATAAAAGAGTTGTCGTTGTTGTACAAAACCCTAGAAACCATTTTTTTAAGTGTGTTGAGCGGGGTTTTTTATTTTACATATTATAGTCTTTGTAGTGCAGGTCATGCTTTTGGCTTAGTTCCGTTTCGAATGCCAAAAGAAATATTAGGGTCTGCAACAGTTTCCCTGAGTTACCATGTCAATGTACTCAATTCTCATAAGTCTGTTAACATTTTCTAGAATAATTAAAAGGATTGATCCAACCGGATATTCATGGTATATCTATAGGAATAGTTTCTCCTAGAATCCAGTGAGGCTTATCTAAATCTCTCTCACCTGTACCCCACATATTGAGGTTTTGATGCTAAGCGTACTGGTTTGTTCGACATGCTGTATAAGACTGAACTGGACCTCGTTTTGGCTTATCCATTTAGTTGGGATTTTGATACGTATATAAAACACTCACATCCCGATTTTCCCAATACTACTATACTAATACTACTCCTACTAGTTATTGGCATATAGAAACCAGAAATTTCTTGATGACTTCATTGACATGTGCTCACTCCCCTTCGACACTTCGACTTCTCATCCAACCTCCTCAAGGTCGTGACTTACATTGTTCTCCTATTTTCGTAGCGGTCTTACCACAGGTCTCTCTCCCGTCAAGATTTCTACGTACGGGTACGTCGTTGCCCATTCTCGATACACGTCCGGCCTTATATAATCTTCGCGACCTGATTATTCACTATTGTAGGTTTGGGGTATAGCTCTTCCAATTCGCGGTTGTGAAGTTTTGTCCATTGTCCTGCCTCTTCATCTTATTTACAGCTAAAGACACTTCTTAAAACTTCATTCTCGATTTCGAGTCTCGCATCCGTATAAACCATTTCGTATGATTGTGGTTCTATAAATACATAGCTTTAAATTACGTGACAGCAGTTTCTATTTTAACAGTTTGCTGAGAGCGTAGCAACTAGCGTTTTCAGAACGCAGTCTTTTGTTAACTCTCTTGGTCATATATTACTGGCCGTCAGCATTGTTCCTAGATATTTAAACTCTTTAACGTTTTCAAATATCATTCCCTGGCATTCACTTGCATACTGGCCGTCAGAATGGTTTTCAGATACTTAAGGGGAATTTCTCATCAAGAAGTTTTAAAAAATGATTTATAATTTTTTTTTCATTTCTTATTAACTTATAATGTGTATAATAAGTCCTCAAAACCGTTTTTTGCGAAAATAATATTATTAAGAAGTTACACCATAACGAGGTTTTTTATTTTTCACTTCGAGGCGTCTTGTTCAGTAGGCTCTCAAATGTATACTAACAGAGTGTTAACTCCCGAATCGCAGTGATTCCTCGTTGTATGAGGGAAGAGCGTGGAGTATGTTGTCTTTTTCCTTTTTCACTTTATCAAACGTTTTCTGTTTTAATTCACTTTATTCAACTTGAAAACACACTTTAATATTTCGAGCCTGCTGCTCGTCATCGCGTCTAAAAATACAATGCCATGAGAAAATTAAGAAAATGAATGAAGTCGAACCTGCAAAATGTCGTCTTTTCCTTATGGTACCTGAGATCCCAAACACATGAGCGTTGTTTGGCCAATCATAATCGAGCAGCTGCTCCGGTTGCTCGATATTGGTTTTTAGCTTGGGGTGCAAGGGTTTGTTATTCTTAGTAGCTGCTGGCTGCACGCTTTGATTTCAGAATCGTCACTTTGAGCAGTTGCCATATTTGCTTGGTGACGATTCAGGAATCGTCATATTAGACAACCGCTATTGCAGCTGCTATGTATATATGGTGAAGATTCGTTTCCCATCAAAAACTATCTTTGATCAAGGTGCGATATGCCTTTTTTTCCTTTTTTTTGTACGAAGGCGAAATTAGCGTCACTCAAACGTGTGTAGCTTATAAATGAATATACGAAATGTCATGAAACTTCACACATAAACTAGTGACTAGCTCTCGAAATGAACCATGCCCATTTTTCAGTGGCATCACCCATTGAAAAATCCCAAGACTTTTCAGGCCATATAGTGTAAATTTCACGCATCAAAACTTCCCAACGAAGCGCACGGGTATGCTGGCCTAATCGCCTTCTGGGGGTTCTCTATATTACACGGAGAACCAACCCACTATTTCAACCCAATTTCGCCTGCTAACAGCGCACCACCTCAACCTAATCCCTTCCGTCGGCTATTTCACCTGAAAAAAGATATATCCCGAAAGGACGCATGGCCTGGATTCATTATTGTATGCAGATAATGCATAATTGAATTCAGCTCCTTCTAGCCAGAAGGCAGCATAAACTCCATGAGATTTCCACCGGAAATCACAATTTCATGTTGGTTAGCAACAGCAAAGTCTAACCAAACGACGCTGTTGCATCATCGCACAACGGCTTGGGTTATCGAATTCTTTTAATTTGTTCCCACGTTAATATATTTCCAAGCCATTGCAGCGTTCCTTCGACTTCCCCCAGACATGCCATTCGCTGGGGATCAATAAACTCTTTAGTCAGGTGAATAGCCCAAAAAATATTTTCATCCATTTCTATTTCCGCTTCTCTGAGTGCATTGCACTCTGAGATCAAAACAATATCGAAAATGGGTCACTCGGTCACCATTGATTTCGCGGTCGTTGCATGCAAAAAGCAAAGTCATCCCCGGGATCCTTGCGCTCTTCGTTTCGGTTCTCGCATTCTCTCTAGTCCATCGACTATTGAATTAACCCACAAGAGTTTATTCACCCCGATGGGTGGAGAAAATGAGAGAATGGTCGACCGTTGAATAGAACCAGCAGTCAATTTTCATCCCTGATTGACACCAGTCGAGTCGTAACCACGGAAGTGCACACACCCCTATTAGAACAAAGTCTCTGCACGGGTGCAAAAACAGTCCTTACCAAGTTAAATCCTTAATTCCGCATCTGTCGTCTGTTAAATTTACATAAATTAGAACCAATTAATAAAGCGACAAACAGTGTCGTGAACATACCCAAGAAAGAATTAAATATTCCCAGTGCTGCAGCAGTCAAATTTCATCCCTCAAGGAGAGAAGTCGCATTTTATTAAACCCGGAGTGCTGTGCTGCTGAATCGAATTTTTGTTCCCCCTGTTGGTCTGCTGTGGAAGTATAAAATAATTTGAAAAGACATTATAAAGAAATCGATGGTCGTGATTTGTAATATTCAAACAATATTAATTAAATTAGTGATACTGTGAAACAAGATCAAGAAGGAAAGTGATCCTGTGTGATGATTCATAATTAACGAAATTGATAGACGTTTTTAAACATATAGATAAGATAAACTTAATATTGGAAGTGCTCTATTAATGACTTACAAAAAAAGGAAATAAAAAAACATTAACAATAAAACTTTCCCAGTGAGTTTTCATTTATGCTTTATTCCTTTTGGTGAACAATTTTCGTCGGAACATCGTTGGGGATTTAAGTGAATCAGTGCCCCTGATGGCACAATTATTTTACTCACAACCTCACCAAGACGTGTTTGACCTGATGGCTTTCTGGTGAAACATAATACCTCTCCTGCTACTACTGGTCAATTGCTGGGTTTAAAGAGTCCAAATATTAACAGTAGAGATAAGACTTTAGTGTTTGACTATACGGAAATATCTGATAGTAAATGAATCCTCCCCAGCCCTACCAAAAATACAACAAAACTTTTTGGGCTAGTAGTTCTGGTTTGGCCACCGTTTGAGGCGCTTTAACGCGCTTTATTCACAATCGTCGCCACACAACATTGCCGTATGTGACTCATTTCTCATCCCCAGTCACCATGCGTTTACGAAATGGATCGATTTCGTTCCCTTTGAACACCACTGCGTTTAAAGAATTTGGATTCCTCTTGTTTTTTTCTGTCAATTCGTGGGCACATCGACATGTGGGGGTTCTCTATACTACATGGAGAACCAGCCCACAATTTCATACCTTATTTCGACCGCTTTCAGCGCGTCATTTCTACCCTTATTCCTCTTATAAGCTGTTCCACCTGTAAATCATGTTAAACGGACGCATAGCTAAACTCATTATTCTATGCAGATAATGCATAATTGGGTTTAGCTATCTTTTCGCCATACGGCAACCCCATTTCGCTAACCCATGAGATTTCTACCAGAAATCGCATCATGTCGGTTAGCAACGGCATAGTCTGATCAAACGACCCGGTTGCATAATCATGCAACTGTGGGGGTTCTCTATATTACTTGGTGAACCAGCCCACGATTCAGCAAAGCAACAACAAGTCAAAGCAAACGACGCCGTTGCATAACCATGCAACGGCTGGGGTAATTCCAAATTATTCGAGTTTGGTTTTCATGGTAAATTACCCAAGCTAATTTGGCATCACTTCGGATTTTCTTCAGATCATCCATTCGCTTGGCATCAACGATCTCATTTTACAGGTGAATAGCGCAAACTACATTTTCATCTTCTCCATAATTCTGTCTTTCCATAGTTCGATGTACTCTGAGATCACCGCAATCACCGCACTAGGTCAGTGGATCTGTCTCAGACGCCGCATTAATACATACACACCAAGCCAGATCAACCCTAGGTTATTGTGCTTTCCTTTTGATTTCTTGATCCTTTCTACGCGCATCGGCGTCGAACGAATACGCAACTACTTATCCACCTCGATGAGCGTGGGGAATTGAAGGATGCACAAGAGAGCACGATTATCATTGGCTGATCGTTGTGTAAAAGCAGAAATCCCAATTTCCATCGCTAATTCCAGTCAGTCGCTATCCAACCACTAGCGCCGGAGTTCACGCCGCCGCGATTCGTGAAATCAATCGTGAGTTAATACTTAATAATCAAGAGCTTCATAGTGCACTAGCTAAATCGAAACGCGAAATTTGCTATTTAAATTCGTTGCTTATAGAGCAACGAGAAAAATATTCTCGGCTGAAGAATCGTTTTGTTGCTGAAATACAAAAAGTTACAAGTGTATAATTAGAGATAAACTTAGTATAAAATAAAAATAACAAAAAATGCAATCAAAATCAGTGCCTTCTATTTTCTCCTGTTCTTTACTTTGTGTTTGGGATGATTGATATTATTTATCCAGTGACGTCGTGGGGAAGAAAGTGAATCTGTGCCCATGATCGGCATAATGCTTCTTAACCCCCACACAACCGCTGGGGAAATTATCAAAGCATTTAATTTAGTTCCCATGATCAGATTTCCCTAGCCAATCCGGCGTCCTATTCACTGTGTTCAGACACTCTATCCGCGGGGGATCAATGAACTCTTTTCGCGGGTGAATAGCATCAGCTAAATTTTCCTCTCCTTCACAGTTCTGTCTTCCTACAGTTCAATGCACGCTGAGGTCACCACATTCACCGAATTATGTCAGTGGGCTACTTTGTAAGTTGCATTGATTCATGCACACACAGCCAAACCCACCGCGTGATCATAGTACTTTGTGTTGCTGTTCTCTCATTCTCCATTGTTCGTCGACTATCGAATTAACCGATGTATTCACCACACATCGACGGGATGTGAGAGAATACAATGAGAGAGCAGAAATATGATCAAAAAATTAAATTACCCATCTTCATCCCTTTTTCAGTCAGTCGTTACTCAATCACATCGCGGGCAGTCACACCGCCGCTCGAGTCTAAATTGTAATTACTGCAGTTGCCAGTCTGTCACATCTCAATCATCATCGTGCTAGGTCACGCTGCCCACAATTATCTAAAACGCCACCCAACATACTCGCCGCAGTACTCTCAAAATGTTTTTAGTTCCTTGTGTATTATTGGCCAAATCGTACTTTTACAATAGTTACGTTGTTTCGTGATTCCTTCCCGTGTAAATGTAATATTTTTGGTGCACCACCGTGCTTCCGGTTCCCCGGGAAGAGTGGGCTACCGTAGTTGTCCTTCATGGATGTGTCGATCTCTTCTATACACTTTCCGCGTACTAAACACGCTAAACACTCGCAAAAACAAACACTTCAGTTTCTTTCTACAGCTGATTTTATTTTTAGTTTAAAAATACTAATTTACATTAAACTTATATTATTTTTTGAGGAGGTCTTCTCCTGATGCGCGCTACACCCAGACTCCTTCAAGCGACTCCTTCAACTCTCGAAAATTCAAATCCTCAAATATCTTTATCTTCTTTCGAAGGTCAAGATGCATCGCCACTTATCGTTTGATCCTTTATTGGGGTTTTTATTTGTATTAGCCATCTGGCTAATGCAAACAAGAATTTTCGTGCATTTCAAATAGGTAGCACAAGATCCGTGGAAATTGGTTGTTAGTTTAGGATCTGGGAATCCGTGTCTATTAGCTAGTCATAAAACATCTGGTATCCGTTTGGATGTTTATTATTGCAAGAATTGTGTGTCGGCGTATCGAATAGATATGCCATTGTTTGGACACATGCACTTTTAGGTTTTGGATCTTGTAGGTTTTTTAGGTGCTAATTGCTTTTAGCATACCTGAGAAAATAATGCATTATGCTGTTTGATTTTAGGAAATTGAATCGAACAAATGCATTAAATTGAATAAATAAATGTGAATTCAATAAATGAGAATTTGAACGTTTAGTTCGATTTGGTTACAATGTCATGTTTGGAATATCAAGTGGATTTTCTTATAGGTGGGAGGCAAATGTAATATGGGAGAAAAATGTAATGTGGGAGAAAAATGGTAGGGCTTCTTGGAGCACTACATAAATACAAATACAAGTCCTTCCATTTGTTGTATTCCAGAATACTACCCTTTATTAAATTTAACACTGAATCTCCTTACACATCCTTAAAAACTTCCCTTAACATATATTACATTCTCACTTAATACATTCCATTCATAAATATTCACAATATTCTATATCATTTAATAACATGCACATTTAATAACCTGCACCTTTTTGTTCATTCAAAACATAGTAACTTTGATTTTCGTCCAAATTTTATTCAAGTTAAAAGTCACAGAGACTTTGTTAAAATTTGTTTTGTTCATGTTATAATTTCCAGTCAATTAGAACATAATGTTCTATAGGTAGAGAAAAAAATCATTTGAAAAATCAGTGTGAGTTTGGAGTTGAGTTCAGTTAGTTGGTTGCCAATCAAAGAGTTGGGGAAGTTGAGGAAGAGAGTTGAGTCAGATCAGTTAGTTGACTTTGAGTTTAAGTTTGAGAAAAAGTAAAATTGAGTTCAGTCAAGTTAAATATATATTATAAATATAGAATACAATATAGTAAAATATAAAAGAGTGAATAAATGAGTTTTGGAATTATAAGTTCTAATTGAAGTTGAGTTCTAGAGTTTTTAATTGAGAAAAGGAAGTAAAGGAATAAAAGAAAGGTCCCCGCTCTTCCCTCATCAGAGGAAGCACGGCGCCGGACATCAACACATTTAAATCTAGTGATAATTTATTTTAATGTGAAATAAAAGAAACCATTATATTAACATATAAAGAAAAAAAACGAACAACTAAATTAAATCAGTGCCTACTAATTTCACCTGCTCTTTCCTTTGTGTTTGGATTTTTGATATTATTTATCCAGTGACGTTGTGGGGAAGAATGTGAACCAAGTGCCCGTGTCAGGTGCAATACTTCTTCACCCCCACTGTTTCTTTTCAATCCAGCTTTATGCAAATATTTTGAAACTATTTGATGTTTAATCTTTGGCTCCTCGATGATGTTACGATTGCTAACGTTTCAGCTTATGAAGACTCTATCAACATTTCCAATAGAAACGACTCAAACTATGGGTAATTTTTCTCAGACAGTTTTGGGATCATCAACAGCATTCAAAATTTGAACCGATAGGTTTGTATTTTTGCCTTTTTCAAAGCAAAATTGTAAACGATATCAAATCTTGTGATATTTTATAGTCTACAACCGACAAATGAGTTTTCCCTATATGTTGAGGAGCGTGGAGCTTTTTCCTTACCGTGTAACTAACAGTCGAGAGGTATCTATTTCTCGTGGATTTACTCCGTTCGCTGATTATCGTAGTGTTTGAATAATATTACAGCGCATGCAAAGAAACTTTAATTATCGAAATAGATAACAAGGTGATGACAGTAAATGTCAAAAGGTCATTACGAGGGTCATAGGGTAAGCCGATAAAAACTAATTACTACCCGGAATGCAAACTATCATTCACTTAGCCTCTGGACTGTGTATACAGTTGCAATGAAGAATATTCAAAACTCGCTCCACTCAATTAGTCGAGACTAGATTGAATTATAATAAAGCCATATTAAGGTAAAATGTAGTCACGATTTACCCAGACAAATCGCAAAGCTACTGCATTGTGGCTATTTAAATTTTTCATCGGGAAAAACCGACGAGTTGTACTTATGACAGTTATGACGAGTCCGCAATTTTCTCCGAGAACTTTTATTTCACTTACAATACACAACAGGTTACCTCAGTCGCTTCTATCAAATTTCTAACCTCTTAATAAATTTTCTATCGGTGCGCGATAAATAAAACTTCGTTTAAGTGTTTTGTGAATACAAGCGAGATTCTACAATGATTTGTCATAAAACAATTAAAGAAGCGTCAGAGTTTTATATCTACGATCCGAACGTCATGTGGTGTAATATCGAGCGTCATGCGTTCAATTGTATCAAATGCGACAAGTAATCCAAATAAAAAAGTTACCATTTATGAAACTCTCTGATAGTTTGTACACGATACTCAGACCGTGTAAGACGCGGGCATTGGCTGCCTGAGCAGAGGAGTAATTGGCGTCAGACGCACGTAAATTAATATCAATTGAATAAATTCTTTGGCGCTAAAGCCGTGCCCCATTGTTGGACTCCCAGTTTTATGACTGCATCTGAATGGTTTAATTGTTCATCCCAAGTAAAATATTTACAGTTAAGTCAGATTAAGAATTGTCTTGGCTTTGAGTGGAAGTTATATAAACAATCGATCAGATTACTTTATCATCATAATTTTTTATAATTAAGCATATATTAGCACAATAGAAACGTCACAACTTTCATGCGAATTTTTGAAATGGGTGATACACAAATGACATTCAAGTTGTGCTCTGATTTGAATCCTCTATTCACAAGATCGTAGTTGAAAATTGTTAAGCGATAAAATACCAATGAAAAAATATAACCTTGTAAAAGTGCTTATATCACAATATAGTCTCCTCATTTAACTCGGTGCGCATTTCGCAGCGATCTATAACAGTTCCTACATATTGAAAGCAACGAAGTCTTCAAAATGTTCATTATCAAAACGTATCTTTATTGTTGAGAAAATGTTTAGTATCGACCCATTTTTTGTGTTTATGTGTGGAAAGAGAAAATAATTCGACCAGGGTAAATCTGGCGAATAAGATGAGGGAGTAAGTAATTCGAGATTTAAATGATTCATTTTGTCCATCGCGATCACAGATTTGTGAACAGGTTTTCATGAAATAACCTTCTTTTGCGAAATGTGGTCAAATTATTCATCAATGAGGATGGTGATTGGTCCTTCTTTTTGACAATAATCAATGAAAGTTATCCCATGCATAAGTCAAAAAACTGATCTCAGCAGCAAATGGAATATAATTCGCCTTTTCGGGAACCATTACTCTCCTTACAATCATTCGGTAAAGGCAGCCACAATAAACCTTTGCTTTATACGTGATTTTGTTGTGGCCCTTCTCACAGGGAGCGTGTCTCCTTGTCCTGAAAAGGATGAATGATCTCTTTAGACTGCTCCTGAGGGGACCCGTTGTAGTCGCCACCGTGCTTACTTAGACCTGAGCGAAGAGTAGAGACCGATTGTTGAATACGGTCCAAATATTCCAATAATAAGACAGTATCAATATATGATACGAGTAGAATTTACATTTGTATTCATTTATTAATTTTAAATTAATTTTAGTTTAGTTTAGATACATTTATTGGCGTCCTTACACCTAGGACGCCAATTCAGACTGATGCTCGAATAAAAAACAAAAACAAAAAAATGGGTTGGCGAGAGGGCCGACTTTAGCGAGACAAGGACAGATGTGTCCTTCATCTTGTCCCTGGCTTCTGGTCATCTTGCGATAACCAGAATCACCCGTATCCGTGGGGATGTTGGGCTCGGTCTCGCGATATCTGAAAAGAAAAGAAAAAAGGGGGGGTATCCAATGATGGTGTGGACAGTGTTAGTCCAGGGGTTCTCTAACTACTTGTATAGTGGGATGGTGGGAAAGAAATCATACAAGACCGGTAGGTCTTGAGTGCGGTAGTAAACGCAGATCACGTCTTTGGCGTCTGATGATCTGCGCTTTGGTCGGTGTGTGTATGTTTGTGCCGTCTTGTACTGTGCCTCCGTGTGTGTGTGGTTTATTAACAGTAGACCATGTGGGATGGATCCAGGAACCCTCTAATACAGAGGGGAATGTTGTTGGGAAGGGTGCTTTCTTCAGTTTTGTACTGAAGAAGAAATTTTGGTGGTCTGATCCGAAGACATCGAGAGAGAGAAGGGTGAAGAACGCAAGAGTCCCGTACAAGTAGGTTCGCGCTGTTCTGAATGCTTTCGAGGTGCTTGTATGCTAATTGTAGCAAGCACTCGTCGATAGGGGTAATGGAGGCGTCTTCGTATAGGTGAGAGTTGGGGTAATGACGACCGTCAGGCCTTCTAGAGTAATTGGTGCATCTTCTGAGGAGTTTCCTTTCGAAAACTCGAAGTCTTTCCATTTGGACCGAAGATATACGGGACCATATGGGAAAGGCGTATGATATCCCGGGTCGGATTAGCTGCTTATATCAGAGAAGCTTAACTTTGGTGTCAACTTTGTTGCTCCACTTCAAGATGTTGTGCAGTTGCTTAGACCGACCGAGGCCCCTTTGGAGAATGTGGGTCACATGTTTGATGAAATTAATTTTTGGGGTATAAAAGACCCCAAAGGGATCCTCGATAATATAGTGGTTAGTATACCCGCCTGTACCGTGGGAAACCGAGGTGAACAAAGTAAATACAATGTCGATGAACGGCACTTGTATCGACGAAGCCAAGGGACTATCAATCCTCTGCGCTCGAATTAAATCGACTCTTGATTCGAGCGGTAGCGGCGTCAAAAGATCCGATAATGAAAAGCACGATGTTCAAGCACAAGCAAATCGATAAAGCCACATGGATTTCATCCGACGGCGTAACGCGTAACCAAATAGACCACTTCTTCATAGACAAAAGACACCACTCGAATATCCTTGACGTAAGATCATATAGAGGAGCAGATTGCGACTCCGATCATCTTCTAGTGATGAGCAAAATTAGGAGTCGGCTCGCACCAAACCCACATGGGCAGTCACGAGAGACGAGCAAAAAGTTCGAAAATGATAAACTAAAAGACCTGCGCAAAAGGGTTGAATATCAAGATGAACTAACGAATAGATTTAGCATTATAGAAAATTGGGGCAGTGAGGAAGAGGAAACCAATAATGTGGGCCCTAAATGGGCATCGATCAGAGACGAAATCAAACAAACAGCCCAAAAGGTATTAGGATTTAAAAAAACAATCAAGTCCAAACCTTGCTTTGACGATGAGTGCAGGACGAAGATCGAAGAACGTAAACTCCTCAGAGTGATCCACTTAGAAAAATATGATGAAGTCAACGCAGAAAGATACGCGACGATTCGGGAGAAGGAAACTTTTCAAACGCAAAAAACGCGAATGGGAGAAGACTTGGAAATAATCCCAGAAAATGGCAGAGCAAAGAATATCAGTGGTAGATATGCCGCCATAAACTCAATTAGAAATGGGTACCGCACGAGAGCCAAAGTAATTCGAGACACAAACGGCTGTCTGGTTACAGAAACAAACAATATCGTGACAAAATGGAACCATTACTTTGAAAACCTGTTCAATGTACGCACCCATCAACCATAAATAAACGCACCAGACGTACATACAGCTGAGCCCCAGATCCAGAGCCCTCTTTCAACGAAGTTGTAGACGCAATAACTCGATTGAAAAACAACAAAGCTCCCGGAGTCGACTGCATACCGGCAGAGCTTACGAAGAATGGAAAAGAGGCAACCGCTCGAAAGATCCACCAACTGATTAAAACAGTATGGGATAAGGAAGTCACTCCAGAAGAATGGAAAACCTCAATAGTCGTCTACATTTTCAAAAAAGACGACAGATCTGACTACGAAAACTACAGAGGAATATCATTGCTCCCAACCACATACAAAATACTAACAAATGTCATATTGGCGAGAATCACACCGTACCCAGAAGAAATGGAAGACTACCAGTGTGAATTCCGTAGAACCCCGTCAACAAGCGACCAAATGTTCACAGGTAGGCAACTGCTGGAAAAGAAGTGGAAATACAGAGAGACGGTTCACCAACTGTTCGCTGACTTCAAAAAAGCCTACGACTCAGTCGCAAGGCAAAGACTCTACCATATTGTAGTTGAGTTGGGAATCCCGAAAAAATATGCCACCCTCATTCAAATCTGCATGAACGAAAACAAAGGGCGACTTATAATAGAAAACCACCTCTCAGAACCATTTGAAATGCACGACGGACTAAAACAGGGAGATGGCCTCTCACCATGTCTCCTCAACCTTGTCCAGATCATCCCTGAACGAGGTCACACAACTGCTCGCGTATGCGGATAACATCGCGGTTTTGGGCGATAATCTGCAAACTGTAAGTAAAAACTGTGAATTCATCATACAAGCGTTAGAAGAGGTGGGCCTAAAAATAAATGAAGACAAAACAAATTGCAGGATTACGGTGAGACCAAGTGGACCTCAGGGAACACATATAAACGTCAGAGACAAGATATTAGAAAAAGTTAAAGAATTTAAATATCTAGGAACTATGCTGACGGCCAGTAACGAAACGTCGAAGGAAATTAACAAAATACTGCATTCCGGCAACGCTAGTAGGCACGCAGTCAGTAAACAGTTAAAATCCAAACTGTTATCACGTAACATAAAGCTCCGTGTCTATAGAACCATAATCACACCAATTGCTCTATATGGATGCGAAACATGGGCTCTCACAAAACGGGAAGAAAACAAATTCCGCGTATTCGAGAATAAAGTTTTAAGAGGTATCTTCGATGGTAAATATGACGAGGAGGCAGTGTGGCGGTTCCACGAACTACACAAATTTCCTATAGCACAATCTATTGCATACCCCCAACGCAACATTGAATTCAATGGTCAAACCCAATCGAACTAAACGTTCAAATTCTCTAACATTGAATTCAATTCAATTTCATCCAATACAATTCAATTGCCTAAAAGCAAACAGCATAATGCATATCTTCTTATATATGCTATTCTTATGTATGCCTCCAAATCTCCTACAAGATCCAAAACGTAAAAAGTGCACGTGTACAAACAAAGGAATATTCGATCCGCCCACACACAATTGTCACAATCATAAACATCCTAATGCATATCTTCACATGCCAGATGTTTTATGACTTGTAAATGCACCAATCTAGAAACCGATACCCAATTTCCACGGATCCTTTGTTACCCAACTGAAGCGCACAAAAACTCTTGTTGTTATGAGCCAGATGGGTTACACAAACAAAACTCCAAGAATGGATCAAGAGATAAGTGGCGATGCGTCTGGATCTTTGAAAGAAGATAAAGATACGAGGAGTAGAATAGGGAATTGAAAAGAAGAAAAAACGTTTAGAACGGTCGTCATAGAGGACTCTCACAAGGAGTTTTAACGGTTCGATATTCAAATGAGAAAAACGAAAGATTAGTCTACTCCGAGCCACACAGTCGTCACAGAGAACTTCACCGAGGAGGTAGTCCGCGCAGCACGATAAAACGGGGAAGTAATGTTCGCCCAGTTTAAACATAGTAAAAATAAGTAACGCGACTTAACCTTAATTGTAATTATACTGTGTTCGAAAGTTATTAACTTAAGTGCGGGCAGTCAATAAGGAGATTGACACGGTTTCTCATCGTGAAACTTTCGCGGAATTCAAACGTGTGCCATTTTTAGTTCACCATCCTTTTGTTTACGGTGTAAAAATATAAAACGAAGAGTTAACAAAAAAAGACAAAACAATTAAACTGTGACACAGATTGTAAATTCTGGCCACACCATTGGCATAAACAAAAAGATATAAAGAAAATAAAGAAACGTAGCCTGTAACAATTCAACTGTGTTTTATTGTTTGGCTGTATTCTTTCCGTGTTTAATTTGTGCCGTTTTCGCTCCAGTGTGTTTCTTCCGTATGTGCGGAGAGTGTTCGGCGGAACACTCCCACATAATTTAGAGATTAACTATCAAAGACCAAAAAGCCTTCCGCCAAAGCAGGGCAATGTAGGAAACTCCGCCACCACGAATTGGAAGAGCTATACCACAAACCTACAATAGTGAAAGTAATCCGGTCGCAGAGATTAAGTTCCGGCCGGACATGTTGCGCGAATGGGCAACGATTGAACCGTGCGTAGAATTCTTGACGGTAGACCAACGGGAAAGTGACCGGTAGGACGGCCGCGACGAAGATGGGAGGACAGTGTTAGGTTTGACCTTGAGGAGATCGGATCGGCTGGTCAAGTGTGAAAGGAGAGTGCACAGGACAGGGAACGATGGCGGCTCGAGTCGGTGAAGTCGTGAACTTCCGGGTTCCTACAGGCCAATAAATAGTAATAGTAATGATTGAATGGGAAAAAGTGTGTGAAAGGATTTTTGGTATGCTGTTCTTGCATGCATGTGCACAGATGTATGTGAAAAAATGTGTTTGATATGATTGAATGGGAAAAAGTGTGCGAAAGGATTTTTGATGTGAATTGGGTTGTAGGGAAGAAAAAGCGGAGAATGTATGGGGGAGAGAAAGGGTAGGGGTTCGTGAGCACTACACAGGGTTAGTTCGAATATTCTCTAATTACTTGGACCGAAGGATGGTAGAAGGGAAATCGTACAAGATGTAGCCTTTGATAATCTGTGCTGTGATCGGTATGTGTGTGTATTTGTTCCACCTTGCCCTGCGCGTGCGTGTGTGTGGCGTGTTAACAGTAGACCCTATGAGGTGGGTTCAGGAGTCCTCTATTATAGAGGGGAATGTTGTCGGTAAGGGTGCTTTCTTCAGTTTTGTACTGAAGAAGAAATTGTGGAGGGCGGTTCCGAAGAAATCGAAGGAGAGAAGGGTCAAGAACGCAAAACTCCCGCACAAGTGGGTTCTCACTGTTCTGAGCGCTTTCGAGGTATTTGTATGCTAATTGTAGCAAGTACTCGTCAATAGGAGTAATGGATGCACCTTCATATATGTGAGAATTAAGTTAATGGTGGACGTCAGACCTACTAGAGTTATTGTTGCATCTTCTAAGGAGTCTCCTTTCGAAAACTCGAAGTCTTTCCATTTGGGCCGAAGATATACGGGACCATATGGGAAAGGCATGATAACCATATGGGAAAGGTATGATATCCCGGGTCGGATTAGCTGCTTATAGCAGAGAAGCTCAACTTTGTTGCTCCACTTCAAAATGTTATGTAGTTGCTTAGACCGACCGAGGGCCCTTTGTAATATTTAATCTGCACACTCAAATAGTAAAGGGAACAAAACGGGGTACTCACAGTTTTCCTGTTGGCTAGATGTTTCTTATCCTGTTTCTCGCCTGGGTCCACCGGATATCTCCCTTGCAACGCAATGGGTGTCTTTAATTGGAGTTTTCCTGCTGGCTCTAAGTTTCTTATACTCTTTCTCGGCTGGGTCCAATGGGTATCTCCCTTGCAACACAATGCGAATCTTTAATTGCAATTTTCCTGCTGGCTAGATGTTTCTTTGAATGGGGTGAATATTGACCAATTGTTATAAATTAATTTAAATAAAACACCATGATGCGAATGTTGAATTGAATTGGTATATTTATGAAATAATAGCTCTTTTTAGTTAACACACTCTTCACGCACTAATACCCGAATAACACAAACTTGAATGAAAAAGAAATACGTAATACTAATCTTTAATTGGATTGGAATCCTCCTTTCTTTAACTTCACTGCTCTTGCCAAAAACCTCTAACACACAATAAAAGTCAAAAACTGTTAACAACCATCTTTTTTTTTCATTGCTCTCCCCCTTTCGTTTATTCCCCGTTCTCAGTTTTCCCGTTGTCACAACGAAAGTTTAACTCCGACGATGATCAATTTCGAAACCATTCGAAGATATCATCGCCGGGTAAAACTGGGTTTTTGCACCAGCTATGTGATTCTGGTTTTCAATTTAAGTTTTATGGTTTATATTGGTAATGTTAAATGTAATTTAATATTTTGTGTATTGTGTGTTTAATTATGTGTAATTGTACATTGTATTTAAGTTTAAATTTAAATTGTGATAATTGTTTGTAATGTATGTGTTTAATTTTTTAAATTGTTTAACTGTTTTATATGTCATGTAGTTTTATTTATTTTTTAATGTTCTCTCGTTGGGACAAAGGTGGTGGGGAAGTTACTGTTGTACTTCTGGTTTCGGGGAGTGTGTGTCTTAATCCTTAAAAGGACTAAGAGATCTCTTATAAAAGTTCCCGAAAACCAGTCGCACAACAGGGTACGTTTGCCGTGCTTCCTTTGAGTCCAAAGGGAAGAGCAACGTCCTTGGATATGGGTCGAATGTCCTTTTCTTCTTTTGGTCTTCCAGGCCAGGTGAAATGAAAAACCGGGTGTTTTAGTTTTCAGATTTTATTTCTCTCCTCCAGGGACAAGATACGAATTTAAACTGCGGCCCGGAGATCACGAAACCATTCCTTTATAAAGGAAAAGGAATCGAAAATTGTATCTCAAAGATACACATTTTCGTGCAACAATCTCGATCTTTTGGATATTTCGAGCGAGATGTTGTGTTTACACAAGATAAGAAATCAATTTCTTGAATTCTTACGAAACCATTACGCAGATGTGTGAATGTATCTGCTTTTGAGTTTTTGTTTGTTCAACTCAATGGAATTTTTAGGATAGAGATAACAATCTCTGAATTTTGGATTTGGGTGATGCTGTGGAGCAAATATAGAACAATAAACGAATATTGGATTCGTTTATTGTGAATTTTAATTTTAATTTTGATTCTGGATTTAATTATGCCGTGGGGGCAATTGTTATGCGATAAACGAATGTTTGATTCGTTTATTGCGAATTTTGGATAATGTTTGGGTTTTTTCAGGTTTTGATAGGATTTTGGATTAGGAATGGGAGAAAAAGATGGTAGGGCTTTTTGGAGCACTACATCCTCCCCTCCTTGAAAAAAAGAAAATTGATCTTTATGAGATTAATTTTCTGGAAAATGGTGTGATTGGGAATAAGGATGATGGTATCGTGATTCCGTTACATGTGCCTGATATTTTCTAACATAGTAGCTTTATGTATACAATATTTATTATAAGTGTGTAATTTTTGTTCTTTGTTTTTTTTCTTAATATTTATGTATTCGTATTTATGGTCGTGTATCCAAGTTTCCACAATGGTTATTTATATAATAAAAATATTTTCTTTTGAAATTTTGTACAAATATAATTTTGTTTTTAAGATTTGAATTTTCTTAGTATAGGTGTGTTTAACAGTAATTGTTGGTTATCCAAAATAAAGTTTTCTTATATAAATTATTTTATTTTGAGTTAATGGTATATTCATTTAATTTGGTTTTGGTTATATGTACAATAGACATTTGGTTTTAAAATTTCATATAATTTGTTTTTTTTTCATGTTGATTAAACATTGTATTAGAAGGAAACATTTGATTCTAAAAATTTTCGTTTTGATTTAAAGTAAATATTTTCTTATTTTCTGAGTATACGTTTTAATTGTATACTGTTTTATAATTATATAAGTATTTGAATTCATTATTTTAACATTATTTCGTATTGTAGCTTTTGGGTTTTTTTTTTTCTTGTTTTGGTGTATTACAAGAAATTTTTATTATTTACATATTTTATCTCTTTTTTTTTTTTTTTTTTTTTTTTTTTAAGGTTGTCTATACATATATACATTTGCCTTCCTTCAACCTTTATTTTATTTATTTTGGGTTTCTTATTTGTGATTGCCTAATCCACAAATGGTTTTATATTATTGTTGTGGACTATTCGGGTTCCTTTTCCTATTCTGAGGATTGAATTTTCTTCGGATAGGATCTTTACAATTTCGTAGGGGCCTTTCCACAGGGAGGTTAGTTTGTTAGGTCTTGAGTGATTCTTTAATAGAACCTTGTCGCCAACATTAAATTTCTTACGGCCTACTTTTTGGTCGTAGTATGCCTTAGATTTTTGTTTTTTCTCTATCAGTATTCCCTTTGCGGTACGATAACCATGTTGTAATCGCATTTTTAATTCATTTGCGTAATGGTCGTAGTTATAAGAGCTTTCGGGGTTTTGTCTGAGAGAACTGGGTATTTCGGCTGGGAAACCATATAGTAATTCATGCGGCGTGTAGCCTGTGTTACTGTGGGGTGTAGTATTATACACAAACATTGCGTACGGTATCCAGGTGTCCCAGGTGAGAGGATCCTGGTTTACATAGTGGCGGAGGTATTCCACCAGAGTTCTATGGCTCCGTTCTAGTGCTCCATTCGTTTGTGGATGGTAGGGTGCTGTGTTTAGTTTTCTCATTTTAAGTAAGGAACAAATGTCCTTAAAAAGTGCGCTGAGAAAATTAGCACCTCGGTCAGTTAATAGAGAAGATGGTATGCCGTGCTGGCAGACGATATTTTCAACGAAAGTCCTGGCCACGTCCTTGGTTTCGGCGCTGGCCAGTGCGTAAGCTCCTGAGAATTTAGTCAAATCGTCTTGAAACGTTAGTAGGTATTTATTTCCATTATAGCTGACTGGTAATGGTCCTACTATATCTAAAGCAACTCTTTCAAAAGGTTTGGAGCTTGTTGTGGTTATCTTCATAGGAATTCTAGGATCCCTTCCACTTTTGTTTATCTGGCAGGAAGCACATTTTCGAATATACGCCGCGACGTCAGCGGTCATTGTGCGCCAGTAATATTTTTGCTTCAATCTATTGATTGTTCGGGTGGCTCCTTGGTGTCCTCCGAAAGGTGAGTTGTGGTATTCCGCGAGTAACTTTTGTATTTCGTTAGGATCTGTTAAAAGCTTCTTTTTATTGGAGAAAACGTACATTGTCACGTTGAGGTGAGCAAAAGTTTCTTTTAGCAAGTTATTGAGTGCTACTTTTGATTCGTTTTCTATGAAGGGGACTAAAATTCCAATGGAATTGAAATCCCGGTCTTCGCAAATCTTCTTCAGATCAATAAGGGAACTCTTAGCGGTTTCCTGGTCGCTTAGGTTTCTGAAAGGCAATGGCAATGTGGTGGCGCATAACCCATCTTGCTCATGAAACGTAATTTTACCTACGTCTGGCTTGGTGAAGTTTGGGATTCTTCCTGCCAGGTTTTCTTCCTCAGCAGAGTCTATCAATGGGAGGATTATAATACGTAGTCCAAGTTTTTTCTTGGTATAGATGGACCCTGTTTGTTCTTGCCATACAAGATTGGTAGTATCTTTGTATGATTGTGCAGCCACATCTTCTTCGAGTTTGGCTTTACTTCGTGTGGTGACGAGGATATTATTTTTAATGGGATTGACTGGGGTAGTCGTTGTTATACGGCTGAGAGCATCAGCATTTGCATTTTGCTTTCCTTTTTTATGGACGATTGTGTACTCATACTCTTCGAGTAGAATTCTCCATCGCATAAGTCTGGATGTAGGATCCTTTCGTCCTATAAGCCACTGTAGAGAGCTATGGTCAGTGACTATAGTAAATTTTCGTCCGTAAACGTATGGTCGGAACTGGGCTAGTGCAAAAACGATTGCCAATAATTCCTTTTCGGATGTTGTATATCGAGTTTCTGCGTCGTTTAAAGTTCGGCTAGCGAAAGCAATAGGTTTATCTTGTCCTATTGTACCTTGAGATAGCACTGCTCCTAACGCAACATTGCTAGCATCCGTAGTTATTATAAACTCCCGGTTAAAGTCTGGATAAGCCAGTATTGGTGGGGTAATAACCTTTCTTTTTAGAGTTGTGAATGCCTCGTCACAAAAGGCATCCCAATAAAATGGAACATTCTTCCTGAGCAATCTGCTTAAAGGTTTTGCCAGTTCGGCGAAATTAGGGATAAATTTTCTATAGTAGCCTACAAAACCGAGAAAAGATTTTACGTCTTTTTGTTTCTTGGGCGTTGGAAACGTTTTTACCGCTTTAGTTTTTTCTGGATCTGGTTTTATACCTTCCTTTGAAATAACATGCCCCAAGTAGGTGAGCTCCTTCCTTATGAAGTGACACTTTTCTGGTTGTATTTTCAGATTGTGCCTTTGTAATCGCTCGAAAATTCTGGTAAGTCGGGAATTGTGATCGTTCAGATCGTATCCGTAAATTACAATATCATCTACATAGACGAAACATTCTATTCCTTGGAGACCCATGAGTACATTATTCATAAGCCTTTGGAATGTGGCGGGTGCGTTTTTAAGTCCGAAGGGCATTCGATTATATTCGTAATGTCCGAAGGGTGTGCTAAACGCTGTTTTTGCCTTGTCTCTATTGTCCATGCGTATTTGGTGGAAACCATTTGCTAAGTCTAAAGTGCTAAAATATTTAGCTTTTCCTAGCTGGTCCAAAATATCAGTAATATTGGGCAATGGATATGCATCTCCGACTGTTATTTTATTTAAGGCTCTAAAGTCGACAACCACTCTCCACCATTTTGTCCCATCAGGTCCTGCCTTCTTGGGTACTAGTAAGAGAGGGGAATTCCAAGGACTGAAACTTGGTTGTACCACGCCATCCTGAAGCATTTCATTCACTTGTTTGTGGATTTCTTGCTTCGAGCTATCTGGGAGGCGATATGGTCTTATGTAAAGTGGGGGCTTTCCTTCTTCAGTGATGATCTGATGCTCTATGGCGTCAGTGTGTGTGAGATGGTCGCCCTCTAAGTAAAAGAGATCGTTAAATCTGCGGCAGGTGTCTAGGATAGATATCCTTTCCTCCTGGTTACAATGACGCAACTCTAGGAGTGATTCTAGCCGTTCAAGCCTATTTTTTAGAAGATTTTGGGTTTCGTCCGCCTTTAACACATTGTAGTCATCCAGATCTTCCCATCCGACTTCTATGTCGTTGGTGCTTACTTCTTGATCGGTGTCTAATGTGTTCATTAATAATACCTTTATTTTGTTGTCCTGTGGTGTTGTCAAACTATTACCCAGATATATCCCTGGCATGATCTCGGATTTTGTTATTATCAGTTCTTGACTAAGTTTTCCTTTAAATGGAATCTCCATTATTTGTTGAGATCGTGAATGCAATTTTATGAGATCGATTTTGGCATTTCGTTTTAAATTTACTGGGGATATTGGAGTTTCAGGTTCATGTTTTCCTGAACTCAGTTTTTCGGCAGTTTCCTTACCTTTTCTGTTACCACAAACTTTATTTAAATGGGGAGAGGAAGATTCAAGGGTGGTTGATTTCGTTGTGTTTGTCACAGCATCAGATCCGGCCCGTAGACAAACGGATTCGGATGTTGACTCACGAACGGTGTTATCCAATTTTTCAAGAATGCCTGTATTATCCATGGAAGACACCTCGTAAGGCGTGGCATTCTGAATATTTTCCTTGACCTCATTATTGTTTCCTAAAAACTGCTCGAGTTCTACCGTGGTTCTCTTCTTTACAGCGAATTTAAGGAATCCCTTTTCAAAGTTAATGTGGCACTGGTGCTTCGTGAGGAAATCGCTTCCCAGTATGCCATCGTGTTGGAAGTCTACATTGCTTCCCACTACAAATAGATTATGCTTAAAGGGTATGGAGTGCCTATCAGTTCTGAATTCGAACTCCCCCAATACCTTTCCGCATGTGCTGACCGTTTTCCCAGCAATGGTGGATATAGTCACTGGGTCTGAATTGTCTACAGATTGTTCAATATAAAGATTATCTAATTTGATCAGGCTGATGTCGGCGCCTGTATCGATAAGGAAAGTCGAGTATTGTTTATCCGATGGATTAAATTTTACACGTATTACTGGCTCCTTAAATTCAGGGCAGAAAAATACGCGCATTTGAAAATTTACATCGGGATGGGGTGTATATCGGCGATTGTCTGTACTCGAGAAGGATTGCCGTTGCTCGCTGCCCGAGTGAGTTCGTTTCCCTGTTGTGAATTGTATACCCTGTTAATGTTTTGATTTTGTCGGGTATTACGATTTTCAATGCGGGGCGAGTTTCTCATTGTCCTGTTTTGAGATTGATTGGGCTGAGTTCTAAAAGGATTTCGACTCGTTGAAGGTTGGTCCTGGTTTCGCATATGAGCTAACCTCGTTCTGCACTCTGCCTGAGTGTGATTATACTTCCGACAGTATGTGCATTGGAGACGTTCAACCTCTGTCTTAATGCGTTGGGGGACGAAATTTGGAAAATTTGTGTTGCGATAACAAGTCGCAGAAGTATGTCCCCTCTTGTTGCATGTTTGGCAAACAATTAGTTGGTTCCTCCTAAAATTGTTAGTGGAAGTTTGCATTGAGTTATCGCTGTTCAATCTTTGAGATTGTTCCAAAGCGTAGCTAATGGCTGTTTTGAGATTTGAAGCCCTATGCGCTTTTACTAAGATTTTGAGACTGGAATTTTGTATCCCATCCTCAAACGTATTTAAAGCGAGTCTTTGATTTTCAGCCAGAAGATAAGTTCTGACTGCAGGATCAGATAAACTAGCGTATGTGGCGCTGTCCAATTCATGCAGGTGGTGTGTGAGTCTATTTGAAAATTCCTTCACACCCTCCTTGCTATCCTGTTTTGTTGCCACCAAATTATTTTGAGCAGCAGACCTAGAGATTAGAGCTTTAAATTCTCCCTCCAATTCAGATACCAAATCTTCCCATGTAGAAATAATTTTATGTTTGATGCAATCTCGCGCCGGTCCCTGTAATCTGGTCTTTACTACCCTTAGAATAAAGGATTTCTGGTTGTCTTCTTGTGCTTGTGAGAACAAAATGTCTCCACAAGAGACGAAACCCTCTAATTCATCAGGATTACCGTTAAATACCGGCACGAGTCCCAGTATGTCGCTTAATCCGAATCCGTAGTTCATTCTAGAACTTTGTTCGCGTGTTTCCATACGTACGGTTTCCGATATTTCGTCCTCGCGATTTTGTATGAGCTCGGGCTCAGGTCTCTGCGAACGCGTACCCGGTTTATTTTTGTCGCTCACGACATATTTGTGAAACAGACCTTCCCAAATGATGGTGAAAAGGGGTAGAGAACCAAGAGATGAGATCTTCATTATTGTTGGGTAATATGGCCAAGAGAAAAGACAAGACCAACGGCAAGAGAAGTGTCTTCAAACTCAGTTAGTTTTGATTCTATTAGAAAGCCTTTGTTCTACTTAAGGTGAGGGAATCCACCCTTTCGCCCTATGGAAAAAGTGTCTAAACCTAAAATGGATTTTCGAAGAGCCACAGATGAGTCAAAGGAAAAGATTCAACCCAAAGAAAATTTTCCAAAACAGACGCTAAGGACAAGGACCAAGAATTTTGATTTGTTCGTTATTGTTTTAGCTTGTCACGTAAGAAAAATCTTCCCAAAAGAAAATGTATGTATATATGTTTATGTGTATAATTAATTAAAATATATATCAAAAAATAAATAATAAAACCAAATTTGTAGTTAATTTTTGTGTGGGGTCTTTTATATTTTCCCCTTTTGAAGAATAAAATGTTGATATTTTGGGAAAAAGTTTTTGGAAAAAATGTGTATATGTATATATTCGTGAAGAAAGTTTTGAAAATTGTCAAAAATATGTGTTTTTTAAAAATGCGTTTAAGAAAGATACGTTTATTAAGAAAAATGTATTTAAAATGTTTGCCTCTACTAGCCGAAAAGTAAGTGCGTACTTGTATATTGTATATGCTTGTGTGAGAGAAAAATTTCTTTTATTAATTATATTTATCACTTTGGGCTTTTTTATGCGTATACTCTTCTTGGAAAAATGAGAACAACTTTGCTTATTATTCTTAGAAAAACAAGTTAAATTTAAATGCACTTGCACAAATTATTAATAAGCTTTATCCCAGTGTAAAAGAACAATTAAAATAAATATTCAATTTATTATTGGCGTCCCCTTTTAGTTAACAATTCAAACATTTAAAAATTTACTTATTTGGGAGCCAATTTCCAAGACAAAATGACAAAAATGACAAAACTGAATTTAATTTTAGTTCACTTTTTGTTTCAACTAAGTTACCTTTATATCACTTTTCACTTAACAAATAAATAAAAATTTAATACCTGTGTTTTCTAGCTGCAGGTTTGTTGGGTGTCCTGTTGTTTGTCGTCACTAGCTGCTTGGTCCTGGTGTTGCCGCTGCATCAGGAATCCCGGTCTATCCTTGGCTGCTCGTTGTTATTTTTCACACTGTTACCTCTCCTCGGTGTATGCCCCAGAGGAACGCTTTTACCACTTTAGAATATTTAAAATTTACTATTTTGTAACTATTGCCGGTGTTTAGCCCCGGGCACGCTGTTTTTATCGGAATTTATTTTCCTGTTGGTAGCGGGATCTATAGATATCCCACTCGTGTATTCTCCCTCTGGTAGGGGATGTTTGGACCAGTCTAATCCACTGCCTAGTTCGTATTTTATTGGTAGGGGATGTTGGGATCCCAAACCGCTGCCACCATAATTTTTTGTTGTACTTCTGGTTTCGGGGAGTGTGTGTCTTAATCCTTAAAAGGACTAAGAGATCTCTTATAAAAGTTCCCGAAAACCAGTCGCACAACAGGGTACGTTTGCCGTGCTTCCTTTGAGTCCAAAGGGAAGAGCAACGTCCTTGGATATGGGTCGAATGTCCTTTTCTTCTTTTGGTCTTCCAGGCCAGGTGAAATGAAAAACCGGGTGTTTTAGTTTTCAGATTTTATTTCTCTCCTCCAGGGACAAGATACGAATTTAAACTGCGGCCCGGAGATCACGAAACCATTCCTTTATAAAGGAAAAGGAATCGAAAATTGTATCTCAAAGATACACATTTTCGTGCAACAATCTCGATCTTTTGGATATTTCGAGCGAGATGTTGTGTTTACACAAGATAAGAAATCAATTTCTTGAATTCTTACGAAACCATTACGCAGATGTGTGAATGTATCTGCTTTTGAGTTTTTGTTTGTTCAACTCAATGGAATTTTTAGGATAGAGATAACAATCTCTGAATTTTGGATTTGGGTGATGCTGTGGAGCAAATATAGAACAATAAACGAATATTGGATTCGTTTATTGTGAATTTTAATTTTAATTTTGATTCTGGATTTAATTATGCCGTGGGGGCAATTGTTATGCGATAAACGAATGTTTGATTCGTTTATTGCGAATTTTGGATAATGTTTGGGTTTTTTCAGGTTTTGATAGGATTTTGGATTAGGAATGGGAGAAAAAGATGGTAGGGCTTTTTGGAGCACTACATTACTACGTAACTTCCTTTGAAGAATGTGGGTCACATGTTTGATGAAATTCATTTCTGGCGTATACTTGACCCCAAGAAATTTCATCCTGCCATGTTTGTCAATATCAAGAAGTAGGTAGAGAGAGCCGCCTTAATGGCTGAGTTAGTAAGTTGATTGCATTAGTATCCGGTCCGCCATCCTCGAGAGTGAGCCCGTGATTATTTTCAAAGGTCTCTCCGATGATATTTACTTTATTGGTGTCATTATTGACAAAATAATGATGATTGTACCGGTGATATGAGCAGTGCCACATATCTTTTTAACATTTTGTAAACGTTCTGATCCATCTGAATACCCTTTAGTTTGTCTTCCAATTGCGTGGTACGACTGTTTTGGATTCTCTGTTTTATCGGTGTACCAATATTGTGAAAAATGTATCTGAATATCGGCTCTCTTTGCTAAAGCGGTGACGATATCTCATTCTGCAGAGCTTCTTACCACCCCGATGAGACGAAGAGTGAAGTCGTCATGGAGAATCTGATAAATCTTTTCAAGTTAGTGCTTCGGGACATGAGTCTCTGAAGTTTCAACAAGAATCTCGTGATGTCGTGTTGCAGCGTTATTTATCTCAACCATCGTTAAGTTCCTGTCAGTGGGAAGAGAGACTGGAAGAGTTTTCCATACCGTGCAATATTAAGTACTCCGAATTTGTACGCCTATAATTGGGTATGTGTCGGATATCAGTTCGCGATGCTCGATAGCTGCGAATGAACCTGGTCACAGCGTTGTGGTCAGATACAACCGCCGATACTTGGGGAGGAGTGATTTGGGGAAGTAATAGACCCAAAAAAGATGTCCAGAATTAAGTTGCCCCGCGTACTAACCGTAGGTGCGACAATTTTGAAGTTGGTATAAGAGTTTTCGCTGTGTTATTGGTACAGGTTTGTGCCACTTGGGCAAGAGACAGGCTTGTTCTAGTGGGGATGTCTGGAGTTTAAATCGCCGCGTATGATGTGGGGTGTATGCCCCGAAGACCTTATTAATTTGACGATATTTTCGGGGTTAATGGGGCCATTATTGGTTTTAGGCAAGTGGTATACTGAGTATATATGGCACAAGGCTAATAACCTTGCCCGTAAAAATAAATTATTATGGAAAATTTAACAAGCCTCGAGACTTGTTAAATAAGGCCAAGACCGGGTCCCGGTTGTAGTGCCGATGATGATGATGATACCGAGTATATATTTACTCTGTCATTATTAGCCAGATGCAGTTCAACCCCGGAGACCTCTATGGACTCGAAATGTGGGAGGTAAATAGATTCATGGGGGCTGCTCGATAGTATAGTGGTTAGTATACCCGCCTGTCACGCGGGAGACCGGGGTTCGATACCCTGTCGGGGAGCCTTTGGCGCAAGACTAATGAACTTACCCGAAAAAAAAAAATCAAATCATTATGGAACATTTAACAAGCCTCAGGACTTGCTAAATACGGCCAAGGCCGGCTTTCGGTTGTAGTGCCGATGATGATGAATAGATTCATGGTGAATTCCACTATTAACTAGTATACAGGTCCCACCTCCGTTGATGGTGGGGCCGCCAGTGGGGGTTCGATCTCTTCGAAACGTAGAAAAGTTTGGGAAAATGGAACGGTGACACGGGTGCAACCCAGTTTCAGTTACAAGAACCACGTCCGTCCGGTTATCCCTTTTGAAGCCAGAGGCTAACATACGCTTTGAAAGCGAAACAACGGAGTTGATATTTTGGGATCCATTTTGAAGCGTACACATATGCCGTGAAAAGAAGTGCATCGCTCTCAGCCTCGGTTGTTAGTTTTTCATGTCGGGATCGAATATCCTCAATCAAGCGGGAGAGACTAAGTAGTTTCTCAAACATTTAGAATTGCTCCATTTGGAGGCTTTGGTACCGCCGCCTGGAATTGTGGCATTGTGTTGGCCTGTACGGCGATTCGCTTAGGGACTTGAATATGTTTTTGTGGGAAAGATGTTGGAAGAGTTTTCATATTCTTTGTTTCTGGTCCTTTAAGCATATCGCCGAATGTAAATCCTTTTTCGGTACAATTTTGTGTGGCCTGTTTTCCGAAGTTTGACTTGGCTGTTTGTTTAGCTCGAGACTTCTTGAATCTCGGAGCTAGCTCTTTATATTTGTATTGTATGGATTAGAAGACTCTTTTCTGCCCTTTCGCACCCTTTTATACCGATCGCATCCTCATTTCTCAATTTGCCCACATATTAACTGCGAATAGACTCTCGAGGATTCATTATGCAGTCAATGAAACCAGAGAGAACGGGAAAACGCTGGAAAGGGGAGAAGTTTGGGGTAGTGGTTGATTTAGTTTCGCTTGCAACGGAAAGCAAAACCAAAGGATAGACTGCGTATATGGTAATTTTTGTATAGGTATGCGTATATGTTTCCTCTCATTTGCTTTGATCCCCGTGTAGAGCATTGGATAATTCTTTGTTTAGAATTATAACGTGTATTGCGAGAAAAGGAAATAGAGACATAGTATACATTTTTATATTTTTCACCAGATGTTGCGACAATTCATAAATGAACATCTTGTACTTTTTATACTTAAAGGGGAACACTGGTCTTTGAAACTTTTAAAGTGAAAAGGAATTTGTGGATGGTAATAAATGTCTGGTTCTGTGTAACCTGTATCGTATGATAATGTTTACTGTCGCTAAACAGCGTGATGTATGATAGTGATTTTATGTAGGAAAATGTTTTTTTTTATTAGCTTTAAGGACGCGAATCACCTCAATAATTCAGTGGGGGGGGGGGGGGGGGGGGGGATTAATTAGGTAACTGACTATTTCTTCTTACAAGTATTGCACTATGGAGTTTCATTGCGCGCACTTAAGTACAGATCTGTTTGTTTAGTTTAGGTTTCACCGCAACTATTTATCCTGTGTTGTTTGAGGGTACCCACAAAAAATTGGACCATCAAAATCAAAATATAAGTATACCACTTTCTTGATGAGTTGAACGACAACCAGTTTAAGTGATTGTGCATTTTGGTAAATATTTTTGAAGAAATAATCTTGATGCTGACCCATTACGAGGGTTGCCTTTTATATTTCGAGATTAGAGAACAAAAACAAATATTGATCATCGAAAATCACTTTATTGTTTTTCAAAATATTCCCCATGAAGATCTATTCAGTTTTGCATGCGTTTGAACCAATTGTCGAAGCACTTTTGCCACTGATTGAGGTATCTCCAACACATGCATTCTGAATGCAGCAACCGCTTCTTCAGGTGTCGAAAAACATTGACCTCTCAGTTTGTTTTTCACGTACGGGAATAAAAATAAGTCATTCGGTGCCAAGTCAGGACTATACGACGGATGACCCATCAAATCGATGTTTTGGGTGCTCAAAAATGCAGTTGTCGCAGCCGATGTGTGAGAGCTCGCATTGTCGTGGTGAAGAGTGATCCGTCTTCGGCGGTTGGTTTTCCTGATTTCTTGGAAGACAACTGGCAAACAAATGGTTGTGTACCACTCAGAATTGACTGTTCTGCGTTGTTCTAGTGGTACGGTTGCGACATGTCCAGTTTTTCCGAAAAAACAGGCGACCATTTGCTTGGAAGTGCTTCGTGCGCGAACAGCTTTTGTTGGATTTGGCTCATCTTGAAACACCCAGACAGTCGACTGCTGTTTACTTTCGGGCTCATACGCGTAAATCCACGATTCATCACCTGTCACGATGTCATAGACGTCTTTCGAAGCGCCGCGACCGTATTTTTTGAGCATTTCTTTCGACCAATTGACATGAGCCTTGTTTTGGGCGATTGACAAATTGTGTGAGATCCAACGCGAACAAATTTTTTTGACAGTCAAATGTTTATGCAATATTGAATGTATGCTGGTCCCACTAACGCCTAAGGTTGTCTCAATCTCACGATAGGTCACATGACGATCTTCCAATATCAGTTCGCGCACAGCATCAATGGTTTTCGGAACAACAACTGATTTTGGACGACCTTCACGAAATTCATCTTGGAGTGAACTACGACCACGATTGAATTCACCATACCATCGATAAACACTGGTCCTTGATGGAGCTTCATCGCCAAAAATTGAATTAAGTTCATCCATGCACTGTTGCTGAGTTAATCCACACCGAAAGTTGTAAAAAATAATCGCACAAAAATGTTGACGATTTAATTCTATTTTAGGGCCGAGATGAATCTTTTAAGTTACTGTAAACAACACAAATAGCGCTCGTATGTCAAAACGTTCTGAGTGCGTATAACCTCAAAAACGTCCAACTTCACGACAGAGCTGTCAATTGCCGGATTGCAACACTAGGGTTGCCAAATCCCGAAACATAAGAGGCAACCCTCGTATTTCCAATTATGGTTGTAATCAAAAAGTTGTGCAGGAAAAGATGACTTTATAACTTCCTTACGATACTCACATACTAAAATCTATGACCCGAATGTCCTCTGATTATATATAGCATTGTTATGGGTTACTGATTTCCTCAATAAGCACATTTTTACTTGTGAGACAACCATGTATATTCAATTCGAACATATAATTCTTCTCAATTTCCAACAATTTTTAAAATAATAAAAATTCAAATGTACATTAACTACAAAATGCTAAACACAAAAGCCTTAATTATAAACGCGTGTCATTGGATCCAGTTAAGTATTCAAGCAACCACCTGGCATTCAATTAGTTATGTGCACCGTAGCTGTGTATAAGCTAGTTCTGTCTGCGACTAAAGTTGGAAAGCACAAGGTAATAAATAATGAGTAGGAGATAATAAAGACAGAGTCCCATCAATTTTTATCTGAATAATTACTATGAAAATGTCATTACAAATGATTCGATTCGGTTCATTCAATACACTCGAAAGCATCGAACCAAAACATCAGCAATCTAAGTCAAATTAGTTCAACTAATTTCTTAATAAATACTTTTGTTAGATAAATAGAAAGATAAAGAAGGTAAAAAGCTTTTCCAGAACATTCGGTGATCAATTTGGCTCTGCAAAATTTTGAATCATCATCATCATCATCATCATCATCGGCACTACAACCGGGAACCGGTCTTGGCCTTATTTAGCAAGTCCTGAGGCTTGTTAAATTTTCCATAATGATTTATTTTGTCTGGGCAAGGTCATTAGTCTTGCGCCAGGGGCTCCCCGACGGGGAATCGAACCCCGGTCTCCCGGGTGACAGGCGGGTATACTAACTACTATACTATCGAGGAGCCCGCAAAATTTTGAATGCTTTCTTAAAATGTCGATGTCCCAGAATCATATAACAGAGGCTATTGAGTCACTCGCAACTTCTTTAGTTGGTTAAAAAACCCACTGAATAAAAATTAGTGACGATTACTATATATAGACCTTCAAAAGGCAGGTAGATATACATAAAAATCAAAAGAGATACCCAGATTTATGGTGCGAAGCAACAAGCGCGCCTAAAAATTACGGGAAGAAGATCTAGTAAATGAAAAAGCATTTTTGAGACCTATTTTTAAAAATAATAATAATAATATTTAAAATAATACTACCTAGCTTCAAACATTGGCGTCGGCAAACGAAAGCGCGACATTTGGACAGTTTTCACTTGCAAGCTTAGTTCAAGAGCAAATTTCATTCAAATCACAGTTTAGCATTTTTAGAACGAGTGCTATTTATAAGATGGCGCAAGGCCTATAACCCTGCCCGTAAAAATAAATTATTATGGAAATTTTAACAGCCTCAAGACTTGCTAAATAAGGCCAAGACCGGATCCCGCTTGTAGTGCCGATGATAATGATGATGATGATGCTATTTGTAAGAGGGGAATTTTATGTCAATAAGTTTATTAAAGTCTTCTTTCAGAAGAGGAATTCTTCAGTTTCGTATTCTGGAATTCTCCATAATTGATAAATACAAACAAAACAACCCTGAAGTTATCAAGGCTTTCTTGACTTACAATTTTACAGAAATATTTGGTTGTGTAAAAAGACATTGCGTATTTCTATATGTTTTCCAAAGTCATTTATTTATATAAAGGGTTTGAGATCAATCTTAGATATGTTTTCCGATTTATTCAATAACTTTTTGCTTTCTTTCGGATAGCTTCATATTTCCCCGTTCGTAGACAGGGTTTTAATGAGATCGAAAAAAATGGAAGAGTCACGGTGCAAGGTCACGCGAGTATCGTGAGAACACAACTCCTATACGATTAGCGTGTTCCGGACGTTTCTGGATGACAGAATCGTGTAAACTGTCCAATTGCCACCAGTACTCATCCTAATTGAATGTTCGATTCCTTGGTGGGAGTACAAAAACACCCCGCCCTTTCAATTCCACCACACTGAGTGCTTAACCTTCCATTGATGAAGTTATTCCTTTGAAGTCGTTTGAGGCGCAACACATTGTTGTAAACAATCCATAATCCGTCACCAGTTATCATTATTTTCCCAAAAAGGATCCTTTTCCTCGCGTTTCTGCAGCATATCGCAGATGTTTATACGTGGAGGCAAATGAACTTCCTTGAGTTCATGAGGAATACAGATATTGAGCTTGCCTACGTATCCGAACTTCTTCAGGTGGAAGTAAGTGGTTTTTTGATTGATCTTCCATGTTCTTACATTTACTAGTGTCCTGTAACGTGTGTGTTTGACTTTATCGGTACCAGTATTATGTCTTCATCATGTTAGATGAAAAAATCAGACATTGTGCTCTTTGTATGCGAGGGGTTTTTTTTTTGTTTGGTTTCGGTAGGAATATTGTATTCCAGAATACTACCCTTTATTAAATTTAACACTGAATCTCCTTACACATCCTTAAAAACTTCCCTTAACATATATTACATTCTCACTTAATACATACCATTTATAAACATTCACAATATTGGCAGTTACAGCACATTAAATAACCTGCACCTTTTTATTCATTCAAAACATGGTAACTTTGATTTTCGTCTAAATTTTATTCAAGTTAAAAGTCACAGAGACTTTGTTAAAATTTGTTTTGTTCATGTTCCAATCTCAACTCACTTTACAAATGAATTTTTTTCTCTACTTATAGAACATTGTGTTCTAATTTACTGGAAATTATAACATGAGCCTGTCACCCGGGAGACCGGGGTTCGATTCCCCGTCGGGGAGCCCCTGGCGCAAGACTAATGACCTTGCCCAGACAAAATAAATCATGGAAAATTTAACAAGCCTCAGGACTTGCTAAATAAGGCCAAGACCGGTTCCCGGTTGTAGTGCCGATGATGATGATGATGTTTTGAATGAATAAAAAGGTGCAGGTTATTAAATGTGCTGTAACTGGCAATATTGTGAATGTTTATGAATGGTATGTATTAAGTGAGAATGTAATATATGTTACGGGAACTTTTTAAGGATGTGTAAGGAGATTCAGTGTGAAATTTAATAAAGGGTAGTATTCTGGAATACAACAGGAAGGTGGAAATCTTCAAAAGATACCTCTGGACCGATCCAGTGGGATGTCGCGTTTTTACCGACTACAACCACCTCCCGCCAGGCACATATTCCCGTTGATCCCCGCGGAACTTTCTTTTAGATATTCCATCGGGGGGCGGGACGGAGCTTACCTGTTACTCCGCTCGTCGCGTCGCAACTGCCGCATCATGTTGTGGGGGTTCTTTAAAGCCTTCCCTAAGAACCACCCACTTCCCTAAATCAATCTGCCTTTCCCTCGTTCCACAAGCCACTATACTTACCTGCAATCGAGCAGCATAAACTATCTTTCAGTAGTTTGCACGTGAAAGTAAAACCTCACCGATGGCATGCATAACATTGAATGTTTCGGATTCATAATACATGAACCATTTCATATCACCTATCGGCCAAGCACGTCACCAATAAACGATAAACACACGCTGGCCAGCGTATTGTGGACATGGATGTGTAAAGGATATTTTTATCACTCACTTTAAACACCACACACACGTTGGATACCCCTTGAAATTAAACACATATTTTTCTTTCGTGACTTTATTTTTTCGATCTCAATTAATTGTCACATATACTTTAATTTATGCAAACGTATATTCCTTAACTCAGTTTTAGTTAAACTTATTTACTTTTCGCATATACTTTAGTTTATTCAATCTCTTATTAGATATATCCACTTCTTTTCTCACACCAATCCCAGAACTCTTTTACTCACCGTCCCGGTTGAAATTCAAAAACCAACTCGTTGTTATCTCACCGTCTCGGTCGAGATTCAAAATTCAACCCGCCAACGAAGACCTGTTTTTTCTTCATCCTGAAGGTCGAAGGATATGGCATTTCTTTCTTTATCTTTCCCGGCTTGGATTCAAACGCGGAAACACAAAGGGAAAAATCAACAGAGGATCGTGCACATTTATAATCCTCTATTTTGATATGCGCTAAACGAATGTGTAATTCGTTTTATGATGCCTGTTGTTTTTTCTAGCCGACTCGGTAAGGATCCCTTTTGTAAGGATACGTTAGGGAATACAAATAGAGAATTGTGCTAATGAGCATTTCTGATTCTCTATGTTGTTTACTTTAGCCGAATGGGCAAGGATCTTTTAAGTGGGGAATCGATACAAAGGCGAATATTTTCCTTTTGTTTGTTTTAACTTAATTTTGTTAAAACGAAAACTGGCGTTGGTTGTTTTAATTGTTTTAGATAACCATTTTTCTGAGGTCTCGTAAAATTGCTGGCGCGCAATTTTTTATGATACTCAATGGTTTTGTTTGAAGGACGGCATCTGGCGTGCACATTTGGCTCTTAGGGGTTTTTGTGGTGAACCTTTGGTTCAATGATTATGTTTCCCAGTTTTTTATGTGAGCAAATTGAACGTTTAGTTCAATTTGCTTGGAGTTTAATTGATTAGCGCAAATCGAACGTTTAGTTCGATTTGTTTGCTATCAATTTATGCGGGACAAGGTGTATGGGGTAATGCTTTGATTTAGCATTATGTCACATCCTTTAAGTGGATGTTTTTTGGCGTGTATCGCCGTTAGTGGTGGAGACTAGCTCCAAAAGGGTAATTTTTATGGGATGGGTGGTTGTGGTCGTAACAATCCTCCCCCCTTTATGAAATGAGTATTATTCTTAGAAGAGGAAATAATACTCCGTGGGTGCCTCTAGAAACGTGAGTGGTGGGGTGTGTGTGTTTACAATTTTTGTTATTTAATATTTTTCCCTTTCATGTATTTCATTTGTTGGGACTGTAGGTTATAGGATATTATAATACTTATTGTATTTGTACATCATTGTTTTGTTTATTATTTTTGTTTTAGGCATACATGGATTTAATCAACTTAAGTTCATTCGTAGGTTTTTATTGTTATATTATAAGGTTCAGCACATTTTGTTTAGGTATTCTTATGTATATATTGTGTACGTATAATTATGTATATATGTGTAGGTATTACTATATCTTTATATATATGTATATATTTATTACTTTTTTTTTTTTTTTTTTTGAATAGTTTATTTATTTTCCTAATTTGTTTTATAGGAATAGTTTTGCTTATTCATTTAAATAGTTTTTATAATAATAGAAATTATTTGTATCTTATTTTGTATCATAATTGAATGTGCAATAATTTTCACTCCTTACAGTATTTAGTTTTAACATTAGTGGCAATAGTAGTTTGGTAATAACAGACATTATTTGCTTATTAGCTCTAACAGTAATATTATTATATGTGCAACTATTTATCTACTGGTTTTATTCTTCTAATTAGTTTAATTGTAATAGACCTTATATGCGTATTAATATATTTGCTTATATTCTATTTAATTGTAACAGCAGCAGTGACAATAGTCAAAGAAGTTATTTACCTAATCTGTACATTTTAAGTTTTGTTAAATGTTTGTATAATAGTTTTGTTTATTTATTTTCTACTTAGTTTATTTATTTATTAAATGACTTAATACTAGTGGTTACAGTAATGGTAGTCACATAGGAGTGACTTTTATCTATAGTAGTAATTTTGTTTATATATTCTGTAATATATTAATATTTACTAAAAATTTATTTTGTTTATTTTTGTGCAAGCTATGTTAACTTGTGGGTATATTTTCATTTGTGTGTTTATCTTTTTGTTGACAAATTAATATAGTTTTACTTCTATCTTTGTCCATATTGTTTTTCGTTTTAATTCTGGCTACGTACCGTTATTACTTTTATATTTAGTTAATCGACAAACGCATCTTCGATTTGCAGAACACCCTGGGAATAATAATTGTTTCGGATTGATAGAGGGCAGGAAGTTGGATTTGTTAAGGATGGGGTTTTAAAAGTACGGTTTTAACCTATTGTTGTGAACCACAACGGATCTGCGGCCTATTTTGATGGCCGTATTGCCTGGGCCCTTTATTGCTATGACTGGGAAGGGTCCCTTCCAAATAGATGTCATTTTGCCCTTACGATTTTCGTTTTTCATCAACACCTTGTTTCCCACATGAAACGATTGTGGTTTCGTTTCACTTCCGGAGCAGGTGCTCGCCTTTAATGAACGACATTCCTCACACTGCTTTTTATGTCTCCTAATATCGGATAGCATAGCTGGCCACCAGTACCTTTGTCGTATTTTATTATACGATTTGGTTATGCTCTGATGTCCACCGGAAGGGGAATTGTGATAAACCCTGAGTAAAGTTGCAATCTCATTGGGGTTCGTAATTTTTTCGGGTGTTTCGGGCTTCTGCAATAACTTTTTGTTTTGCTTATTTTGCGAGCGGGGGAGCGAGTTTGATGGATTTGCTGACAAAGTGTCAGTTATTTGGTTAATATATTTGTTATTACCACTTGACTCTTTGGTGTTCCTCTTTTTATAGTTACAATTTAACCTGAAAGATTTCCACTTATCTTGGGCTAGCTCTTGTTTTCCTTTATAGTATTTATTTTCAGGTACCCTTTTCTCAACCGTTGAAAATTTGATTGGCACACTAAATACTGTTGGATTCATTTCCGTTCGAGGAAATGTGATGCACTGTTTGGGGCCTTCCACATTGCAATTCTTCGACAGAAAGTCGTTTCCAAGTAGTCCGTCTTCCGGTAAATCGGGCATACTGCTCACTACTTGAAACTTGCATGGGAGTTTAGACCTATCATTCAGTTGGAAGTTCACCTTGCAGCTTCCCAAGGTTCGGATACTTCCAAACGGCATCTGTAAGGTGCAAGCTTCTCGCCGATTAACCTTAACGTCTGATTCCTTGAGACTACTTTTGGTAATCAGACTGATCTCAGCCCCAGTGTCCACTACTAGAGTCGTGTTTTTATTTACACCTATATCTATTGGTAGTTGGACAGTTGGAACGCTGGTTATTGGCGAGCCTGGAGTTCTAATGTGGTAGCTTCTTTTTGCCACGGAGTGTTTTGGCCTACTACTTTCTTGTTTTGAAGGGCGAGAATTTTTAAAAAATTGGCATTGAATTCGCGATTCCCTTTTCAGCTTTTGCTGACAGGAACCTATGTTGTGGCCCTGCTGGCCACAGAAGTCGCAAATCTGCCTTATATGAAGAATCCTTTTTCCCTCCTTTAATCGCCAGCAATCACGGATATCGTGATTTATTTGCTGACAGTGTGTACAAAAGGGTGTGTTTTTTCGTTGTACACACTCTTCATAGGTATGCCCCTGTTTCTGGCAGTAACTGCAAGTTATTTTGATGATAGGGGCATCCTGTGTAATGGGTTGTGTGTAGGGAACTATTTTGGGTTCAGGGGAATTAGGAATAATCTCTATCACTTGCGGACCCACTTCTGTATGTGTACTTGAGTTAAATATCTGTGGAGAAGAATGGTATATCGGTGAAGATTCCGAAGACGAGAGTGAGTTCGACTGAGGTTTTTCGAGTTCTTCCAAATCTAACGTCCTTTGCATTAGAGTGTCAAGTGGTTCCCCGTCCATTAATAATAGAAATTGACGGTGGTATGGATTTAAAAGTCCACTTCTATACACACTCCTGGCAAAGTCGTCCAGCTGTATTTTTATACCCTCGGCGGACGCGGAGCCATATCTCTTCTCCGCTGCCAGTGTGCATCTTTCCAACGTTTGCTTCAAACGTATTTGGAACAAGATGACTGCTTCCGCTGGGTTCTGTTTGGTAGCCAGTAGTTTATTGACCAAATCTTGGTAGCTTTCTACTGGCTGGTAAACTTTCCTCAGTAGATCCTCTGCCTCTTCAAAAGATGAAAACGGAGTGGACGCGAATAAAGCAGATGCTTCCCCTCGTAACCTAGTTCGAAGGATTTGTAAAAACACATTGTGCTCCTCCTCCCGGAGACAATTCAATGCCCTCCTACTACAATCTAAAAATGTATGGAGTTCGGCACCTAAATGTGGATTACGTTCCCCTGAGAAGATGGGGATTAGTTGTGTTGACAACTTCACAACCTTGGTGTAATCGACAGTCATTTTTGTTAACTTGGTTTGGAATAAAGAGAAAAGGGGAGAAAAACAGTCTGCAGATCCACAAATTCAGTTAATAAAGTGACTGAAAAACAAGGGGTCTTTCTAGAACAAGGATAACCACTAGTTCAATAGTGTATGCAATATTTATCAAGGTATTCTCAATATATTGTTTTAATTTAATTTTTTGGTGTGTTTCATATATGTCCAGTTAGAAATACTTCCCAATTATTGAAAAATTTTATTCAAACGACAGTGGAATATAGACAAATATAGAGATTATATTATAAAATTAATTTTGGTTTCATTTTGTTTGTTTTTTGGGATATTTTATTTCGGAGGTGTTTGCAAATTCAATATCTGAGTGAAGGCTTCATTTGTTACTTCTTATTGATATTGGGATCATTGATTTATTTATTGTTTTAAAGTGAAAATACTTCCCAATTATTCAACACTTTCGTTAAAAGGACCCCGAAATATGGACAAATATAAGGACTGATGCAAAGATGGTGACAATTGGTTTAGTAAAATATATATAATATTATAGAAGTGGAAATACTTCCCAATGGTTGAAAAAATTACATTAAAATGACCATGAAATATGAGCAAATGTAGAAATAAGTTATAAAATTGATGTGGTTTGTTTTTCCGATTTTTATTTTTTTTTTTTTTTTTTTATTTTCGGGGGTGTTTGCAAATTTAATATCTGTATCAAGACTTCATTTGTTAATTCTTATTGATATTTGAATCAGTGATTTATATATTTGATATGGTGTCACGTGTGTATAGTGGGTCAAAAAACAAATTTAACTAGTCAACGTCAGCTCACACAAATCGTGCATTTATAACATATATAAAAAATTAAACACCAAATGCGTTCAAACGAGTATTGTAGAATTCAATAAAATGTGTTTCTCTTTACTTAGCATATGATAAATAAATATGTTATGCACAGTAAGGGTACAAACTCAATTTTTAAAATCTGATTATTCAGATAAGTACTTGTAAAATTCGTTAACGATAAGTTTTTAACCAGTCACTCAATATAATTAAAGATATAATTAAAAAGAAAAACAAAGCAAAATATTACATAAACGATTAACAATTTTCATGTAGAACTAATATAGGAACAACTCGGTTTGTAAAATATATATTTTTTTTAAGTAACATAAAAAAGATAAGAAAAAGAAAAGAAACAATATTTACTTAACTTGTAGTAAAGCTGCTTGAAATTGACTGCTGCTGTTGTTTTATCTGCTTCCTATTGTTGATTTTTGCTGATGATTGATCTGCTTTCTGTCCATTGGTATATGTGTTTTTTATTATGGTGCTTTAATTGTGTTTAATTTTACTTCACTTGTGTGTTTATTGTTTCTAGTTCTAGTTAATTTTTTAGGGTGAACTTTTGTTTTGTCACTTTTTATTTATTTATGTTTATTTTTGTGGGAGCTTTGTCGTTCTTGTCGACACAAGGCTTTTCAAGCTCTTATGAGACGGTAGTCTCGGGCTTCCTTGCGCTCACCGGCTGCGCCATTTGTAAAGGATATTTTTTTCACTCACTTTAAACACCACACACACGTTGGATACCCCTTGAAATTAAACACATATTTTTCTTTCGTGACTTTATTTTTTCGATCTCAATTAATTGTCACATATACTTTAATTTATGCAAACGTATATTCCTTAACTCAGTTTTAGTTAATCTTATTTACTTTTCGCATATACTTTAGTTTATTGCAATTTATATTCCTTAACTTTGTTTCAGTTAGTCTTAATTCATTGTCACACACACACTTTAGTTGATTCAAGCTTATATTCTTTAACTTTGTTTTAGTTAATCTTATTTACTTTTCGCATATCATTTAGTTTATTCAAACTTATATTCTTTGTTTCGGTTAGTCTTAATTCACTGTCACACACACTTTAGTTTATTAAAACTTATATAGCTTAACTTTGTTTTAGTTAAACTTATTTACTTTTCGCATATACTTTAGTTTATTCAATCTCTTATTAGATATATCCACTTCTTTTCTCACACCAATCCCAGAACTCTTTTACTCACCGTCCCGGTTGAAATTCAAAAACCAACTCGTTGTTATCTCACCGTCTCGGTCGAGATTCAAAATTCAACCCGCCAACGAAGACCTGTTTTTTCTTCATCCTGAAGGTCGAAGGATATGGCATTTCTTTCTTTATCTTTCCCGGCTTGGATTCAAACGCGGAAACACAAAGGGAAAAATCAACAGAGGATCGTGCACATTTATAATCCTCTATTTTGATATGCGCTAAACGAATGTGTAATTCGTTTTATGATGCCTGTTGTTTTTTCTAGCCGACTCGGTAAGGATCCCTTTTGTAAGGATACGTTAGGGAATACAAATAGAGAATTGTGCTAATGAGCATTTCTGATTCTCTATGTTGTTTACTTTAGCCGAATGGGCAAGGATCTTTTAAGTGGGGAATCGATACAAAGGCGAATATTTTCCTTTTGTTTGTTTTAACTTAATTTTGTTAAAACGAAAACTGGCGTTGGTTGTTTTAATTGTTTTAGATAACCATTTTTCTGAGGTCTCGTAAAATTGCTGGCGCGCAATTTTTTATGATACTCAATGGTTTTGTTTGAAGGACGGCATCTGGCGTGCACATTTGGCTCTTAGGGGTTTTTGTGGTGAACCTTTGGTTCAATGATTATGTTTCCCAGTTTTTTATGTGAGCAAATTGAACGTTTAGTTCAATTTGCTTGGAGTTTAATTGATTAGCGCAAATCGAACGTTTAGTTCGATTTGTTTGCTATCAATTTATGCGGGACAAGGTGTATGGGGTAATGCTTTGATTTAGCATTATGTCACATCCTTTAAGTGGATGTTTTTTGGCGTGTATCGCCGTTAGTGGTGGAGACTAGCTCCAAAAGGGTAATTTTTATGGGATGGGTGGTTGTGGTCGTAACAGATGCAGCCGATACTCTTCCTACGGTCCATAATTGAACCATTGCAGTTGCGACCAATCGGGCTCCTCGATAGTATAGTGGTTAGTATACCCGCCTGTCACACGGGAAACCGGGGTTCGATTCCCCGTCGGGGAGCCTCCGGCGCAAGTTTAGTGAGGGCAGAACCCTCATTTATTAGGCTTAACCCAAGCATAAATTGATATAATACCTTACAGACTAACTTAAAAACTAAAGTAGTAATTTAAAAATAATTAAAAAACGAAAAAAAGGAGAAAAAAAACAGGGAGTTGAAGAGTACTGGGTAGTAGGACTAGGGATTACAAAAGTTACTTTAGAATAAGTAGGAAGGTAATAAGGTGGGTAGGTGGCTGTGCACGTGATGGGGTGGCGAAGACCGGATAGTAGGATAATGGGGCCGGATGATAGGAATGTGTACGGGTAGTAAGAGAGAGATGGTGGATGGGGCAAGGTCACGAGGGGAAAGAGAGAAGACGACGTTTGAGAGCATTAGAAGTGAGGCAGAAATCGAAGGAGGTAGGGTAAGAGTTTGCCCGCTTTAGCATTCGTGAAATTGGTTCATTACAGCCGTAGGAAGTGAGGTGGGACGGTAGATAGAAGAGACGAGGGTTTCGTAGGTTACGGGGGTTGGTGTTGAGTGCGATGGCGGAAAGCAAGCTAGGGCAGTTGGTTGTGCCGGAGAGGAGACGGTGGATGAAGAGGATATCGGCAACAGTTCTGCGCTCCTCAAGTGTACGGAGGTTGATCAAATGGAACCGGCTTGTGTATGGGGGAAGAATCCGAAGATTCTCCCAGTTCAGTCCACGGAGGGCAAAACGCAGAAATCGACGTTGCACGCTCTCGATTTAGGTCCCTTTTTGTGTATGGGGGTGACATAGGAGGATTTCCAGATACTAGGGAAGGTCCCTTGAGAGAGGGATAGGTTGAAAATCTTTGATAACGGAAGAGAAAGAGAAGTGGAACAGTGCTTTAAGAATACAGATGGAAGTCCATCAGGCCCGGGGCTGAACTCGTCTTTGAGTAAGTTTAGTTTCTCCTCAACTACGTGACGCTGAATAAGTTGAGGAGAGAAGGGACCGAGGGAGAATTCGGGCACGTCATTGAAATACGACGGATTGGGTTCGAAGGAGATGTCTGTGAAGGATTTATTGAAAAACGACGCGAACAGGTTGGCAATAGTTAGGTTATCGTTTGACGTCGTCGCGCCATAAGAGAGGGAGTTAGGATAGGCGTCGGATTTACGTTTATAATTTATAAAGTGGAAAAAGGATTTGGGATCGCTAATCAAATTGGATTGTGTTTTAATAAGGTATTTGGAACAGAGGGAGTTGTAGAGTTCGGAAAATTTATAAAAGGCCCCGAGATAGTTAGAGTAGTTTTCAATGGATCGCATTTTGAGGAAAATGATCCATAAGTTATTCCTTTTGTTCCGAAGATTGCGGAGATTGTGGTTGTACCATGGCGGCGAAGAAACCGATGACCTGCGGCGAGAATAGGGGACGTATAAGGCGACGGCATAGTAAATCTCCTTATAGAGAGTGGCCGTGGCTTCTTCTACACCCAAATGCGAAATGCTCTTTTGGTAAGATGTTCATTTAGGAGGCGGAAATTAGCTTTATGGAAGGTGTAAGAAAAGCGGTCAGCAGGTATGGGGGGCTGGGTTTCGTGGTCGAGATATAAGAATAAGGGCAGTGGGGGGTGATAATTGTCAATGGTAGAGAGGGCGTGTCGGCTAGGGACAACTGAGGACATGAGAGGGTCGGTTGTGAACACGAGATCCAGCTGTCTCCCCATATGATTTGGGACATTGCCAATTTGATGGAGGCATGAGTCGGTGGGGCCGTTAATAAAAGTACGTTCATTAGAACTAGTGGGGTTAGAGACGTAGAAGGCTTGATCGTCAGCTGATGTCCATTGTAGGTGGGGCAGGTTAAAGTCGCCAAGAACGACGATATCGTCTAATGCGGTGCTTAACTCTGTAAGGTTATCTACCGCCTCTATTGCGAGTTCGTATGACACGGCGGGTCGAGAGGGAGGAATATAGAAACAGATAATAAATAGAGACTTAGGGCGCTTGTCAATATTAATAGCGACGTAGTCGAGTTCCGGAGAAGAAGAGGTGGCAATTAGAGATGAAGTGAGTCTGTTATGAATGGCGAGCAGCACTCCACGGCATGGGGAGTTGGGAACTTCTCGATGAGCGTCGTCATCGCGAAAAACATTGAGGGGGGGGGGGGAATAGCTCAAGACTACTGATACTAGGGATAAGGTTGGTCTCCGTCAGAGCGTATATGTCGAAGGAGGGGGGAGTGCGCCTTTTCCAGAGTCGAATGCAAGACTAATGACCTCGCCCGGAAAAAAACAAATCATGGAAAATTTTAAGCCTCAGGCCAAGACCGGTTCCCGGTTGTAGTTCCGATAATGATGATGAGTTGCGACCAATTCCCTATTATCGGCTATCTGCCGATCATGGGATTTGGGCACGAATATGATTGACGTTTAGACAATCATACCCATGATCGTGCCTTATAATGCTCCGGCCTGCAAACCAAAAAAATAGTAGCATCACTGTGTTTATGCTATTTACCAACCGCTGGTCTATGGCCACCCAGGGCAAGACGTGCGCTTGCACATCTGCAAGGCCAATTCCTCGCCATTGTACTCGTGTACCAGCACTGTCATGTAAACAAAATCCAAATCTTCGGTTGACCTATCGTCACCGAAGAATGTATAGCCTACAACGGCATTACCATGAATGCCTGAGTAAACACGATGACGACCCAATGTAACATCGGCAAAACCACGAACGATGTGTATCTCATCGTTTCACCCTTGAAATAGCGTTTCTGTTTACTTAGGATGCAGAAACCTATTTCGTTCTCAGAAGTGCAGCATCGACGATTCATGGGCACAATGCCTGCAGACCGTTTTGCTCGTCCATTTGTTTGTACATGTGTAGGAACGATGGTTGTCGGTATTAGAGGCAAGGGGGGGGGGGCGTACTTCTCCTATACGGGCATATGGGAAACCCTCCCATTTAACTCCTTTTTCGATTGCCCATTGGCGGTCGCCAAGTTGATCCGGTTCGCTCCTCCTACACCGAAGTGATCCACCACCGTTGCATCTGACGGATGTGGATTGCATCGAGGAGTCAGATTTAAACTTTTTAAGCGTACACACGCTATTTTTCGTGCGAGTCAGAGCGATCGTGATTGAGGATACGCGCTTAAAATTATTTCGAAGAGTCTCATTATTAATATTATCTATGTACTATTGTCACCTTGTCAATTAAGAAATCGAAAACGGTCGGTGCGCGGTATTAAACTAATTTCACCAATAACATTATAGCCCATATTTTAAAAGACAGTTTCAAGAGTTTGTATTTTAAATAAAAACTATGTTCAACGTTAAAAATAAAATAAAATAAGAGAATAAACTATACCAGGGTGTTTGTCTTTGCTGTTCTATGTCCGCTCCACCATAGGGATCAAACTGCTGTTCTGTTTTCTCAGGTGTGTCATCTAGTGAACTCATTAGGTGGGGAGAGATTAAATCAGTGCCCATGTCTGGCATCCCAACATCTCCTCACCACAATGTCACATAGAACATCATAAATGAAATTTGCTACAGCCCATGTCTGTTTTGAACTCACCATGTATTCTATTACTCCTGCCGGAGTAACTGTCCGTCTCATATGTCTCTCCAAAATCGTTCGTGCGGTCTCGAATCTCACGCACTCTGTGAGTACGTGTTCCGTATTTTCTATTTTGCTTTCGCAATACAAACAGTATGGGTGATTCACATGCTTATACTTATCCAAGTATTGCCGAAAGCATCCGTGTCCTGATATTATTTGAGTCATGTGGTGATTCACCTCGCCATGTTTCCTTTTCACCCATGTTTTTATATCAAGTATCATGGTGTGGGTCCATCTTCCTTTGGCGGAAGAATCCCACCTTCGTTGCCATTCTCTTCGGCTTGAAAGCTCTAATTGTCGCCGCGTTCTCCGACGACTCTCTTGGGAGACCTCATGCCATGCAGCGTTTTCTCTAGTTGCAATGGCAGGTGGTGTCCTCCGGGCCAAAATATTTATAGCATCTTCGGATACCGTTCGGAATGCACAGCATACTCTTAGTGATGCCAACATATGTTGAGTTCACTCCCCTCATGTACGACTTGTACTGTGCGGCTCCTGCCCATAAGTGACCTGCATACATTATAATGGAGGTGTTGACACTGGTTATGAGTTTCCTTATGTGGGGTTGGGGTCCTCCAACAATGGGTAGCAGTCTCACCAAAACTTTGCATACTCTTGCCGTTTTTTCACTCGTTTTCCTCAGGTGTTCCTTGAAGCTCAACCTGTTGTCGAGTACAACACCAAGATATGTAATATAGGGGCTGGATCTGATTATTGGTCCTTCTATTTCCAAATCAAGGTGTTCAACTTTCTTGCGGCTGCTTATTAAAACTGCCTCCGTCCTATACCCAGCTAGTTTTAGTCCGGCAATATCTAACCACCATTTAATGCTCCGGATTGCTTGGGAGCAAATATTCTCCAGGTCATCTAGATGCTACGGCCACTATTGCCAAATCATCTGTGTACCTGATGATTCTAACCCCTTCTGGTACATTGACCCTGAGCACACCATCATACATTATATTCCATAACAGCGGACCCAATACAAATCGCTGAGGTACACCCGCTGTTATTTTATATTCCTACGGTCCCTCATATGTATCAAAGAGCAGTCTTCTATCCGAGAGATAGTTTGCTAGTATGCGCACCAAGCAGGGTGAGACTTGTAGATCGCGCAACGGTTTTAGAATCCGATTCCAATTTACCGAGTTAAACGCAATTTTAACATCTAGTGTCACTACCGCGCAATATTTTTTCGTTCCACCTAGCCATACCAGTTGATCTACTTTTATGGAACCCGTATTGCGATTCAGAGAGCCTCGATGTGCCCTCAGTGAATTGTTCCAGGCGAGTGGCAATTACTCGCTCAAGCAGTTTTCCTGTTGTGTCCAGCATGCACATCGGGCGATAGGACGACGGCACCTCTGGATTCTTGACTCGTTTTGATATAAGCACACGCGCTGTTTTTTCCATCATTAAGGAAATTGTCCTGTTTGAAGGAAGGTTGTGAAGAGACTGCTGAAGAATTCCTGCTTTTTTGTTAAAGCAGTCTTCACTACACCGTTAGGGATACCTTCCAGTCCCGGGGTCTTGTTTTTTTTTTTTTTTTGACAACCCTTGCAGCCAAGAGCACCTTGCAGCCAAGGGCACTCTCAACACCTCATCATCTTTTCATGACTATCCTGTAGGCGCTGCCCCATGGGTTTTTATTTAATTCAGTCCTTAGGGAACAGAACGCGTCGTATTTACTTTTGCGGATTACATTCCTCAACTCTTTCCGCTTGTAGACGAATTCCGAATGTAATTGTGGATAGGTGTTACGGTTTCTTGCTATTTGTTGCAAGCGTCTTAACCGGTTGCACTCCGATCGCACATGGGCAATTCCGGGGTTCCACAAATACACTGCTGATTGTCTTTCTTGTGGCATAGAAACATCACATGCGGTAGTTAGCGACGTCATGACTTTTCCAGCCTGCCTGTTCGCATCGGCCTCCGCGTCAAACTGTGCGATTTTGTCTTCCAGAATATAGTCGAGCAGTTCCGCATTGAGGTCCTTCTCGGTTCACCAATTTTTCTGGGCTTTCTTCGCCAATTTGCCAGTGATGAATCCCCTGTGAGGTAATATTTCGTACATCACCGCTTGGTGGTCACTATGGGTGTAGGTGTTGTCTAAAACACGCCTCTCCATACTTCTTGCCAACATGGAGCTGGCAAATATGATGTCGATTTTGGACCGGCCTCTCTCGTTCATGAAGATGCCATCAACACCATTATTAAGTAACACCACATCTAGGACTGCGAAGGCTTCGAGTAGTGCCTGGCCTCTACTGTTGGTCCTTGTGCTTCCCCATTTTACTGCCCAAGCGTTGAAATCTCCAGCAACTATAAGAGGGCGATGATCTCTAGCTTCTTGTGTTATCCTGTCCAAAAAACAATTTGAAATATTCTATTTCCAACCATGGCGGAGCGTAACAGCAGTACAAATGAATTCCTCTGATCTTAGCATAGGCACTTCCTTCCAACCGCTGGACACTTCTGCATTCCATGGGGGAATTTCCAGTTGTCCAGATGGCCGCTGTTCCGCTGCTGTCTTCCTCCCATGTAACGGTACCAGCTCCAGGCATCCTGTACTGCTCATTGATGAGTACCATGTCGGCGCCATATTCCTTAACCGTTTGGGAAAGGAGATCCTGTGCAGTTCCACAATGGTTTAAGTTAATTTGAATGCACTTAAACCTGTCCATTTGTATTCAGGCGATTGGACATCGCGTTTTAAAATGCTCGGCATTTGTACCTCCTGATTCGCAGAACATGAATTTGGGTTGTGCTTTACAGCCCATTACTTTGTGGCATTTGCCACCGCATTTCAAACAGTTTTCCGAACGATCTTCTTCGGATTTGCAGGATTTTGCCCCATGATCGTATTGGATTTCCTCCACAGTGGTAACCTCATCTAAATCACGACACTCAACCGTGATTTCCTGTGACACTGGTTTGACATTAGCATCTTCCTTTAGTACCTGTTGTATCTTTGCTTTCAGTGTCTCGGTGGTGGCCTCTGGACGGCGTTTCAGTTCTAGCAGCAATTCCCCTTTTGTTGTCTTCCTAACGTTATTTGCGCTATTTCGAGCTTGGGCTTGGCCTTCATATACGTCACTATATCCGCATATGTTTTTTCCCCTGTTTTGGATATTAGTGTAGCGTCCGGGGGTGGTCTCCTTCTTTTCATAATGTTGGCCTATGGATAGAAAAGTCTATATGCCGTCGTTGGCACCGGTTCTACTTCCATCCCAAAAAGTTAGCCCATGGGTTGTCATCAATGTGGGGTAAAAGTTCCGCTTTCGGCTTTGTTATCACTGGAGCTGACGATCACCTTGTGGAATGCACTTGCCGTAGATGCCATTCTAAAGTTCGAAACATTTTACTTCTGTAAACGATCGCTGTCTCGAGACACATTGATTTTATTAGGCATCTTGTCGATAGTCCTTTCCATATCACTATAATCGCTACTATCGTAATGCAATGAAATGGCACATCATTAATAAAGGCGGATCAATTAGCGAAGAAGCAGCAAAAGGATAAACATCCAGGAATTTCAACGGCGAGCAATGCACTTCCCGATGGGGTCAATTCTAAAACCAGTCGAATGAGTTTTAAACTAATTTATTTATTTCATTCGGTACTATTACTAAAACACAAATCGGATAACTCAAGTCTGGGGTCAGGTTTGGTTGATTTAAACTGTTGATGATGCACATTATCTATCGTCTTTAATTTCCGTTTGTTGTATACAAAATGTTGGAACTGTCTTGTGAAGTTCTTAAACACAACCCTTTCGTTTGCGCGAGAAAAATGAACAAAAGAAAATAATACACTGCATAGACGTTATCGGACGCGCAACAACACTAGCGTATTCACTCTACCCTCGACTCACGTTTTTCGTTTTACGTGGAGGCCCGACTTGCCTCCACGGAATCTGTTAAACGATTAAAGACATCGAAAGATAATTTCACCTTTTGTTTGTCGACACAAGGGAATGATTCTCCTTGTATCGGTCCCAGCACAAGGGCGTGAGACACACACACGATGATCGCTTATGCTGCTCATCGTGTGTGTCCACAAGTATGCGGACCGTGGATCGATCAAATCTATAAGGTTGCAGCTGGTGCAAATATATCTACATAGGGGTTGAAGTATTTGCACGACCGGCGACCGTGTAAAGTCTTTATGCTGATCGTGCACATGTTGGTGGCATCTGCACGTAGTCGAATTCTCGATGAAAATTTGCCATTTTGAGAACTCGACTTGCTTGGGCGATCAGCCATATGCCTTTATGTATTTGTCGGTCGGATGACCGAACGATGTAGGCATGTGTTTCGGATTCATAATTATATGCTCGGGGAGAATCTAGTAGATCGTCTAGTACTCTCCCCGACAAATATTCACCACACCTGCCAGCAACACGATGACAGTGGAGAAACTGTCAATTCTAGCGTTGATTGTTTACTGTTTTTGGTGCATGATCGTGGATGTTTTTTCAGTAACTGTCAATACATTGTTTACTGCTTTTGGTGCTTATTCAACTATACTAACGTGCTAGCATACTGTTTTTTGGTGCAATATCGTGTGTTTTTTGGCAACTGTTAATACATGAATACTGTTTTGGTGCTCAATTTAATTATGTACATTTTTTAAAACATTAATAATTGGATTTTAAGTTGCACGCCACCATGTGGCTGTTGAATTTATAAGAACTTTTTGTGTTTAATAAACAAAGTTGTCTCCATCGAGAACTCAGTCGGACTTTATCTATACTCGTCTAAAGGAATTCGCCAGTCGCATTGGCTTTGCTTCAAAGTCTGGATTCGCTGCTGAAGCCCAACGCAAATCATCATTTGTAAGGAGGGACAACAAGTTCAGCAAATACTTTAGCGGGACTTCCAACCGGAAGATTTAAACAGGTATCACTGTTCCTTTAAAATATATACACACATTTGGTTTCAGGCAACGTTGGTTTCATCAACATCAACGTGCTCGTTCGCTATTCCCCAACGACATTCCTCGTTCGGCGGAACATCAGCAACGATCTCGGCCGACGACATTCCTCGTGACGCATCGAGACATCGCCCAGCATGTATGCAAAGGGAAAAGATAAAACATTTCCTGCATGTGTGCGGCTGGCGCGTAAGAGTATATCTCGTTGATATTGTTCGAGCAAAGTTGATTGCTAGGTGATGCAACCAAATTGCCTTTAATGTGTGGAGGATACCTGTTACATGAGGAAAATCGATCCGAGACATCTTCAATGGATTGGTTCGGTTCATGTTGGTTGCGTGGTAATGCAACCAAATTGCCCATAAGGAACATGCCGTTTGGTGCTGAATTGTGATTTTATACGTTTTAAGGCTTTATGGTTCAACTATAATCAGGTGAGTACTTGCTTTCCAGGTTTGTATACCCTAGGTGGGAGTTTTTACATGGGGTAATGGGAAGATGATTGGTGGCATTCAAGGGAACCGCCACAGACCTTCCCAACATCAGCTTTTGGAGCCTCTTCACCCTCCAACCTCGCATCCCTCTTCCTACCCCTCTGACTAATTATAAACCCATTGTAATTGGGTGACTCATCGTGGATCTGCCACGGGACCCTGCTTACGTCTGTGTGCGAGTTATGCTTTGGCTGGATTTGCACGTTTCCACCGCTTGTTTCAGCCGGCGCAGATGGCTTCTTTAAGCGATTTTCCACTTCCTTATCATAAAGGCAACCAATGATCTCGACCAGCTCTCGCACGGCATTAGTAATATGCCTTTGCTTTTTAATTTTGATCGTCCTTGTCAATTCTGCGATCCGTTCTCCGAGCTGCCCGAACACCAAAGAACCATCATCACCTCCATCACGGTTCTGACCCGCGCTCGTCTCTAAATCGCCACTGCTTGTTGACGCCATCAATTATGCAAAAAACCTTCCTTTGCACAACTGTGAACAGCCCCTCTGTTGCTGTCGGGAGAGCAGGTTTTATATCTTCTATATGACTGGTCTCTGAAAATCCAGAATCCAAAATCCAATTTGTAAACACAAAACTTACCGTACTGAAACAATCACCAAGGGGCAATTGAAAACGCGTATGGGGTCCACTTTGCATTCTGACTAATGTATTTTTTTTTTCACTTATCTGTGGGGATTCTCTATACCACATGGAGAACCAACCCACAATTTCATACCTTATTTCGACCGCTTTCACCGCGTCATTTCTACCCTTAATCCCCTTTACAAGCTATTCCACCTGTAAAACATATTTAAATAACGGACGCGTAGCTGAATTCATTATTCTATGCAAGTAATGCATAATTAAATTCAGCTACCATTTCGCCATACGGCAACTCCATTTCGCTAACCCATGAGATTTCCACCGGAAATCGCTTCATGTCGGTTAGTAACGGCATAGTCTGATCAAAGGACGCGGTTGCATAATCATGCAACCGTTTGGGAAATTATCAAAGCATTTAATTTAGTTCCCACGATCAGATTTCCCTATCCAAGTCAGCATCCTATTCACTTTCCCCAGACACGCCATTCGCTGGGGATCAATGATCTCAATGATATTTTCCTCTCCTCCACAATTCTGTCTCCCTACAGTTCGATGTACTCTGAGATTACCACAGCCATCGCACTAGGGCAGTAGGTCATCCTTAGAGGCTGCATTGATACAAGCACACAAGCTAAGCCAACCCGAAGTTATTGCGCTCTCTCTCTCTTTTGTTCTTTTCATCCTTCGCATACCCAGTGACTGTCGAACGATATTCACTTCGCTGAGACATGTAAATGAAAGGATTCGTGAGACAACGCGATGATGATTGGCTAATAGCCGTGCGAATGTAAAATCCAAATTTGCATCCCTAATTGAGATCATTAATTACTCAACCATCACAACGGTCGGTCTCGCCGCCGCTCAGGGAAAGTTTTATTTCGCGTCGAAGTTTAACAGAGTCGATAATCAACCACAAGAGAGTACAAACCCATCAAGAATTGGTCTATTCAACAATAGGCCGTCATTTTAATAACACGGGGATTTTCAGCTTACGCGTAAAGTTTTACATTTGTCACGAAAAGTCGGTTTAGTTATCTTCAAGAAACAGTTAAATTTTATTAATTTATTTGTGCATGTGGAATCATTGTATGATAAATGAAAACATAACCAATGTGTATATTATTAAATAAATGTAAATCAACTAACAATAAAGAAATTAAAAGTACAGCTGAACAATTCTGAGTGTTTGCATTAATTTTTTTCCTTGGATTACCTGGTGATCATTTCTCGCAGTGAAACATTTGTTGGTGGAAGAAGTGAACCGTGTGCCCGTGTCAGGTGCAATACTTCTTACCCCCCCCCCCCCACAGGTCCACTTTGCTCCAATTGATTTTTTTTTCTTTTGTTCACTGTCATTTTGAAATTCTTCAATTCTATTTGGATACTTTGTTTTTTAATTATGTTATCTTTATGGGCCTTTAGTTAACTTTTTTTTTTCTCTCACTTTGCCCCACAACACTGTGCGCACTGCACCGCACTCGCGTATTAATTATCTCGCGTCATCACGAAATTAAATAAAATACCGGACGCGTGTGCGGAGATCCGTTCCACTCGGTTTAATGTGTATGCGAAGGGTGATAATATATAAACGGTAATTTTACTTTTCTGCTTACCAACAAGATGCGAGCTAGATAATTTTATGCGTGACTGTTGTTTGGCTTATGTAGAGTAGGGAAACCGGCTTGGTTAGCTGTCACGCTCAACTTGTAGTCAGTACAGCCTTGAGTGAGCAAGAGGAACATACGTCTATTGCGCAACAGATTATTATACATTTTTTAACAAATGCAGGTGTTAAACCCTCGGAAATTTGTTCTCGATTGAAGTCACAATTTGGTGATGATACACTGGATCAGAATCGTTTATATACGTGGGACAGAGTGAGGGGGCGGGGGGGGGGGGAGTATTGTACCAGCATGGGTACTTGGTTCACTTCCTCCTCCATCAGACTGTCACTAATTATTCCGAAAACTTTTCCGTCAAACACTGAAAGGAAACTGCTGCACAGGAGAGCAAAACACTGATGAAAGTCACTGAAAAATAAAGCGCACTGGTGTCATTTTGTTTAGCTTTATTTTCTTATTGTCACTCGATGAAATGTGTATTTTAATAAAATCCTCCGTAATCAAATAACCGAAAAATCGACAAACCACCACTCGACTATAGTCGCGTCATCGTGCGCGCCGATGAGCGGGAAATCGCGCATGACCATGACGGTCAGTGGATGGAAAACGACTCAGCGATATTAATTCGCTGACAAGGGAATTCGGCCAGTGAAACTGGCTTTCTTAATTAAGGGGTGCGTTTTTCTATTCCAAGAGAGACGTAAAGTCTCTCTTTGGAGTAACCAAACCGATCTCTTAGAGGAGATATTCACGATACACAAGTGTGTGTGTACGTCGGTTTTTTCATAGATCAAAGCCATGATGAAGAACCTGAAACACAAAGAAAGGGAAAAGGATCGTAGAATATTTGTTTATGTGAGAAGGTTACTGGGAAGCCGATCCAGAACTATGTAGGATAAAAGATATTTATGACTTGTGAGTTCAACTGAGTAATCAAGTTGCAACTCATTAAATGATAGATGCATCTGGGATACTTGGTGGTTGGATTGTTTGTGTATCGCCTGAATGCCTGCTGGTAGACGGCGTTCTTTTGTTTGCAGTTAGTGCATTGGTAAGGCATTAGTCTCAACGCAGGTGGTGCTAATTACATGCATCTGCGTTGGGCTGTTTATCGCTGGCTAAAAGGGATCGCTAGCCGATGTGTGTATAGATAGTTTTTTGTACACACATCGAGGCTGGGAAAATAGACGTCGCAATATTTATGATCCCTGTCATGAAGGTTACATTGTATGTAAACCGAATTATTTCTTTACAGGAATTCGTTTAGGGGAATTTGTCTGGCAACGTAGATGCCGAAATTGGTTTGAAATTCCTGATAAGCTAATAAAGAAATCTTACAGAGAATTGGTATGCGAAAAGAATGCATGAAAGGTAAGTTTCCTTACAGGGACTTAAAGATCATAGATTTGATCCCTTTAATGCGTGAAGCATTTTCAGGTGCCTAATGCGATTGCATTGGCGAAAACTTATGCGTCTTGGGATGAGGTAATGGGGGTTTTGGGTAAGCCTACCGTGGGGTTTGGCGGCACCGCCACAAGAGTATTGAAAAGTAAACGAGAACGTATCGAAAACGAAAGTCATCATCCACGCCCAGGGACAAGTCGTACAGATGACAACATCCGTCCCGTTCGAGAGCTTATTGAAAGTAATCGCCCCTTAACTGTTGGAGAAATCTCATCAGAAGTGGGTATCAGTTATGGAATCAACCGCATATCGAAACAAAAGACGATGTATACCCATTCGATATGTCATCCTTCTTCATGGCAACGCCAGGCCTCACACCGCGTCCTTGACATTGGAAGAAACGGGCTGGGAAACCCTCGAACCCCCTTCTTATAGTCCAGACTTGTCTCCCTATGACTTCTTTTTGCTCGCAACCTTGAACCAATCACTAGGAGGGAAAAAATGGGAAAGTAATGAACAGGTCGAGGAGCACGTGCGCAATTGGCTAACAACTCGTCATAGATCTTTCTACGAACAAAGGATATCAAAGCTTCGAAATCGGTGCCAAATCGTGTCACGCAAGATACTATATTGAAAAATGGTGATTATATAGTTAGGGTGTAACAATATTCAATAAATGTATAAAAAGAAATTACCGTTTATATATGATTCACCCTCGTACGTACATGTATGCATGTGTACAATATTTGTTTTTGGTGTAGTTAAATCCCGTCAAGGGAAAAGTACTCGCTCCATAAAGTGGCGTCGGAGGGATGTGATCTTTTGGTATAATTAGAGTAACAATCGATTTTTCGCAACGAATTTTTAATCTAATCAAATAGAATAACAGCACCGTAATCCAAGGCCACAAAACAACAACGAAACGGCAGTGAAAACAAAACAAGAAAAAAAAGTTGAAAACAAAAGCAGAGTACCAGCACCAGTACTAGCAATAGCAGTGATTATAGCATTGGCGGCATTAGCAGTTGTAAAAGCGAAAATATTAATTAAACATCAAAGACTCAAAAGCTACAACACAAATTGAAATCGAAGAAAACAACATCAACCGTGAGTAGCCTTTGAAATTTGTATTCTTATCAAATAAGAGTGTGCGGATAATCCCCGGTTAGGACTATACCGCCGATGACCGGCTCCCCACAAAAATAGAAATAGCAAAAGTTTATCACAAGCTTAATTGTCGTGGTCAATATACGCCGCTGGACCACCCCTACGAACGATCACCGACGTGCAATTTTGAAATCCAAATACCCAGCGCATAATTTGTTGAACCAGTTTTGGCAGTGATGATCCTACAGAGTGCCGTCATTGTAAACTATACGAATCCGTTGCAAACTTGACGAGTATTCTTCCCTTTACAGAAATAAAAGAGTGAAATATGGCGAAAATTCACAGGTTAGGCCTCCATCTTCAACTTGTTGTAAAATCTCCAAAACCCAATCAAACCGCTTAAATTTATTAAAAATGGAGTTTAAACTGTCAGCTGTTAAACGACGGGTAAACATATGTGTGAATGACTCCAGTGCTGCCAAAACTGACTGGCACCACCTATCACAATGCGCAATGACTTTTTACTCAACCCAATACATTTTTTGACAGACTGTAACTGGAGCTGAGTCAATAAAAAGAACACAGATCATTTAACCGCTAAAATTTGTTTTGTATCATTCGTTTTCATTCATTTTATGAGGTACATTTTTTCTAAAGAACAATCTAGTCAATCTAGCGGATACCCGACATGCGTTGCGATGCCATGTAAATGACAACAAGTGTTTGTGCTATGGTGTCTCTTCATTGCAGTGCTTTGGATACACAATATTTTCTGTTTTTCCATGTATTGCGTACGAAGATTTGCCAACGCGTGAGGCGCCACATTCCCCTGTCCATGTGAGAAGCATGAATTTTTCAAACGTAGTCCACACACTTGTAGCGACTGCCCCTGTGCTTTGTTGATGGTCATTGCAAGCGCGAGTCGCACCGGAAATTGCAAACAAATTGCACATCTGGGATCACTAGGATGCGAGGCACCAATACCACTTATCCTTTAAATCATGCCGTACATGTTATGAAGCATACCATAGATTACGTTGTGGGATATGTTGTCGAACATATTGTGGGGCATGTTTGCGGTCTCAGACACCTTTGGGACATTTTTGGAACATGTTTGGGACATCCTTGCGGCACTCTTGGGACATCCTTATGGCACCTTTGGGGTCCTTTCAGGACATGTGTAACACGTGAGAAATGTTGTCGGGCATATGGAGGTTGCTGTGTAACATGTGGAATATATTGTAGAACGTGTAATGGAACACGTTGTGGGATATGATATGTGATATGATGTCGAACTTTTTGTGGAACTTCATTAGTTGTCTCCTAGCTGTCGTTGAATACACACAAAAGGGAACTCATACGAAAAACTGGAAATTTTTCAAAACGCTATAATTTTTTATTTCCTAACATATTACATTGAAGTAAACTAGGGAATTTGAAGAAATACACAACATTTCAAAATCTATTTCAAATTTTCTTTATGGCATTGTGGCGGTTCCGCCAAACCCCACATTTCAGTAGCGTATAGCGAATGTTTATACCTGCCTTCAAATGAACGTCATTTAGTTCACCAGGAATCTGTGGCGGTTCCGACAAACCCCACGGTTCGCTTTCCTAAAAAATCCCCATAACTTTCACCCAATCTCCTAATTTCACTAATGCAATCGCATTAGCATCTTAAATGCTTCACGCATGAAAGTGATCAAATCTGTAATCTTAAAAAGCCCCTGGTAAAGAAAACTTACCTTTCATGTATCCCTTCGCATACAATCCTCCATAAGATTTCTTTCTTAACTCATCAGGCAGAACCCCCATTATTACAACCCAACTCCCATTGTTTCCCGCCAACGCATTTGCATTGGCACCTGAAGACATTTTCCTTTTTTCAAGGACATTTAATGCATACAACGCATTATCTAAAATTCTTAAAATAGTTCCTTAATGTGCATATGCACCATAAACACAAACCATTCGGCACCCATTGTTATCAATTGAAGCGCAATGTCGGACGGCTTGTTTTTACAGCTGCAACAAGCCGACCGCCGATTCGTTGTTCAATAGACAAACAATCATCCATTTCGTACGTCGCCACAAAGTAATTACCCTGCATATACACATGCAGGCAGGGGATTTGTTTCTGCCACCAATCCCATTAGCACCGTTGTCCCAACGTCGATAATAGCGACGACGCATCCCGTAAACAATGACCCGCATTACCGAACGATGCATTTGGTCGTTTCTCCCTTTGTCTGTTCATATTTCGGGATGTGCTTCTCATCAGCAGCAGTATTAGTAAACACAAACCCAATTAGCATCCAAAGAGATTCGGCTTGTTTGCTTAGTCGAATTCACTTCTCGTGGATGTACATTTCCCCTTTCTTTGTTTAGATCCGTTCTCATGGTGTGTCCCATGAAAGAACCCATGTACACACATACACGTGTACTACCAACGATCTTCACCTCAAACGATTGAATATCGTTAAGTCGTTTGCCACCATCCAAGCGAGCAAGCCGGTTCGGCTTCCGCTCTACGTGGCGCGGTGGAGAGGCGATATATGTATTCGGAGTCGTGGGCGAAATAAATCCGAATTACTCGGTATTGCTGTACGTAAATTTTATTCGTCACCCATTGAGTTGAGCGTAGAGTTATCGAAGTCGTGTTTATTGTGTCGCGTTTAAAAATACATTCACCCGCATTATCACCAGTTTCTTTTATTTGTGGTGAGGCGGCAAAGTCTTGTCGCTAGTACAGTGTGTATTATAATTGAAAAAATCTCGCGGCAGTGATATAAAATGAATAATAAATATCTAGACATTATCCGAACAATATTGTGTGTTTTATTTCAACGGTTTTGTCTCCTTGCTGTGTCGCATTTTCCTGGGTGTTATCGTCAGTCTTACGCGTTGGTGAACAATTAACTTGGTGCTCTTTTGTTGCTGTGATAAAAGGTGAAACAATCAGTGATTCACGGTGAACAATTTGTGGGTCGAAGTAGAACCCTGTGCCGTACGCCGGTACCACGACTTCTCCCCCACAGCATCCTTTGACGTGAGCTACAGTTCTAAATTTATCGAAAAATGCGTCGCACACTGCCCTAATGTAAGCCTGTGGCATTTTGTTCCATTGACGTCAAAGAGTTTCTTGGGCAAATGCTCAATGTACGAGGGCAGGTCAATTAGTCGTTAGAAAAAGATAGAAAAACATTATTTTTTGGGTAAATTGTTGTTTTATTTTTCAACGTAATCTCCTTCTAGTTCAATAAACTTTGACAGACGTCCCTCTAACTTTTTTAAGCCTTCAGAAAAGTATGGTTGTGGAGGTTCCTCAAAGTAAGCATATGTGTGTGCGATGACTCCCCCCTTGATGTAAACCGTTGTCCGCTGAGCCATTTTTTTAAATTTGAAAATAAAAAGAAGTTGTGGCGTGTCTAGCAGATACACACGACCAATAGTGAAGAACAACACCACCAAAAGCACATCCATTAAAGCCGTATACCATAGCAATAATATAGCATTTCCACATCAGTCGAATGTACTTGAGTTTAGAAATCGTCACATAGGCCCATGCGTCATTCTTTACTACGATCGCCTCCATCTACAGCTTCCAAGTGTCGAAATTATCCTTCCGCAGTTGTTCGATGCTCGCTGTGGATGGCGCCATCTTGTTGATAGACGAGAATTTAGGTTTCCTGTGTTGTTTGTAGGTTTTCCACGCGTTTATCCAACCGTGACTCTATTTCGCAGTGTTCTGGTGAATGCCTGAGCCCATAACCTGTTGTAGAGTAGTAGAGACGAAAGGGGGATACCACGTGGTTGGATGGGTGTGCCCTGAAGTGGCTAGTTAATAGAGGAGAGTGATGATGTGTCCGTACATCATCAGGAAGCCTTTGCAACTTGACGAAATACAAAATGGTGGATGTCCGTCAAGTTCAACCAATTCCATTGTCGCCGGTGTGCGCATCGGATGTACACTAATGTAAAACATTAGATGTCCAATAGTAACCTATATATATTTTAGTTGCAGGTAATTATGTTGCTAGAATTAAGCCAATAAATGGGGGAGTTAGCCCCGCTAAACACTAAACAGTAGACACACTTCAAAAGAATCTGTAAATGTTTTACCTTCCATCCTGAGGGTTGTCCACACGGTCAACTACGCATATTATTAAAAAAATATGCAACAAAGAAAGTAATTAACAGTGCATTTCAAATAAACACCTGCTCAATGCCACAATTTTCCTCATGCCCCAATACCATATATCAGGAACACAACACAAATCCAACATAAACATAATGTTTTGGAGTTTTTCAATATCAGTATTATATGTACGTATTACAATTTTGCTATTATAGTTTTTATTATTATGCTTTTGCTTTTACTAACAAAAAATAGAAAATGTTTGGATTTTTAATCACCTACTACCAACTATTTACCTCTTGGTTGCCATAGTCACGTTTAGTAAAATTAAACACCGTCAAGGGTCAAATTTATATTTTAATGTCTAAATGAACGTTTCTCTGTCCACTTATTTGCCAAATTTTTCGTCGTGTTTTAGAGAGTGATTTGTGTGAATTTTTATTAAAAGTTGTGCTCCACATAATACTATGTAAGTATTTTAAAAGTAATAATTTACTCAAAATATAATACTTTTAAAATTTATAATCTGCCAAATGTTAGATTCGCAAAATTGTTTTGGTTGAAAATGTGTGTTCCGAAATGTTTTTACATTTGCGATACAATGTTGTACAAAATTTGTTTTCTATAAAACATAAAAGCACAAATCATAAATCAAAGATACTTGGTAGTCCTTTGTTATTTTTTGCCCTACCAGTGTTACCTCGAAAACTTCTCATAATAGTCTAACGTCACATTCTCTTTATCCGTGATTACTAATTGTAACTTTCTAATTAAGAAATTATATAAAAATCAACCGAATTTCAGTCTGCTCCTGAAATAAGCCTCCGGCTTTGCATTCCAAATGTTTATAAAACCAATTATAAATTGATCAAAGAGTTATTTAAACCTATTTAGTATGAGTCTTAGATGATGCAATCCCTTCAGGCATGTTATGCTTTAATATGAAATAATGAAAACACATCTCATCTTAAAATTATTAATTAAATAGAAAGTATTTAGTTGACGGGAACTTTCAATTATTAGACACCTCTCCTAATCGTATGTCACGCCCCTACTGGCTATCTTTTGGCACCAAAGCTTTATCCTACTCCCAATCCATGCACTGGCGACATCTACCACATAATGTTGAGTACGAGAAGAACTTTGAATATCGCAGCTGACTTATATGACATTTTATAGATTCGCATTTAATTTAACTTTAGGTCTTGTTTTTCATTTGCTGTTCATTTTAAGCAAATTTAATTCGTCCAATTTTCTTTTTAGTTATAATTTATAATTAATTTGTGATTACTCGGTTTAATATAATCTTCCACGATGCCTTTCTATAGACGTTTCGGGCATTTGTCATGTCGCTGTGGACGACAACCACTTCTGGTCTAGAGACCGCACTTGGGTCAATACCGTCGCCAACATTTAATGGAAAACCCTCGAATTGCCAACAATTGAATGGATCCATTTTAATAGCATCGTCATCAGTAGCACCAGGTAATCTAACAATACAAATCCCACAACAACAGGCCCATAGCCAAAGTCAGCCAGCTGCAAAAAAAGCCATATCAACAGTCGAGTCACAGATATCAATTTTAGCAGCTTGGAAGCAAAATAGACAGAGTCAGTCACAGCAACAGCAGCAGCAACAATTACACCAACAGCAACACGAATATAACAACAAGGTAAGCAGTGGAACGCTTTTATTAAACCAAATAAAAATGTATATATTTAACTATTGCCAGTTGTGGTACGATTAACAACTGGTAGGGGGTGAGAGGGTGCATCTGCCGCTGTTTACATTTTCGCTCTGTTGGCTTAGAGCTCTTAATTAGATTTTATGTGCGTAACGAGTGTTCACGCGAATATGACGGTGAAATTAAATTGCCGCCATGTTAGGTGCGAGCTTCCTCACAGTCCTTGGAGTAGTCGCTAACATTGACGCAGTACTTCCGTAGACGTGCATTTTAGCTACAACAGGAAAGTAAGTCAGAGTTTAAATGAGGTCCAGTTGAAATATAATGCACTGCGATGTTGTTCCGTTCTAGTTTTTCCATTTAAGTGGTTTTATTTGGATGCCAGTTTCATAGTATGAAGTCATCGGTGTTCCTAAAGTACATTAGGTTGTGGAAAATGAAATCCATCATTTGTATATTTCAAGGTTTTATTTAACTTTGGCCAAATTGGGTCCAATGTTCACCGTTTTGTTCTATAAATTGAAAACTTAATAATACTTCGCTCTAAAAGTCTTGGTTAAAATTGGCAATAAATTTGACTACCCGATTTTCACAATCCAATAACTTATTGTTAAAGGAGTTTTATAATGATAAACAAGAATGGGAATCGTTTAGTCGTATACCCGGCCTGTAATATGGATGCATAAATACCTCCCGGAATTTCTAGCGAGTAATTATAGATGCGTATAGCCTGGTGCTGTCGGACCACAATACTTCTACCGTTGGCTAATTCTGGTCAATCTGGCTTCAAACAATCCAATTATTAGCAGAGAAGGTCCAAATTTAGTGTTTAACCCATATGGAAGTAAGTCATTGTAAAGGAATCTTTTTCCAGTCGCCCTACATTCACAACATAGCTTTACTGGCCTCGCCCCACTTTGACCACGTTTTTATTATTATTTATTGGCCTGTAGGATCCCGAAAGTTCATGACCTCACCGACTCGACTCCGCAATCGTTCCCTGTCCTGTGCACTCTCCTTCCACGCTTGACCATCTGATCCGATCTCCTCAAGGTCAAACCTAACATTGTCCTCCCATCTCCGTCGCGGTCGTCCTGTCGGTCTCTTTCCTGTTGGTCTACCGTCAAGAATTCTACGCACGATCCTATCGTTGCCCATTCGCGCTACGTGTCCGGCATATCTTAATCTTCGCGACTTGATCACACTCACTATTGTAGGTTTGCGGTATAGTTCTTCGAATTCGTGGTTGTGGAGTTTCCTCCATTGTCCTGGCTCTTCGTCATATTTACATCCAAAGGTACTGTGGCGGTTCCGCCAAACCCCACTGCCTACCCCCGAAGAACCCGTAACTACAACCAACCTTTATAGTTTTCCGCTAATGCGATCGCATTAGCACCTGTAACTGCTTCACGCATCAAGTATCTAATGTTTTTAGCTAAAAGGTCCTGAATTCTGAAGCTGAAGAATTCTTACCTTCATTCATTAATTCGAATTCAAAATTACCTACAAGAATTCTGTCCAAACTTCATAAATCCCAAGTCCAATTCGGCACCTTCGGTTGCCAAGCAAATCCCAATCTTATCATACGCATTTTCCCTAGACGAATTCCTGAAAACGAAACAATTTGGTTTACATATAATGTAAACAACATAACAGCGGTCACAAACATCGCGTCGCCTATTCCCAGCGTCATCATGTGTACAATAAATCCCTTTACATACACATTGGCTGGCGACCTTTTTCTCCCTACTATAAACAATCCAACGCAGCTGCACACAATTGACGCAAACGACGCTGAAACCAAAACCTATAGCATAGGCAAATGCAAACAGGAATTGTATACTTACCCTTGCCAGCGATGCCATAAACACCAATTCCCTGTGAATATGCTAGAACCAATTAGCACCATGTCCACCAGCATTGCGGTCTACAATACAGCTGCATGGCACATCAAGACAATGATCTACACGATCCCTTTGTCCTACAACATTTCTGGATCTGCTTCTCATGACTCGCGGCATGAGCAAACAGAAATCCATTACTAACCAATGAGATACGGCTTGTTTACTTAGTCGAACTCACATCTCATTGATGCACATTATTCCCTTTCTTTGTTTTCAGATTCGTTCTCATGGTTTTGTCCCATGAAAGAACCAATGTTCACACATACATGTGTACCACTTCGATCTTCTCTGTGAGATCTGTTTATCTACCCCCAAAGAGAGACTTTACGTTTCTCTTAGGATAGAAAATGCACCCCTAAGTTAAGAGAGCCAGTACCACTGGCCGAATTTCCCTTGCCAGCGAATTGATATCGCTAGGTCTTATTCCATCAACCGACCGAGCCGGCCGCTTTTCTCCCGCTTCGCGTAGCCCTCACGGGGACGCGCACATCACAGAATCGAGTTCGAGCTAGCGTTATCTAATTTTATGAACGTGTTTAAAATTAGCGTTTCCTAAGTGCTTGTTATCCTATTAAGTGGAGTTGTCGAGTTGTGTTTCCTTTTTTTAACGTGTAACCGTGTGGTCAGATCATAATGACATTTGTGTTCAGATAGTAATAGTCAGCACCATGGTGAAATTACAATAACAATAGCGGACATATGAATAAAAGTTTTAACTAGTTAAAATCAGTGTTTTATTTTACTTTTGTTTCCTGGTGATTGTTGCAGCTGTTTGAGTTCGTTCGAACGGTGGAGACGGAGTAGAACCCTGTGCCGTACGCCGGCACCACGACTTCGCCCCCACAGTACTCCTTAAAACTTAATTCTCGAATATGGGGAATTTGTTTTCTTTCCGTTTTGTGTGAGCCCTTGTTTCGCATCCGTATAGAACAATCGGCATGATTATGATTGTATTGACACGGAGCTTTATGTTATGTGATAGCAGTTTGGATTTCAGCAGTTTACTGACTGCGTGCCAACTAGCGTTGCCGGAGTGTAGTCCTTTGCTAATTTTCTTCGACATTTCGTTACTGGCCGTCAATATCGTTCCCAGATATTTAAATTCTTTAACTTTTTCAAATATCTTGCCCCTGCGGTTTATATTTGTTCCCTGAGTTCCACCTGCTCTCGCCGTAATCATGTATTTCGTTTTGTCTTCATTTATTTCTAGGCCCACCTCTTCTGCCGCTTGCATGATGACTTCACTGTTTTTATCTACAGTTTCTAGATTATCGCCCTAAACGGCGATGTCATCCGCATGTGCGAGTACTTGTGTGACCCCGCTCAGGGATGATCCGGCCATGTTGTGCCTTTCTGATGACATACTCAAGCACAAGGTTAAGAAAACATGGTGAGAGGCCATCTCCCTGTTTTAGTCCGTCCCGGATTTCAAATGGTTCTGAGAGGTGGTTTTCTATTCTAACCCGCCCTTTGTTTTCGTTCATGCAAATTTGAATGAGGGCGGCATATTTTTTCGGAACTCCCAGCTCAACTACAATATGGTAGAGTCTTTGCCTTGCGACTGAGTCGTGGGCTTTTTTGCAGTCAACGAACAATTGGCGAACCGCCTTTGTATTCCCACTTCTTTTCCAACAGTTGCCTTTGGTCGCTTGTTGACCGGTTCCTACGGTATCCGCATTGGTAGTCTCCCAGTATTTCTTCTGCGCATGGTGTGATTCTCGCCAATATGACATTTGTTAGTATTTTGTATGTGGTTGGAGCGATGATATTCCTCTGTAATTTTCGCAATCAGATCTGTCACCTTTTTTGAAAATGGGGACGACTATTGCGGTTTTCCATTCTTCCGGAATGACTTCCTTATACCATATTGTTTTAATCAGTTGGAGGATCTTTCGAGCGGTTGCCTCTCCTCCATGCTTCACAAGCTTTGCCGGTATGCAGTCGACTCCGGGAGCTTTGTTGTTTTTCAATCGATTTATTGCGTCTACAACTTCGTTGAAAGATGGCTCTGGGATCTGAGGCTCGGCTGCACGTACGTCTGGTGCGTTTATTTGTGGTTGATGGGTGCGCAAGTTGAGCAGGTTTTCATTTGCTTCCATCTTGTCACGATATCGTTTGTTTCTGTCACCAGACAGCCGTTTGCGTCTCGAATTATTTTGGCTCTCCCTCGGTAGCCATTTCTAATTGAATTTATACCGGCATACTCTAAAGTTCTTTGCTCTGGAGTTTTCTAGGATTTTTTCGATCCGAGTCTTCTCCCATTCGCGTTTTTTGCGTTTTAAGAGTCCCATTGGCTCTTTTCGAATCGTCGCGTTTCTTTCTGCGTTGACTTCATCATATCTTTCTATGTGGATCACTCTGAGGCGTTTACGTTTTTCGGTCTTCGCACAGCACTCATCGTCAAACCAAGGTTTGGACTTAGTTGTTTTTTTTTAAGTCCTAATACCTTTTGGGCTGTTTGCTTGATTGTGTCTCGGATCGATGCCCATTTAGTGTCCACACTATTGGCTTCCTCTTCCTCACTACTCCCATTCTCTAGGATGCTAAATCTATTCGTTAGTTCGTCTTGATATGCAGCCCTTTTGCATAGGTCTTTTAGTTTATCAATGTCGAACTTTTTGCTCGTCTCCCGTAACTGCCCATGTGGGATTGATTTTCCTCCTGATTTTGCCCATCACTAAAAGATGATCGGAACCGCAATCTGCTCCTCCATATGATCTTACGTCAAAGATATTCGAATGGTGTCTTTTGTCTATGAGGACGTGGTCTATTTGGTTACGCGTTACGCCGTCGGGTGATATCCATGTGGCTTTATAAATTTGCATGTGCGTGAACATCGTACTTTTCACTATCAGATCTTTCGACGCTGCGAACGTGATAATTCGAATTCCATTATCATTTGAAACGTCGTGTAGACGTTTCTACCTATAGTTGGTTGGAACATATCTTCCTTTCCAATTTTCGTATAGAGGTCCCCGAGGAGGACTTTAACATCGAATGATGAGATTCCATCAAATACTTCCTCTAGCGTCTCGTAGAACGTATCCTTCGTTTCTTCGTCCGTAGATTCTGTTGAGGCGTGTACGTTTATAAATACACAATTGTGGGCCCTGTATTTTTAGCACCGATATTCGGTCATTAAAAAATCTCACATCTTTTACATGGGGCGTAATCTTCTTGCTTATGATGAAGCGGGTTCCGATGTTATGAGTGTCGGTACCTCCACACGCCATTGAGAAGCCGTTGGTTTCGATTACTTGATGTGGGAGTCGGACTTCCTGAAGCGCGACGATGTTCATTTTATATTGTTTCGCGTTTTCTACGACCGTCTGTATCGCGCCTGGTTTATATAACGTTCGAACATTCCACGTACCGACACGTATATCCCGCTTTTTCCGTTTTCCCTACGTCTTCATTTTGCCAAGTCGATGTTTTCTTGGTGATTTATTCCCTTATGGTAGTGTCGGCTCATCACACCTACGCCTACCGGGTTTTTCGTGAGATTGTTTTTTGTATATTGATTATTAATTGTTTTTCCCACGAGTCTTGGGGTTTCAAATAGTCCGCCATATCAGAGCCCCTCGTTGATATGGTAAGGTCTCCTTACTGCTCTGATTCGACCCGGTGTCAGAGAGGCGCCGTTATAATACAACCGGTATACCCCTGGCTTATAACCGACTGTTTGACTGGCAGACTTTTCCGTTTTGCCTCATGTTTTTTTTCGTCACAGTAATTATTTATTTGATTATTCAATATGTTTATTTATATAAGTGATTGATTATGTAACTCCGGTTCCGGTTTGTTTAGAGTGAGTTTAGATTAATTGCAAACCTGATGATGATCAAAAACAATGATCGAAACGTCGTCATTGTAATGTGATAATAAAGCACATTACAAACAAAATTTAGTCTGTGATTGGCGATATTTGGCGCAAGACTAATGACCTTGCCCGGAAAAAACAAATCATTATGGAAAATTTAACAAGCCTCTGGACTTGCTTAAATAAGGCCATAACCGGTTCCCGGTTGTAGTGCCGATGATGATGATACCCCTGGCTGCATACCATCCAATGGGCACAGTGACGCGTAACACCCTGGAATAGGGGTGGTAGATTTTTCTGTGTTACTCCTCGCTAGCCTGTCTGACATGGGTGGCCCTAATGGAAGCGTATGCTTCCGTCAGCATAGCCTGAGTGATTCATCGTAGTTTAAGCCCGCGCACCACGTGAAGGTTTCTACCAAGCGGGGGACTTTGACCACGTTTGCGCAAAATATTGTCATATGTCACTCATTTTTTAACCCCAGTCGCCAATGAGTCGACTTCATTCCGTTTAGCCAAAGCCTCGCAGATGGAAATTCGATCCAACACTGTTTTTGTGTCAATTCATGTGGCACCCAAACATCGAGAATCTTTTTAAATCTTTTTTGGATTAAAAGTTTCTTTATTGAACAGCAGAAGAACACATGTTTACTTATCAGTAGGGAAAGAAAAAAGGAAGTAAAGTAGATCTGACAGCTAACTGGCAGTGCCATCTACCGTCGAATACACTCACAGCTAGGCCGGCTTCTCGTAAGAGGCGAATAAAGGCCGAGTGGGAGGTGGGGTCCCAAAGCCCTGTCGCCCACATCAAGCTGTAGGCTCCGTGAAATGGTCGGGAGAAATCTCTGGCCGAAAACTTGGCTGATGGACCGGTTTGAGAAAAGAGGTGAGATACCATCCCGTCAGGCTGTACATTCCGCGATATCGTCGGGAGAAATTTTCGATTATGTTTCGGATGTATGGCTGATGGCCCGGACTGACATGGAGATAAGTCATGATGGTACTATAGCGTTGGCGACTATAGTGAAGAACGTGTGATTCGAACTGACGCTATGACGGTTAGAATCAGAAAAAATGGAACCAATGCTCAACACATCAGGCCACTGCCGCGTGTACGAATTAGATTTCTAAACTCAAGTACACTTAACTGATGTGGAATTGCTATGTTATTGCTTGGTATACGGCTGGTGCATTTTCTTGTTCGATTTTCTTTCGGTGTTCTTCACTATTTGCTTGTATATTGTGTGTGTATCTGTTATAAACGCCACAGTACCTTCTGAGATAAAGAATTCCGGAGTTACACTAGTTTCCCCATGCGCATCTCCGGGGGGAACTATGTCAGGGGGAACATGATGCAAATATTCTGATAAATAACCGAACTTTAAGAACTTCGTCATCGCGTAATCGGGTTCGTTCTCGAGGCTTTGCCGACGTTCGACTGATAACACCATTTTGTAACACCAGGGGCATTGGTTTCACCATTACGAATGTAAACGTCCATCAATATTTGCAAACAGTGAAACCTGATATCGTTGCCCTAACCGAGACCCACGTCGATTCTTGAACTGATTCGATATATCTTCGTTGCTCGGCATACGACTTGCATTCAAGATTCCGTTTTAATGGTGGAGTCTGCGTATTCACGCTGCCCGATATGGCTTGCTAAAAGATGGAGGTATTAGAACCCAATAACTTGGACACTTGGTCGAATGCCGTGGTGAGAAATTCTGTTAAATTTGTTTGTTGCATTTAAAGCTCCCCGAATGACGATCGACCCGCGACACTTTTCGAACATCTTTCATGTATCATCAACTGGATGCAGACTAACCACCCGTCTTCAAAAATTGTCGTCCTTAGCAATTTTAATGTACACAACTTCGGGTGGTTGGCATATTCTAACAGAACCGACGTGGTTGGGAGGCTAGCGGAGATGTTCGCTGTTAGACGCAATTTGACTCAGCTTGTGGAGGAACCTACGCGAGTGCCGGATATCCGAGGTGATTATGCAAACACCCTGGATCTGTTTTTGACATTCGAGCCGACCGTTTATACCGTGGAAGTCGCTGCGCTATTGGGAAACTCAAATCACTGGTTGGTATCGGTCGCGCAATCAACTGCATTTCAAACGAATAACCGACCACAGCTACTTCGCCATGTATGGGGGTATGGGGCTCTTAACCTGCCTACCTGCTGGAAATTCAGTCGAGTTCAACCAATCCCAAAAAGGGGAAAAAGTGTCTCTCACAAAATTACCGGCCGATACCATTACTGTCTATGTTATCTAAGGTGATGGAACAGGTCATCATTGCCGAGTTAATTAAGTATTTAGAGCGCAGCGGACTTTTGAATGATCGTCAATACGGATTCCGCGGCAGGCGGTCCACGGGAGACTTTTTGACCCTTATAACCGATATGCGGACATCTGCGTTTGAGGCGCATGGTGAGTCAATGGCGGTCGCATTGGATATCTCCAAAGCTTTTGACCGCGTTTGGCACGCGGCATTGCTGAGCAAGCTTCGTTCATGTGGACTTTCCCAGCAGCTTTGCGACTTTGCGACTGGATGAAGAGCTTCCTCGAGGATTGATCGATCCGGATTGTCGTATACGGTGTGTCTTCGAATCTGTATCCTGTTAATTCCGGAGCGCCTCAAGGTTCTATTTTGGCTCCAACCTTGTTTTTGCTTCACATAAATGATTTTTTGGAGTCAACGGATAACACAGTGCTTAGTTTTGCGGTTGATACTACGTTTGTTTCCTCTTTTTTGAGTGACCTAATCGGCCGTCAACGTGGCAGCAGCTGAGATGCAGCGAGATCGGCTCTCTGAAAGGGGACCTGAATAAGGTCCTGCAGTGGAGAAAGGCCAATCTCGTCGACGTCAATGCAACGAAGACACAGTATACAACATTCACAAAGAAAAGTAGATCATCGGCTCCACAACTGATGATGAATGGCCAGGCCGTCGATTCTGGGAAAACCATGACATTGGTCGGGGTTACGACGTGTGGGAATGTATCGTGGCATAAACACATGTCGAACATCGCCTGTAGAAAACAGAGTTATCTTTTTAAAGCCAAGAAATATTTTACTCCAGCCCAACTTCTTTTCCTGTATATATCTCAAATTAGACCCGCGCTCGAACATTGCTCTCATGTTTGGAGCTCTGCTCCTAAGCATAACCTCAATCTACTTGACAGCATATAGACGCGAGCGATTCGCCTGATTGAGGACACGGCGCTTTCGTCGGGACTACAGTCGCTATCACATCAAAGGCGGGTAGCGGACCTGTGTCTGTTTCACAGATATTATCACGGATACTGTTCTTCGGAGATTCGCGGAGCTGTGGAATTTCCTCCCAACACGAGTGATCCGAAAGCGTTACAACCTGCAACTGTTCAAAAAGAACTGCAGCAGTTATTTGGTGGCACGTCTCGGGGCTCCGGGTCGGTGCTATAGTTTTGCCTCGCCTGAGAGAAGTTAATATTATAGAAAAAAGGTGCTCTAGGGTACTTGTAAAAAGTGGAAAAGAAAAGCGGGGCGAAAGCATTTTCCTTCTAAAATAACCAGATGTTTTCTATTTTAAATATTAATTTATTTTGCAAGAAAACACGCCTACGCATATTTGAGCTCTGGTCTACAACTCAACGGTTTACAAGTTTTTCTAAACTTATATGTTATTTGGACACAGCCATCGTCACCGTGTGCCATTTTGCGCCAAGCAACTGCTATTGTGTCGGTCGCGTCTTCCCAAGAATCTAGTAATTAGGGGTCCAGCAATTAGTACTCGAGTAATTACCGTTTCCCTGAGAATCAACACAATGTTGTCTTGAAGCAGCGTCTACCTGAGTATCTGCACGATATTTTTATTATCCAGCATCTGGTGGTAATTGATAGCTGGTTTTTTTTTTCTCGACGCGCCGACTTCCAGGGAGTCGGGTAATTATTTGTCGATCGACGCATACTCCTGGGAATCCCACGATGTGTCAGGTCGGCGTATCTCCTGGGCCTACAGTGACGTGTCATTAACGATTAGAAAGTATTAACCTTCAAATGATGTGTAAAAAATTCGTAACAATTAGACCACAACATACCGCGTTATAGTAATTTAAGGGGTAACACCACTCTAGAAATTTGAATTTTTTTTTTTAATATTAAAATGTACTTTATGGTCATAGCAATAATAGACAATTGGTCTTATGGGGAAAAAAATTAAAAATGTTGTTTCTCTATTTTGCCGCAGTGTCTTGGAACACGCGTCGAGCGTATTTCGGAGCGCTTGGATTTGTTACCTTTCTACCACTTTTATCGTTGGAAATAGAAAGTGGCTCTTACACACAAAGTAAAATGTCTTTCGGGGTCCTTAGAAGCTCACTGCGCAAATAATGTCTGTCGGAGCAGCTGGTCGACTCCTACGTGTGAGTTTGTTAGTATACAGTTAGACAGGGACGCCGCATAGACGCTTTGTTTAAATTATTTCATTGCCTTGTATTACAATAATATATTACATTAATCATTTTTTTAGTTTTAAATGTAAAATGAAAATGAGTAATAACACCAGTGAACCAAGGAAAAAGTCACAGTAAGGATTAAGTTCTAATTTGATCAGACCACGTGTTCAAGGCGTTGACCGCTTACCCGTCGGCTAGAAAACTACCAGCAATCGATCCGCAAGATTTTGAAGCTGAAGAAGGATTTGTGGGGGGGAAGTATGTACCAGCATGGGTACTTGATTCGCTTCCTCCTCCATCATATATTGATCACGGGAATATCACCGAACCAAAAGAACGATTAACTACATACATCCAGAAACGCCGAGCATAACAATCATGATCACTAGCGGGAACATCACACCAAGTAAAAATACAAAACACAGGATTCCATTTGTTTAGTTTTATTCGATTTACTTACACGGAACACGGTTGCAAAGTAAAAACTATGATATGTTTGAATATTATAATATGTATTTAATTAGTGAGGGCTCCTTGATAGTATAGTGGTTAGTATATCCGCCTGTCACGTGGGAGACCGGGGTTCGATTCCCCGTCGGGGAGCCTCTGGCGCAAGACTAATGACCTTGCCCGGAAAAAAGACAAATCATTATGGAAAATTTAACAAGCCTCAGGACTTGCTAAATAAGGCCAAGACCGGTTCCCGGTTGTAGTGCCGATGATGATGATGATGATTTAATTAATGAAACAATTTTTACACGCACGAACACTACTCCGAGGTATATTATTATATATATTACGCATCTCCGCGGTTTGTGGAGTGCGGGAGAAAAACCTACCGTCACGAACGGTGGTTGTAATAAAACTCACTATATTCGCGCCACAGTGCGCGGCGGTGAGCGGGAGATCGCCTGTGACCAGGCTGCTCAACGGATGGAAGACGACTCCACGATAATTATCTCGTTTTGAGGTGAGTTTGCCCAAGAAGAAAATGTTTCTCTGCGGTGGAAACAAGGAAGACAGACTTGGCAATGACTGTGTATGCGTGAGTGAAGATCACATTGGTTTATTTTTCATACACAAGGCCATAGGAATAAACCTGAAACTCAAGGACGAGGCATAATGGGCATCCAAGAGATTTGTGTTTGTTGAAACAAACGAATCGCATCTCGTCGGATGCTAATGGCTTTGTATTTGTTTATGCATCTAGTTCGTAAGGTACAAGATTCGGCGATTCAAAGGACAAGGGAAATATGACCTAATGCATAGTTCGGTAATGAGGGTCGGCTAGGAAATATCAGCCACTCATTAAATAGAAAATGTGATTCGGATATCTAAACGATATGAATTGTCTATGGTATGCATTGCAGCTGTTACGATAGCCGCAATGCCGATGCACATGGTGCTAATAGATTTAAGACGCGAGATGCGTATTTGCTTTGGTTTGCACATTGTGCGAGTCAGGGAATGTTATTGCTGGGAGAAAAGGACGCCAGCCTATGTATACATAAAGAAATTTATTGTACACATGAATAAAACTGGGAATAGGCGACGCAATGATAATTATTCCTGGCTGGAATGGTTACATGATATGTGACTCGGGGTTTTTCTTTTCAGGATAATTTATGAAAAGGAAAGTAAGAACTCTTACAGGGGATTTGTAAGCGAAGGAATGCTTGAAAAGGTAAGAATTCTTTTGCAGGTACTTTTGGTTTATAATAATTGGATCTATTTGATGCGTGAAGCATTTAAGATGCTAATGCGAATTGCATTAGCGAAAGCTGGTGCAGACTGGGTTGTGGTTATGGGGGGTTTTTCAGGAAGGCGAGCCGTGGGATCTGGCGGAACCCCCACAGATTCAGTTACCGTATTTTAAATTGTTTAGCAGTTTTTTTTCTGCTCTATCGCAAGTTGTTGTGTGTAAGAAATGCAAATCTGATGTAACTTTCACCGAATCTGGAAAGCGCGCCCTTGGTTTCAAAATTATTGTATCGTGTCAAAAATGTGATAAGGTTATCATTTCAAGTTCTCCTTTTATTGAGAAAGGATATAGTATCATACGAAGAATCGTTCTGGCTATGCGGCTATTGGGAGTATGATTAAATGGCATTATTAAATTTTGCGCAGTCATGGATCTGCCGCACCCAATTTTTCGATCTCTCTATGATAAAATTGTACAGAGAATCGCCATTGGGGTTGAAGCTGTTTGTCGGTTAAGTATGAAAACTGTTGTTCAAGAAGAAAAAGAAAAAAGTAATGATAAAGGAGAAACGCGTGGTGTAACAGTGTCCGGTGATGGTTCTTTGAGAAAACGTGGTTTTCTCGTCTCTTATGAATTTGTTTCCCTTATTGGATGGCACACAGGCAAGTAGTTGGTCCAAATATTGTAATGCTTGTGAGCCTTGGGAAAAAAAGTGATACCAGTGAGTATCAAGAATGGGCTCACACCCATCAAGAGACTTGTCAAGCAAATCATGAAGACTCCGCAGGAAAAATGAACTAGATGCGTTTATTGAAATGTTCCAGTGCTCAACATCTTTACATGATGTACATTGTTGAAACTACGTGGAAGATGGTGATTCTAAAACATTTAAAGGTATTTTATATTTTAATCCTTACCAAAAATTGTATTGTATAAAAGAAGAATGTATTGACCACGTCCAAAACCGAATGCCCCCCCCCCCCCCCTTCGTAAATTGAACCAAAATAAACTGGAAAATTGACCGATGAACTAACGATTTATTATGGCTTAGTAATACGTAGAAATTGTAACGTAGTCGAATAAATGAGAAACGAAATTTATGCAACCCTTTACCATAAATTGTCCACTGACGAAAATCCACAACACGGAAGGTGCCCACGTGGAGAAGATTCTTGGTGGTCGTGGCAGAAAGCGCAGGCCACCGGAGACTTGAACCACACTCATAAAACACCTATGTTGTTAGAAGTCGTCAAGGCAATCCTTCCGATTTCCGAAGAAACGAGTCGTGACGAATTACCCTCTCGTTGTTTGGACGACTACACGCAAAACAACACCGAGAGCCTCAACGCGATTATCTGGTCAATGGCTCCAAAGTAAGTTTCCAGTGGTAAACATGTTCTCGATACAGCAGTATACATAGCAGCAGCAAAAAAAATGAGAACACCTGGTCCATAATATGGACGTAGATCAAATGGATGCCAAAATGGTGCTTCATCATCATCATCATCGGCACTACAATCGGGATCCGGTCTTGGCCTTATTTAGAACGTCTCTCCACCGGTATCCAGTCCCTATCCGAGACTGGTTAAGTTGTCCATAATAATTCGTTTTTCCGGGCAAGGTTGTTATAGCCTTGTGCCAACCTTTCTCATGATGTCGCTGCATGCATTGGTTCAATACTTGGATTGAACAGGGTCATGGAACGTCCCGGCCTTCGGCAGGTTGAAAGCAGAGACTTTGCCCTCAAATGGTGCATCGGAGAAGACAAAATACAGACACAAATCTAAAGGCTAAACGTCATATAGCCAATAAAAACAAGTATACAGACATGTGGAGTGATAGCAGCGACGGTGAAGACAACGCCCATGCCAATACTCAGAGGCTGGAAACCAATTCCAAGAATTGACTGTTAACGAAACAAATGCAGACGGCAGCAATCAGGTCGAGGTCCTCAACAGACTCATTTATGAGATTGGACTTAAAAAACAAGAGCTGGACAAACAAACGGAAGAAGTTCTTAAATTAAAAAACAACCTGAGCCAGAATGAGCGGAAAACGAAAGAGGTACAACAACAACAGCAAAAACAGACATCAGCAACCCGCGAAGTCAAAGAAAACACGACAAGATAAGGAAACTCAACAGCAGGAACCACATCAACAGCAGGAACCAAATCAAAGGCAGGAACCATCTCAGCAGGTGGCAGTCAAAAAAAGGGAGCAAGTACCTCCTATCTACATTAGTTACATGGAGACAAAGGATCTCATAAAGTTGGGTGAGTTGACATGCAAAACTTTTAAAACGAAACGTATAAATAATTTAAAGCTGAGTTTAACATGCGATGATTTAGAAGGTTATCGCAAAATTAAATCAATACTGGGGAAATCGAAAAGCGAGTACTACACGTACACCCCTAAATCGGAGAAAACTGTCTCTATGCTCCTCAAAGGAGATGATCCTTCCTTTACTCCCGAAGAGGTGGTCGAAGAACTAAAAAGCTTCGAAAAGGATAGCCTGAAATTTACAGGTGTGAAACCATTTTCTACAGCCAATTCTAGAAATCGCAACCGTAAGTTGCCTTTCTTCATTGTGTCGCTAAGCCTCAATAGTAAAATGGATGGACTTAGATATATTAAATACATTAGTCACCAAACAATAAGTTGGGAGAAAATAAAAAAGCCCGACCGCGTATTGCAATGTATGCGCTGTCAACGCTTCGGTCATGTGGCATCGAATTGCAATATGCATTTCAGATGCATCAAAGGCCTAAATAAGCATTTCATTAGGGAATGCCCATTGGGCAAAGAACAGCTCTCGGATAGAAATAAACTATCCTGTGTCCTCTGTAACAACTCAGGTCATCCTGCTGTCTTAGTTAAAAATGGTCTACAACACAAATTCGACTACAGTAGAGATGTATACAAGTTCCAGGTACTAGAAGCCTGCACTATAGATATTCCTTTGAAAAGTCAAAGGATCTATATATGGTCTTGTGGGGTTGCTCTATTCTACATGGAGAACCAGCCCACAATTCCAACCCCAATGTCCGCTTTATTTCGACCGCTAACAGTGCGTCAATCCAATCCCAATTCCTACCGTCGGCTATTTCACCTGCAATAGATAAATCCATAAAAGAAGATTGGCCGGAAGTCATTAATCTATTCGGTTAATGCACAATTGCATTCAGTGTTTTCTTGCCATACGGCAACACTATTGCATTAACCCATGAGATTTCCATCGGAAATTTCAAAGTCATTTCGGTTAGCAACAACCAAGACCAGACCAAACGACGCGGTTACATAATCATGCATAGGTTGGGGAAATTCCAAATTCTTCGAATTTGGTTCACACGTTAATATATCTCTAGCCGATTAAGCGTAATTTATGACTTCCCCCAGCCACTCTATTCGCTTGGGATCAATGATCTCTTTTAACAGGTAAATAGCTACAAACCAACTTCCATACTCATCTCATTTCCCCTTACCAGAGTCCAACGTACGCTGACATCACCATAATAACCTAATTGTGTCACTAGGTCAGCTTCAGGATAGAATTGCGACATGCATGCTAAAGCTAATTTCACCTCGAGATCATTGCACTTCGTGTTCTGGTTCTCTCATTCTCTCTTGTCCGTCAGCTATCGAATTAACTGAAGCGTTTATCTACCTCGATAGGCGGAGAGAATGAGAGAGCACAGATGTAAGGATGATCTCAATTGGTTGTTTGGCATGCAAATCCAATTACTCATGTTTCAACACCTAAGTAGGCTCAGTCACTATCCAACCACAGTAGTGTGTACATGCTACGTCGCGCGTTCAAAAAATCTAATTCCACAAGCAATACAGAGTGCACGTGTCGGGAGTCATCTCTACGGTTGTCGTTAAAAAGAAAATAGTATTTTTGAATTGATTCGTAGTCATTTATACAGAAAGATCAATTTCGTTTGTTTGAGTATCATCATCATCATCATCATCGGCACTACAACCGGGAACCGGTCTTGGCCTTATTTAGCAAGTCCTGAGGCTTGTTAAATTTTCCATAATGATTTGTTTTTTTCCGGGCAAGGTCATTAGTCTTGCGCCAGAGGCTCCCCGACGGGGAATCGAACCCCGGTCTCCCACGTGACAGGCGGGTATACTAACCACTATACTATCGAGGAGCTTGAGTTTGAGGAGTTTGAGTATAGAACCTGAAAATTGTATGAGTGAAAAATTGGTTGCGGCTCTGCAATAAGTGCGAGTATTTACTAAACGTAGCATCTCGTTCGTAATAGATCTATAAAAGAAAATAAAACGTTGGTGTTCATTACTTATAGAGGTATAAGGCCTCTTTTGACCTTCCTCTTTTGGATATAAGTACTCCTATACTGACTTCTTCAGGGCACATAAACCCGTGACGTGATTATTTTAAGTTTTCGTCAGGGCGCATAAACCCGTGACGTAATTTTTTGTTATTGACGCCTAGGCTCTTTTACCTATGCGTCCTTATATTCGTTGATGATCCAACCGTCAATCGATAATTCCAACCAGCTGAAAATAAGAAGCTGATAATTCTCTAATGCAAATGAAGTAGACGTTTACGTCTCCGCAAGTGAAAGAAGAATCACGTTTATTCTAAAAATATTTCGCCTTATATACAAAATCTAAGGGCTCCTCGATAGTATAGTGGTTAGTACACCCGCCTGTCACCCGGGAGACCGGGGTTCGTTTCCCCGTCGGGGAGCCCCTGGCGCAAGACTAATGACCTTGCCCAGAAAAAAATAAATCATTGTGGAAAATTTAACAAGCCTCAGGGACTTGCTAAATAAGGCCAAGACCAGTTCCCGGTTGTAGTGCCGATGATGATGATGATGATGATACAAAATCTAAGAATAAACTTACTACCTAATAATTCTGGTACAGTTGGAAAACAAGATTTTTTCCAATGTACCTACAAAAAAAATACAAACCAGTCATATAATCATATGGCGACGACCAAATATCAAACGATACACTTTTTTTTTTTACTACGTCAAGTGACGGGTCGCACATTTTCTTAATTACCTAAGTCCCTTTTTCATTTCGTGTATCAATACAAACCGATACCGCCGCGGCTGCATCTGGGAAAACCCTTAATGGAAATCCCTTTGCCTGCGCCATAAAAAATGTGCGCATCGAGGTCGTTTCATGAGACAGGAATTATCTGCTAAGATAATTGCCGTAGAAAAGGGAACCGTCATAAAAATTGGTATTCTGTGAAAAGATACTTGGACAACTCAAAAAATAAGTTTGTAATCACGTGGTGATGTACGATGTTTGTAATGACACACGAAATGAAACTTATCCTATGACTCGATAAACAAAATGATGCAAATACTTAAATTAACAGATAATACAAATACTTAAATTAACATCCTCCCTCCGTTGAATGGTGATTCAACCAGTCGAGATGGTTTTACGTTTTTTCCTGGATGGTCCTTCCTGTGGATCTGTCTCTGGTTGAGTGTCATTGTTGTTCCGTGTTGCCGGCCCTGGATCCACCGTGTTATCTTCGATGGGTACTGGTGCTAGGGTGTGGATGGGGCGGCGTGATATTCCCGTGGCTGTCCTGACATCGACTACCCGTACGAGATCATCTTCTCCAGGATATGTTTGAACAATTCGACCTAGCTTCCATCGTAGTGGATGTGTATTGTCCTCTCGAATGATGACCATAGTGCAAATTTCGACGTTGTAGATTTTCTGTTTCCACTTTGCCCTGTACTGTAGCTCGTGCAGGTATTCAGACTGCCAACGTCTCCAAAATTCGTTTTTTAGATGGGTCACTAATTTCCATCGGGCAGTGGAGCTGACGTTTAATGGTTCCGCATGTGCATCAACTCTTGCATTTAGAGGTTCGCCGATTAGAAAATGCCCTGGTGTGAGGGCCATCAGGTCCTTGGGATCGCTTGATAATTGTGTCAGAGGTCTCGAATTTAAAATCGCCTCTATCTCGGTTACCACAGTTTCCAACTCTTCATATGTTAATGATGCTGAATGCAGTGATGACTTTAGTAGATGCTTCGCTGATTTTACTGCGGCTTCCCAAAGTCCGCCGAAATGAGGTGCTCGGGGGGGAATGAGGTGAAAGTCTGTTCCCTGAGAGCTGCAGGATGCTGTTATCCGATTGAGCGCATACTGCGAGGCTAGCATTTCCTTTACTTCCTGCAGTTGGTTCTTGGCACCTACAAAATTGGTGCCGTTGTCACAGTGTATGTGTCGACAATTCTCGCGTCTTGCTGAGAAGCGTTTGAGTGCTCCGATAAATCCTTCAGTGGAAAGATCCGTCACTAATTCCAAGTGTACGGCTTTCGTGGCGAAACAACAGAAAACGGCAATGTAGCTTTTTTGTGGCCGTTTTCCTCTTATGTTGAAATGGGTGTGAAACGGTCCGCAGAAATCAACTCCCGAGTTGATGGACGGTCTAGCTGGCTGCACTCGCTTTGCTGGAAGATTTCCCATCATTTGGTTTAACAACCTTGGCCGTGCTCTTACGCAGAATTCACAATGTTGTGTGATTGATCTGGTTAGAATTTTTCCCTTGATGGGCCAGTATTTTTGTCGTGCTATCGCCAATAATGCTTGTGGACCCACATGACGAATTCCAATGTGTAATTCGGACGGGATTATCTTGGTAAGTGTATGCATGTATGGCAGCAGCATAGGATATTTCGCATTGTATGGTAGATTGGAGCTTTCTAATCTGCCCCCAACACGCAGCACTCCATCGTCGTCAATAAATGGGTCTAGGCCTGCCAGGGTACTTGTCTTGGATGGTTCCTTATATTGTCGGATGTGTTTTACGTCATCCTTGAAATCTTGAAATTGCATTGCCTTGATGATGGCCGTTTCTGCCCTTTCTAGCTCTGCCACCTGCAGCGATGACGTTTGTCGTGGTTGATCCTTCCGACGACTCCCTAGGCGCAAGATGCAGGCGATGATTCGTTTCAACTTTTTGAAAGACCCACTATAATTGATGGTATCGAGTATGTCCTACCTATACTCCATAATTCTTACCTACCTATACTCCATAATTCTTACCTACCTATACTCCATAATTCTTACCTACCTATACTCCATAATTCTTACCTACCTATACTCCATAATTCTTACCTACCTATATTCCATTGAGTCGTTTCCTTTTCTTCTACGATCGCAACCATTGCCGACCGTTTGCGTTCCACATCGCATTCCTTTATCTTCATGTAATTTTGTTCGAAAATGGTTTCGCAGCGTCTTTCCTTCACTGTGGGATGGTTCCCGCGCATGTTCATTCCGTCCTCTATTTCCCAACAATTCTTTATGGTGTTCTGAATGCCTTCTTCTTCTATAGTGTACATCCCGCATGAAAGAGTTGAAGTTGCTGGTTGTCGTGTTTTTCCTGCTATTACACATCCGAACGTGGTGTTTTGTAACGTTGGTAGGTTTGGTCCTAGTTTGATCTGCCCAATGGAAAGGAGCTGGAAGAAATGTTCTGCCCCTAATAACACGTCTATGTGTTCTGGCTGGTTGAACCTTGGATCTGCTGTTTTTTGGTAATTTCCACGATGAGGCGTCAATCTCCTGGCTGGATTGGGGATAACTTATCTTGTTCAGAACGAACGCTTCTAGTTGGGTCGAGAATTCATTTATTGTGGAGGTAAGTAGTACGTTTATCCTCCGTTAAGTCTCTCGCATGCTGTGTCCAATGCCTTGAATTCGCATATTTGTTCGACCTGGCCTCAGTGCTAATCTTCTTACCACTCTCTCGCTTATTAGGTTGACCTGAGATCCAGAGTCCAAAAGAGCCTTGCACTCGATCTGTCTTCCGTTGTTTCCTGACAACTTTACTCTAACTGTGCCGAGTATGGTGAATGTCTTTACTGGACGTGATAAAGTTGTCGTCAATGACACTGATGAGCTTTTGGATAGCGTTTCAGCTGGAGTCATTCCTTCCGAACATTGGTTTACCAGGCATTCTTTATCGTTTCTTGTTTGGTGCCGGTTCTGGTTGTTGTGCAGCAAGGTATTGTGTTTTAACCCACATTCTTTGCACCCACGTGATTGACACCTGGAGCTAATATGTCCTGGTTTCAAGCAATTTCTGTATAGTTTGTTTCGCAGTATTATGCTGTTGCGCTTGCTGACGTCCATGTCTATAAACTGTTGACACTGGTAGAGCAAGTGTCTGAGTCCGCATGCTATGCAGTTTGAACCTTGTTGACTTGTGGGAACTACCGATGGTGTTAGAGATGAGCGGGTCTTTGTCTCCTCTAGTTTGCTGGATCGGTTTCCAATAGCTTCTAGTGATTGGAACCGTGCTTCTAAGAACTTCAGGAATTCTTCCACTCCTGGCACTTCCTTAGGGTTGTTCAGACTTTGCTCGTATACCACGTGCGTTGCGCGGTCTAACTTTTTTATTAAGATACACATCAAGAGTGCATCCCACCGCTGCCACCAGTGTTGACGTCCGGCGCCGTGCTTCCTCTTTCGAGGGAAGAGCGAGGACCTTTTAGTTATTCTTATCAAAACGCATTTTAATCTCGTCTCAAAATTCTTCTAGTTATTCTCGTCTCAAAATTTTTCTATTTATTCTCGTCTCAAAATTCTTCTCTATAAACTTCTTCTCTCTAAATTCTTCTATCTCAACTCGACTCTTCAAACTTAACTTGACTGCTATCTCACCTCAACTACTCAATCAGAACTAACATCTCAACTGTTCAAACTTAACTCTTACTTCTCAACTGTTCCTTGATTACTGACTTTACAATATAAATTTCTCTATACTTATAGAACATTGTGTTCTAATTTACTGGAAATTATAACATGAACAAAACAACTTTTAACAAGGTCTCTGTGACTTTTAACATGAATAAAATTTGGACGGAAATCAAAGTTACTATGTTTTGAATGAATAAAAAGGTGCAGGTTATTAAATGTGCTGTAACTGGCTTGATATAGAATATTGTGAATGTTTATGAATGGTATGTATTAAGTGAGAATGTAATATATGTTAAGGGAAGTTTTTAAGGATGTGTAAGGAGATTCTGTGTTAAATTTAATAAAGGGTAGTATTCTGGAATACAACAATACCTTTCGTGGAGCATATTCCATGCTGCGTCATACTGCTCGTCGGACGTCGAGAAGTGCCTTATTAATCTCTCGGGTTCTTCGGTTAGATTAGTCTTGAGGCATTTGCTTAGTGCCTGAGTGTGTACCATTTGGTTGAATAAGTCGCCGAACTGTTGCCATTTTGCGTAGTCTCCATCAAATTTGGGGATCGTAATTTTGGGCAACTGAACAGTTGGCATTGGCATTGAGTGTGCCTGAGGCTGTTTCTCGATTCCCTTGGTGTGTACCTATAGCGTTTTAAATAATAGTGAAGAAGATCGTGTGATTCGAACTGACGCTATGACAGCTCGAATCACGAAAAAAAATTTGACCTAAGCGTTACACACCAGGCTACTAACCGTGTTTAGAATTTGATTTCCAAACTCGACTATATTCCACTCGTATGAATTATTTTTATTTTATCGCTTGGTATACGGTTCTGATGTATTTTTCTTATTCGATTTTTTTTTCGTTCGGTGTTCTTCACTATTTTTGCTTGTGAATTGTGTGTATCTGTTAGAATCGCTACACACTCCCCCCGCAGTAACTTCGTTACGATCAGATTCGTATGCGGACGACGGACGAACGAGAGAGAAGCGAGAAAACGTCGGAGGCTGGGCTCTATGCGGAAGTCGTGACCGTGTGTGAAGTTCTGCTTCACTATGGGAAGTGGATGCTGCGTGTTCAGATCACGTCGGGGTCACCAATTATAGCGTTTTTAAATAATAGTGAAGAAGATCGTGTGATTCGAACTGACGCTATGACAGCTCGAATCACGAAAAAAATTTGACCTAAGCGTTACACACCAGGCTACTAACCGTGTTTAGAATTTCATTTCCAAACTCGACTATATTCCACTGGTATGAATTATTTTTATTTTATCGCTTGGTATACGGTTCTGATGTATTTTTCTTATTCGATTTTTTTTTTTCGTTCGGTGTTCTTCACTATTTTTGCTCGTGAATTGTGTGTATCTGTTAGAATCGCTACATACCTCTAGCATTGTCTGTTGTACAATTGCTTCTAGGTCGATATGTTTACTTGCCTCATATCCGTTCACCGAAGGGTCTTCACTTAGTTATCCAATGGTTTGATGGAGTTCTTCCAGTTGAATCCAGTAGCCGCGAATGGTTTCCGCGTTGAGTTGGTAGAACGCGGTGGGTTGAGTAATCTTACTCATGGTATCCCATCTATCGATCGCACGGGCAAGTGACTGCCCAATAATTTTATGCCGGCGAATCAGCTTCGTTACTTCCGCATGATTCGTTGCATCTTCTGAGGTGATATCTCTCTCTGGGGGGTCCTCTGCTACCAGATTTCCCTTAATCGACTGTCGCTCTGGTGCTGATTTTTGTTTAGGTCCGTCCTTGGCAACGGCCCCCTTCAGTTTGGCCCGCTCTGCTTCCAGAGCCTTCTGCCTGGCGGTCTGTTTTGGAGTTTTCTTGTCCTCCATTTGTATTCTCTTTTCGGTAAAATTGGGCAAAGCAGCCAAGTTGAAATGTCTCGAAAGCGTTGGATCACGTCGGGGTCACCAAATGTTTATTACTTATAGAGGTATAAGGCCTCTTTTGACCTCCCTCTTTTGGATATAAGTACTCCTATACTGACTTCGTCAGGGCACATAAACCCGTGACGTGATTATTTTAAGTTTTCGTCAGGGCACATAAACCCGTGACGTAATTTTTTGTTATTGACGCCTAGGCTCTTTTACCTATGCGTCCTTATATTCGTTGGTGATCCAACCGTCAATCGATAATTCCAACCAGCTGAAAATAAGAAGCGGATAATTCTCTAATGCAAATGTAGTAGACGTTTACGTCTCCGCAAGTAAAAGAAGAATCACGTTTATTCTAAAAATATTTCGCCTTATATACAAAATCTAAGAATAAACTTACTACCTAATAATTCTGGTACAGTTGGAAAACAAGATTTTTTCCAATGTACCTACAAAAAAAAATACAAACCAGTCATATAATCATATGGCGACGACCAAATATCAAAAGATACACTTTTTTTTTACTACGTCAAGTGACGGGTCGCAGATTTTCTTAATTACCTAAGTCCCTTTTTCATTTCGTGTATCAATACAAACCGATACCGCCGCGGCTGCATCTGGGAAAACCCTTAATGGAAATCCCTTTGCCTGCGCCATAAAAAATGTGCGCATCGAGGTCGTTTCATGAGACAGGAATTATCTGCTAAGATAATTGCCGTAGAAAAGGGAACCGTCATAAAAATTGGTATTCTGTGAAAAGATACTTGGACAACTCAAAAAATAAGTTTGTAATCACGTGGTGACGTACGATGTTTGTAATGACACAGGAAATGAAACTTATCCTATGACTCGATAAACAAAATGATGCTAATACTTCAATTAACAGATAATACTAATACTTAAATTAACAGTTGGAATTTTGTGCAATAGTCTAATTAATGGAAAACGTGTAAAGAAACGAATAAAAACAATATATGTATACGAAACAACAAATTCTATATTAAATCAAGATATCAATTTTCAAGAAAAAAAGACAATAAGTGAAATAAAAATTAAAAATATCAAAAAACAAATCCAACTCCAGCTTTTTATTTTTCATTTCCTTTTTGTGAACGTGCGTGCGGTGCAACAAGTGTTGGGGATCTAAGTGAATACTTGCCATACGTTGGCATCTTTCTACCCCCACAGTCTCTGCTTATGCTCCCGAAGCTCCACAGTATATACAGTTTATCAATGAACTTGATACCCTTTTTCGAAGTCTCAAGTTAGACTCGGAAAATAATTATTTCTTTATGGCGGGAGATCTGAATTCCAAACACAGCGCTTAGGGTAACCTTATCTCAAACACAAGAGGCAATGTTTTGTTCGACTGGTGGCAAACAAACGCTATCGAACATAAACTAGAATTGTACGCTACAAGTACACCGTCAAATCCAAGAGGAAATTTCTTCTTAGATTTACTGTTGCTGGCCGAGCGAATACAATTAGTAGATACGGATCTAACTACTCGAAATTGTCTTCGTACAATCGTGTATGATAGCGATCATTATGGACTTGGCGCCGTAATACATGTCCCAAAAGAACACACTACTTGAGCAGTACAAACAGATGCATTCTTTTAATTTCGGAAAAGCATACTGGTCCCGCTTTGATCGGATAATAAAAAAAGAATTACGCTCCAATGGCATAGATCCACCAACTGACAGAAATCTGCATAATGACGAAATTGATCATTATCTTTCGACGATGAACAACATTGTTATTAATACAATGAATCGTTCTATCCCAAAAGTGTCTCACATGGAGAGCCATACAAACCGATTCAGAAACGCAACGATCGACGAGCTGTATAGGCAAAGCAGTAATCTGCTCTCTAAGTTAAAACTGCTCTACAGACAGTTCTGCGATCCAAATAGCCAGAAAATAAAAACAATTAAGTCACTAATTAAAAATCTTCAAAAACTGACCCGTGACAACTATAGATCAGTAATTAATGAAGACTGGAACAAGAGAATTCAAGACATCAAAGCTAGTGGACCTAGTATGTTTCCTCAAATAAATAACCTCTTTCGAAGGAAAGATTATAATGACATCCCATGTCTACAGGTTCCGCGGACTCCCGAGAATTGTCAAACTCTGCTGAACGCAGGACTTACCCTGGAACACATTAACTCTAACGCAGAGTTCATAATAGTCGAGGATCCACGAAAAAAAGCGAACTCAAGTGGTGCTTGTTTCGAAGCAGTGTGTAGATTGAACGAATCGGGTCATTCTAACCTTGACCTGGAAAATAGGGCTCTCCAAAAACAATTTTCGCCACTCAATGAACTTAACAATTGGCGTCTCTTAAGTCGAAGTTTCACTATCTTTAGTGAAAATAATAGTGCGGACTTGTGGGTGTTCTCTATACTACATGGAGAACCAACCCATTATTTCAAACCTAATTTTGGCCACTAACAGCGCGTCACATCAACCCCTATCCCATCGTCCAGTAATTCACCTGAAAATCATGTTTTCCAAAAGGACGCATTAGCTGAATTCATTATTCTATGCAGATAATACATAATTGAATTCAGCTTACTTTTGCCATACGGCAACTCCGTTTCGCTAACCCCATCAATTGCAATTCATGTCGGCTAGCAACGGCATCGTCTGGCAAACGACGCGGTTGCTTCATCGTGCAACCGTTTGGGAAATTATTGTATTATTTAATTGTTTCCCACGGTTATAATTCCCTAGCCGACTGGCGTCTCTTTTGACTTCCCCCAGACACTTTGTTCGCTGGGGATCAGTGATCTCTTTTTGCAGGTAAATTTCACAAACCATTTTTCTCTCCTTTTCATTTTTATCTTCCCGTAGTTCATTGCACTCTGAGATCACCACAGTCACCGCACTAGGTCAGTGGGTCATCCTCAGAGGCTGCGTTGATACATGCACACCACGTACGTCGGCATCATAACTTATACCCCCACATACTCCTCGCTTAGAAATCTAAACACTAGTATATTTGTACACCAGGATGAACAGACGGCCATTCTTAGATCGATTAAAAACAAAAAATCGTCTGGAATAGATAGTATTCCAAACAATGTTCTAAAGCAATTACCGCTGGAAGTAGTGAAGGTTTACACTATTTTGTTCAATAACGCTCTATATAATGCATATTATCCAACCCATTGGAAATCTGCAGTAGTCTATCCCATCCTCAAAAAGGGCAAGGACAGGAGCAATCCAGCCAATCTTCGCTCGATTAGTTTGCTCCCGAACATCAGCATGGTATTCGAGCAAATTATAAATAAAGCATTGAATAACTGGTGTGAGAAAAATGGTATTATTCCGAACAACCAGTTTCGTTTTCGATCGCAACATGACACAGTTCATGCTGCGACAAAACTTGTTTCCGACATACAGTGGAACAAGGCGAAGAGACAATGCACAGGGGCCTGTTTGGTTGACTTTGAAAAGGCTTTCGACACCGTATGGTTAGAAGGACTGGTATATAAGTTATCAAATTTAGGTATGCCCGAATATTTATTATACATTATCTACGATATGGAAATGGGTAAACTATTTGTAGTGAAATGTGAAGATATAATCTCGAACAAGACTTTCCACATCAAAAACGGTCTACAACAGGGAGCAGTGAATTCTCCCATTTTTTTAAACATTTACGGTAGTGGTCTAGTGGGTTCTCTCAACCATGCAATTGCGTACGTCGACGATATTGTGGTGTATAGATCTGAAGAAAAGATTGATGTCATCAACAGACTTCTGCAAGATGATTTCAACAAAATCAAACATCTTGCGACGACTGAAAATTAAAAATAAATTTCCAAACTACCCTTTTCAGAACACCCCTGTCCAGGGCATCAATGGATACAAAACGGAATTGGAAAAAAATTTCCATTCCAGGAAGTAATAATATTTCCCTATTATGTTTTTATTTACTATTTATTGGCCTTTAGGAACCCGGAAGTTCATTACCTCACCGACTCAGCTGCGCCATCGTTCCCTGCTCTGTACACTCTCCTTCCACGCTTAACCATCCGATCCGATTTCCTCAAGATCAAACCTAACATTGTCCAGCCATCTCCGTCGCGGCCGTCCTGCCGGTCTTTTTCCCGTTAGTCTATCGTCAAGACTTCTACGCATGGTCCTATTGTTGCTCATTCGCGCCATATGTCCAGCCCATCTTCGCGATATGATTACTCTCACTATTGTAGGTTTGCGGTATAGCTCTTCCAATTCATGACAGTGGAATTTCCTACGTCGCCCTATCTCTTCATCATACTTATCGCCAAATATACTCCTTAGAACTGTATTCTTAAATACGCATTCTCTAGGATGCTAAATCTATTCGTTAGGTCGTCTTGGTATTCAGACCTTTTGCGCAGGTCTGTTAGTTTATCAGAGTCGAATTACTTGCTCGTCTCCTGTGACTGTTCATCTGGGTTTGCTGCGAGCTGACCCCTAATTTTGTCTATCACTAAAAGCTGATCGGAGTCGCAATCTGCTCCTCTATATGATCTTACGTCAAGGATATTCGAGTGGTGTCTTTTGTCTATGAGGAGGTGGTCCATTTGGTTATGCGTTACGCCGTCGGGTGATATCAATGTGGCTTTATGGATTTGGTTGGCTTGAGCATCGTGGTTTTCACTACCAGATCTTTTGACGCTGCGAACGTGATAATTCGAATTCCATTATCATTTGAAACGTCGTGTAGCCTTTGTGTACCTATAGTTGGTTGGAGGATATCTTCCTTTCCAATTTTTACATTGAGGTCCCCGAGGAGGTTTTTAACATCGAATGCTGAGATCCCATCAAATATTTCCTCTAGGGTCTCGTAGAACGTGTCCTTCGTTTCTTCGTCCGTAGGCTCTGTTGAGGCGTGTACGTTTATAAATATATAATTGTACCATGGGCCCTGTATTTTTAGCACTGACATTCGGTCATTAATAAATCGCACATCTTTTACATGGGGCGTAATCTTTTTGTTTATGATGAAGCCGGTTCCGAGGGTATGTGTATCGGTACCTCCACACGCCAGTGTAAACCCGTTGGTTTCCATTACTTGATGTGGGAGTCCGACTTCAAGAAGCGCGACGATGTCCATTTCATATTGTTTCGCGTTTTCTAGAAGCGCCTGTATCGCGCCTGGTTTATATAACGTTCGAACATTCCACGTTTTTTTCCGTTTTTCCCTACGTCTCATTTTGCCGAGTCGGTGTTTTCTTGATGATATGTTCCTTTATGGTAGTGACGGCACACCTACGCCTAACGGGTTTTTCGTGGGATTGTTTTTTGCATATTGATTATTCATTTTTGTTCCCACAATTCGTGGGGTTTCAAATAGTTCGCCACATTAGAGCCCCTCTTTGATATGGTAAGGTCTGCTTACTGCTTGGGGTTTCAAATAGTCCGCCACATTAGAGCCCCTCTTTGATATAGTAAGGTCTGCTTACTGCTCTGATTCGACCCGGTGTCAGAGAGGCGCCGTCATAATACAGCCGGTATACCCCTGGCTGCAAACCATTCAATTGGCACGGTAACGCGTAACACCCTGGATTACGGGTGGTCGATTTTTGTGTGTTACTCCTCGCTAGCCTGTCTGACATGGGTGGCCCTTCTGGAAGCGTATGATTCCGTCAGCATAGCTTGAGTGATTCATTGTAGTTTAAACCCCCACACCACGTACAACGTGGGGGATTAAAATGATCAAGAAGCTTCAATTCTTGAATTAATTTAATCTTGTAAAGCTGTAGACCGAGCACTTTATGCAAAATTCGCCACAATGTGGTTTGAGAGACTCGCAATTCCTGAGAATGACGGAGAATCGGCTGATTTGGCCCATTTTGGATTAAAGCACTTACGGCTAAGTTATTTTCAGTGATTCGACCGATGCGTTTTCTCATTGACAGAGGAACGTCCAATAGTGAATATTTTGTCTCAAATTTTTCCTTTATCCCACAGTGAGTGCTCTTAAAGTTGCGACCCGAATTTTGGTAGTAATTATTTCCAAAAGTTACTCATTCGTAAATTCACAATGACACAAATGTTAAAGTTGGCGGACATTTTAACATTTACAAAAGTTTAAGAGTACGTTCGTGTTAACCCTAAAGTATTTTGCTCCAAAAAACCCTAGAGTATTTTGCTCCAAAAATCCATAAGTTTGTAATTCAATTGATTCACATTCCGACTGTAAAGCTTTATTTTGGGACTGATCAATGACTCTGGCAACACTGAACTGTGACTTGTGAGCTTTTCAACCATCTGCGCCCACACATTTGCAGAACTTACAATAGATATCAAAGAAATTAGAATTTTTCAAAAGCTCTCTTGCTATCAAGTCAAAAAGCGAACACTTGTGTTTGTAAACAATAATCACCATCTTCTGCCAAAGTGTATCGCATTGGTCATCGGTGTCGCCGCTTTTTATGCACCCACATATTCTCAACGACATATCGCAGCGACATTTTTGAGATACTTTGCCATCCTCATGTCGCAGGAGTATCTATTCGTTGTCCGACCTTCAGAGAATTAATCTGTTCTCAGTCATTGCCGTTTCCAACTAATTTGTGAAATTGAACACTTTTAAGGAGCTTATTCAAATTCTTTGTGACAAAAAAGGAGCAAAAGTTTAAGTGAAGTGAAAACCGAGTGTGTTTGGTCGCTTACATTTACCGGCGAGAATTAAATTAGTGTTTTTATTGGAATCGAGATTTTAGACTAACCGAACCATACGTCGTCTTGCAGTACGTCATACCGACTGGCCGTACCACTCACTCAGACAAATCAAATTTAATGCCCAATTATTTTTAAATATTTGTTCAGTGGTTTGTTTATTATACTCATTTGCGTGTAATCCATTTGCGTTCTCTGAAATCATCCTAGCACGTGTATTTTCGAAATAGAGCACGCTATTCCTAGTCACGAGGTGTGCGATTGAGCCAAACAACCAACCTTCTGGTCCCTTAATGAGTTTCCCCGAGCCCACCGAATGACCCCCCTATCGCATATTTTTCAATCTACTGAGAATATCTCGAGAGATCTTAGAAAAATTTGCAAAAATACAATAAGACAATTTAGACAGATACACTTTCGTAGCAAGATGTATACGAGTCTCAGTTGTTCGCGTTCAAATTTGAGTTGCAACATACGTTCGGAAAGTGCGCCCTTAAATAGTTTGCCTAACAATTTACCTCACGATTATAAGTTTTGTGATAGTTGTCGCCCGTTGCGTTACACCCCAACATCCAATGCAAACTCAGTTTTTCCTCCAACGTCACGACGTCTAAGTAATCCCTATCGCTTACAATATCAATTTCGATTTCAGCCAAGACGCGCCACCACCAGCAGTATGTCCCAATCGGGAGAGGACCTCCACTCACCCAGCTACTTATCATGGAGGAAATTACAGCTCAGTCGAGCCAAATTAAAGGCATCGAGCAAAACATCGGCCTTATTATCCGGATTTGCAATGGTGAGTCAAAATAATATCTTTCGCATATTTACTAAAGTAGCTGTAGACAATGAATTGTTTAATGAAATTTTTATTCTCTGTGCTCGGGTAATGAATAATAATTTTAACACAAAGGCGGACACACACGGTCTTTCCTTTAATAATTTATGCCACGCGAGTTGGACCTCAACTTATTATATGATTGTGTTATTTAAATAGAAAAATTGTGCGAATTGAATCGAAGACAGAAATGTGATAATTATTAGCGAAAGAATGGGCTAGAATGCGGCTAGAGCGGTCACCAACACAGTAATTTCCCGGGTCAAATTCACGGGAAGAAAAAAAACACTTTTGTTCGCACATTCATATTAGTTTTAAGACATGTTTCGGTCATTTTGTTCTTCAACAGATAGTTTTTGAATTTCTTCATTATAATACGCATTGATAACCTTAAGTGAACCAAGTATATATTCAAAAAATAATCAAATGAGGAGTTTATGCCTTTCGTTATAATAGTATTTATTGGATTAAACAGTGAGGAAAGTTTAAGGGTGTTCAATTTAGTTACGAGGGCAGCTTGATAAGTCCGTAACTTTTTGAATAAAAGATACTTTTCGGGGCAAATAAGCATTATATTTATCAACATAGTCATTTTTTAGCTCGATACATTTAGTCCAGCGTTTTTCCAATATTTTTATTCCTTCCAAATAATAGCTTTATTCAAGGTCCTCCCAATAGGCGTTAGTTTCTGTAATGACCTCTTCACTCGACCCAAATCTCTTTCCGCCGAGTCACTTCTTCTGGTTTAGAAACAGCAAATATTCGCAGGGGGCTGAATCTGAAGAATATGCTGAATGGATAGCAGATCGTAGTCCAATTTATGGATTTTGCTTAATTATGCTTACTCTGCACACGATATTCACTTTATCCATTTTTGTTAAATTCACGAGGTTATCTGCTTTCAATGGCTATCAATCACAAACTAAATGACGCAGCTTGCTCAAACTTTGACAGTAGCCTATTTCTAGATGGCATCTGGGATCAGTGTTGAATTTAAAGTTACTGTGCGGGAGATTCAAAAAGGCACTGACTTGTCAAACTGCCCCCGTAATATTTAACCAAATGTTGTATTCAATATACTTGTTTAAGAGGAAGATACACGCCTAAGGGGTTATCGTCATCTTAAAATCATCCAGCGGTGCAGATCAGGATTTATTCCCCAGAAGAATGAATGTGTGGCGGTTCTTTAACGTCTTCTCTAAGAACCATACATTTCCTACCACATGACCTTCCTCCATTAATATTACATGAACCGTACCAACCCAATCGGCTCGGCTTGTCAGCAATTATAAAAGTTAAACACTCGCTGGCCAGCGTAATTGTTGACACAGCTGTAGCCGATATTCTTGCTACGGTTCTTGAGTGAATATTGCTCTAATTCCAAGGTTCACTACAGTTGCGACCAATTTCCTTTATCGGTTATCTACCGATCATGGGATTCGGGCACGAATATGATTGACGTTAGACCATCATACCCATGATCATGCCTAATGATGCTTCTGCCTGTAAAACAAACAAACATACAGTAGCATCACTGTGTATGCTACTTACCAACCGCTGCCCATGGTCCCCCTGGGTGAGACGTACGCTTGCACATCTGCAAGTCAAATTCCTCACCATCATACCCATGTTCCATTTGATTAGAACAAACAAAAGCCACCATAGCCTTGGCCATAGGCGAGTAAACCTTCGGTTTGCTTATCGCCACGGAAAAATCGATTGCCTGCAATGGCATAAGTCTGGGACGATTATGTAAACAGCCGACGTTCCCATGTAGCATCGGCTAAATCACAAATAATGTGCATCGCATCGTATGACTCTCGAAATAGCGTTTCCGTTTATTTAGGACACAGAAGCCTATTTCTTCCTTCGGCGATCTTCGCTATCGCGTATCTCAATAATGCCTGCAGTTCATTACACCACTCTATGTTTGTTTAGGTACAGTTTCGTCCTTGCCGATATGCAGGCTAAGGGCATCGTACTTGTCCTATACGGACACATAGAGAATCCTCCGATACGATCCTTTTGCGATCGCCCATTGGCCGTCGCCAAGTAGAGCCTACTCGCTCCTCCCACACCGATGTAATCCACCACAGTTGAATCTGGCAGATACGGACCTTCGTTTACAAATCCCCCCGGAGAGTTTGTCCGAGAGTTCTCTCTTTACGCCAGTGTCGTTTTTGTCTTGTGTGGGTCCTAAGCGATGACGAGGTGGTGTCGAGCAACATAATTGCCATCGATTGAAAGAGACACCTTGTTAATGTGAAATCAACCTATACTGTAGTTCACCAGAGTTAATTAGTAATTGAAAAAGACACGGTGTAAAGTGAAATTAAATAAAAGGAATGTTATATAACTAAAACCAATCGACTTCTTTTATTCATTGAGTGTCACTGGTGATCAGTGTTTTCTTCAAACTCCGGCGTCTTTGCTTGTTTATTCCTCCTCGGCGAACAATTTAAATTGAACTACCCTTGTGTTTTTATTCGTTTGGTCTTTTGGTGGTCAATCACTTTATGCAGCCGACGGTGGAAGGTTAAGTGAATCCGTTTCATACTAGGCACCTACTTAAAACCTACCCACAAATGCACATTTAAAATAAAACAACCAGCAGCTCCCTCTATCATTGGAGGCAAGTAGAAGATTAGGGGGGGGGGGGGGGGGGGTAAGGCGAACGATGTGCGTCGGATTCTACTCCGTCCCCACGACGTTGCTTGCAGGTGACACCAATTGTCATAGTTTAATCCCTGTTATTATTTTACCTCGAGCGGACACGGCACTGAGACTATCACACAGGATCCCGCCGCCAAACGACCACCAGACAAAAATGGAAAAATAAACACAAGATTTATTAAGTTGTAATCGGATTTTTATTGTGATTGATTTTTATAGTTTACATGTACATTTTTTTTTCTGTTTGTTATTTTCACATCAGTTATAAGACATTTCAATAATAATACAAAACACGTACGTAATAATGCTAGCACTTAGTTAGTAACTTGATATTAGTAATCACTTTACGCGAATACCCGACTGACTCGTACTTAAAAAGAATTGCATGTGTATACGCACTGTTACGGACCGACATTGAGTCCAGGTCCCCCCAGAATCCACTAATCCCCCTTTGATTCCCCACTTTACCTGTAAAAGGAAAATAACGCGCCAAGTAGCTAATTTGCATAAAATACAAGTAAGTCCATTTGAACTTAACAATACACATATTAACGTACATTAAAATCAACTATATTAAAATATAATTACCTAAATTCAAGTAATTGTTATACAATAAACATAACAGCACCGTAACGTGCACACGGTACGGCGGGTGGTGGCGCGACCGACTCGACCAGCGGTTGAAATAAGACTTCCAGAGAACCCACCGTACCGGCACCGGCGGCGACCCATCCGCTTCGGAGATTGAATTACGGCTCAGCGATGTGTATTCGCCGGTGGCTGAAATTTAGCCCGTGGTGAAACTCTCCCAGCTAAGGGGTGAGTTTCCTATTACAAGAGAGACGTGAAGTCTCTCTTTATGGAGTAGCGAACCGGATTTCGTAATGAGGATCCTCTTGGTGTGCGTGAGATGATCTTCATCATCATCATCATCGGCACTACAACCGGGAACCGGTCTTGGCCTTATTTAGCAAGTCCTGAGGCTTGTTAAATTTTCCATAATGATTTGTTTTTTCCGGGCAAGGTCATTGGTCTTGCGCCAGAGGCTCCCCGACGGGGGATCGAACCCCGGTCTCCCGCGTGACAGGCGGGTATACTAACCACTATACTATCGAGAAGCTACTGAGATGATCTTAGCAATGTGCTAATGGCTCACTGTTTGCGCATGCCGCGAGGTCATGAGAAACGAATTCAAAGATATTGAAAGGCATAAAGGAATTTATGAGCTGAGAGTTCAGCTAAATGAACAAGTTGCCACTCATTAGATGATAAATGCAATAGGGATACTTAAAACAATTTGGATTGTTTATCGTATCGCCAGAATGCCTGCGGAAGAACAGAATTCTTTTGTTTGTACATGATGCGTGCTGAAGAATTTGGTTTTAGCGGCTATTGCGCTAATTCTCTGCAGCTGCGTCAATAAGCTGCTAGGAGTTGCTTTATCGTTGGACAAAAGAGTCGCCAGCCAATGTGTATGTGGGGAACATTGTTGTACACATGGTGAGGCTGGGAATAGGTGACGCAAAGATAGTCATCCCTGATGATACTTTCCCATAGTAAGCAGAACTTCACACACGGTCACGACTTCCGCATAGAGCACAGCCTCCGACGTTTTCTCGTTCTCTCGTTCGTCCGTCGTACCGCATACGAATCTGATCGTAACGAAGTTACTGCGGAGGGAGTGGTGTGGCATCTCTAACAGATACACACAATTCACAAGCAAAATAGTGAAGGACACCGAACGAAAATCGAATAAGAAAATACATCTGAACCGTATACCTAGCGATAACATAACAATTCACATCAGTGGAGTTTAGTCGAGTTTAAAAATCAAACTCTAAACACGGTCAGTAGCCTGATGTGTTACGCATTGGTTCAATTTTTGGTGATTCTAACTGTCATAGCGTCAGTTCGAATCACACGTTCTTCACTATCATCGCAAACGCTATAGTCTCCTAGCCCGATACACTTTTCCCAGTGTTGTTCAATAGTTTCGATACCTTGTTTATAGTAAGAAAAGTTGAGCTCCTCAAAATAGCTATCTGCTGCAGACATCGCCTCTTCATCGTTGGCAAATCTTTTACCACCGAACGGTTTCTTCAACTTTGGAAAAAGTAAATAGTCTAAGGGTGTTAAATTGGGCGATCAGGCTGCATGAGATAATCATCTAATTCGTATCTCAAATCATTGTTTTTGTCCATTGAAACAACAGATATGTGAAAAGGTGCATTTTCGTGATGGGACAACCCGTTCTATTTGCCAAATGTGGCCTTTTTCCCCTAATTTCATCACTCAATCGCTGCAATAAGTTCACATAATATTCGCCGTTGATGGCTTTTCCTATTTCAACATGGCTATTATTTGGAAGGAATAAAAATATCGGAAAAATAGATTTCAATGAAAATTATACCACGCGCATCCCAAAAAATGCTTCCCCTTCAGTCCATTGCTTTGGCTGTTCCTTCATCTCGGGGGTGTAGTTATGGGCCCATGTTTCATACAAAGTTATGAATCGATGTAAAAATGTTGGTTTGTTGCAGCGAAACATTTCCAAACCCTCGATTAAAACATCCTCACGACGCTGTTTTTGTTTGATTGTGACCAAACGCGGCACCCATCTTGCACACAGCTTTCTCATGTCCAAATGTTCAGTCAAGATGCGATATACAGCACTTTTTGAAGCGCCTACCGTGTCTGCTAACTTGTGCACCTTTAGTCGACGGTCATCCAATACCATTTTGTGGATTTTATACCATTTCTGGAACAGTCACCTCATTTGGTCCGCTGCGATGTTCGTCTTCCCAGCCCGTACGACATCGTTTTAACTCTGCCACCCAATACTTCACTGTTGAAAACGAAGGTGCTGACTCCCTCAAAGTAGAATCTAGCTCGGCTTTGTAATGGGTTGCAGCAAGTCCTTTCAAATGAAAGTATTGAATCACATAAAGATAACCGATTTTTTCCTTGTTTACAAATTCACCGAGAGGGTTCACTGTTGATGGCTGTCAAATAAGTAATAAACAACGTAGCACCTTCAAACTTGCAATTTAATCTTTCTATGCTTGGTACCGGATAGATTTAGGAGAGCTAAAACTGACTGCAATGTGCATATTCAACGCGCGAAGTTCTTGCATGACCAGAGAGTGAAAAAAAAATTACTATACTCTACCACAGGTAGCAGAAACTTCTGGGGATTCGTGAAAAACAACCAAAACTCCGTTTCCTCATCATCACCAGTGCCATATAGAAAGCGAATCTACTTGCTGCACATTTTACAGTAAACTCAACGCTACCTGATACCGCATCAGTTCCTGCAAGTATCACACCATTAGCCAGATTCACTTTCGAACGCCGCCCGTTGCCCGCACACTTAAGGAGCTGAACGCAAACAAACCTGGTCCGAAAGGTATTCCCCCAATTCCCTTGAAGAGATGTTCTTTTTGACACTCGCCAAACCGCTGCGGAAACTCTTCCATCTATCCTATTCTACTAGTCGTTTCCCATGTAGATGGAAATCAGCGAATATTCAGCCAATTTCCACAACGGGCGACAAATCGTCCCTCTCTTCTTATCGATCCATAGCACTAACTTCTATTCTCTCGAATGGAATCACTGATTAACCTTCAACTTAAGAAATATCTGAAATCAAATGACCTCGTCAATGGCCGCCGATATGGATTTCTTAGTAGCAGGTGATTTGATGGCGTACTTCACCGAAAAGAGGGGCCATTCTATCCATTACTTCGGTGAAAACAGGGTTGTTGCACTGAATATTTCAACAGCCTTCGAGGGATTTTGGCATTCTTTTTGACCGTTCACTCCAAGTGGTTCTTAATGGTGTGCAATATGTCTCCCATCAAATTAATGCCACAATGTTCTGTACTCTGGCCCAATTTCTTCCTTAGCTTTATAAATGATCCCTTGTCCAATACCCACAACCTAATTCAGTCGTTTGCTGATGATGGCACATTGACTTTCTCATACTCATACAAATATTCCAGAGCAAACTCTTAGAACCTCATTATCAGTCAGCAGGGTATGTTTAATACATAGAATTCTGAACTCAACAAAATATACAACAGGGATTATCTAACCAAGTGGAATTCAATGCTTTAAAAACTGAGTTCTGCCTCTTGTCGTCAAAGGCGAACCCCAAAGTAAATATACTGTGGATGAACGGGCCTTTCATCCATCGAAGCCGAGGAACTATCAATCCTCGGTACTCGAATTAATTCAACTCTTAACGGGGGCGATCACATATTTGAAGCTACGAAAAGTGTGGCCAAATATATGGCGCTCCTTAAGACATGCAAAAAATACTTCACTCCATTCAAGCTGGCCACCATACAAGGCGCATGTAGCATGTTGTTTTGACGGCTCATATAACCAGTTGTTAATTAGGGAATTAATGTCAATTGCAATATAAGAAGTGTCCGTAGCTGCACGTTGTTAAAGACGTTATTGTTATCTGTGGCTGTTGTTACATAGGGGATCAGCGTGTCATACTTGTAGCACAAGGAGCTTCTTGACACATGTGTAACGTTTTGTGGGTTGTTACAGGATATATGGATATAACTACTTGTGTTATAGAATAACCAGAGTTGAAGAGCAGTGCATAGATCGACAAAGAGAGCTGGGCAGGTGAGCCTGTGGGGAGGTAGTATGTACCAGCATGGGTACTTAGTTCACTTCCTCCTCCATCATTCAAAAGTTCAGCCACAGCATGAATGAACGAAACGCCGCCACGCTTGTTCACAACCAACCAACCGAACACCAAAATACCGACGAACAACAACAAGAAACTAACGCAAGACACAGGAACCGCTGCCGGAAAATTAAACACACTGGTTTGGTTTGATAGTTCGGGAGCACTGGTTATTTATTTTACTTATTAATGGATTGGCAAAAAAAAAAGGAAAAAACAAACTACTTTAAAAAAATGCGCAATATTAATGTCTCTGCTAATGTAGACATCACACTTTCGGACTACGGACACACTTTATTGGCGTTTGCCATTTTACACACACACGACTGGGGTTATACGCCCCCCCGCTGCTTGCGGAGTGCGGGAGAAAAACCTACGGTCACGAACGGTGATTGTAATAAGACTCAGCGATAATTATCTCGTGCAGAGATCACTCGCTAATCTTGATCATGGTGGTATGTGTGCATGGTCCTTTCATGGATGAAAAACGAACCTAGAACAAAGAAAGGGAATAAAGAGCATTCATGGGATACGATTTCGGTAAAGCAAACAAAACCGAAATCGTCGGATACATGTACGTCGCGGCTAAACAAAGAGACAACGCTGCGATGTGGAAATGTGCTAATTGGTTTTAGGTAGGTTACTGGGAAATGGTGTTTATGGCATCGCTAGTAAGGGTACGTATTGAATTCCTATTTGCATTTGTTTATGCTGTAGGATATAATTGATGCCAAGAGACGCGGAATGCGTATTTGCTTTGGTTTGCACATTGTGCGAGTAAGAGAATTTTATTGCTGGGAGAAAAAGGTCGCCAGCCAATGTATACATAAAGAAATTTATCGTACACATGAATGAAGCTGGGAATAGGCGACGCAATGATAATTATCCCTGGCTGGAATGGTTACATGATATGTGAACCGAGGTTTTTCTTTTCAGGAAATTTATGATATGGAAAGTAATAACTCTTACAGGGGATTTATAAGCGAAGGAATGCTTGAAAATGTAAGAATTCTTTTACAGGTACTTTTACGAGGGTTGCCTTTTATATTTCGGGATTAGAGAACAAAAACAAATATTGATCATCGAAAATCACTTTATTGTTTTTCAAAATATTCCCCATGAAGATCTATACACTTTTGCATGCGTTTGAACCAATTGTCGAAGCACTTTTGCCACTCTGATTGAGGTATCTCCAACACATGCATTCTGAATGCAGCAACCGCTTCTTCAGGTGTCGAAAAACGTTGACCTCTCAGTTTGGTTTTTACGTACGGGAATAAAAAGAAGTCATTCGGTACCAAGTCAGGACTATACGGCGGATGACCCATCAAATCGATGTTTTGGGTGCTCAAAAATGCAGTTGTCGCAGCTGATGTGTGAGAGCTCGCATTGTCGTGGTGAAGAGTGATCCGTCTTCGGCGGTTGGTTTTCCTGATTTCTTGGAAGACAACTGGCAAACAAATGGTTGTGTACCACTCAGAATTGACTGTTCTGCGTTGTTCTAGTGGTACGGTTGCGACATGTCCAGTTTTTCCGACAAAACAGGCGATCATTTGCTTGGAAGTGCTTCGTGCGCGAACAACTTTTGTTGGATTTGGCTCATCTTGAAACACCCAGACAGTCGACTGCTGTTTACTTTCGGGCTCATACGCGTAAATCCACGATTCATCACCTGTCACGATGTCATAGACGTGTTTCGAAGCACTGTGACCGTATTTTTTGAGCATTTCTTTCGACCAATTGACGCGGGCCTTTTTTTGGGCGATTGACAAATTGTGTGGGATCCAACGCGAACAAATTTTGTTGACAGTCAAATGTTTATGCAATATTGAATGTATGCTGGTCCCACTAACGCCTAAGGTTGTCTCAATCTCACGATAGGTCACATGACGATCTTCCAATATCAGTTCGCGCACAGCATCAATGGTTTTCGGAACAACAACTGATTTTGGACGACCTTCACGAAATTCATCTTGGAGTGAACTACGACCACGATTGAATTCACCATACCATCGATAAACACTGGTCCTTGATGGAGCTTCATCGCCAAAAATTGAATTAAGTTCAGCCACGCACTGTTGCTGAGTTAATCCACGCCGAAAGTTGTAAAAAATAATCGTACGAAAATGTTGACGATTTAATTCCATTTTTGGGCCGAGATGAATTTTTTAAGTTACTGTAAACAACACAAATAGCGCTCGTATGTCAAAACGTTCTGAGTGCGTATAACCTCAAAAATGTCCAACTTTACGACAGAGCTGTCAATTGCCGGATTGCAACGCTAGGGTTGCCAAATCCTCTCGGGAGGGCCAACCTTTAATTTGTTTCACAGTACGGCAAAATGTGTTTTATACGTACCTGGGTAGTACCCTAGGTACTCACGTATCACCATTTGAGATACAAACAACACGCTCCTCTTGGTTTTAATCTTTATTTCCTTCTGGCAAGCTCCAATTTGCGGAGCACAATCCCGGGTCAGTCAACAACAGTGCAAAATGAAAATCTGGAACGTTAACTTCTTCTCTTCTCATCCGCTCTCCACCTATCGTGCAGCCTCGGAAATTTATTTTAACACGAAAATGGTAATCATAAATAATTTTACACAAGGACTGTTTTACTCAAACAAAGAAAATACTAAATTTATAATAATTTAATTTAACAGTAACAAACGAGAAATTCTTCTTCAGTTCTTTCTTCTTTTTACCGTACTCTATCTCTAAGAACCGTGCACTACTGTCACAACGGACCTCTTCAAAATCACCGTTCGCTCCCTTTCTCTCTCTCGTAGCTCTCCGTCGCCATCTCTGCTCTTCGAAATAAATTCATCTTCGACGATGGTCAACTTCGAAACTAGCCAAAGCCACCACCGCCGAAGAGAAACTGGGTTTACACGCATGTTGCATTCAATTTAAAACTATCTTCGTGGGTTTAATTATATCATTTCACCTCCTTAATTCTTCGTGCAGCCGCGGGTGTGTCCTACCAAAACAAGGGCGACGGGCGAGTTACTCACGTAACACGCATATCTATCCCAAAATAGAGTTCAACTCCCATATTTGGTCAGGCGCATCCAAAACTGCACTACACATGCTCGATAGGATGTAAAAACGAGCAGTGACACTTATTGGGGACCCTGCCGTAAGTCAATCAATTCCGTCCTTAGAACATAGGCGTGGCGTATCGTGTCTGTTTCCTTTCTATAGGTTTGTTTAACAAAAAAAAACTCTATTAGTCATTATATTTTAATAAGTACCGCCATCTATGTATCATGCCCTCGTACTTTTTCAAAATATGAAACGACCAACCTACATATATATCGTCGGGTACCTGGTAAAAGTGACCAGCTTACATCAGACACAATTACACTTGGTCACCAGGTACCCGACGATGTATACAGATACCTCTCCTATAACACAGTAGATTGCTTCTTAGAAAATCCTGTAGTGTGTGAAACCGTGTTATGTGAAACCCAGAGCCAGAACAAAAGATGGACTATGTTCTGGAAACACATTCAGAAGCTTGTGGGACTATTATTTTAACGTTGGAATCACTCAAATCTTGCGGGTGACCTGGGCTTTTATCTAATAGTAACAGCCCCTCGAAGCTTACATTTTTCCATTTTCAATAATTTTCAACGTCTGGCACAAGCAAAAACAATTCAGTCAAACAAGCTCTCGGATTTACTTTCCAATGTATAGGTAAGGAGATTTTATCGACACCTTTAAATGCACGATGATTTAAAGATCTATAAACTAACACATTATTATCGAAAATTCAACAAGCCTCGGATATGGACCGGATACACGACGACGACCACGGAAATGAAAATGGCTAAACAATTTAAGAATTTTCTCATGGAACGTCCGCTCACTATACAGAGCTCGAGCTGCACAACAGCAAGCCTATACCCGGTCCGAATATAAGGCTGACATAACAGCATTACAAGAAATAAGATGGAGGGGGAGTGGTGTAATTCAAAGAAACGAGTATGACATTTCTTTTAGCTGTCATGCAGAACACCATGTTGGCTTTCTAGTTAGCCAAAAACTAAAGCCTGCCATTATCGGCTTTAATGCAATAAACGAAAGGCTATGCACTCTTCGTGAGCGAGGCAAGTTTAAGAACATAAGCCTCATAACCCTTCACGGACCTACAGAGAACGTCAAACGGGCCCTCAATGCCTGCCCAAGATACGATGTGAAAATCTTTCTTGGTGATTTGAATGCGAAAATAGGTCGGGAGCCGGTTTTCGGACACTACGCAGGTTCCCATAGTTTCCATGAGAACACTAATGACAATGGACTACGAGTCATCGAACTGGCAGCATCAAAAAACTTGGTCGTTGCGAGTACCAGGTTTCCGCGTAAATATATCCACAAAACCACCTGGGTATCACCTAATGGAGCCACTCGCAACCAAATTGACCATGTGTTGATAGATCGCCGCCACTCCTCGAGCCTGGTGATGGTACGAACGTACCGAAGTGCCAACGTCGAGTCGGATCACTATCTTATTGGTACAGTTTTCCGAGCGCGGATTGCCTTACGGAGACGTATTGCATCCGCGGATCAGGTTCGCATCACCACGGCTGTCTTACGCAATGAGAACACCCGGAACACCTTTGGTCATGCGTTAAGACTCGCCCTCGAAGAGCTCGACGGAGGAAGAATAAGTCTTGGGGCCAGAATGCCCGGCGTAGACGAAAAATTGACGCGCCTTAAGAATACTGTCATTAGTACTGCCAACTCCATCTTAGGCAGTAGTCGTAGAGATCGGAGCGACTGGTTTGATGATGAGTGCAAACTAGCGACTGAACGTAAGAATGCTGCATAATGGGCAATGCAGCGGTCTCATAGGATGCAGGTACGCGAGGAGAAATACAAGGAGCTCAGAAGATCAGAAAAAAAGGTTCACAGGCAAAAGAAAAGTGCCTGGGAAAAAAACCTTGTCTGTGAAATGTAGAAAAGTAGAGAGCGAGGTCCACACCAGGCGCGGAAGTTCTACCAAATAATCAGTATGACGCGGTTCACACCACGCTCCAGTTACTGCAATGATAAAGAGGGAAATCTGATCACTGATCCTGAAGGCATTCTGGAGCGGTAGGAAGTCCATTTCAATGAATTGGTAAATGGTCAGCTCATAGAAGAATTGGAGGCTCCACCACTGCAAAATTAAGACCAAATGCTGCCGTCACCAAGCATTGAAGAAACATTAAAAGCCATAAGATATCTGAAGAATTCAGTGGATGGGGAAGCAATTCGGAGCCCAATTCGCGTAATTTCGCCATCGTTTTCAACGACTTGTGACATGATGCATTGTCTTGGTGAAAGATCAATTTTTTCTTCTCCATTTGTGGCCGTTTTTCAGCGATTTCGTTCTTTAAGCGCACCAATAATGCCATGTAATATTCGCTATTGATGGTTTCTCCCCTTTCAAAGTAGTCGATGAATATTGTACCCCACGGGTCGCAAAATACTTAAGCCACAACCTTGCCGGCAGACTGTTATGTCTTCGGACGGCTTTCACCGGCTGCTTTCCACTCAGCTGACTGTCTATTTGATTACGGACGGAAAAGATGAATCCATGTTTCATTCATCGCCACATACCGACGCAAAAATCCTTTTTTCCGAGTAAACACTGCCAAACAGCACTCGGAATCATCAATGCATTGTTGCTTTTGTTCCATTGTGAGAAAACGCGGCACCCATTTGAAAAAAATCTTTCATGGCCAAATTTTGAAGCAAAAGAGTAAAAACAAAACAATATCTCAGCTATCTGGCACACTTTCACTTTCCGATCTTCCAACACGATTTTCAGAACTTGCATAATGTTTTCCTGAGTCACTGCTTCATTTGAACGACCAGAGTGTTCAGTATCATTTATCAATGATGGTTTTCGAAGGAGTAGAGTCCGTATAACACTTTTTTTAGGCTATTGCTGAGGTTTGACGGTATTTTTTCCCATTAATGAGCAATGTTTTATCAACTCACGAAAGCCGTTTTTTTATTGTTGTCAATATTGTAAATTGCCTTCTCTATTGCACTGGTGACTGGTCCATCAACGACTGTTAGCGAAGGAATGGATGAGGAGAAGTTCCTACTACCTGTGGGAGAGTGTAATATTTTTCGCTTCACTCTCTGGTCATGCAAGAACTTTGCGCGTTGAATATATGCATTGCAGTCATTTCTAGCTCTCTTAAATCTTTTCCGGTTTTGCTCGGTATTGTTTGATTTATACAACCGGAAACTCAACTCTTTAGGCTTAATAGCTTCTCTGCACCCGGAATCAAACCACATATTTCTCTTGGGTTTAATACGCTTTACTCTGTGTTGAATAAAGGTTCGCATCCCAAGTAGAATCATGCCTGTCAATGGGCCCGCTATAGAGTCAACATCATTATTTTACTAATTTAACTTCCCAAAAAAGTCGTTCAGACCTTCCCAGTTGGCTTTCTCATAGAACCATACAGTTCTTTTGAGAGTTTTCTCGTAAGTGTTGTTGTTGGTTAGAGGAAATTTAGCTGACACGACACAGTGATTGAAGAGCCCAAGGGCGAAGAAACTTCAAATGTGTATTTGTTTGGGTGGGGGGGGGGTAAGAAACAGGTCCAGTGTGTTGGCGGAATAACATTCAATGTCTGCTACCTATGTTGGTTCATTGCCGAGTTGAGTTAAACTATTTGAATCAGCAAAGAGCTGGGCATATTCACCTTCAGGTGTTGTGTGTCCGGAATAACGAAACCACTGATTGTTGGGCACACTGAAATCACCCTCAATAACGATTTCAGTGTGGGGATATAGGGTCAAGATCCTAACGATAGAATTAGACAGAGCATTAAATTCGTTAAAGGATGCGTTTCTATATAAGTTTGGGCTTCTGTAAAGAAAGGAGTAATGTATGATATGCTTACGATGGTGAAGTTTTAGCTACGAGAAATTAAATTCTGGATTGGAGCAGACGCCATATTGTGGCAGAAGTTAATAAGCAATATCACTTCGTATGTATGTAGCTAGACCACGATGTGGAAAGAACACTAGGTTATAGCTGGGTATAGGAAAATCAGAAATATCTGTATTAGTTATTACCAGAGTCTCGCTAAATGCAAGGATTGCTGGCTTCTGGTTACCGACGTGGCCAGACACAGAGGAGAAATTTCATCTTAGACCGCGAATGTTACACAGATCGACGTGAAATTCCCGTTCCATTGAAATGGCCTGACACAGAAAACCAATACCGCCTCAGAAAAGGATGCTAGTTGAACCCGGCGATAGATAAGCGAAAGCAACCACTACAGGTGTTATGCCCTTGTAGTAGGTGCCCCACTAGATCCGTGCCGAAATCAGGTCACATCCCTTTCGTGACGAATATTACGCCACTCAAACCACAAAAAGAAGATTATAAATCAATCAACAGTATCGATGCCTGAGGGATGCAACAGAGGTGTGAAAAGAGGAAAACAGAGCCAAGGAAAGGAAAGGGTATGAGTTTTCGCGCACTGTACACTTCCACACAATTTTTGCACTACGGCGCGAGTCCCATATATATTACTCGTAAGTGTTCCGCCGAACACTGTCCACACACACAAGAGCAACCTGGAACCCGGAGACACTGCCAAATTAAATCAAACACGGAGAAATTTGTTTTCACGAACTGTTTATTGTTTTCCATATTTTCAGGTTTATTTTTTTTTTTTGTTCTTAAGTTACAGTCTTACACATTTCATTTAACTTAAGACTACAAACGTACTAGTGACACATTTCGTTTAACATAGGATTACCACCGATACTTTTGACACACGTGCGGACTGACTACCTCTAAGGGATTCTGTAACCGTAACTCCTCGTTCCGACTGTTCGATCTAGACTCGACTAACTGTCTGCCCAAAAAGATATCCCGATTCAACACTGGTATCTGTATCCGTACAGGAGAAATTTCCCTATTCGCTCTGCTAACAGAATTTCAGAATTTCTGTTAGCAGCATGTTATTAATGCCCATGGGTAATTTAGGTGAAAAGGAGAAAGTCAATCGACGCATACATCCTTATCACCATCAGTGGTGGTGATCGAACTCAACTCCCAGGCCTTGTGTTTGCACAGTGCATCTGGCGCGCAGAACGGAGATGATTGTTAGGACGTACAGTCCGTGGGTTTGTTTGCCTTTTGTAAACACACACCGAAATCCATTAGATCCCTCTGATGGTGTGAAATTCAGAAGGGACCGTGGGATCAGAGTAGTTCCTTTCACTGTATCGATACCCAGAATTGTCGGTTCGATGAGGTGTTCCTGGGCTCAGGCAGAATGTCTGGCATTCTCATGAATTGCTGTTAGGAACAGGATGAATGTATGGCTTTTGTTTCAGGCATGAAGAACTATAATTGTTGAGTTTGACATTAAAAGCTTTAGGGACGTTCAGTTCCTTGCTTTTTGCTGTCGGGCTCAACGTTCGATGCGAGTTGCAGGCCCTAAGGTGGGACTTTGGGACACGCGTCTGTGGGGCGCGTGCAACGTTTTCAGGGTAGGTATTTCCTTGAAGGGTAGGAACCTTGCCTGGGTGGAATTGTGCGTTCGTAGAACGCTACAATCCGTTTGTTTACTTCGGATCCCACAGAAGACTTGACACGCGAACCGATAGATGCAACCAGATCGACTTCCAGAACTGAAATCCAAACAGGAGCCTACAACGGGGAAAGAGCTAATGTCATAGGCTTAATGCAACGAAGACGCAATATAGAACGTTTACAAAAAAAAGTTTCATTTTCAAAGCTTGAAACGGCGCTCGTTATCACAGTTAGTGAAAATGTAACATAGCATGAACAGGGATCGAAAATCGCCAAGGCCTTCTCAAGGAAACTGAGTAATCTTTTTAGAGTTAACATATATTTTAGTTCGCCCCAACTTTTTGTCCTCTACAAATCCCAAATCAGACCCACACTCAAATACTGTTCACATGTTTGAAGTTCTGCTCCTAAGCATATCCTTGACCTCGACAGCATTCAGAGACAAGCAATCCGCTTATTTGACAACGCAGCACTAACGTCAACGCCAATGTCACTGTAGACCAATCTTGTTGATTTTGATATGAAGAAGTTTTAGTATCGTATACAATACAAGATTACTTTAATACAATAGGGAATGAATTGTCGATGCTCTGACTTATGGTAAGCAAACGGGTCCAATATATTGAAAACACGCATTTCCTCGGTATCGCAGTCAGAGGAAATGTATCGTGGCATGACCTACGTAGCATTTAGAGATGAGCAATCCGCTACACACACTCACTTCGAATGTGCATAGGGGACCTTTGACCATTTTAGAAGTGAAATCACAGGGACTGTTCCTTGAAGACCCGTGATATTATTCTAAGTAATCGGGGTATTTGGCTCCCCAAAACTAAAAATGTGTATCTCTATACCAAAATTCGTTTTGCTACAGAACAGAACACCCGGAAAACTCCTTTCCAGCACGAATGTTACCAAAACGTTACTGGTTCCAACTTTTTCAATATAACCAACGGTTAGAGGTTTGTCTACTCTGGAAGTTTTCATTCCAACCATTCGAATTAGCGTGAGCGAAATGCAAAAGAAAAAAGAAACAACTGGATCGCATGAGAATTAGTAACGTTTGTTGGAGCGGTGCTTAGAGTGAGATTTGATTTCAACGATTATGATTTAACTTAAATTCAATTATCATCATCATCATCGGCACTACAACCGGGAACCGGTCTTGGCCTTATTTAGCAAGTCCTGAGGCTTGTTAAATTGTTCATAATAATTTTTTTTTTACCGGGCAAGGTTATTAGTCTTGCACCAGAGGCTCCCCGACGGGGAATCGTCGTAATATAAATCATTAAGTTCCTAGTTTAACGATTATAAGTCAGTATAAAAAGCAAACTCTCACGAAGGTGGTTAATCATCAATCCATTACACCGTTCAATCAGTATAATCACTGTTTGCTGTGATTTGAAGGAGATTTCCAGACTATGGTTAAGATGTGTTAGCCAGTATATTTTTTTTTTGTTTTTTATTGAGTTTATAAATTAATAGGTCGAGCTAATCACGAAGTAACTTCAGATATATTTATGAATTATTTCATATTAAATTAAATCGAAAACCCTCTTAGTTACAATGGAAACAATAGCGCCAGTATTAAATAAACAAGCATTTCAATAGACAATATTGATATTTGATGTAAATGATATTTCAATCATCACCATTCATCGCCATTTGACACGCTATTAAACCAAATAATTGCGTCATCGTATTTATACAACACAGGTAATTCAATAACTCAACTCTCTTGAAAATCATATAACCCGAATGTACTTAAAATCGCTTTCTGTGCTTTGTTTTAACTCCAGTCAATTATCGGAAATAAGAAATTAATAGGACTGAGATCCCGATATATAATTATCATGGAACGTAAACTTCCGATGTGAAAACAAGATGTACAGAGCTGTATTTGCCATTGTAGGTATTGTGTAGTCAAGCAATGGGATTCCCACAATTAAACAAGCCCATTTTTTCCAAGCGGTTACTATCCAATTAGCAGCATTAGCATTAGTATTCACTGATGTCGCATTCAAGCCTAATATTGACAATGATCTTTTTATGTCATTTGGTTTTATCTGACCCACTTTTAAATTACTGTTCACTGCATTTCATTTCAGCAGAGCTTCTTGATTTATTTGTTATATATAATATGGATTCGCCCCTGTGAGCTAATGTTCGCCAATCCACTGGGTGTTGGTTGGTTCCTTCTTCATAAACATAATTCATTTTCATTTAGCTTCTAAATCTCGAAACTTTATAATCTCGATTCTAAATATTCATACTAAATTTGTAACTATAATTTTAAAAGCTTAACATATACCATATATATAATAATACACAAATAACAATTAATTATTATCATTATTTTATTAAACAATAAACTAATTTAATAAATACTTGAATTAGAATTAGCTGTCAGGGTTATCTACTAGAATCAATCAAACATGGAAAGAGATATATAGTTAATTTTTTTATTTTTATACAGTTTTGAAGTTTTAAAGCCGTCATAATATTGTACACTAAATTTACCGGTGTACCGGTGTGAAGTGAACGTCAAGATACAAATGTATCGATAGGGAACGTTTGTTGTGAACGAGCCCTTATATTTTTTTTTATTTGGTTGCTATGACATCTGTCAAACATATTTAGTATGCATCAAGTCATTGTACAAACAACATCATTTTTTTTAATCCTGTTAAAAATGTCGAATTTTGTACCAGAAAATGATGATTAATTTTTTGTTTTCATTTGAAGAAAAGTGCTGCAGAGTCGCATCGAATGCTTGTCGAAGCTTGTGGTGATCATGCTCTATCGGAAGCAATATGCAAAAGATGGTTTAAGCGGTTCAGAGATAATGATTTTGATGTGCGAAATGAAGAACGTGGAAGACCACAAAAAAAGTTTGAAGACGCCGAATTGCAAGCAATATTGGACAAGATGACACTTTAAGTCAAAAACAAATGGCACAAATATTAAATGTTGCACAACAAACAATTTCTGACCGCTTAAAAGCTATGGGAAAGATCTAAAAGTGTGGAAACAGGGTGCCGCATGAATTGAATGACAGGCAGATGGAAAAGCGAAACATCACATGTGAAACGTTGCTTCTACGACACGAAAGGAAATCAGTATTGCAACGAATTGTGACTGGTGATGAAAAATCGATTTATTTTAAAAATCCTAAACGCAAAAAATCATGGGTACATCCAGGAGAAGCGTCAACATCGACTGCAAAGCCTGATCGGTTCGGAAAAAAGACAATGCTCTGTGTTTGGAGGGACCAGAAGCGGGTGGTGTATCATGAACTTCTAAAACCTGGCGAAACTGTTGATGCGGAACGCTACCGTCAACAAATGATCAATTTGAACCATGTATTGATCGAAAAATGACCAGAATGGGCCACAAGACACGGAAAGGTAATTTTATTGCATGATAATGCTCCGCGTCATACAGCAAAACCCGTCAAAGAAACAATAAAAGCCCTCGGCTGGGAAGTGTTACCCCATCCGCCGTATTCACCAGGCTTGGCTCCTTCCGACTACCGTTTGTTTTAATCGATAGGACACGCATTGGCCGAGCAGCATTTCAATTCCAACGAAGAAGTCGAAAATTGCGTCTCCGAATGGCTTGCCTCAAAAGACGACCGGTTTTATTGGAGTGGTATCCACAAATTGCCAGAAAGGTGGGCGAAATGTGTAGAAAGCAATGGCCAATACTTCGAATAAAATGTTTTTTACTTTTTAAAAAAAAATGTTTTACTTTAAAAAAAAAACGCTCACTTCATACCGGTACACCTAGTACTTCTATTTCTGAGTTTTACGATTTGAGATGGCGGAAATGAAAGTACTGAATCACATCACGATGACCATTTTTTCCATGTTTACAAATTGACTGACAGCGTTTACTATTGATGGCTGTCATACAAGTAATAAACAACGTACTGTCTTTAAACTTGAAACTTAATCTTTCTTAATATGGTACTATCTACCATACTTATTATATTTTAATAAACACCGCCAGCTATGTGTCGGGCCGATTAATTGTGGGACTACCCTCGTAATATCTGGCTTGAAGGATTAATGTATTGCGCATATGTCGTGTTGGGTTTATATCACAAAAGAGAGTTTTAATAATTGGCCATTGGCTGGTTTTTATGTTTATTCACTTGCGATGTCGAAATATTTAAAATCAGTGTATGTACATACAATTAAACTATACAACACATCGTTCAATAAGTACCAAGACTAACCCAGATATGGCGGCCGTAATGAGAAATCTTGATGACTTTTAGGAAGTACTAACCTTTAAATGACGGAGTCAACATTTCATGACAATTGGACCATAACATACTGAGTTATAGAAATTTAAGTTTCACTATTTCACAACTGTTTGGAACAAAAACAACCACGCATCAATGATTCAATTCGCTGTTCACTCGGAGTAAAAAAGATTTTTTGCGTTGGTATGTGACAATGGATCAAACATGGATTCACCAATTTACTCCGGAATCATATCGGCAGTCAGATGAGTGCAGAGCAGCCGGTAAGAGCTTCGAAACGTCCGTCCATTGTTTTCAATATTGTAAAAATAGCATCACTTAAATTACTCTAACTCAGTATGTTATAGGAACACAGTCGGTGCTCCGATCAATCCAAGCAGGTGAAAACTCCAAGGAAAAAAGCCGCTGCCGAACAAGAGGAACTATTTGGAGAACCTTATGGAAATTTGTATGGATTAAATAGTTTTGATGAACAAAGGAAAAAAGAAAACAAACTATAAATGCGTTTTTTTAAACGTTGTGCAGTTATGCATATTGAGTGGATTTTTATGTGATTGGACTTGTTTCGTTTTTCCTTTATTGGCCCACCTAATAAAAAAATAAATGTTCATGATTTAAGAATGTAAGCCCTCTTCGAGAGGGACAAAAATAGTGAAGCAGAATGAGCATCTTCACTGAAATTCCTGTAATTTCATTAAAAATAATAATGTTGGCTATTTAAAAGAATGCAAGAAGAATGAAGCAATCTTCTTTCTTTCTTAAAGTGCCGTTGGAATTTTTATTTAAGATTACTCGCGCGAATTAAATCATGCAAGCCGATAGGGTTTGGAGCCTCAAAATCAGCAATGTCCGATACAAGCTCTCTGCTCGGAAAATCAACAAAAAAAATGACAAAACTTGTATAGTAATATACATTTAATTTCATGATATGTATAATAATATAAAAGACATGTATACCACACAACTGGTAAATAGAAAAAATGTGCATTATATTGTATTACGAGTATTCTATAAGTCGACATTTGTGTCACATAGAAAATATTCGTCGACAACATTATTTTTTGTCTCCGTTTAACGAAACTACTGCTGAATCGACCCGATTGCTTAAGGTGACAATGCTCTTCCCCAAGACGAAACAAAAAAATAGTAACGCAATTATTCAACAAGTTCCTTTTAATCACCTACTAAATCGCTTTCTGGAAGAATATGGTTTCGAACAGCTGACAGCACTAAGGTTGCAATGATTCATAAAGATCCACACAACAACAAAGTTTCCAAACATTGTTTTAATTGTGTTGCGATGGCAATATATATGAGCACAGGCAATTACTTTAATGGGTGGCATCGTTTTTCCCGTGAAGGGTATTTCACTATTTTCACAACTAGAATTTAATGGACGACGGTGTCGTCGAGTATTATTGATATAGTATGCTCCAAAAATGGTTTGCAACCATGGAAAGAGGCTCGGCATATTTGCCTATAGCTAAACCCATCGTTAGGAGTTCCGCCGCTATGAAGCGTTTCACGGAAGCAGAACGTGCGTGGTATGTGGACAAGGTTTTTAAAAACTATAATTTAGCATTATTGTGAGGTGAAAGTATTGTAGTCTGTACGAAATTCGTCATATTAGAGATGCAACAACTGCTCAGCTTATCCAAATCTGAATAAAGAACTTTGAAAAGACTGGTTCGAGGCTCAAATTCAGTAACTAGGTGGTTAATCGATTTTGGTCTTCAGTGAGGCAAACTTTCATCATACAGCATGCCCTGAAACCGCATGATATTGAACTCTGAGGTTGTACCCTTAAAACCAATGGAATTTTACCAAAAATTCTAGAATAAATTTCGAAGTGTTAACAATGCCGCTTAGTACATTCTAATAAGAATCTGTATACGAAAAATGTCGATAATGTCATCAAGAAGTGTGCCCAAATTTATGAACAAGTATTCCAACCCAACATCGGGGCTGTCCTAGAAAAAGATGGCTTGGTCAGAAGTTTAAATGTTATTTTCATAGAATAAATACTGGACCATTTTAAATAAAAAAAAAGGTTATTATTAGCTTACGAGTTACTATTAAATAAATTAAGAGGTTATATCACCTTGTGACTTTTTTTTTGGTTTTATTATTATTATTATTATTATTATTATTGACTGCTTGCCACGGGATGGAAGCGTTGGAACCCAACAGCATGGATCATGTATGTTGAGGATCATGCTAAGGAATTGTGTTAAATTTCTTCGTTGTCTTTACCGCTCCCCGAATGATGATCGACCAGCGATATTTTTCGAACATTTTTTACGTTCCACCGGCTAGATACACATTAATCGCCCGGGTTCTGAAATTGTCGGTCTTGGCGATTTTAATGCACACAATTCCGGCTGGTTTATACATTCTACCACAACCGATGAGACTGGGAAGCTGGGGGAGGTGTTCACTGTTAGCCGCAATTTGACTCTACTTGTGGAGGAACCTACGCGAGTGCTGAATATCCAAGGTGATGCGAACACCCTGGATCTGTTTTTGAAATCCGAGCTGGGGGTTTATATCGTGGAAGTTGCTGCGCCACTGGGAAACTCAAATCACTGCTTGGTATCGGTCGAGCAACCATTTGCATTTCAAGCGAATAACCAACATAAGCAGCTTCGCCATATATGAAGGTATGGGGCTGGTAACTGGGACGGTTTGCGAGATTTCTTCGCATTCTTTCCATGGTCGGAGGTGTGCTTTGGAAATTTCGATGTTAACCTATGTGCGGAGTCGGGCACAGAGATGATTCTTCTCGGGTTGGAGATCTACATTCCGTATTCCACCAAACGAGATTTTTCTGATAAGCCTTGGTTTGATAAAAAAAAAGCAAGCAGATTACAGCGGAAAAAATAGAGCTTTTAACCAATAGCGCTCCAATCCCACCGAGGTTAACTGAGCGTATTTTGTTACAATCAGAAACGCGTACAACCGGACGATTGATACCGCAAAGTAGCCCTACAACGACAGAGTGATCAATAAACTCCTTGAGCGCCCAACTGGTTCGCGACCATCTGGTCAGTAGCAAAGGCTATCAGCAATAACTTCACTTCCTCCTCTTTTCCTCCAATTGCGACAGGCTGTGGGACACTAGTCTGTACTCGATGTAACTTAAAAACTACAACAAAAAAGTAAAGTGAAGTATATCAAGGTGACTATTGAATTGTATCTCGATGTAACTTAAAAACTACAACAAAAAAGTAAAGTGAAGTATACCAGGGTGACTATTGAATTGTATCTCGGTGTGACTTAAAAACTACAACAAAAAAGTAAAGTGAAGTATACCAGGGTGATCTCGATGTAACTTAAAAACTACAACATTTAAAGTAAAGTGAAGTGTACCAAGGTAACTACTGAATAGTATCCAAATGTAACTCAAAGAACTATACTTAATATAATTGTTTGACGGCCCATAACTGGGCAAACACAAGTGGCCGGCGCGGTAGCGCCAGACGCCGACAACCATCAAAATCCATATCCAGTATGGCCAAGAAATAAACAAATTTATCATCTTCTCTTGACCCAACCGCAATTTGACTTTTCCTTATCGAAAGGACTATTGTGGGAAGGTAGACAATAAACCAACCGACACTGTTCCTACAAGGAGATAAAAACCTTGTAAATATCGCAGCCGGAGATAATGACTTGGGCCGAGGAAATCACCAGGGCCATAAACCACATGCGGTAAAGTACACAAAAGGATACCACAGATGTGTGAACAGCCTGGCGATCCTCGGCATATCTCCGGTCGCATAGATAGCAAGGTTCGCGTCTGTGTGTGTGGGTGCATCTGTAGTGCTCCAAAAACCCCTACCACCTTTTTCCCCCATTCCTAATCCAAAACCCCAGCAATAATACGCTAAAACGTATAAACCCATCAAAACCCACAATAACCTAACCCAAAAATGATCCAAAATTCGCAATAAACGAATCAAACATTCGTTTATTGTCTAACATTTGCCCCCACGGTATTCATCATCATCATCAGCACTACAACCGGGAACCGGTCTTGGCCTTATTTAGCAAGTCCTGAGGCTTGTTAAATTTTCCATAATGATTTATTTTTTCTGGGCAAGGTCATTAGTCTTGCGCCAGGGGCTCCCCGACGGGGAATCGAACCCCGGTCTCCCGGGTGACAGGCGGGTGTACTAACCACTATACTATCGAGGAGCCCCCACGGTATTATTAACCCCAAAATCCAAATAAAAATTAAAAGTTACAATAAACGAATCTAATATTCGTTTATTGTTCTACATTTGGTCCACAGCATCACCCAAATCCAAAATTCAGAGATCGTTATCTCTATCCTAAAATTTTCCATTGAGGAAAACAAACAAAAAACCAAAAGCAGATACATTCCCACATCTGCGCAATAGTTTCGTAAGAATTCAAGAAATTCTTATCTTATGTAAACACAACATCTCACTCGAAATATCGAGATTGTTGTACGAAAATGTGTATCTTTGGAATACAATTTTCGATTTGTTTTCCTTTATAAAGGAATAGTTAAGTGATCTCCGGGCCGCAGTCTAAATTCACAGTCCCTGGAGGAAGTACCCCAGGAAAATCCTGAATAATATAATAAAATCATATTCATAAAGGAAACTAGACGACTTTTCATTTCCACGGATATCTAAATATCACCTGGCCCCCACGGAAGACCAAGTGAAGACATCAGGGCGGAGGCCGAATCAAAGGACGTTGCTCTTCCCTTTGAACTCAGAGGAAGCACGGCAACGACCCCTTTTGTAGGACAAATTTTCAGAAGCGGTCAAATTTTAAGAGATCGCCTTGTCCTTTTAAGGACCAGGAGACACGCTTCCTGGAAATAAAAACCCCTACAAAAAACACAACAATTTTGGTGGCAGCGCGTGGGATACCCAAAATCCGCCTACCACAGAAAAAGAAGACTCGTGGATTATCCAACAATCCCCTACCGCAGAAGAGGAAAACTGCTGCAGCGTCGAGGTGATTCAGGAGATCCAGAACTCAACGACTCGTTAAAAGAGGATACCGAAGACTGTTGAACACCGGCAAAGTGAGATTTTTAAAGCATATTTCCGGCGCTTAGAACAACGGAATGAATAATGACATTTAAAATCTTTTTTTAAACAAAGTAAAACTTACAAGCGTTGCCTGGGGCTTAGATACCGGCTCTAGAGAAAATCAAAAGTGCTAAGTGTATGACGGCCACGAGTCCCGTCGACAATCCAGTAGAAAAGAGGAAAAATCTTTTCCTTGTACAACAGTGACGACAAACAACTAGGAGCACAACACCAGGACCAAGCAGCTAGATCCAGTGACGACAGGACACCCTACAAATCTGCAGTTAGATCCAGAAAACACAGGTACTAAATTTTTATTTATTAAAAAGTGAAAAGTGATGTAAATGTAACTTATTTGAAACAAAAAGTGATTTAAATTAAAGTCAGTGTTGTTATTTTTGTCATTTTGTCTTGGTAATTGGCTCCCAAATAAGTAAATTTTTAAAATGTTTGAATTGTTAACTAAAAGGGGACGCCAAGAATAAATTGAATATTTATTTTAATTGTTCTCTTACACGGGGATAAAGTTATTAATAATTTGTGCAAGTGCATTTAAATTTAACTTGTTTTTCTAAGAATAATAAACAAAAGTTGCTCTCATTTTTCCAAGAAGAGTATACGCATAAAAAAAAAGCCCAAAGTGATAAATATAATTAATAAAAGAAATTTTTCTCTCACACAAGCATATACAATATACAAGTACGCACTTACTTTTCGGCTAGTAGAGGCAAACATTTTAAATACATTTTTCTTAATAAACGTATCTTTCTTAAACGCATTTTAAAAAAAAAACATATTTTTTGACAATTTTCAAAACTTTTTTCACGCATATATACATATACACATTTTTTCCAAAAACATTTCGTTCTTCAAAAGGGGACAAAATAAAAAACCCCACACAAAAATTAACTACAAATTTGGTTTTATTATTTATTTTTTGATATATATTTTAATTTAATATACATATAAACATATATACATACATTTTCTTTTGGGAAGATTTTTCTTACATGACAAGCTAAAACAATAACGAACAAATTAAAATTCTTTGTCCTTGTCCTTAGCGTCTTGTTTGGAAAACTTTCTTTGGGTTAAATCTTTTCCTTTGACTCATCTGTGGCTCTTCGAAAATCCATTTTAGATTTAGACAGTTTTTCCATAGGGCGAAAGGGTGGATTCTCTCACCTTAAGTAGAACAAAGGCTTTCTAATAGGATCAAAACTAACTGAGTTTGAAGACACTTCTCTTGTCGTTGGTCTTGTCTTTTCTCTTGGCCATCTTACCCAACAATCATGAAGATCTCATCTCTTGGTTCTCTACCCCTTTTCACCATCATTTGGGAAGGTCTGTTTCACAAATATGTCGTGAGCGACAAAAATAAACCGGGTACGCGTTCGCAGAGACCTGAGCCCGAGCTCATACAAAATCGCGAGGACGAAATATCGGAAACCGTACGTATGGAAACACGCGAACAGAGTTCTAGAATAAACTTACCAATAGGATTAAGTGACATACTGGGACTCGTGCCGGTATTTAACGGTAATCCTGACGAATTAGCGGGTTTCGTCTCTTGTGGAGACATTTTGTTCTCACAAGCACAAGATGACAATCAGAAATCCCTTATTCTAAGGGTGGTCAAAACCAGATTACAGGGACCGGCGCGAGACTGCATCAAACATAAAATTATTTCTACTTGGGAAGATTTGGTATCCGAATTGGAGGGAGAATTTAAAGCTTTCATCTCTAGGTCTGCTGCCCAAAATAATTTGGTGGCAACAAAACAGGATAGCAAGGAGGGTGTGAAGGAATTTTCAAATAGACTCACACACCACCTGCATGAATTGGACAGCGCCACATACGCTAGTTCATCTAATCCTGCAGTCAGAACTTATCTTCTGGCTGAAAATCAAAGACTCGCTTTAAATACGTTTGAGGATGGGATACGAAATTCCAGCCTCAAAATCTTAGTAAAAGCACATAGGGCTTCAAATCTCAAAGCCGCCATTAGCTACGCTTTGGAACAATCTCAAAGATTGAACAGCGATAACTCAATGCAAACTTCTACTAACAATTTTAGGAGAAATAACCAACCAATTGTTTGTCAAACATGCAACAAGAGGGGACATACTTCTGCGACTTGTTATCGCAACACAAATTTTCCAAATTTCGTCCCCCAACGCATTAAGGCTGAGGTTGAACGTCTCCAATGCACATACTGTCGGAAGTATAATCACACTCAGGCAGAGTGCAGAACCAGGTTAGCTCATATGCGAAACCAGGACCAACCTTCAACGAGTCGAAATCCTTTCAGAACTCAGCCTAATCAATCTCAAAATAGGACAATAACAAACTCGCCCCGCATTGAAAATCGAAATACCCGACGAAATCAAAATATTAACAGGGTATCCAATCAACAACAGGGAAACGAACTCACTCGGGCAGCGAACAACGGCAATCCTTCTCGAGTGCAGACAATCGCCGATATACACCCCATCCCGATGTAAATTTTCAAATGCGCGTATTTTTCTGCCCTGAATTTAAGGAGCCAGTAATACGTGTAAAATTTAATCCATCGGATAAACAATACTCGACTTTCCTCATCGATACAGGCGCCGACATCAGCCTGATCAAATTAGATAATCCTTATATTGAACAATCTGTAGATAATTCAGACCCAGTGACTATATCCACCAATGCTGGAAAAACGGTCAGCACATGCGGAAAGGTATTGGGGGAGTTCGAATTTAGAACAGACAGGCACTCCATACCCTTTAAACATAACCTTTTTGTGATAGGCAAAAATGTAAACTTCCAACACGATGGCATACTAGGAAGCGATTTCCTCACAAAGCAGCAGTGCCACATAAACTTTAAAAAGGGATTCCTTAAATTCGTTGTAAAGAAGAGAACTGCGGTAGAACTCGAGCAGTTTTTAGGAAATAAAAATGAGGTCAGGGAAAATATTCAGAATGCCACGCCTTACGAGGTGTCTTCCACGGAAAATACAGGCATTCATGAGAAATTGGATAACACCGTTCGTGAGTCAACATCCGAATCCGTTTGTCTACGGGCCGGATCTGATGCTGTGACAAACACAACGAAACCAACCACCCTTGAATCTTCCTCTTCCCATTTAAATAAAGTTTGTGGTAACGAAAAAGTTAAGGAAACTGCTGAAAAACTAAGTTCAGGAAAACATGAACCTGAAACTCTAATATCCTCAGTAAAAATAAAACAAAACACCACGGTCGACTACATAAAATTGCATTCACGATCTCAACAAATAATGGAGATTCCATTTAAAGGAAAACTCTGCCAAGAACTGAGTATTAAAAAATCCGAGATCATGCCAGGGATATATCTGGGTAATAGTTTGACAACACCACAGGACAACAAAATAAAGGTACTATTAATGAACACATTAGACACTGATCAGGAAATAAGCACCAACGGCATAGAAGTCGGATGGGAAGATCTGGATGACTACAATGTGTTACAGGCGGACGAAACCCAAAATCTTCTAAAAAATAGGCTTGAACGGCTAGAATCACTCCTAGAGTTGTGTCATTGTAACCAGGAGGAAAGGAAATCTATCCTGAATATCTGTCGCGCTTATAATAACCGATTTCTTCTCGAGGGCGACTACCTCACATATACTGACGCCATAGAGCATCAGATCATCACGGAAGAAGGTAAGCCACCTCTTTATATAAAACCGTCTCGCCTACCAGATAGCTCGAAGCAAGAAATTCACAAACAGGTGAATGAAATGCTTCAGGACAAAGTAGTACAACAAAGTTTCAGTCTTTGGAATTCCCCTCTCTTACTAGTACCCAAAAAGGCAGGACCTGATGGGACAAAACGATGGAGAGTAGTGTCGATTTTTCACCCGGAGCTTTCGACTGCGTTTGACGTGTTCATCTCGGTCGCGAGTTCTCATTACAACCATTCCCAAACGCGATAGATCGCCTGATACCGGGGACAATTGCTTGTCCTCGGATAAAAAACTTCGTTCCACTATGTATCCAACAAGTGGGCTTGGTAAAAACCCCTACCGTAATAAATTCACTCCCCTACAATGCCATCCAGATACAGATAATTCTGAAATGGACGAAACTGATTCGCCAATAATCAGAAAAGTGTATGTGCCACCAATCAAAGTGCTGCAAAAATCACCAGAATATGTGCATAGCCTCATGAAAAAGCTTAAAATATCCAGTTATTCAATAAAAAAATTAACAATTGGTATAAAAATAATGTTCGGAACTATTGAATCATTTAATATTGTGTTAGAAAAACTAAAAGAGGATAACTGTCAATATTTTTCTCATGATATTAAAAGTGCTAAAACTTTCAAAGTTATTTTGTATGGACTGGATGATATAAAAACGAATGAACTCAAAGCTGAACTCATTTCGCTTGGCTTAAAATGTTCTGATGTTAAAAAAATTGAAAAAAAACATGCTAAATTTACTGACTTTTTTTATCTCATTCACTTTGAAAATGGAACAATTAAATTAAGTGAACTTAAAAAAAATTATCGCTCAATTTTTCATACCCAAGTGAGCTGGAACTTCCAAAGGAAAATCAAAGGTATGGTGACACAATGCTTTAATTGTCAAATGTTTGGACATGGTGAGAGAAATTGTCACATAAAAACATATTGTGCTACTTGCGCTGGTTCACACAAAACAAGCGAATGTAATAACGCTTCGGTAAATAAATGTGCCAACTGCAACGGCAATCATAAAGCTACTGACGTCACATGCACCAGTAGATCTAAATACTTAGAAATAAAAGAAAGATCATCTGGAAGATCCAAGATCCATCCAAGAACTCATTTCGCTGCATCAACTCAAATTTCTAATCATCAAGCTTTCCAAAAACCGATTTCGTTTGCCTCTATGAGTGATTTTCCTACGCTTCCACAGCCACAGCGACGACTGGGACTGACCAATGCTCCGAGCAAAAGCTTTCCAAATTCAAGGCCGCAAATTCAAAGTTTACCACCAACAATTAATGCATGGGAAAATGACTCACGCGGCGCTTCTTCATCAAACAATAACAATAATTTACCCAACAACAATTCAGCACTCTTCACAATCGAGGAACTAAATTCCTTGTGCATGGAAATGATCTCAAATTTATCAGTTTGTAAAACGAAAATAGAACAATTTAATGTGATCGCGCATTTAGCCACTAAGTTTTTATACACTAATAATGTTAAGTAAAATGGCAGATACACATATAAAAATAATTACTTGGAATGCTAAAGGCATACGTAATAAATTTCATGACTTTTTAAACTTTTTAAATAGCTATAAAGTTGATGTTGCTCTAGTAACAGAAACTTGGCTTAATTTTGATATAAGACTCCCATCATCTGACTTTAACTGCTATCGCATTGATAGAGTAGACCAAAGGGGTGGGGGAGTGGCGATTCTTATCAGGAAGTCAATTCAACATTCGCTTTTACCTGTAATTCCAACTAGGCTTGTGGAGAATGTAGGTGTAATGATTAAGTTAAGAAACCATAAGACAGTAAAAATCTATTCTGTTTATTTCCCTGGTGGATCTTCGTCGGATATTAAAAGAAAATGGCTCAAGCAAGATTTAAAAAAGTTATTCACAATGAATGGTGAATTTCTATTAGGTGGTGATTTTAACTGCCGGCATAGAGATTGGGGGTGTGTAAGAGCAAATGCTTGGGGCAATATATTGGCTGCCCTTCCATTGGCACTACCAATCAATATTTTTTATCCACCTTGTCCAACTTATTTTCCCGCAGGTTCTCGAGGCATCCCCTCTGTCCTTGACTTGTTTGTGTCAAATGTCCCTGGTCTTATAACAGAACCCGTTTCGTTAAGTGCTCTCAGTTCAGATCATAATCCTGTTTTTTGTAACCTTTCTTGGCTGGGTGAAAGAAAGATTCAATATTTCCTGGACATAAAGAATGCTAATTGGAATTCATTCAAATCAAAGATTAAAATGAGCCTTCAAAATAGTACTACAAATCTTGAAAGAGTGTCTTGTAAAGATGATGTTGACCTTATTGTACAAAACTTTACACAAGCTATAATTTCTTCGGTTGATGAAAGTATTCCCAAAAGAGTAAAAAAAGATATTTTTAAAAAACTTCCAATCCATATCTTAGAGCTTATTAAAGTGAGAAACATTCATCGAAGAAACTGGCAGAATTACCGTCAGCCTTTTTCTCGATCAATGGTTTCCCATTTTAATGAGCGCATTACTGACCAGATACAAATCCATCGTAATAGAGAATGGAACAAAAAACTGAGCGTTATGGATAAAAATGCTAAACCGTTCTGGAATGTAGTGAAGTTAATCAAGAATAAAAACCGTAAAATACCATTTCTGAAGGATTCTTCTACTACTTTTTTTACAGGTTTTGAACAAGCAAACCTATTTGGAACAAGTTTTTCAAAAAATCACTTGGTCTCTCAGCATTTGGGTGAATTTGAAACTAATGAACTTGTCGGTAACAGAATCGAAAGATTCGACACCACAAACGAATTAACTCCTCTAAATGCATTTGTAGAAGAAGAAAACGTAAGAAATGTAATCAAGTGCTTGCAAACACGAAAAATAGGAGGACTAGACAAAGTTAAGAATGCCTATCTAAAACAATTGCCTCATATTGGAATTAAATACTTAACATTTATAATCAATGCATGCCTTAAATGTCAATACTTTCCTCAATGTTGGAAAAAAGCAATGGTTGTACCTATCCTTAAGGCTGGAAAAGCCCCAGATAAACCTGAAAGTTACAGGCCAATTAGTTTACTTAGCAACATAAGTAAAGTTTTTGAAAAAATCTTGAAACAACATATTTTAAAAGTTGTTTCAGATAAAGATATTTTCCCCGATATCCAATTTGGATTTCGACGCTTTCACAGCACCTCGCACCAGGTTAAACGAATTTGCAGCCATGTTCTAGACCATCGTTCACGTGGTCAATCAACGGGCATGATATTGTTAGACATTGAAAAAGCTTTTGATTCCGTATGGCACAATGGGATACTATATAAAATGATACAGTTCGACTTTCCTTTATATTTGTGTAAGGTCGTCCAGAGTTTCTTATCCAATAGATGTTTTCAGGTTCATGTCAATTGTGATGTTTCTAGATTGATATTTTTTGATTGTGGCGTCCCCCAAGGCTCAGTACTTGGTCCAGCTTTGTACAATATCTACACTTCGGATTTTCCAAATCTACCGCAGTGTGAATCAGCTATCTTCGCTGACGACACTGCAGTATTTGCGTCGCATGAATTTTCTCTCAACGTTGAGACAAATCTAAAGCATGCGATCGAGATACTTGAAAAATATTATATGAAATGGAAAATCAAGCTAAATGTTGGGAAGACACAAGCCATCTTTTTTACCCGAAAGAGAAAAGCTTGCTATCTTCCCAGCAGTCAGCTGCAAATAAATGGTACCACGATTGCATGGGAGCAATCCGTAAAGTATCTCGGAGTTCATCTCGATACAAGACTCACATTTAAACAACATATTCAAAGTACTCTTAATAAAATGAGTATTGCTATTAAGATGCTTTACCCTTTTATTAATCGCAAGTCTTTACTCACAAATGAAAATAAGATTATTATTCATAAAGTTATTTTCCAAGCTATACTGTTATATGGGTGTCCAGTATGGGGTAACGCTGCAAGGTGCCATTTAAAGAAGTTACAGGTATCACAAAACAAAGTTTTGAAAATGATGCTAGACCTCCCTTGGCACTATTCAACCTTAAGTCTCCACGGAAGGGCGGATGTTGAATTGATTTCTGAAAGAATTCGTAAACTAGTATATAACTTTAACATCCGCTGTGAAAGTTCTGAAAATCCTCTCATAACCCAGCTTCTTGCTTAATTTGTCATAATTTCATGTAAATATTTACATTTTATATTATTTATTATTGGTTTTATTTTTTTTTTATTTTTTTATTATTATTTTTTTTTTTTTATAAATGAAGGTTTTTCTTTTTCGTATTTTCCTTCGATTTATTCTTTTAATTATTAATTATACATATTTTTCTTTTCTTTATCCAAGATAATGTTTCAGTTGTAAGATATAACTTATCAAATCTCTGAATTGTAAAATGTGCGGTCACAGACTTTTTTTTTGAAAATATTATTACGAAATAAAAGATCTCTCTTATGTGTCGATTTTAGAGCACTCAATAAATTAACAGTCGGAGATGCATATCCATTGCCCAATATTACTGATATTTTGGACCAGCTAAGAAAATCTAAATATTTTAGCACATTAGACTTAGCAAATGGCTTAATTTTCACCAAATACGCATGGACAATAGAGACAAGGCAAAAACAGCGTTCAGCACCACCTTCGGACATTATGAATATAATCGAATGCCCTTCGGACTTAAAAACGCACCCGCCACATTCCAAAGGCTTATGAACAGTGTACTCATGGGTCTCCAAGGAATAGAATGTTTCGTCTATGTAGATGATATTGTAATTTACGGATACGATCTGAACGATCACAATTCCCGACTTACCAGAATTTTCGAGCGATTACAAAGGCACAATCTGAAAATACAACCAGAAAAGTGTCACTTCATAAGGAAGGAGCTCACCTACTTGGGGCATGTTATTTCAAAGGAAGGTATAAAACCAGATCTAGAAAAAACTAAAGCGGTGAAAACGTTTCCAACGCCCAAGAAACAAAAAGACGTAAAATCTTTTCTCGGTTTTGTAGGCTACTATAGAAAATGTATCCCTAATTTCGCCGAACTGGCAAAACCTTTAAGCAGATTGCTCAGGAAGAATGTTCCATTTCATTGGGATGCCTTTTGTGACGAGGCATTCACAACTCTAAAAAGAAAGGTTATTACCCCACCAATACTGGCTTATCCAGACTTTAACCGGGAATTCATAATAACCACTGACGTCAGCAATGTTGCGTTAGGAGCAGTGCTATCTCAAGGCACAATAGGCCAAGATAAACCTATTGCTTTCGCTAGCCGAACCTTAAACGACGCCGAAACACGGTATACAACGTCTGAAAAGGAATTACTAGCAATCGTTTTTGCATTAGCCCAGTTCCGACCATATGTCTACAGACGAAAATTCACAATAGTAACTGACCATAGCTCCCTACAGTGGCTTATAGGACGAAAATATCCTACATCCAGACTTATGCGATGGAGAATTCTCCTCGAAGAGTATGAGTACACAATCGTCCATAGAAAAGGAAAGCAAAATGCAAATGCTGATGCTCTCAGCCGTATAACAACGGGTACCCCAGTCGAACCCATTAAAAATAACATCCTCGTCACCACACGAAGTAAAGCCAAACTCGAAGAAGATGTGGCTGCACAATCATACAAAGATACTACCAAGCTTGTATGGCAAGAGCAAACAGGGTCCATATATACCAAGAAAAAACTTGGACTACGTATCATAATCCTCCCATTGATAGACTCTGCTGAGGAAGAAAACCTGGCAGGAAGAATCCCAAACTTCACCAAGCCAGACGTAGGTAAAATTACGTTTCATGAGCAAGATGGGTTATGCGCCATCACATTGCCATTGCCTTTCAGAAACCTAAGCGACCAGGAAACCGCTAAGAGTTCCCTTATTGATCTGAAGAAGATTTGCGAAGACCGGAATTTCAATTCCATTGGAATTTTAGTCCCCTTCATAGAAAACGAATCAAAAATAACACTCAATAACTTGCTAAAAGAAACTTTTGCTCACCTCAACGTGACAATGTACGTTTTCTCCAATAAAAAGAAGCTTCTAACAGATCCTAACGAAATACAAAAGTTACTCGCGGAATACCATAACTCACCTTTCGGAGGACACCAAGGAGCCACCCGAACAATCAATAGATTGAAGCAAAAATATTACTGGCGCACAATGACCGCTGACGTCGCGGCGTATATTCGAAAATGTGCTTCCTGCCAGATAAACAAAAGTGGAAGGAATCCTAGAATTCCTATGAAGATAACCACAACAAGCTCAAAACCTTTCGAAAGAATTGCTTTAGATATAGTAGGACCATTACCAGTCAGCTATAATGGAAATAAATACCTACTAACGTTTCAAGACGATTTGACTAAATTCTCAGGAGCTTACGCACTGGCCAGCGCCGAAACCAAGGACGTGTCCAGGACTTTCGTTGAAAACATCGTCTGCCAGCACGGCATACCGTCTTCTCTATTGACTGACCGAGGTGCAAATTTTCTCAGTGCACTCTTTAAGGCCATCTGTTCCTTACTCAAGGTCAAAAAACTCAATACAGCACCCTATCATCCACAAACAAACGGAGCACTAGAACGGAGCCATAGAACTCTGGTGGAATACCTCCGCCACTATGTAAAGCAGGATCCTCTCACCTGGGACACCTGGATACCTTACGCAATGTTTGTGTATAATACTACACCCCACAGTAATACAGGCTACACGCCGCATGAATTACTATATGGTTTCCCAGCCGAAATACCCAGTTCTCTCAGACAAAACCCCGAAAGCACTTATAACTACGACCATTACGCAAATGAATTTAAAATGCGACTACAACATGGTTATCGTACAGAAAAGGGAATACTGATAGAGAAAAAACAAAAATCTAAGGCATACTACGATCAAAAAGTAGGCCGTAAGAAATTTAATGTTGGCGACAAGGTTCTATTAAAGAATCACTCAAGACATAACAAACTAACCTCCCTGTGGAAAGGCCCCTATGAAATTGTAAAGATCCTATCCGAAGAAAATTCAATCCTCAAAATAGGAAAAGGAACTCGAATAGTCCACAACAATAATATAAAACTATTTGTGGATTAGGCAATCACGAATAAGAAACCCAAAATAAATAAAACAAAAGTGAAGGGAAATAAATGTATATATGTATAGATAAAACTTAGAAAAAAAAATCTTAAAGTAATACTCTAACAAAATGCTACCTCAAAAAAAAAAAAATTTTTTTTTTTCTATTCAAATAAGTGTATACGAATAAAATAATTTTGTAAATAGTATACAACATTCTTAATACCCAGAAAACAAACAAAACAAAAAATTGTATATGAAGAAAAATACTAGCTCAGTTAATAAAATAAGTTAATATGTTAATCAACTACCACTGACATAAATGGAAAAAATTTTTGTAATAATAATAAATAATCTTAAGTTATAAGAAAAAACACATTATATATATATGAAGAAAAAAAAACGAAAATACAAAAACAAAACTTACAAAACAATGTTAAAATAAGAACTTCTAATATTTATATAAATACAAAACAGTTTTCAACTAAGAAATACTAAGAAAGTAAGAAAATTTTTATATAACACAAAAAAAAGAAAAAGTTATAGAATTAAATTGTACGTTCAAATACATGGAAAAAATTATATAAATAAATAAACGCACGACAAATAAGGACAATGAAAAATCCTCAAAAAAAAAAAGACAAATAATATATGTAAATAATGAAAATTTATATATAAACAATGAAAATTCTATGTAATACACAAATTGTAAGAATAAACCATAAAAACCTTACTTATCTATGCATCATTTTACAAATAGTACTTTATAAAAATAAAAAAAAATAAAAAAACCCAAAGTTAAATTTAATATAGTGAATTCAAATACCTTATGTAAGAAAACTTTATTTTTGGATAATCAACAACTACCATTAAACACATATTATATGAAACCGTAAAAACCAAATTGTATTTGTACAAACTTTCAAAAGAAAATATCCAAATTTTATTATATAAAAAACCATCGTGGAAACTTCGATACACGACCATACATACAGTATAAACACGATTATATTAATATTAAGAAAGAAACAAACTACAAAAATTACACATTTATAATAAATATTGTATACATAAAGCTACTATGTTAGAAAAGATCAGGCATATGTAACGGAATCACGATACTATCTTCCTTATCTCCAATCACACCATTTACCAGAAAATTAATCTCATAAAGATCATTTTTCTTTTTTTCAAGGAGGGGAGGATGTAGTGCTCCAAAAACCCCTGTAGGTTGTAATTAGTCAGTGCGTCGACACGGACGCGGGTTTAACTAATTTCCACTACTGAGGGGAAGACAAATCACCAACACACAAGATAAATAGTTCAATAAAACACATCGGTTCTTGTAGTTTATTGTTGTTGTTGTTGTTTTTATTGTAACTTAATTAGAATAATCCAGTCGATAAAAAAGGAAATACCACAACGTAGCTCTACTTAATTCCAATGTATTAATCAATGACACAGATGTGATCCTTAAATTTTATTTACACATTTGTCTTTACTTTGCTTTTTTTCTGGTGAGCACTGGTGATTGTCACTGCTTAATTGTCACTTAAAAGATACTTTTTATTCCTCGCTATATATATAACTATTGAATAAGTTTGTATTACACAGGTTAACTTTCCTTTAATTTTAGTTATCTTACAATTCACATTGCTGGCGCGAAGCCTTTTTAGTTCAAACAAACTGGACGAGATTAGTGTCGATTTGTATCTCTGGCATACACTTAGAAGGAACAAAACGCAACCGCTCCGCGATCCTGGTGTATTAACACTTGGAATTAACTTGGATAAAAGAAAAACGCAACCACTCTGCGACACTGTCCAATGAAACTGGAAATTACTTGAATTCCTCGAACGCTCGTATACCCAACTGGGGATGAAATCTCGCTCTTCAAACTGAAGGGAACTCCGACACGCAACGTATCCGATACGTGGGTATGGTTCAACGGGTAAGATCTGACTGACTCCATTGGAAGTCATCAAAAGGAAAGGAACCCTGAAAGAAACTGGAAAGGAGGCGGAGTTACACGATTAACTTGAAGTAGTTAATCGTGATTGGACCGAACGAAATAGGCATACATTACGCATGTGTGCGTATGCCATGCATACGATCGTTCAGCGACCGTGGATGGCGGGCAACATCGCTAGTGCATTTTCTAGGAATGTAAATAATAGCATCTGGGGTGTGAAAGACCCAAACCGATGATTTGGTCATCCTAATGGAAGGCCATAAATCATCATTTCTGTTGCCGATGATTAAACATTGCAACGAACATAGGGTGCAGCCATTGCCAGATGTTGAAAGTAAACATTTTCTGGCTGCATCTTGGTCGTTGCTTGAATACGGCCTCTGCACATGGGGATCGATAATTGGTAGCCAGCGATTGCTGGTAAACAGGGACGTGTTTGATTTGCGTCAACAGAAACCTTGTCGGCGGTAGTAAATCTATAGGGGCAATAGCCGTATGCATGTTATGCCGGGGATAAACAAATACAACGAGTCACAAAGAACTCTTGTTGATTGTTGTTTCCATAGCTTAAGGCTATGGAAACGAGATGCCCTGGCAGAATGTATGCCTAAAGATAAGATTTCAGATGCCATGGCAATGTGATGATTTTGCCATGGACTTATGTTCTTTTCAGGAAATGATGTACGCCTCGGGGGTAAATTTTGGATGCCACGGCAAGGTGATAAGCTTTGCCGTGGGCTCAATGTTTTTTAGGGAATATGGTCTGGCCGAGGGTGAGTTTTCGATGCCACGGCAAGGTGATAAGCTTTGCCGTGGATTTAATGTTTTTTAGGGAATATGGTCTGGCCGAGGGTGAGTTTTCGATGCCACGGCAAGGTGATAAGCTTTGCCGTGGATTTAATGTTTTCAGTGGTGATGCTGGAGAAAAAGGGGTTTGGAAGGAAATCCCCTACAGAATAGGTAAGCTGCCTAACATAAATTCAGAACGGTTATCCGATTGGGTAACCGTATTAATTCCGGCGATTTGGCTGAGGGTAAATGCCGTAGCAAGGTTACGCAACCTTGCTGAAGTTCGACCGAGAGGTAAGTCGTTCGCCTGGAAAGGTGGGGATCGAGCGATGTATGGCTCTTCGGGCCCTGAAAAGCCCCACACCCCTACCACCTTTTTCCCCCATTCCTAATCCAAAATCCCAGCAATAATACGCTAAAACGTATAAACCCATCAAAACCCACAATAACCCAAACATGATCCAAAATTCGCAATAAACGAATCAAACATTCGTTTATTGCCTAACATTTGCCCCCACGGCATTATTAACCCCAAAATCCAAATAAAAATTAAAAGTTACAATAAACGAATCTAATATTCGTTTATTGTTCTACATTTGGTCCACAGCATCACCCAAATCCAAAATTCAGAGATCGTTATCTCTATCCTAAAATTTTCCATTGAGGAAAACAAACAAAAAACCAAAAGCAGATACATTCCCACATCTGCGCAATAGTTTCGTAAGAATTCAAGAAATTTTTATCTTATGTAAACACAACATCTCACTCGAAATATCGAGATTGTTGTACGAAAATGTGTATCTTTGGAATACAATTTTCGATTTGTTTTCCTTTATAAAGGAATAGTTAAGTGATCTCCGGGCCGCAGTCTAAATTCACAGTCCCTGGAGGAAGTACCCCAGGAAAATCCTGAATAATATAATAAAATCATATTCATAAAGGAAACTAGACGACTTTTCATTTCCACGGATATCTAAATATCACCTGGCCCCCACGGAAGACCAAGTGAAGACATCAGGACGAAGGCCGAATCAAAGGACGTTGCTCTTCCCTTTGAACTCAGAGGAAGCACGGCAACGACCCCTTTTGTAGGACAAATTTTCAGGAGCGGTCAAATTTTAAGAGATCGCCTTGTCCTTTTAAGGGCCAGGAGACACGCTTCCTGGAAATAAAAACCCCTACAAGACACACAACACATCCACACAGTATCGCTACGAACAAAGCGGAATCGTCGGATAAGAGCTGGTGCCATCGCCTGGAAAGGAAAAGTGAAGAAACCAAGGGAAAGCTAAATTGAAGAAAAAGGAAGAACAACCGGGGGAGTTTCCATCCTTTGAAGAAAATTTTATAAAGTTGGTGAAGTGCAAGCATACACCGCGAAATCGAAAAATTCAGTGTGTCGTCGCGAATCTTTTCTTAAATTAAAAAAAGAAAAAAAATTCACCAAAGTGGTGACCCCGACGTAAGCTGTATACACACAACACACAATATCCCATAGATAAACAGAACTTTACTACTCGATCACGACTTCCGCATGAAGCACCGGCACACTCGCCTGCTCCGGTGTCCTCTCGCTCGCTCGTTCCTCGCTCCGTCGTCCGCACACGAGATTGATCGTAACATAGTTACTGAGGAGGGAGTAGTGTGGCGTTTCTAACAGATACACACAGAATATGCAAGCAAATAGTGAAGAACACCGAAAGGAAATTCGAATAAGCAAAAGCATCAAAGCCGTATACCATAGCGATAACATAACAATTCCACATCAGTTGAGTGTACTTGAGTTTAGAAATCCAATTCTTACACGCGGCAGTGGCCTGATGTGTTGAGCATGGGTTCCAGTTTTAGTGATTCTAACCGTCATAACGTCAGTTTGAATCACACGTTCTTCACTATCGTCGCAAACGCTATAATATCATACTTGCACATACAGACTTCTATTTATTCCAATAACAAACTGAACTCAGGTTTCTTCCATTTTTCAAAGAAATTTTGTCGTAATAAGGTAATAACTACGAAACGACATTTAATAGAAAACAAATAATTTTAATTCGAAACGGTATTTAATAAAAAGAGAATAATTTTAATTCGAAGAGGAAAAAAAATTCCTCAACAATTTTGCAAAACTCTCTTGTATACTATGCAACATTTGTGGACAAGTCGTTGGCTCTCAAAAACATACTAAACCACGAAGCCATCAAAAAACTAGACATTACTCAAATGACAGATGAAAGTCAGCATTAGTGCTGACAAGAATAATTGATCCACCTTCACATACAATAGCCGAATATTTTCATTTGGCGACGAATTGTAAAATATTGTTAACCAGATTTTTATGAACTTACTGCTTCTGCATGGCGTGCATGTTACGAGTATTTCTGTCCTAAGTCGGCTGTTAGTATGTTACATGGAAAAATAATGCAAATATACCAAACCAGATTGCGTACACCTGTGAGATTACAATAGTATTTCACGACGCGCACTTTCAACCAAAAAGAAGAACTATTTCGGTATTTACAGTGAATTAAATATATACTTGCCATCCTTTGTATCGCAATTTGATTATCGTCGATCTAACGTGACATTATTTTCACCAAGTAATTAACTATTTACACGGCGAATGGCGAACAAATAAATTAGCATAAATAACTCGATGTCCGTTTGTCAATGGCGTCATCAACGTAATTTATGGTTGATAGAACTAGACTAATTGATATTAAGAGCAAAACACAATGCGATGTTGTCATTGAGGGGCGATATTTTTAAATACAAACTGATTTGTTTTTAGGTATTTTGTTTTATTGGGAGTATATCACACCATTCCCTCCTACTTCCTAAGGAACTTAATATTTTAATTTTTGTCCATTAAATCTTAATCGAATTATGAGTTTGAAACGTATCTAGAATTTATTTTTATATACAATAACTATGTTGTAGTCGGTTCTTTTTTCTTCTATTTCGATTTAATAAGAAATTCGTGATTCAAGAGAAAGTAATCTACTCTATCTCTTGAATTCCAGAAAAGTGTTCGATAGTTATCCGAAGCTTTACACAACATGCTGAACTAATAGCAACCGAACAGCGACCTGAAAAGACAACTATGGAAACCTTATGGTCGATTTTTAAACAGTATTAAGAACATGGAACAAACTAGGGCCATAACAATGGAAAAGAAATTGAGAAGTACTGAATGGAAAAATTTCATTCGAAAGAAACCATCAGAGTCATTGGTGTCCACATATACTAAAAACAACATTAATGCAGAATATCAGTAGAGTCGATGGTAAAATGCCATCAGAAACTCGATAACTGATGTGCTAACATTCGCCCGACCACCTACATGAAATCCGAAACCACTAGTGCAGATTCTTGACCGACAAAGGCTGAGAAAATTCCGTATTGCAGAATCGCGCAACAGGAAATGAAAAAGCATTATCTCAACTTTAACCGACAAGGAGGCCCGACCGAACGACTTAAGGCAACAGGAGATGAATTGATGGAGAGCATACCACGATTGGATCATAATTCAGAATGCCCCATAAATGAAATCTCGATATTGTTGTCATAATTTATATGAACTTTTGTGCAAGCTTAATTTTGAGCACCGAGTTATTGAAAGACATCCAACTACTAAACGATAACGGCTAAAATACTGGTGCTGTAGTGCAAGCATGAGTTGAAGCATTAAGTTTTTGATTTTTTTTTTTTTTTTTTTTTTTTTTTTTACATTTCTGTATTTATTGACCATAAATAATTTTTACAATAAGCAATACAGATAACTTATGATACCTTAGTTATAATTGTTTACATATACTTACTAGTACATTTTTCAAACAATATGATAAAAGTTATATATTGGTTATGGATTAAGATTTTAGTGGGTAGAGCTTCCTGGAAAAGGTCAGAAAACCAGGATATAGTTATTTACTTAACCTATGCTAAATTGCTTAACTTAACTTAACTTATCTTAACTTAGTCTAGTTACCTAATTATTATTGAAATAAGTTAGTGTGGTGTGGAAGGGGGTAGCATAGTGATCAATGGGTTAGTGAGGATATTGTCAGTCAGGGATGTGGGTTGGGGAACTACTTTCCGTTTGTTCGTTGAAACGCAAAATATTGGAGAAGGGTTGAATATAATATTTGTGGGAGTTGGGATGTCTGTTGAGGCCAGTGATCAGTCTGAAGCATTTCCTTTCGAAGATGCGTAGCTTCTCCATTTGGGCGGGTGTGATATGGTACCATATCGGGCATGCATATGTGAGAGTGGGTCTGATTGTATGTTTGTAGATAAGTGATTTAACTTTGTTAGAGAGACCATTCGGCTTGTACATCACTTTTCTGCAGAGATTAAGTTGAATTGCGGCTTTGCGAATCGAGTTTTTGGTGTGGGCGGAGAAGGACAGATTGTTGGTAAAGGTTATTCCCAGGTACTTTAAGGTTTTGGAGGGTTTAATTATATTGTTATTTAACTTGATTCTGATTTTGTTATGGCAGCGTATGGTGTTGTTAGTACAATTCGCATTTCTGCCTTTAAACACTATGAGTTGAGTTTTGGCTGGGTTGAGTCGGATTTTCCACTTAGTAAAATATGCAGAGAGATTCGGGAGATAGCTGTTAATACAGTTTCTTGCCTCCTTGACAAACTTGTTGCTTGAATAAATTAAAGTGTCATCGGCATAATTCAGCATTACTGTATTAGGTGACAGTGGCTGCGGGGTGTCTGAAGTATAAAGGAGGTATAATAATGGTCCGAGAATGGAACCTTGAGGAACACCCGCGGTTATACTGTATGGTGTCGAAAGAGTTGAATTTATTTTCACCATGAACTTTCTATCAGAAAGGTAGGAAGCGAGAAGTTTTATGGTGTGGATGTTTAATCCGAACATTGAATGTAGCTTATAGAGCAGTCCTGCAATCCAAACGCAATCGAATGCTTTTGCTATGTCGAGAGAGACGCATATTGTAGGGGATTGGTTTTGGAGATTCATTGTTACATCATGTGTCAGTTTTAGCAGAGCATGACAAGTTGAGTGTTGTGGACGAAAGCCAAATTGAGAATTCGGGATAAGGGAGTTGTCTCTAGCAAATGAGAGAAGATTTTTGTATATCTTACATTCCAAAACCTTACTAAGCGAATTTAGCTGTGATATGGGACGGAAGTTAGCCGGGTTGTTTGAAGAACCGGATTTACTAATAGGGACTATCACCGCTGTTTTCCAACATTTTGGGAAATGTGAGGCGTTTATTATGTGGTTGAGAAGAACGAGAATGGGGAGTAAGTTTTCCGGGTGAAGCCTTTTAAACAGAAGGTTAGGGATTCTATCCAAGCCTGTAGATTTTTTATTGTTACGCGAAGTAATCAATTCAGATAATTCTATAAAGCTTAGGAATGTGTCGGTTCCCATGGGATGTGACGCTTTATTGGTTTCGTTGAATTCAGTAATGAATGGTGGGAAGGATGGCTCAAGTGTGCCTGAGATGAATTCATTCACGGTGTCGTGGAAATTAGTGACTGGGAGGGAATCGTTTTGTTTATGAGTTTTACAGAAGTGTTCAGCGAGACAGTTTGCTATATCAGTGTCCGATTGGGCGATGTTACTGTTAATTGGTTGGATGAGATAGTCTATTCGAGGCTTGAATTTACGACCAGTTAGTCGATTTATATTTTTGAATAGGTCACGGTTTGGTTTGATACTGTTTAGAGTAGACGTGTAGGTCTGATCGGTGAAATTTTTAAGTTGTCCATTTATCAGGCAGGTCAAAAGCTGTATCTGTTGTTTAATAAAGGGTGAGTAGCTAATATGCAATTTACGTCGGAGTTGTTTTTTTATGCGCAATAATTTTGTGAGGAGGTTGGGTAATGGTTTTCCTAAGTGGTTATGAGGGACGATCGTAGGGGTATGGCTGAAGAGAGCATTTCCCAGTATTTGCTCTATTTTTACAGCTGCCTGGTCAATTTCAGTAGGGAATAGGTTTGAAGATTCCGGTAAAGAATAATTTGAAAAACTGGCAGCAATATCGTTATTGACTTTTTTCCAGTTTGTTTTGGAAAAATTTGGAATAGGATTCAATGTGTAGAGTGGTTCGAGCGAAGGGATTTGAACCGTGGAGTGAACGGATCCATGATCGGATGGGAATGTAAAGGACACTGTAGGGGGATTAGATGAATAGATATCTGTGGATTTTAGGAAGAAATCGATTGTTGATTTGGTTGTACTACAAATTCGAGTAGGTTGCAATGGACAGTCTGCGTAAACATATGGGTGAAGTGGGAGGAGATCTAGGAGTTGGTAGCCATATTTGTTGCACTTGATGTCATTAAATGATGTATGTCGAGCATTCCAGTCTCCCCCTATGATGAAAGGTGCCGGCAGAGACTGCTGGATTATTTGAGAAATGTCTGCACTAGGGAAGTTAGGTTCACGAGAAGGGTGAATGTATATAGACGACAAAACCAATACTTTATTACTTCTGCAGAAGAGTTTAACTGCCGTGTATTCGACATTAGTTATGTTAGTGAACCTGATTTCAGTAAATTGGAATTTCTTGTGTATTAGAATTCCAGTACCACCATGAGGGCCAGTGGTTCGTGGGTTGGACACAAATGTGTAATTAGGAATGTATACTCGAGAGTTTGATTTAAGCCAAGTTTCTGAGAGAAGAAGAACATCTGGGGCGAACTTTTCAACAAACAAACGGAGGTGTTGTCTACGAGTGTGGGAATATATGGATTCTGTGTTGAGGGAGACTAGGGTTAAACTATTCATTAAGGGAAAGAATGTGGGAGGTTATTAAATCTAAGATCTGACCTTTTTTTTCTATTTCCGAGCTGTGTTTCAGGGTGGGTAGCAGCGTATTCAGGCTTCTAATATAACCCATGATGTCCAGGTTGAGGACGTTGGAATTGGGTTGATGAGGTTTAGTCCAGTTTCGGGAATCTTTCGTAACTTCTGCACAGGATATTCCTGATCCCGCGAGATGAGATGGTTGAGGTGATGAGGGTTTATTTGCAGTTCCTTTGGTTGGTGCTGGTTTATTTGTTGTCGTGTGTGCCGATCGTCTCTCGAGGATTCGCAGCTTTTCAGGACATTGGGAAAAGTTCGCTGGATGTGGGCCTCCGCAGTTACAGCACGTTACTGTGATTTTATTTGTGCTTGTTGATCCATCAGCGTTTGTTTTTTGAATTGTTGTTGGTTCAGTACCAGGCGGGTTTACCTTGCATTCTCCAGGTGTATGCTGTTCGGCACATTTCCCGCATCGTGCACTTAAATGGCACGCTGCTGCTAAGTGACCTGAACCTTGACATCTTTTGCAATGGAGAACGTCCTGTTTGTGTGGTTCCTCAATCGCAATTTTATGCGTAAACAAATATTTTATTTGTTTAAGCCGGCTAACATCTTCGTTCGGTGGAATCTGTACGATTCGTAAACTCCGAATATTGTTTTCTCTCATATGAGGAGTTTGGAAGTAGTCCAATCTGTGTATATTCAGTTCCGGGCAGATTCTTGATATTTCGAGTAGGAGTTCCTCATTCGTCCATGCTGGATCAATGTGCCTTATGATGAATGTCTTTGGTTTACTCTGGGCATGTTGAAAAGTGAAGAACTCATGTTTTTTCTCTGTGAGTTTTTTTTACTGCCGTGTCGTGGTCCGTCAAAGTTGTTGTCATGATCGAGATCGAGGAGCCTTTGGAATTTGTGGTAAAGTTTCGATGTCCTAGGGCATTCTCGAGCATCTTGATTACTTCCTTGATGCTAGTTGCATTTTTGATGTAAATTGGTGGTGGCCTCACCTTATTTGTAATTTTGTGTCCAACTGTTTGCCACTGGTCATCTATTTTGTTGGTATATTGGGACGTTGACGGTTGTGATGACGATGGTTTGATGTTGGTTGTTAAGGAGATGTCTGATCTTTGGGGATGTACTTCCTTCATGCAGACATCGTCATAGGTTTTGGTCGGTGATTGAAGAGAGCGTATTTTGTCGTGCAGTTGGTTCATTTGGGCTGTAAGCAGCCTTATTTGTTCCATGGCGTCATTGTACTTCTTCTGGTAGTCGATGGTTGGTTGAGTAGTCATTGTAGCGATTTTCTTCGGGGCGTTTAAGCTACTGTGGATGGTTTTTTTTTTCGTTTTATAGTCAATCGTTGGGCAGCACTGGGACCGTTGCCCGGCATCTACGAACGCAAAATCCGGATACGGTCGTTTATTTTTTGTTTCGGTTTACCAATTTTGTAATAGTTTTCATAAGGTATCACCGAGATTTAAGTAATTTACACTATCACTTTACACAAAGAACAATGTTCTGTCACAGACCGTTCTTAATGACGGTACCACATTTATGGTTCACACGCGCACACGTGTTTTTTTTTTTGTTTTTTTTTTTTCTTTCTGTCAAGCAGTGGCAGTGGCAAAACGCGTCTACACACTAAGACGATCAGAGTGGGAATGATTAAGTTTTTGAAAGAGTGTACTGGATATACACTCCTAATCACTAGGATGAGGCCACAAATTTTGCAATTGATTTTCGCCCTTTATACCTGTTGGAAATTGTATACCCGGAAACATATACTACCTGTGAATAGGTACGTATTTTCATAAAAGAAATTCATAAAATTAAAGGGTAATTAAGAAACGACCGTTGGAATTTCCCAAGATCAAATAATAAACTACTTAAAAAGGTTATAAAAAAGTGCGTCACTTGGATGAGGCCATTGCGAATATTTCATTGCAGGAGTGCACATTTTGATTAGAATATTTAAAAAAGTGTTGAAAAGAACTGTTTTTATTTTATTTGAAACACAAATGGGTTCCGGAAAGACGTTGACAGTGACAGAAGAAGGACAAATAGTTGCTTTCAAGCACTTAGGACTCTCAGGCCGAGAAATAGCAAGGAGGCTTAACAGAAGTAAGACTGTTGGAAACAGTTATCTTGTGGATCCACAAAAATATGGGAAAAATCAAAAAGGACGCACATCTGAAGCAACAACACCACGAGAAAAGCGGTTGATTCTACGGCTTGCCTCAAATTCTACTCTACCAGCGACTAAAGTAAGGGCCTAAAGATGAGTATCAGCCAGCATAGCAACGGTCCGAAGGATAATAAAAAAAAGTAATACTATCAAGGGAAAAAATTGAAAAAGAAACCTGTTTTGAGCCAAGTACACAAGGAGCAACGAATGAATTTTGCAAGAGAACATGTCACTTGGACCAGTGAATGGAAACGCTTTGTCTTTTCGGATGAAAGAAAATTTAACCTTGACGGTCCCGATGGTTGAAACTTTTATTTCCTCGATCTGAGAAAGGAGGAGTTTTTATTTTGGTAAGACATCACATCCGTACATCAGGTGTCATGGTGTGGGGAGCTATTACCTACTATAGCACAATCGAGTTGGAGATTTTGTCCACAACAATGAACGGAAACAACCATAAATGTTTGCTGGAACGGTCATTTCCAAAAATTAAAAAACATTTTCGGACCCCTGCCTTGGATTTTCCAACAAGACAATGCCTCCATCCACACTTCCAGGGTAGTTAGAAGTTGGATTCAATCAGAAGACGTGGAACTTTTGCCATGGCCACCCTATTCGCCGGACTTAAACACAATCGAAACGGTTGGTCATGGCTATCTCGTAAAGTTTATGAAGGCGACAGACAATTTGAAGACAAAGACATCTTTATCGAAGCTATTCGTGATTCCTGGGACCAAATTTCCCTAGACTATTTAAAAAAAACTCTATGATTCTATTCCAAACCGTCTTATAGAAGTCATATCTAAAATGACCCTGTGGGGAGGAAGTATGTGTGCAGGCGTACTGCACCGGGTTCCCTTCCACTCCCATCGTCACTAAAAGAAAGTTCCGTCGAACACTGTCTACCAAAGAAACAAAACTCCGCAACGATCCGTCCATAAGAAGTAATTAATTGAAAGACACTGTTTTAATGTTCGAATAGTTTTTATTTGTACTGTATTTTAATCAAAGTATTTTAAGAGTTCACAATTTGTAGGAAAAACATAAACAGAAATTACATTTCTCGGTTGTTAATTAATCGTTTTTACGTTCGGTCGGTATTAATAACTCACTACTTATTACAAATTCACTGAACTATAGTACACATTTGTAACCTCGACTTTAATTTTATTCGCCCGGGCGACTCGCATGGTGCAAACTAACAAGTTAAATCGCGGCTTTCGTGTCCCGCACCGTACTGGGGTTGGGGGTTGGATTTCGACTCAATCGAGGGTTGGAATCTGGATCTTGATTCACCCTCAATTCGTGGTGAGTTTTCAGAAGCAAAGAGAAGAGAGAAAAACTTTCTCGCTATGGCGTAACTAGTAAGTGAATCTTGCTGGCTAAATTCCGATCTATGTGTGCGATCGTGTAGATCTGTGTTGTTTACTCATGCGAGAAGGTCAATGGGAACGAATCCTGAAACATTGAAAGACAAAGGGATCGTGTAGATCATTGTTTATGATGTGCATTGCAGTTGTATAGATAGACCGCAATGCATCGTGGAAATGGTGCTAATTGAGGTCTTATATGTTTATGGCATCTCTGCCGAGGGTAAGAAAAAAATTCTGTTTGCATTTGGTTATGCTATTGAATTCGGTTTCGCTGATAATGCCTAAGATCCGGTAATTGTTTGTCGATTAAACAAACGAATCGCTGGTCGGTTTAATGCAGCTGCATAAACAAGCTGTCCGACATTGCATTTTAATTATGACAAAGGGTGCCGAAAGGTTTGGGATTTATGATGCCTATGTACATTAAAGAATTCTTTCAGGGAATTTGAATAGCACATTAAATGCGTGAATGTTGGGAGAATTCTTTTTATAAATTTTAAATAATGCGTTGTATGAAATGTTTTCAGGTGCTCATGCAATTGCACTAGCGAAAAACAATAGGAGTTGGGTTGCAATTATGAGGCGTTCTTTGGGTAAGCTTAAAAGAACCCCCACAACCCACTTTTTTTACACCCTTTTTAAGTAGCTTATAATTTGATCTTGGGAAATTCCAACAGTCGTTTCTTTAATTTTATGAATTTCTTTTGGGAAAATACGTACCTATTCACTAGTAGTATATGTGTCCGGGTACAAAATTTCCAACAGGTATAAAGAGCGAAAATCAATTGCAAAATGTGTGGCCTCATCGTAGTGATTGGGAGTGTACGGTAAATGGAAGCAGAGTTTTGGGCAAAGAGCTTTTGAAAGAGTCTACTGATTCCCTACAATAAGCTTAGTTTTGGACAAAGAGTGTTTGAATGAGTGAACTGATTGTATTGGCAAGTATATATTGGGACAATGAGTTTTTGAAAGAGGCTACTGATTCCCTGCTATTAGTTTAGTTTTGGACAATGAGTATTTGAATGAGTGTACGGATTATACGAGGGTTGCCTTTTATATTTCGGGATTAGAGAACAAAAACAAATATTAATCGTCGAAAATCATTTTATTGTTTTTCAAAATATTCCCCATGAAGATCTATACACTTTTGCATGCGTTTGAACCAATTGTCGAAGCACTTTTGCCACTCTGATTGAGGTATCTCCAACACATGCATTCTGAATGCAGCAACCGCTTCTTCAGGTGTCGAAAAACGTTGACCTCTCAGTTTGTTTTTTACGTACGGGAATAAAAAGAAGTCATTCGGTGCCAAGTCAGGACTATACGGCGGATGACCCATCAAATCGATGTTTTGGGTGCTCAAAAATGCAGTTGTCGCAGCCGATGTGTGCGGGCTCGCATTGTCGGGGTGAAGAGTGATCCGTCTTCGGCGGTTGGTTTTCCTGATTTCTTGGAAGACAACTGGCAAACAAATGGTTGTGTACCACTCAGAATTGACTGTTCTGCGTTGTTCTAGTGGTACGGTTGCGACATGTCCAGTTTTTCCGAAAAAACAGGCGACCATTTGCTTGGAAGTGCTTCGTGCGCGAACATCTTTTGTTGGATTTGGCTCATCTTGAAACACCCAGACAGTCGACTGCTATTTACTTTCGGGCTCACACGCGTAAATCCACGATTCATCACCTGTCACGATGTCATAGACGTGTTTCGAAGCACCGCGACCGTATTTTTTGAGCATTTCTTTCGACCAATTGACACGAGCCTTTTTTTTGGGCGATTGACAAATTGTGTGGGATCCAACGCGAACAAATTTTTTTGACAGTCAAATGTTTATGCAATATTGAATGTATGCTGGCCCCACTAACGCCTAAGGTTGTCTCAATCTCACGATAGGTCACATGACGATCTTCCAATATCAGTTCGCGCACAGCATCAATGGTTTTCGGAACAACAACTGATTTTGGACGACCTTCACGAAATTCATCTTGGAGTGAACTACGACCACGATTGAATTCACCATACCATCGATAAACTCTGGTCCTTGATGGAGCTTCATCGCCAAAAATTGAATTAAGTTCATCCATGCACTGTTGCTGAGTTAATCCACGCCGAAAGTTGTAAAAAATAATCGCACGAAAATGTTGACGATTTAATTCCATTTTTGGGCCGAGATGAATCTTTTAAGTTACTGTAAACAACACAAATAGCGCTCGTATGTCAAAACGTTCTGAGTGCGTATAACCTCAAAAATGTCCAACTTTACGACAGAGCTGTCAGTTGCCGGATTGCAACACTAGGGTTGCCAAATCCCGAAACATAAGAGGCAACACTCGTATAATGCAAGTATATATTTAGACTATGAGTTTTTGAAAGAGTTAGTAATTTACCTCAATAAGTGTTTGCAGTGGAATTTTTGATCTGAGTTACTTTTTTAATTAACATTATTATTCACATTCATATCTGGGAGCAATACTGAAGGCCAGTAACGAAATGTCGAAGGAAATTAACAAAAGACTGCATTTCGCCAACGTTAGTCGGCGCGTAGTCAGTAAACGGCTGAAATCCAAACTGCTAACACGTAATATATTTATAGAACCATAATCACGCCGATTGCTCTATGCGAATGCGAAACATGGGCCCCCACAAAACGGGAAGAAAACAAATTCCGCGTATTCGAGAATAAAGTTTTAAGGGGTATCTTTGGCGGTATGTGTGACGAATGGGCAGGACAATGGAGTAAACTCCACAGCCACAAATTGGAAAAGCTATACCGCAAACCTACAATAGTGAGACCTTGAGGAAATCGGATCAGATCATCAGGCATGGAAGGAGAGTGCACAGGACTGGGAACGATGGCGCAGCCAAGTCGATGAGGTCATCAACTTCCGCGTTCCTATAGGACAATAAATAGTATTAGTATAGTATTATTAGTCACATTCAAAACCAATGAATATCCATTATCTATTTCCTTATCCTCTCCCTATTTGACCCCTTCAACTTTGCTTTGCCAATTAATGTTTCCTCAAAATCTCTTGTGATCGAATTACATGGGAAAAAAATTATTATACAATTTTAACGATTCTCTCTGGGCGTTAGAAAAGGAGATAATTGGGAAAGTAGGTATCTACAAACATTGATCTTAAATGGCATATTTTAACCGACAATCCACTTTTCACCACAGGTGACTATCCGGTGCAAAAACGGTTCATTTACGTTACGGCGCCGTCGTTTTTGCGACTCGTTGAAGCTCCATATGTTGATTAATCCAAATCAACATATCCAATCCAATGAGTACCTGTAAAAGTGCATTAGATACAAAATGCAAAAATGCATATATGGGCGAATCTTGGAATCCAGATACCACATCTGGGAAAAATCCATGACGGCACAAAGAAAATAATGTGCTACTCAAAACAAAGAACAATTCAATGGTAACGAAGCAATAACGTATACAAAATATCTTTGCCACCGTTGACCATAAATGAACACTTGTGTAAATACAAGCTTCTAAGAATTGTATACACGCATCCACACAATCAGGTCTCGCAGATCATAAACATTTTCAATGTTTATGATTTTCAGGAAATGTACTGCGAAGCATACCTCTGTTGTATCAAAAAAAGATCTATTGTGTGTAAACAATGGATGCATCTTTCGGTCTGCACGAGCGAAAGAGAGATAAGGGTCTGTGTGTATGAACGTTGTCCGGTTTGGACATTCTATCAGAGAGTCTGTGCGCAACCGTGGTCCTGATCGGACAATAAGAAAAGAAAGTCGTGAATGTTACCCGTCATCGAAGACGGAAGAGAAAGTCGCTGCTATTAACTCGTTGACGGTGGTTAAAAAAAAGAACATCGGCGGTTTGTGCTTACCGTACGACTTCGTCGACTTCCTTACACGGATAATATTTATCTCCCCGGAAGATATTCTATTTAAAACCATCGTGTTCTCAAAAGTGCGACAATAATTCGAATCTTTTGGATACGTTTTCTAAATCCAATTCAGTGTCAGTGTTGTGTTTCTCTCAGAATCCAAACATATAGAAGATTGTTTTACAAAAACTGAATTTTGTGAATTAAATTCAAAACAAAACCCAAAAACCGCATTTGATTGAATAATTTGATTGTGTCCGCTGTGACGATCATTCGGTGTACCCAATTTATTAGGTGTACAACTTTGCTTCCGCCGTTTTGCAATAAATGGCTGTAACGGTAAGTGGTAGTAGAAATAAATAGATCATAGATGTCATACAATAAGCTTAGGTATTTGTAAACATAACGCCATCGAAATATTAGTCGATTTGTGTCTGCATCATAAAGTTATTCTCGATTAAACATGTCAGCTTACGAGCCAAATTCTCGTCATTTGCGGGAGGTTTTAATTGTCTGCTTTAATATGAAGAAATCTGCGGCTGAGGCTCATTTCTGCATTTCTGCATCGCATTGTGACTGGGGACGAAAAATGGGTTCATTACGATAATCCCAAGCGCAGAAAATCATGGGGATATCTCGGCCATGCTTCCACGTCGACGGCCAAACCGAATATCCACGGTTCCAAGGTCATGCTCAGTATTTGGTGGGACCGGCTCGGCGTAGTGTATTATGAGTTGTTAAACCGACTGAAACAATCACAGGCGGTTTTTTACAATAAAGCCTCGAATTTCGGAAAAAAACGGCGGAAGCAAAGTTGTACACCTAATAAATGGGTTAAAAAAAAATTCATTTTAAAGTGTGAGTTAAATTAAGACTAGTTTTCCTTGTTTAATTATGTGTGTGTGGGTGTAAAGTGCTATATGCAAATTCTTTAACAGGATACTGCCATGCTTTCTGGAATCTCCCGCACCGATTTCGTTGGGTCTGCATCCATCGTTCCTCTTAACACATCGTCGTCAACTAAGGTTTCTGGCTTCCCACGTGGTTCATTTTCGAGGCTGAAATCTCCCGAACGGAGCTTTCCAAACCAACATCGTATAGTGCGTTCGCTTACCGCTACATCCTCAAATGCGGCATTAATATTTTTCATTGCCAATGACGCATTATGTCCCATTTTAAATTCATAAAGAAACAAGGTTCGAATTTGAACTGCCGACAGCATGGTAAACAATTCCTAGAAAAGAAAAAAAACGGTACTTGTAACGAACCCTGAAATTCTCACACGTCAAGCACACGTACTAATTTACTTTATAATAAAAAGAAAATTTAACGTTCTGGCACAGATGTTCACTCGAGAACTTGTTATTTCCGACTGACCGAAAATCGGACATTTCATGTGGTGGAACAAAATACTAACTAAAATTCTCACCTGTACACCTTCCCCCTATTCCCTTTTTCACGGAACACGATGGAGTGCCTCCGTTACGACTCGTCTTGTCACACCTGTTGCATTGTACTGCACAGCACATCATTTGTTACGGACTTGTTTCTGATGACATCAGCTTATACTCTATTGCTCCTTTTATCCCTTTTGCTGTCTCACTGTCGTAGTGCCGGCAGTATAGCTGATTGGCATAGCTATCCTTGTGAAGCATTCATGGACTGATCTGAACTGAGTCAGGCGGCAGTTCAACTCGTCATAATGGTGTGGTCGTTTTACTTCTCTCATGCACGGTTTATACTGGGCACCATCCATGCGATAGAAGTACTGACACTGGTTATCAACTACCTGGTGTATAGCCGCATTCCCCCAGCATCAGGTGGCAGTTTCGCTAATACGAGACATAATCTTAACGCTTTTCCACTTGTTATTCGCAAATGTTCCTTAAAAGACAACCTGCTGTTGAATGTGTTTCGCTCCCTTGGGTATGGTTTAGTTCCTTCCACAGGACACAGAAACCCCCATATTTTTATATGTTCGTCTAAAACTGACCTTTAGCGTAAAACTAGAGATAAAGGAACGCAACTGTCAAGCTCACTTGTGCAAAGTTTGTGGTAATGTTTGTGGAACAAGTAGACGTAGACGTGCAGTATTATTGTTAACGTTCTTAATCAAGTAAGGTTATCGAGGTTAACTGTTATGCATGGTCAGAAGAAGCAATAGCGACATTGCACATAGTCGATAAGATGCAAAATAAAGCCCAAGCGTCACATTTGTATTTCCGTCATTAAAACACAAGCGGATTGTACATTTGTCTGTCCCTATATTACAAACATTCTCCAAGTGCACTTGGAATTTACGCTTGCAATTATTGGTTTGGGGATAAAGAAATACATTATTTTTACGTTTATTTAAAGACTTGAATATAGTTTGAATTCTTCGATTTGGATCAACTATGTGCTGTTTTATTTTATAACTTGTTCCAATTTTGGTTAACATCGAATATTTAAATAGAATTTTCTGTGGGGAATAACAAGAATATGAACTGACGGATGGTTTTATTCCCCAAAAATCCGACATGCATCCGCATCGGTCCAGTTGTATCTTTTTAAGATTTCCACCATCCTGCCGAAAACAAAAAACGAAATCGAAAACCTCAATAAAGTGAAAAAATGTTGGTTAACAACCATAAAATAACCATCGAAAAGCCAGTAGAGAACTTTAACATTCCTCATGGATCCATTCAAGACATTTTAGTTAATGACTTGGGTTTCCGTTGTGTTTATCAGACGGCCTGAATTTCTTCCAAAAAAGGAGATCGCGTTCACACACAGACGACTTGATTTGGAAAGCTAACTCTTACTCAACATTCACCATATCGATTTAAGTCGATTTAAGCCCGCCAACGACAGCACGTGCGCTTCTGCCTCGTGATTCATACCATCGGATCAGTTGTGCAATCCGTTTTGGGAATCTTAAATATACACAAGATACCCAATTGCACAATCGCTTCGCGCGAAAAGTCTTACTGTGGGATCCTAAACAAACAAACGGATCTTTACACACGCGTCCAAGTGCAAAGTTATCTGTGCGATCCTAGGCAAATAAACGGATCTCCACACACGCGTCTTAGTGCTGTGAAAAGTACGAGGACATACATGCGAGTGATGTGCAGTGCGGTAAAATCCTCTACTCATTCCATCCCTGCTTACCTTTTTTTCGCACCTCGGGCATCGACACTCTCGATTGATTTATAATCTTTGGAGAGTTTTTGGTGTCTGAGTGGCATAATGTTGCCATGGAAGGTATGTGACCTGTATTGCCGAACGGATCTAGTGGGGCACCTGCTACAAGGGCATAACACCTGTAGTGGTTGCTTTCGCTTATCTATTGCTGTTCCCGACTTGCATCCTTTTCCGATGTGGTATTGGTTTTCTGTGTAGGGCCATTTAAATGGAGCGGGAATTTCGCATTGATTTATGTAACATTCGCGGCTTGAGATGCAATTTCTCTTGTGTCTGCCCACATTTCTAGCCAGAAACCAACTATCCTTGCACTAACTAACTAACCCAGGTAATTACTAATACAGATATTTCCTGTTTTAATCTATACAGAAGCCCAAACTTGGATTGAAACGCATCCTTTAACGAATTTGATGGTCTGTCTGATTCTATCGATAGGATCTTGACCCTATATCTGCACACTGAAATCGATATTGCGGGTGATTTTAACGTTCATAACTCTCAGTGGCTTCGTCACCTCGGACACGCAACACCTGAAGATCAATATGTCCAGCTTTTTGCTGATTCAAATAGTTTAACTCAACTTGTCAATGAGCCAACACGGGTACCCGAGACATATATGGTCATTGAGTCAACACACTGGACCTGTTTCTCACCTCCCGCCCAAACAAATACACAATTGAAGTTTCTTCGCCCTTGGGCACTTCAGACCACTGTGTCGTGTCAACTAAATTTGCTCTAACCAACAGTAACGTTAATCAGAAAGCTCCCAAAAGAACAGTATGGTTCTATGAGGAAGCCAACTGGGAAGGTCTGAACCACTTTTTTGGGAAGTTAAATTGGTCGTTATTTTTTCACAATAATGATGTTGACTCTATAGCGGACACATTGACGGACACAATTCTGTTTGGCATGCGAACATTTATTCCATACAGAATAAAGAGTATCAAACCCAAGAGAAATGTATGGTTCGATTCCGGGTGCAGAGAAGCCATTAAGGATAAAGAGTTGAGCTCCGGTTGTATAAATCAAACAATACTGAGGAAAACCGGAAAATATTTAAGAGAGCTAGAAATGGCTGCAATGCGTATATTCAACGCGCAAAGTTCTTGCATGACCAAGGACTGAGACAAAAAATACTACACTCTCCCACAGGTAGTAGAAACTTCTGGGCTTTCATGAAAAACATTCAAAACTCAGTTTCTTCTTCCATTCCGTTGCTTATGGTCGATGACAGACCAGTCACCGCTGCAATAGAGAAGGCGAATCTACTTACTACACATTTTGCAGCCAACTCAACGCTGCCTGATACGACATCAGTTCCAGCTCAACTTGAGCATAAGCAGCACAGCATGAGCCAGATTCACTTCCGAACGCGTACTGTTGCCCGCGCACTCAAATAGCTAAACGCAAACAAATTCGTTGATCCGGATGGCATTCCCCCAATTCTCTTTAAGAGATGTTCTTCTTCACTCGCTAAACCACAGCGGAAACTCTTCCATTTGTCTCATTCTACTGGCCGTTTCCCAAATAGATAGAAGTCAGCGAACATTCAACAAATTCCCAAAAAGGGCGACAAATCATCTCTTTCTTCTTATCGACCCATAGCACTAACTTGTATTCTCTCCAAGGTAATGGAATCACTGATTAACGGTCAACTTTCGAAATATCTGGAATCAAATGACCGCCAATATGGCTTTCGTAGCAACAGGTTCACAGGAGATCTGATGGCGTACCTTTCCGAAAACTGGGGCCATTCCATCCACTACCTAGGTGAAAGTAAGATAGTCGCATTGGATATTTCAAAAGCTTTCGACAGAGTTTGGGATCCAGCTCTTTTATTAAAATTGCATTCCTATGGAGTGGATAATTCCCCGATCCAATGGATATGAGAGTATCTTTCTGGCCATTAAATTCAAATGGTTCGTGATGGTGTCAAATCTGTCTCCCATCAAATTAATGCAGGTGTTTCCCAGGGTTCGGTATTCTCACCCACTTTCTTCCTCATCTTTATAAATGATCTCTTGTCAATTGCTCTCAACCCAATTCACTCGTTTGCTGATGATAGCACGTTGAGTTTCTCATACTCATATGAACACTCCCGTCCAAACTGTTCGAACGTCATTACCAACCAGCAGCTTATGCTTGATACATTGAATTCCGACCTCAACATGATATATCAGTGGGGATTATCTAACCGAGTGAAATTCAATGCCTTAAAAACTCAGTGCTGCCTCTGTCGTCAAAGGCAAACCCCAAAGTAAATATACTTTCGATGAACGGCACTTCCATCGACGAAGCCAAGGAACTTTCAATCCTCGCCACTCAAATTAATTCGACTCTTAACTGGAATGACCACATATTTGAAGCTGTGAAAAGTGCAGCCAAATGTGTGGGGTTCCTTAAGAGACGCAAAAAAATACTTCACTCCATCCAACCTAGCCACTATTTACATGGTAAAACTTATCTCAACTCCCATATTTAGTCAGGCGCATCCAAAAATGCACTACACGTGCTCGATAGAAAGTAAAAACGAGCAATGAATCTTATTGGAGATCCAGCCGTAATTCCGATGTTAGAACATAGGCGCAACATATCATGTCTATCTCCTTTCTATCGGTATTATCACGATCGTTGCACAACTGAACTTTCTGAATGTGTTCCACCTCTCCAGACATTTTCTCGCAATACCCGTCAATCTAAGAATGCGCATCAGTTCACATTGAAAGTTAACCTCAGGCACGCAAATAAATATAGATATTCTTGAGGCGAACCACACGACTATGGAGTGCTGTACCCGATCATCTGCTTCGTTTTCGTTGTAATGTCCAGATATTTAAAATCAATGTACATCGATACCTCCTTTCCTTATTCACTAGCGCACTATGTTCTGACATTTAAGAGTAGGTCAAAATTCCCTTCTGTGTGCTCGTTAGTTTATAAAAAGAAAAACAAACACTATGCAAAAATTAGAACCAAAGCACAACGCATCAGCCTACAGCCGCATGTACACAAGAATATCTCAACTCGCTACTAAAACAATGTTATTACCACATGAATGCCGTGGTCTACAGACTGATGAATTTGTCCTGTGTGAAATAATTGGGTGTTTGCCAAACATCGGCCATCAGTTCTTACTAAAAGTCAATTTTAGAAGTTACGAGTTAAAGAAAACAGTTGATTTCCTTTGTTGGTGATCCTGCGATCTTCCGCGGGACGCCTTTATTTACAATTTAACGTGGGGGACATAACTTGCCCGCACGGAATCTTACTTAAGACTAAAATACAATATTATAATATCTTTCCTTCTAACTTAAATTAGCTTACGTAGCTAAAATGTATAGAGGGGAAAAATATACACCAAAAACAGAAAAAATTGAATGAAAGCAAATAATCAAAAACGCGAAACATGATGCGGGCAGACGAACGAACCCACGGATCCCTGGAAGCACATTGGTGGTCGGCAAAATGGTGATATTGCACTTCCAGCGTCGTCGCATGTACGAAAAATAGATTACACTTATCGAAATGAATGTTAAAAATGTTGCATTATTATATTTGGTTTGATATCATAACTCTTAGGCTAACAAACAAACAGAAGGAAATATTCTTCAGTCCAACGTTCTGCAGTCATCTGTGGATTATACTCTACATGCATACATCTTCGACACCCTATCCATTGGCATTTATTATTATCATCGGGACCACAACCGGGAACCGGTCTTAGCCTTATTTAGCAAGTCCTGAGGCTTGTTAAATTTTCCATAATGATTTGTTTTTTTCCGGGCAAGGTCATTAGTCTTGCGCCAGAGATTGGCATTTAAGGGCAACAAAATAATATCTTTTGTGTGGGAGTATTACAAAAAAAATTACTTGTCCTAACAGATCTATTGTCTGATCATTATTTTCTTGGATAAAACCAACTGTTTAAGTAAAGCTTCGAATAGGAAGAATCGTCAGAATTTTATACCCGCGATTCTTATTGCCAACTTCAAGCTAATATGTCGACAATCTGTCAACCCCGTTAAAAAATCAATACTTATTTAAGTTAATAATGTATTTCTCCAATAATATATCCAATCACAAATGTATAATATTTATATGTCTCTATTCCAGGTAGCCATGGTGGAAGTACAACTCAATAGCGACACTCAAGTACCTGCAGGCATGCTTGTCGCGTTCGCAATTTGCACAACACTCCTGGTTGCAGTTCACATGCTTGCATTGATGATTAGTACCTGTATCCTACCGAATATTGAAACGGTCTGTAATTTGCACAGCATCTCCTTAGTTCATGAATCGCCTCATGAGCGTCTTCATTGGTACATCGAAACAGCCTGGGCATTCTCAACTTTACTTGGGTTAATTTTATTTCTACTTGAAATAGCGATTCTCTGTTGGGTGAAGTTTTACGATCTAAGTCAGCCGGCCGCGTGGTCAGCTTGTATTGTTCTTATCCCTGTGCTGGTCGTCTTTTTAGCTTTCGCTATCCACTTTTATCGGTCACTTATGACACACAAATATGAAGTCACCGTATCAGGAATACGGGAATTGGAGATCCTCAAGGAACAAATGGAGCAAGATCACATGGAACACCATCATCGGAATAATGGACTTAATTATTCTGCAAGTGGGGAAATTGTCTAACAGAAACATTGTATTCAGCCGCTTATGTACTTTAATGAATGTGATATATAAAAAAAAAAACATTTTTTTTTTGGAAAGCTTTAGATCTCGGTTGAAAATCAACTAGACCCCGAGTTGTATGAATTTCCTGCGAATTGAAAAAAGATAAATACAATAACAAATTCAAAGTCACTCATAAAGGCAGCAGTAAGATAAGCACAACTTTTTAATAAACAACGAAATGTGATAAAATATTATATGCGATAATGTGGAAGTAGTATTTTGTTACCATATGTTATGTCATTAATTAATTGTAAAATTGTTTATGAATATCATCTACAGATATTTGGGAAATTCAATAATGAGTTAAACCTTTTATGAGGCTTAATGCTGTAATCTTCCTACGATAAATTTATTAAATTCGATTATTTATTTATCCGACTCAAAAAGTATTTGCTTAACCAAAAGTCTTGATAGCTAGTATATTTTGAGTTTATTTGTTTTCCGTTTGTTTATTTAATTATGTATTGTTTTGTTTTTGTTATCGTAGGGCATGTATAAATGTGAGTTACTAGGACGTAAGTATTTTTAACGATTTGCATACTCTTAAACAATACAAAAAAGGCAAATAAAAATGATTTCGATAAATGTGTGAACATTTTCAATATCCTTACCTCCGAGCTTTCATTATTATGTCCTCGCAAGTAATTCCCTGAAAATACAAACAGATTTACAATATGAGAAAAATTTTAACAAGACGTAAACGTTCTGCTAATCAATAATCAGCGGAAGTGGGAATGAGACTAAGATAGTATACTATGTCTGTCTATAGTATAGTCTAAGTATAGTATGTCTGGAAATGCTTTTAATATAATGTATTGGCGTTATGCCCATCAACGGGAAACTTTTGAACATAGTGCCTTCTAAGTGCTGTTAGCTTTAGAATCATTTTATTTCACAGAAAGGTACTACAATCTAAAGAAGCATGTAATGACTACAAATACAATCTATTGAAACAGAAAAAATTTAGCAAGTTCCTTCCTATACCTTCCAAATATAACTAAAGCTAGAGAGCATCTAATCAGTACTAAAAGAAACAACAACTACATTGGAATGTAGATATTTGATGACCAGATGTGACTAAGATACGTTTTATGATCAATCTAATCTAATTATCTAAAAGCTTTACCAACTGTCTGGTTTTAAATCGTGACCTGTCGTACTTAACGAATATAAACGTACCATTCATTTTTTATAGTTGCGCCATGGGTTTCTTTTGTTACTTATTTACTTTTTACTTGGTGAGGGCAGAAGCCCCGTTTATTTAGCTTACTATAAGCGATATATATATATATATATATATATATATATATATATATATATATATATATATATATATATATATATATATATTGTGACGCATATGACAATCAGTACTGGAATCTTCGAGAAAGTCCGAAACAAAGTACTAGATTATTTTAGGAAGTACTGGAAAACTGGAATAGAAAAGTCGAGATTATGGAACGGACGGAAACGAAACGCCGAATCAGAATGAGGGAACGGTATAAATACGTCGCACACAGATCGTGGAGATGAGTATCATCAAACATGTAACCCACATTCTCCAAAGGGGCCTCGGTCGGTCTAAGCAACTGCACAACATCTTGAAGTGGAGCAACAAAGTTGACACCAAAGTTAAGCTTCTCTGCTATAAGCAGCTAATCCGATCTGGAATATCGTACGCCTTTCCGATATGGTCCTGCATATCTTCGGCCCAAATGGAAAGACTTCGAGTTTTCGAAAGAAAGCTCCTCAGAAGATGCATCAACCACTTTAGAAGGCCTGACGGCCGCCAATGCCCGAACTCTCACCTATATGAAGGTGCCTCGATTGTCCCTATCGACGAGTACTTGCTAGAACTAGCATATACGTACCTCGAAAGCATTCAGAACAGCGAGAACCCACTTGTACGGCAATCTTGCGTTCTTGACCCTTCTCTCTCTCAATCTCTTCGGATCAGACCACCACAATTTCTTCTTCAGTACAAAACTGAAGAAAGCACCCTTCCCAACAACATTCTCCTCTATAATAGAGGATTCCTATAATAAGACAGCACAAGCAGCACGCACACACACACCGACCAAAGCGCAGATTATCAGACGCCAAAGACGTGATCTGCGTTTACTACCGCACTCAAGACCTACCGGTCCTGTACGATTTCTTTCCCACCATCCATCCATCCAAGTAGTTAGAGAACATCCGAACTAACCATGTCCACACTATCCTTAGATACCTCCCCCCCTTTTTCTTTTTCAGATATCTCGAGACCGAGCCCAACATCCTCGCGGATGTGGGTGATTCTGGTTATCGCAAGATGACCAGAAGCCAGAGACAAGATGAAGGACACATCTGTCCTTGTCTCGCCAAAGTCGGCCCTCTCGCCACCCATTTTTTTTTTTTTTTTTTTTTTTCGTGGAGATGAGTAAGAAGTAGAAAGTGAAGCAAGCCATAAGTGCGGAAGTAATAAGTAATGAGTAAGCAGTGAAGAAGTAAAATACGCGATAATTACGGAAGCGATAAGCGAAGAAATCGTTATGTGAACGGTAAAAAGTAACGGTTGTCATTAACGGACTAATAAAGTGTCACATTAATTCAAAATCGATTTAACGGCTCTTATTTATTTTAAAATAATTAATCCAGCGAACCATAAACTCGCTACAATTGGTGTCAGAAGTGGGATTAATTATTGGTGAATTAAATAAGTCTGTGGAAGTGTATTGCGACGATGTCAGGTCGACATTCGGAGGACCGGAACATGGATAGCAGAGGAGAGAAGCCAATTCTTCGACAGCGTCTGCCAGCAGCAATAGAGGAAGAGGATGTTGATGTCGGCACAGATGCTTCTACGAGTGGGCCAGACTGTCCGGATGAAGAAGAAACGGCGAGTCAAGATGGTGCCAATGTAACGCAGAAGAGTTCGCAACCGTTGGACATTTCGGAGATATTCAGGATTATGATGGCAAAATTGGACGCGCAAGCTATCTATATTAACTCAAAATTGGATGCGCGAGCTACAGACGTTAATGCAAAATTGGACGCGCGAGCTGCAGAGTTTAAGGCAAAATTGGATGCCCAAAGGCAGTGTATAAAAGTATTCTGGGACTTGGAAGCGGAAGAGTCTGAGGATGAGGAGAAATTGGAGCCACATGAAAGGAAGAAACTCAGGAAGAGCAAAGCTATGGCCGACAGCAGTGAGGAAGAGGAGGAAGATGACGATGATGTGTTACGTGAAGAACTGAAGGATCTCATCGATGATAACCCGATTGAAGAGGACGGCAGTGATGGTGAAGACACTGATGCTTCAGGCCGTTCCCCGAAACGGATTTACAATGATGATGACGAGTTGGACGACCGACTGGAAGACGACGACTGTGACCTTATTGAAGAGAATCTTGGTTTGAAAGTCAAATGCAGAAAGCGTTCCAAGCGTCTGCGTCGTACACACGACGAAGAAAGTGATGGAGGGGAACAGCAAGTCGATGAACGTTCAGCACGTGAAGCTATAGCCGAACAGCTATTCGACGACGAAGACGATGTTGAACGCAGCTCTGAACGTAGTCACAGGGAAACTGAGGCGTCAAAACATTTCAATAATGAAGAGGAATCGGTGTCTGGTGCTGAGGATTTTATTGTAAACGACGAAGGAAGGCCAATTGCTGAGAAGAAGAAGAAAAGACGACTTCTAGTCACTGACGCGTCATTGCAAGAAGGCAGGACAGTTTCGGTGTAGATTTCGACTATGAGGATTTCACTAAATATGACGAGGATGGAAATGAACCCGAATCGGATGGTGATGACTACGAAGAGGAAGACGATATTGGGAAACGTGAAAAACGACCCAAGAAATCAACCAAAAAGAAATCTACCCGAAAGACTATTTTTGAAGTATGTGAACCTAGTGAATTGAAAAGAGGTCACTACGGATTTAGACAATGAAATCCGTAAAATGGATATTCCTGAGCGAATGCAATTGCGTGAAGTTCCGGTTGCGCCTGTTCCAGAGGGATCCAATGAACTACAAGATGAAGCTGGATGGATTTACAAACAGGCGTTTTGTAAATCAACTGTTTCCGAACAAGAGAGATCAACGGATGTTGGAGGTCGAGACCGCTATTGTAAGCCACCACATACGGGGGGAAAGATCGAGCAAGCCCTAGATTGTAGGCGTAATCAACAGCTAGAGGTGTCGTTCATTGCGTTCTATAGAGAAGAACACGTGAAACCAGAATTAACGTGCGACGATCTATGAAAAGTCTATTACTACGATGCACACTGGTGTTTACTGTCAGCTCCAAAGAACAAACCGCTCCAGTTATTTGAAAATATGCGGAACTACCAGTTGGATACGGTTATGAAATCGACAGATGCTCCAATACCAGATGATATGCGTGTAATTAAAGATGAAGATCTAGACCGCTTACGTGATGTGCAAACTCCAGAAGAGCGTAAGGGTGTACACATGCATTTTCTCTTATACTATTCGCATGAGATCCCTAAAATGCAAGAGGAATTCCGTCGTCAGGAAAAGAAAGAATGGCGGCTGGCTCGAACTGACGCGAAAAGGAGAGCAGTAGAAAATTTGGAAGAAGGTCAAGAACTTCCACCGCCTAACGCCAAGATGAAAGTGGTGCATCGCGATCGACTGGTGGCTTTTGTTGGCCCGGGAGACCAGTGAACTTAGTTCGGGACGAACTAATCTAGGCGGAGGGTAGTGTGACGCATATGACAATCAGTGCTGGAATCTTCGAGAAAGTTCGAAACAAAGTACTAGATTATTTTAGGAAGTACTGGAAAACTGGAATAGAAAAGTCGAGATTGTGGAACGGGCGGAAACGAAACGCCGAATCAGTCAACGGTATAAATACGTCGCACACAGATCGTGGAGATGAGTAAGAAGTAGAAAGTGAAGCAAGCCATAAGTGCGGAAGTAATAAGTAATGAGTAAGCAGTGAAGAAGTAAAATACGCGATAATTACGGAAGCGATAAGCGAAGAAATTGTTATGTGAACGGTAAAAAGTAACGGTTGTTATTAACGGACTAATAAAGTGTCACATTAATTCAAAATCGATTTAACGGCTCTTATTTATTTTAAAGTAATTAATCCAGCGAACCCTAAACTCGCTACAATATATATGACATAAACTTAACAACCAACTTAAAAACTAAGGTATTATGAATTTAATTAAGTGGGCGAAAGGAGGCATAAGGAGGAGGATAAAGATATATGTATGTAGTTTAGCTGGGGCTACAACCCCATTTATTGCCTTAAATGAGGGGTAAGGTGGATAGATGAAAGTGTAAGAGGCAGGGTGCGGAAAGCTAGGGCGGCATGATAGGGGGAACGGGAGTTTGAATGTGTGCGGGTAGTAAGCGTGAGGGCAACGGGTGGGTGGGCATCAGGAGGGGAAAGAGATGAGACGAAGTCTGAGAGCAGGAGAGATGAGATTGAAATCGAAGGAGGAAGGTACGAATTTGCCCTTCAAAGCTTTCGTGAAAGGGGTTCGTTGGAGCCATAAGAAGTGTGATGGGCGGGCAGATAGAAGACACGAGGGTTTGTGTGGAGAACAGTGGAGGAGAGCAAGCTTGTTGACTAAACCAGTGAGAAGACGGTGGATGAAGAGGGTGTCAGCGTGACATCTGTGCCCTTCAAGTGTGTTGAAGTGTATTAGATGGAGACGGCTTGTGTATGTGTGGTGAGCACGAGGGTTTTCCCAGTTCAAGCAAAAATTGACGTTAGACGTTTTCGATCCTGCGAATATGGGACGAGTAGTGAGGAGACTGTAGCGGTTCTACGAACCACACAACCCACTATAGGTTAAGATATCGTCGTTCCACCAAAGGAACATACTCACCTATAGCCATTACACGTGCCCACAGATACGTTTGCCAAAAGTCCTTACTTCCGCCTGAAGCAAAGGTAACATTCCAAATACCCCAACATTGAATTCAATAGTAAAAATCAATCGAACTTAACGTTCAAAATTTCTTAATATTAAATTCAATTCAAATCCATTTACGCAATTTCATCTAATCAATGCAATTCCCTAAAACCACAAGCAGCATGATGCATATCTCCTCTTGTAGCTAATAGCAATTAGCACCTCTACTTCCTTGCAAGATCGCAAAACCGAAAAGCGCACGTGTCCAAAGAAAGCCATTGCGGAGAAACGGCAATTGACTAAAACGCTGTTCTCATAGGGAAAAGCAAATATAATTATCACAACCGAAGATAATTATTGTGGCCAAAAAGGGATCGCTAGGAATAATAAACCACACCAAAGAAACACCGATCGATTCGACAGAAGGTGTGAGCTCCGGGTTCCCAGGAAGATCTTCGGCCACACAGGCAGAAACATACGCATCTGTATGTGCGGCTGCAACCGCACATCTGGCCTGTGACAAAACAGGAAACCGAGGACAAAGAATAGTCTACTTCGAGCATTCAGTCGACATAGAGGGAACCCCACCGAGGAGGTCGAGAGGACAGTTAGAGAACCCCGACGCGGAGGTATCCACACAGCGCATTAAATCGAAAAAAAGAAACCGGCCGACCCGAAGTCTCTTCACTTTTAAAATACGCGAGTTTACCGAGTGCATTCGCAGAACTGGCACCTAAGGCAAACGAAATAAACGTAGACATTCGACGCTCCACGTACCGCAATTCAACGCGCGCAGACCTGTGATCCTCACGAAGGACGTCGGGATTGTATATACCGGGTTAATTACGTGGTGTGCAGAGCACCAGTGAAACTTGTAACGCGATAGTAAATTAAGTGCATGTCGTTCAATATAAAAAGGAACAATAAAAAAGATCAAAATAAACAACCATAACCCAGTTTCATTGTGACTATTTCTCGGTGTTGTAATTGAATCCGCTCTGGTGCTGTAGTTGTGCTGTTTCGCCCTGTGGAGTTCCTTGTGGCAGCAGTGTTCGGCGGAACACAAACAGCCGCGAACATTTCTTCCTGGCGATCCCAGGAAGATCTACGGCCACACAGGCGGCAACCTCCGCGTATGTGTGTGTGAGTGCATCCACACATCTGGCCTGCGACGAAGCGGAAACCGCAGGATCAAAAAAAGAGTGCGATCATCCCTGGTGGAGGGATTCTCGATTAAGAGAAAATCGAAAAAGAGAATGATGGGGTGAGTAGAATCATCCCTAGAAGTAGATTGTAAACTAGTCGACATTGAGAATCTGGACGAACAAGTTGGATTTTATGTACGGTGGTGTCAAGACCGAGTTTCCGGGGGGCTTACGTTGTTTATAGTGCCGTTGCGAATTTGTTTGGTGTTGCTTAAAAGTAACATCCAGTGACGAACGAACCTTTGGTTTAGTGAAGTGATTCGAAATTGTATACAAAAAGTAAAAAAGTATTAGTTTGCAGAAGTTTCTAGAGTGGTACTGTGCCATCAGAATCTCGAAAACGCCCGTTTGAAATTTTGGTTTAAATTGGGTTTTTAAGTGGTTGACATTGAAACAGTTCTTATAGAATCGCCACGGGTGTTCAAATGTATTAAATCCTTGAGATCTTGCAACAATTTGAAAGCAAAAAAATTAAAAAAAAACATTTCGTTGTGTTTCATTTGTGACTGTATTCGTGTGTCGTTTTTGTGAACGGTGTTCGGCGGAACACCTCAGCCAGAGACATAGACAAAAATCCAACAAAAACCCATATTGATTAAGTGGATATCGTCCTATCTCAAAGCTCGAACCTATCGTGTCAGATTCAGATCCTCCCTTTCAAATCCTTTTCTCCCCACGCCAGTTGTTCCCCAGGGCATTCAGCTGGGACCCCTCCTGTTTATCCTTACTATTGATGAAATTGATTTTAAGATCAAGTACTCAGCTTTCTCTTTCTACGCTGACGACATTAACTCTACAAAACGATAGGCTCTCCTCTGGACTACTCACTTCTACAATTGGATCTCGACAGTTTCTTAATTGGGTGTCATAACAACTGCCTTGAACTTAACGTTATCAAATGTCGCTCTATTACCTTATCCCGCAAACGTCCCCCTTCCCCGCCACGTCCTCATTTCTTACTCAACCAACAGATATCATCTGTACTCTCGATTGGTGAACTTGGTACCTTATGTTATAGCGAGCTTAACTTCATCCCACATATCGATGATTATTATCCTTAAGGCCAACTCTGCCCTTGGATTCGTGACACGCTGGTCGAAAGAATTCTCTAAGCCCTACGTTTCCCGATCACTCTGTGGGGAAGAAGTATGGTGTGCCGGCGTACGGCACTGATTCACTTCCACTCCCATCGTCACTGAAAGTTCCACCTCCTAACGCCAAAGGAAAAGCGTAAACACAGACACTGTTCACAAAAGGAGAAACTCCGCCGCTGTTCCTAAAGGTCACAAGTCAGCCACAAGCCATTCACATGCAGAGGGGAAAAATAAAACTCACTAATTTGTTTATTCATTAAATGGTTCTTTTATTTAATGTTCACTTAAGGTCCAATTTTAACATTTAATTTGTTTTGTTTTATTTAATTTCGTTGTTCCGGTACCAATGCTGATTCGCTTTAGTTTCTTGTTATTTACTTAACGCAATTTATTCTTTTGTTGAACACATAGCACTGGTAATGGGTTTCGATTGAGTCAATCCGATTGTTCGTCTCAGGTTTTCTTTACTTCGGTACAAACAAAAAAATAACTAAATTCACGGACACTGATGTCTAAGTTAGTTGTAACTTAACATTCAGCGTTTACAACACAATTCCGGACACTCACGACTCTGGGATGAACGCGTCCGCCGATCGCGACACGGGGAGCGAGAGAAGAACCGACCGTCGCGATTGGTGGTTGGAATAAGACTCACGGATTCAACCCTCGTTTGGGGTGAGTTTGGTGGTGTGGTGAAAAGGAAATGAAATTTTCCATTTGAGACCGACCAATAGGAGTAGATCGGGCTCCTCGATAGTATAGTGGTTAGTATACCCGCCTGTCACCCGGGAGACCGGGGTTCGATTCCCCGTCGGGGAGCCTCTGGCGCAAGACTAATGACCTTGCCCAGAAAAAATAAATCATTATGGAAAATTTAACAAGCCTTAGGACTTGCTAAATAAGGCCAAGACCGGTCCCCGGTTGTAGTGCCGATGATGATGATGAATAGGAGTAGATCTCCGGGACAAAAATCCTAACGAGGGTGTGTCTACTAACGCGCGGATCACTTTGTTTGCTCGTGACGCGAGCTCATGGGTGGACGAACCGTGGGAATGCAATTCGAATTAAAGGAACATTTCTGTGAGGATTGCTTGCAGCTAAATCAATAGCTGCAAGTCATTAGGAAGCCATTGGGATGATTACACAATGCCGGTTGTGTATACAACTACGTCGATTGTATATGGCATCCGTAGCGACTCAAGTGTCGAATTCCAGTGTGAATGTTTAAACTGACAGAGAATTCGGTTCTTGGCAGCTAGGCGCGAGTTGCGCTGTGCTTTGTTGGTTGGATAGAAGCCGCCGTGGGTACAGAAAAACTATGAAAATCTGCCGCGCACTTGTGGGACAGAAAATGTATGCAGACAGGGCTTCCGATAATTGTTTCCATAGTTTATTGCGGTTGCCTAGTACGGCAGCCGAAATGTTTTTCTGTTCAGAACAATGCTGAGATGCATTGATGTATGCGGTAATGGCGTACCGATTTCTTTCCGGGAAAATGGTATAACACATTAAATGCGTGAATGCCCTAGATGGGAGAAATACTTGAGGATTCTTTTAGGAAAATTTTGCCGATGCGTTGATGCATGGAAAATGCCCTTGTGAAAGGAAATGCTTTTGATGCGGGGAGATTGAGGTGCAAATATGGGTTGCGAATATAGGGGGTTCTTCAGGTGAGCTTTAAGAACTCCCATAACTCTACATAGCCTTTATCCGCCCCCTTCTAGGGTACATCAGTCAGGTCTGGTCTTTTGGCGGATGTTAGTCTGTAGGAAGAAATGTTCGCGGCTGTTTGTGTTCCGCCGAACACTGCTGCCACAAGGAACTCCACAGGGCGAAACAGCACAACTACAGCACCAGAGCGGATTCAATTACAACACCAAGAAATAGTCACAATGAAACTGGGTTATGGTTGTTTATTTTGATCTTTTTTATTGTTCCTTTTTATATTGAACGACATGCACTTAATTTACTATCGCGTTACAAGTTTCACTGGTGCCCTGCACACCACGTAATTAACCCGGTATATACAATCCCGACGTCCTTCGTGAGGATCACAGGTCTGCGCGCGTTGAATTGCGGTACGTGGAGCGTCGAATGTCTACGTTTATTTCGTTTGCCTTAGGTGCCAGTTCTGCGAATGCACTCGGTAAACTCGCGTATTTTAAAAGTGAAGAGACTTCGGGTCGGCCGGTTTCTTTTTTTCGATTTAATAAGATGTGTGGATGCACTCACACACACATACGCGGAGGTTGCCGCCTGTGTGGCCGTAGATCTTCCTGGGATCGCCAGAATGTTCACACCTTCTGTTGCGTTGCTTCTGCATACATTCGGGTGTGTGGTTTATTCTTCTTTGCGATGTTGGGATCGTGGTAATTATCGTTGGTTGTGATAATCTTATTTGCTTTGCCCTATGGGAACAGCGTTTTAGTTTATTGCTGTTTCTCTGCAATGCCCTTTGTTTAAGCGAAGTGCATTGCGTTAGGGTTAAAGGTTTAGCCGACCGATTGTTTTACGGCAATTTGCTTATCGCCAGGGATTTGATGTTTGTCGACATCTGGCGCAGCTGTGCCAACCACTTGTGTTTATCCAGCTAATGAATCGGAATCCGTACTGGGTCGTGTCCTTCGATCGAAATTGTTCGGGACTTGGGGCCCACGTATCTGTGGATACGTGAGGTTGTTGACACCGGTATGGATGTCACCTTTGGTCAGGTGAAAAGGTGGACTTTGGGGGCGCGTGTCTGTGGGCACGCAAAGTTTAGTCATAGATGAGTATGTTCCTTGGTAGAACGAAGGTATCTCAGCCTATCGTGATTTGTGTGGTCCGTGGAACCGCCACGGGTTCGAACCCAAGGGAGGATATCTTAAAGAGGATGGGATTATGAGAGATTTTATCGAAGGGTTTGCTGAACTCGGTTGTGATTACATCGAATTCGCTGCAATTCTCTAAGGCAAGAAGAGTATGGGATGAGAATTCCACCAGATTGGTAGTAGTCGACCTTCCCGAAAGAAAACCATTTTGATTGGGTGAGATAACGGATTTACACCGTAAAGATAACGCGTTGTAAAGAAGACCTTCGAACAGTTTTGGGATGTGAGACAGTTTGGCGATGGGACGGTGGTTACTACTATCATTTTTGGGTCCCTTTTTGTGTATAGGGGGTTACTAAGGACGATTTCCAAATGCTAGGGAAAACGCCTTGCGTTAGAGACAGATTGAACATCTTTGAGAAAGGGAAGAGGAACTTTTTTATTCAACTGGACAGTGGGAAGTCCATCGGGGCCGGGGCCGAACTTGTCTTTAAGAAGGTTTAGTCTTTCTTCAACTAGGTGAGGCCGAATAAGTAGAAAGATGAGAGGGCCAATGGAGAATTCGAGCAGGTCTTTAAAGTAAGACGGGTTGGGCTCGAAGAGATGTCCGTGATGGATTTTTTGAAGAAAGAAGCAAATGGATGGCAATAGTTTGGGGCTTGGTTGAAGTAATCGTGTCATAGGAAAAGATGTAGTTGGGATAGCCGTCAAATTTCCGTTTATAATTAATAAAGCGGAAAAAAGATTTGGGGTAGTTGAAGAAGAGGGAGTTGTAAAGCTCGGTGAATTTATAAAAGGAACCGAGATAGTTGGGGTAGTCTAGGGGGCAACGCGTTCTTAGGAAAATGTTCCACAAGTTATCCTCTCATTACGAAGAGTGCGAAGTGTGCGGTTGTACCATAGGAGCGATGAAACCGATGACCTAAGTCGAGAATGGGGGACATATAAGGATATGGCGTAGTAGATCTCCCTGTAGAGGTTGGCAGTAGCTGCTTCTGCATGCAGATTATCAAAGCGAAATGCGATTTTGCTCAGATGCTCAGATGCTCATTCAGAAAGACCTCTTCATTATTTTCGAATTTTGTTCCTTCAAGTGATTCCTTCAAGGGCGTGAACAAAAAATAGTCACAGGAAGACAAGTCTATAAGAAGGATGAAATCTCGAATGGGCATACCTCGTCTTTTGGTTCGATATGTGGCTTTTGCCGGCTGCCAGTGAGATTTCTCCAACTGTTAAGCGGCGATCACTTTCAATAAGCTCTCAAACGACACAGATGTTGTCATCTGTACGACTTGTCCTTGGGCGTCGATCATGACGTTCCTTATCGATACGTCCTCGCCCACTTTTAAATTCTCTGGCTCACGTATACACACGATTCTGAGATAGTATATCATCACCAAACTGTGCCTTCAATCGAAAAAAAAAAAATGTCCGGGGGTTTAACGCCTTCATTTGTTAAAAATGTTATACTAATCCGTTGCGCAACAGACGTATGTACCTCTTACTCGCTCATGGCTGTACTGACTACAAAGTTGAGCGTGGCCGCCAGCCAAGCGGTTCCTCCACTCTTCATAAACCAAACAGAAGCCACGCAAAAGATTTTCTCGCTCACAACTTCTTGCTAAGCAAAAAAGTTAATTTACCGTTTAAATTTGCTTCACCCTCGTATAAACAAAATTTTAACTTCTAAAAAAATGCATCAGGTGTCAAATTACTAACCTTTCATTTAAAAAAAAATATTATATCAATTCATCTGTAAAATTATGAGTTATCTTACAGACGCGTTTCAAAAACATGGTTTTGAGAAAAATGCACTTAAAGCGGCTCTCTCTCGAATTTTACTGTACGCTGTGCTCGAGCATGCGTAGTTTTCGAGCTCGTTTTGACCCGCTAAAACACAAATTCGTACATAGGGCTTTGGGAGCATATTGTACAAGTGGGACACTATCGATTAAGACAATAGAAAAAATGGATTTTTTGAAGCATATCATCTATTAATTGACTTTAAGGTCGCTTACGACAGCATAGCCGGGGTAGATCTGAGGCGGTTCCGCCAAACCCTAGGGCCCACTTACCTGAAAAACGCCCATAACTGCTACCCAACTTCCTTAAGTTCGCTAATGCAATCACATTAGCGCCTTCAATGCTTCACGCATTAAATAGAGAAATTTTATAATCTAAAAGTCCCTGTAAAGAATACTTACCTTTCATGCATCTCTTCGCATACAAATTCCCTGTAAGAATTCTTTTCTAACTTATCAGGAATCCCAATCTCACCAAGCGCATTTCTCCCTAGACGAATTCCTGAGAAAAAAATGATTTGGTTTACATACAATGTAACCACCATAACAGGGACAAAAACAAATATAGGCATCTTGCGTCGTAAGGCATCAATTAAATCCTACAGCATAGGCAAATGCAAATAGGAATTGAATACCTGCCCGTACCAGCGAGGCCATAAACACCATTTCCCGGTAAACAAGCTAAAACCAATTAACACAATGTTCATGATGCATTGCGGCTGTCAATACAGCTGCTATGCACATTGTAGACAACGATCATCAACGGTCCCTTTGTCTTACATATTCCTGGATCCGTTTACCATTGACCTTCTCACATAAGCAAACACAAACTCTTGTTTGCTTAGCTGAACTCACATCTCATGGATGCACATTTTCCCTTTCTTTGTTTAAATTCGTTCCCATGGCCTTAATCCATAAAAGAACCAATGTACACACATACCATGTGTACCGTGACGATCTTCTCTATGAGATCTGTTTGGTTACCCCAAAGAGAGACTGTACGTCTCTCTTGGAATAGGAAAATGCACCGGCTAATTAAGAGAGCCAGTTTCACTGGCCGAATTTCTATTGATAGCGGTTAAATATCGTTGAGTCTTATTACGCCCGCCGACCACCACGGCCGTGCGCTCCCTCCCCCCGTCGCGCGGCGGAGAATCGTAGAGATGCCGAAGTCGTGTCGAGAAAAGTATTTCATCTTGTATAAAATTTATAAAAATCAATTTAATCGTAATAATAAGCTCTAAGTAAAGTAATAAAAAGTCGGTGATCACCTACGAGGGTCGCCTCTTATGTTTCGGGATTTGGCAACCCTAGTGTTGCAATCCGGCAATTGACAGCTCTGTCGTAAAGTTGGACATTTTTGAGGTTATACGCACTCAGAACGTTTTGACATACGAGCGCTATTTGTGTTGTTTACAGTAACTTAAAAGATTCATCTCGGCCCAAAAATGGAATTAAATCGTCAACATTTTCGTGCGATTATTTTTTACAACTTTCGGCGTGGATTAACTCAGCAACAGTGCATGGATGAACTTAATTCAATTTTTGGCGATGAAGCTCCATCAAGGACCAGTGTTTATCGATGGTATGGTGAATTCAATCGTGGTCGTAGTTCACTCCAAGATGAATTTCGTGAAGGTCGTCCAAAATCAATTGTTGTTCCGAAAACCATTGATGCTGTGCGCGAACTGATATTGGAAGATCGTCATGTGACTTATCGTGAGATTGGGACAACCTTAGGGGTTAGTGGGACCAGCATACATTCAATATTGCATAAACATTTGACTGTCAAAAAAATTTGTTCGCGTTGGATCCCACACAATTTGTCAATCGCCCAAAAAGAGGCTCGTGTCAATTGGTCGAAAGAAATGCTCAAAAAATACGGTCGCGGTGCTTCGAAACACGTCTATGACATCGTGACAGGTGATGAATCGTGGATTTACGCGTATGAGCCCGAAAGTAAACAGCAGTCGACTGTCTGGGTGTTTCAAGTGAGCCAAATCCAACAAAAGTTGTTCGCGCACGAAGCACTTCCAAGCAAATGGTCGCCTGTTTTTTCGGAAAAACTGGACATGTCGCAACCGTACCACTAGAACAACGCAGAACAGTCAATTCTGAGTGGTACAAAACCATTTGTTTGCCAATTGTCTTCCAAGAAATCAGGAAAACCAACCGCCGAAGACGGATCACTCTTCACCACGACAATGCGAGCTCTCACACATCGGCTGCGACAACTGCATTTTTGAGCACCCAAAACATCGATTTGATGGGTCATCCGCCGTATAGTCCTGACTTGGCACCGAATGACTTCTTTTTATTCCCGTAACAAACTGAGAGGTCAACGTTTTTCGACACCTGAAGAAGCGGTTGCTGCATTCAGAATGCATGTGTTGGAGATACCTCAATCAGAGTGGCAAAAGTGCTTCGACAATTGGTTCAAACGCATGCAAAAGTGTATAGATCTTCATGGGGAATATTTTGAAAAACAATACAGTGATTTTCGATGATCAATATTTGTTTTTATTCTCTAATCCCGAAATATAAAAGGCAACCCTCGTATCAATTCATGTGTTTAATTTTCCATGCTGCAGTGCCTGGCAGTTCCTAAATGTGTTTACCTAATCGTTGTTCCCCTGGTGTTTTACGCAAAATTGTGGACAAACGTGGCGGCGTTTCGTTTTTTCTTTTACTCGGCGAACAATTTCTATGGAGGAGGAAGATGAACGGAGTGTCCGTGTTTGACACAATACTTCCTCCCCACAGATCTATATAATGCCAGGAGAGAATTCGGCATTCCAAACAAATTGATACGACTTTGTGGGTTGACCATGACCAACATAATTAATCAAATAAAAATAGCGAGGGAGCGCGCACAGGATAAGGAACGGTGGCGGAGTCAAGTCAGTGAGGTCATGAACTTCCGGGTTCCTACAGGCCAATACATAGTGTAGTAATAGTGACCTGTGCCACAGGGAATAATGGAGCGAATTCAAGAAAACAGTACAACAGTACCACAAAAGCCCTGGGAAAAAGAGGAGCGACGATAACGTTTTGTTGAGAACAAAGGAGATTAGCGGCGAGCGATAAGAAAAACATACTCGAACGAAGGGAAAAAGAAAGAGGGAGCAAAATAAGACGAAAAAGACTGCAAGAGGAGAACTTATGAATAAACCATACACCGGAGAGCCGTCAAAGGCATGTCGAGAATCATAATCGAATAGATTTTTTTTTTTTTTTTTTTTTTTTTTTTTTAATTAGGCTTCTCTCGGGAAAGCCGAACCTATAGCGCCGAGATGCCATCAAATAACTGTTGCAGTTCTTTTTGAACAGTTGCAGGTTGTAACGCTCCGGGAACACTCGCGTTGGAAGGGAGTTCCACAGCTTCCCCGCTCTGCAACGGAACGAGTTCTGATGCAGGGATGTTTGCGCCGTCGGGAGATGAATATTGTGGAGAGGAGATTATTTAACCAGGAAAACAACCGGAGAGCGGATTGCAGTAGAGAGAATAAAAGAGGAGTTTGGAAAAGGGGTATTATCCGAAATACGCGTGTCAAAAGATTGTTGATAAATTGGAAAAGGATCAGCTGTACAAGAAACTAGTGTGTATTATTTATATAGAACCAAACGTTGGGAATAAAATAAGGTAATTTTAAACTCTATTTAAATAAGCTAAATTTTAATTGGACTCCTCGATAGTATTGTGGTGAGTATACCCGCCTGTTACGCGGGAGACCGGGGTTCGAATCCGCGTCGGGGAGCTCCTGGCGTAAGACTAATGACCTTGCCCGGAAAAAACAAATCATTATGGAAAATTTAACAAGCCTCAGGACTGCTAAATAAGGCCAAGACCGGCTCCCGGTTATAGTGCCGATGATGATGATGATGAATTTTAAACACATTGGTAATAAAATAAAATAATTCTAAGTAATAAAATAACGTAATTCTAAGAAGTAAGGAACAGAAAGGTAAAAAGGTCTAGAAACAAATTGATTACAAATTTATATTAAACCATCAGTCTGCCCAACTTACCAAAGGCTCTTCTTGCTTGAGTTCCGGTAAATATTCTCTGAAGAATTGCTTTATCAAATTATCTGGATCATACAACTTGTTCTGTAAAATAAAAGGTGTATAAAATATAGTCCAACCAAAATTCTTATTATTAATACCCTCGGTATGGGGTAAGGAGTAGGACGGTCCACTTGGTTCCTGAATTCATCAAACATAATTGATGTTTTACAAATATCAAAACACCACACTCCCTTTTGGATTTGCCCAGTGTGACTATGGTAATATATACCTTCACCATGTTTCAAACCCTTTTCAAACATTCCTTCGTATCTATCACCATTAGTGTAAAACAATATACCAGCTCCATCATATAATCCATCCACCCATTCACCCATATAAATTCGATCATCGTTGTACCACATTATACCCAAACCATTCGGTTTGTTGTCCCTCCACCATCCAAAATATACCTTATCCTTGTAAAAATTTTTACCTTCTCCACAACGCTTACCATCGCGCCACTTGCCTACATAAATACGATGTGAAGTGCCATCATAATTGATCCGGCGTAATGTCCCCTGTCCATTACATTTTGAATTCGCCCACTGACCGTCGTATGCTAATTTATCTTGACAATAAAGCTGAATACCATAGCCGTGTAATTGGCTTTTAAGGAAACGTCCGCAATAGCTCCCTACAGGGGAGAACATCACAAACGGACGAAATCCATTTATGTAGGCCTTCCTGATGGCAATTTGTTCTTCAGTATACTGCTTCATTTTGAACCACTTTATTATCCGGGAGATATCGTTTTTGTTAACAGTTGAACACTAATTCAAATTTTAAATTAAATAAAACACTTAAACACCAATTCCGTAAGGATGATTTAGATGCTTTCTAGTCTAACGATTAAAATGAAATGAGACTGAAATCGAAATGAGCTCTACGTCCCCAAGTTAAAGTTCATATGAGAGCCTAGTGTTTAATCCCCTTCTTCTAGTCAGTGTGTTATCATGATATGTGGTAGAAGAATCCTTGTCACGAAACGTCTATAAAACGAAGCCAAAGCGCATCGAGCGGTTTAAGTTTCCTTCTTTATTTTGAGGTATAGCACAATTGTGAATTGAAAGGATTCTGTACCTACCGTGCTATACTCACGGTTACTTTTGCAAATAGGTCACAATTTCCTGAAAATCAACCTAAATGTTATTGAATGCCAACCACTTTTTGTATCTGTCTCTAGGTAAATACTTTACATGTCTAGCCTTGACACCTTTATTACCACATGTTATAAGATGTGACACGGAGTATGTCATGTTAATCGCGACCTAGTCTCGCGATAGACCTGGTACCCGAAAGTGCTACCACATGTGGCTTCAAATTACCATCGCTTGGGAATATATAAAAAAGCAATATTGCTTTTTTTGAGGTCAGTATGTAGAACGAAGTAGCTTTAATTTGCGGAGGATTGCCCATCGTAACAATGAATTTTGAATTTTATATTGTAATTGATGGGCTTTTTTGGCATTAGTAGCGTAGAGGTTTTAAAGTGTAAGGTTGAGCAAATATTGTATAAAATGATCCAAGTTTCGAATCAGGATGTAAATAGTGTAGCGAGCTTAGGATTATTTTAATAAATAAGAGCCGTTAAATCGATTTTCTTTGTTAACACTTTATTAGTCTGTTAATAACAACCGTTAGTTGATATTTCGCTGATAATTCGGTCACTAGAGACTTATCGTTTAATTCCTATCACTTTTTTACTGCTTACTACCCTCCTTGATCTGCGTGCGACGTATTTATACCGTTTTTCCTCATTCTGATTCTCCGTTTCGTTTCTGTCCATTCCATAGCCTCGAATTTTCTACTGCTCATAGTCCAGTTTTCCAGTACTTTGTTTTGGAGACCTGCCAGATATCACAGCTGATTGTCATATGCGTCACAATCATCATCATCATCGGCACTACAACCGGGAACCGGTCTTGGCCTTATTTAGCAAGTCCTGAGGCTTGTTAAATTTTCCATAATGATTTATTTTTTCTGGGCACGGTCATTAGTCTTGCGCCAGGGGCTCCCCGACGGGGAATCGAACCCCGGTCTCCCGGGTGACAGGCGGGTATACTAACCACTATACTATCGAGGAGCCCTATGCGTCACAATAGTAACTATTTAATTCACGACGGTTTTCATCCTAGCGGCGAGTTAGGTAGCGGTGCAGATCCATCAGTAGCACGAAGAAAAATGTGAGAATCTATATGCAGATCGTAAAAGTAAGCATACGTCGAAGTTCATCCGACTTTCATCGGAAAAATAAACACACATCCAAGTTAACCAGATTATTATTGAAGATGATGACGCTTTCTGTCAAAGGTCAGGTGGTGACGTATATATGTATATCAACATTTGCTAAAACGGGTTTTCTTAGACTTGTATGAGTAGTTCCTTTCAATTCTAGGCAAGTATAAAATGTACCTACCTTCTGTCAAATATCTACCCGGAATTTCTCATTTAAAATTCCCGCGTAAGTCTATTGTCAAATTTCTATTTGCCACTAAATTGGCATCACTATGAAACATAATGACATCAAGTTTGAACGCTATCTGTCAATTACTTTGTTTACAGCTGTTAATTTTGTTGGTTCATCTCGAGTACATTTTTTTGATTTTTATAATAATTTGGTTGAGCAAAGAGCTTGCATTAAATTTTGTGTTTCCAGTGGAATTTCTTGTATAGGCTCTGTGAAAATGTTGGTTAAGACTTGTGGCGTTCAGTTTGTGGCGGTTCCTTTGAACGCCACTACTTACCTTCCTACCAATTATTCAATAAAATGCTTCCTAGAGCACCAAAAACCTGGAAAGCATTTACTCACCTTTCCATAGTTGTACAAACTATCACCTGAAATACTTTAAAACTATAATTTTCGCTGATGCAAAATCCATCAGCAACAACTAAATATTTTCCACAAGGGCATGGTCGCATGAAACGCACCACGTCCCTTAATAGCAATTTGGTTGCACCACCAAGCAACCAACATGCTTCGAACCATTTCATTACACACGTCTCCGAATGAATTCCCCCGCACGCATGCAAGAGATATTTCTTCTTTTCCTTTTCCTACAAGCACATCGGTCGGTAAGCCGATCGACAAGCATTAGCATCCTATAAGCATTTCCCCTAGGGGCATGCCTGCATACAACGCAGCATGTTCCTAAAATCCAATTCGGTTACGGCATTACGTAACCGACATAAATCCTCGAACTTATCCATGCATACAAAAAGAAAGTATTTTCCCCCACACACGTGCAGAGCAAGTCATATCAGCAGACGCCAGCGATGTGTGCACGATCAGTGTAAATGCTGTCCGCAGTTACTGATCGGGTAAACACCCCAGGTATCGTCTTCATGATACTTGCCCAGATGCAAACATTTCCTTTTATTGAATTCGAATATCCATGGTTCATGGACATACAGCATAAGCGTGCGAAGCAATCATATCTGTGTGCGTGCACATCACCAATCATGAAAGATCATCCCCTATTGGTAATCGAAACGATTGATGAAAATTGGTATTCTGTTGTTTCGGAGGGAATCTTCAGTCTTACACTAAGTGTATCTAAATAATCCAATCGATTGTATCCAGTTGATTTCTAAATCATTTCACTTTAATGAAAAGATAGTTCACCTAATGCGAACTAAGTTTTAATTCTACATAGTTTAACTAAATACGACTAAGTTTTAATTCTACATAGTCTAACTAAATACAACTACGAGGTGTCTAAATAATCCAATCGATTGTATCCAGTTGATTTCTAAATCATTTGACTTTAATTCTAAATACTTCACCTAATGCGAACTAAGTTTTAATTCTACATAGTTTAACTAAATACAACTGTCTTTTTTTTTTTTTTTTTATTAGACTTGTCTCGGGAGAGGCGAACCTATAGCGCCGAGTGGGCGCCCCGAGATGCCACCAAATAACTGTTGCATTTTTGAACAGTTGCAGGTTGTAACGCTCTGGGAACACTAGTGGGGGAAGGGAGTTCTACAGCTTCCCCGCTCTGTAACGGAACGAGTTCTGATGCAGGGATGTTCGCGCCGTCAGGAGATGAACCACAAACGGGTGCGATCCATCGGATTGTCTTGTGGAGCGCACATAAGCCGAATTGCGTGGAACAATACCAAGAATCTCCGAAGAACAGAACCCGTGATAATATCTGTAAAACAGACAGAGGTCGGCTACGCGCCTTCGATGTGATAACGACTGTAGTCCCGACGTCAACGCCTAGTCCCCGATCAGGCGGATCGCTCGTCTCTGTATGCTTTCAAGTGGGTCGAGGGTATGTTTGGGAGCCGAGCTCCAAACATGAGAGCAATATTCGAGCACGGGTCTAATTTGGGATTTATATAGGAGAAGAAGTTGGGCCGGAGTAAAATATTTCTAGGATCTAAAAAGATAGCTCAGATTTCCTAAGACTGACCTGGCGATGCTCGACACGTGTTTATGCCATGATACATTCCCACAGACTGTGACGCAGAGCAATTTCAAGTTTTCCCCAGCCTCGAGGGCCCGGCCATTCATCATCAACTGTGGAACCGATGATCCACTTTTTTTTGTGGATGTTGTATACTGTGTCTTCGCTGCATTGAAGTCGACCAGATTGGCCGTTCCCCACTGCAGGACCCTATCTAGATCCTGATTCAGAGAGTCAATCTGTCTACATGATGCGACGCAGAAGAACCAATCGGCCGAACACTCGAAAAGGAGGAAACAAGCGTACTATCATCCGCAAAACTGAACACTTTGTTATCCGTTGTCTCCAACAACAAGTTTTAATTCTACATAGTTTAACTAAATACCACTAAGTGTGCACTAATAACGAATGTAAATAAAGATTTTAAGGACTGAGAAAGAAGTACGATGTTTCAATTAGAATAAGCACACTAACCAAATGAAGTCAGATACCTGCCGCCAAAAGTTCTATCGAAAACACAAGTATATAAATGGTCCAAGAACGGCTGTAACTGAGGAAACCATCGCCAACGTGAAGGAATTGGTGCTTGAAAATCGTCGTTATAGTTTGAGAGAGCTATCATAAGAGTTACAATTTTTAGATGAATCGTTCGAAACCATCGCTAATGTGAAGGAATTGGTGCTTGAAAATGTCGTTATAGTTTTAGAGAGCTATCATCATAATCATCGGCACTACAACCGGGATCCGGTCTGGGCCTTATTTAGCAAGTATCGAGGCTTGTTAAATTTTCCATAATAATTTATTTTTACGGGCAAGGTTATTAGCCTTGCACCATTTAGAGAGCTATAACAAGAGTTAAACATTTCACATGAGCCAGTTCGTAAGATTTTGGTCGATATTTTGGAGATGAGCAGTAGCAAGGCTTGTTCCAAAAAAGCTGAATTTTTATCCAAAAAGAGCATCGAAAAGCGATTGCTGAAGACATGCTTTCTCCAGTCGCCGGTGACTCTACATTCATGCAACGCATCATAACTGGTGGCGAAACATGGGTCTACGAGTATAACATACAAACATATCAACAATCTCCCGAGTGGGGCTACCAAATCCAGCCGAAACAGAAAAAACCACGTTAATGTCGATCAAAAATTAAGATCGTGCTCATTGTTTTCTTAGATTATTGTGGTGTGGTGAATAAGGAATATTACTTAGCTATTATGAAGCGTTTGGGAAGGAGTTTTTTTCAAAAGAGGCCGGATTTGTAGAAAGACAAATTTTTGATTTTGTACCACGATAATGCACCATCTCACAAATCTACAATTGTGAGCAAGTTTTTTTACCGAAAACCACTAAAACGCTCGAACAAACACCGTATTTACCAGATATGGGCCACTGTGACTTTTTCCTGTTTCCCAAACATAAACTGCCTCTTCAAGAAGCACCTTTCCAGTCGATTGAAGTCATACAAGAACAATCGAAGAAGGAACTAAAATCGATCCCGACGGTGGTCTATGTAATGAGTATCGATGATTGGATTAATCTTTGGTAATGCCTTGAAATGGTGATTGATTCAAAGTTGATGTTTTATTTGAGAAATTCAGGGTAGACATTTCACAGAACGTGTATAGCGCGATACTGTAAAAATTCTTGTTAAGGAACGTTGTTGAGTTGCTGCTTCATCACAGTTCAATTCATTGCCCTGTCAAAACGGCGAAACCTGGACATCCCAACCACTGGTGGCGGAACTCTTGGAATGTTGGTTGGGTCGCCTGCCATCGGGACAAACATCGAGACTTTTGCGATCTGCAATCAAAAAGTGATTCAACTGTTGTATACAATTTTAACAATTTGTAAATAATATAGTAAGGGAAGTGGTAAGGGGCTTACTTGTACGGACCGTGGAGCGGTCGTAGTTGCCGGTCACTGGTATGCAGGTTGTAGGAGGCGTTGAGTTCTTGACTCCCCCTGTTCAGCTGGCTGCTTGTTGATGATGTTTATTTGTTTTGTTTTTTAATGATGTTTTGTTGTGTACTTGTTTTATCACTTAATCTTATATCATTATTGATAACTATTAATATTGAAAGTAAGTCTTCCATCACGAACTAATGAGAATTAATTTTCGTCGTTTTCTTTGTGCTCTCTTGCCTTCTCCTGCTATTCAATGAATATTCAATTCAATTTTTTTATTAGGTAGATAATTACATTTATGCTATATTTTACAACAGGTATTTAAGAGTTTTAGGACAGCAATTCCTTTACAACTATAATCTTAAATCTATACAGGTATTCCCCGACTTACGACCGAGATAGGTTCCTGGTCATCGGTCGTAAGTCGATTAAGTCGTAGGTCGAATTTCATATAAAAAAAATTCCGACTTAGCTAATGTAATGTATTACTCGTATTTGTACTGACATATGTATGTAAATCGAATTTTTTTACTTTGTTTTTTTTTTTAATTTTTCTTATATATTTTAGGGATTCCCCGCAACTACGTATTTGTCTTCTTTAAGTATTTTCTATGAAAAAAATTGGAAGAAAAAAGGTCGTAAGTGCGAATAGTCGTAAGTCGAACGGTCGTAAGTCGGGGACTACCTGTATAATGACAATAGCACAATGTTAATGAATAATAAATAATAAATTAAGGGAAAACTACACGAAAAAACGCTTATTTGAATCTTAAGACTAATATTGCACAGGTTTCCGGTTATTTTATGCAATAATGACCTCGATATAATTTTCATAGACAGGATACATATGTAGTGATTTAGGATAACGCAAGACGGGAAACGAGAACATTGTCAGAAAAAGAACAATTGACGAAGAAGTTTCGATTGATTTTGTCAATAAGGAATTATACCGGTTTAACGTTAGCATTTTCAGGTAGTTCATGTGTCGAATAATGCCATGGCAAATTCAGAAACATTTTCCATATTTTATTTTGATACCGTTGCAATTTTATTTTGTGTGTGCAAGCACAGTTACACCATACAGGGGCCCCGTACAGGAGTATCGCTTGAAAAATGGTTTTAAATATTATAATTTTATTTTCGATGTTAAGCTTTGACTTTCTACACACTAATGGATACATAACTCTTACGACTTTGTTTATTTTGTCAATTGTGGTAGTGATGTGTTTTTGGGAGTTAAGTTTTTTATCTAGAATAATACCTAGATGTCTACAGTCTTCGGGCCAATCAATATCAACTGCACATATACTGAGTTTAGTGTCATTTGGTAGGTAGCAGAGTTTTCTACATGTCGAAAACCAGATAGCTTGTGTTTTATTATCATTTATTTTTATTTTCCATTTCCTGTAATATACTGCTAGTTTGTCAAGACCTGCTTGCAAAGAGTTGTAGACGTCAGTGAATAAGGCACCCGAAGAGAAAATGGCCGTATCATCGGCAAACATAGCTACCTGAATGTTTTCACCTAGACATGATAAATCTGCGACAAACAATGTTAATAATATGGGGCCAAGGACCGAGCCTTGGGGTACACCATAGTGGATTTGGTGAGTAGAGGATTTGTCGGTTCCTATATTCACAACATATTGTGACGCATATGACAATCAGTACTATAATATTCAAGAAAGTCCGAAAGAAAATACTAGAATATTCTATAAAGTACTGGAAAACTGGAGACTATCAACAATATAACATTCAAGGCTATGGAACGGACGGAAACGAAACACCGAATCAGAATGTGAGGAAACGGTATAAATACGTCGCACGCAGATCGGGAGGATAAATCAGAAGTAAGCAGTAAGCAGTAAAAGACGCGATAAGTACGGAGGCCATAATTCAAGAAATCGTTATGTGTATGGTAAAAGTAACGGTTGTTATTAACGGACTAATAAAGTTTTACATTAATTCAAAATCGATTTAACGGCTCTTATTTATTGAAAATAATGTGACGCATATGACAATCAGTACCGGAATCTTCGAGAAAGTCCGAAACAAAGTACTAGATTATTTTAGGAAGTACTGGAAAACTGGAATAGAACATTCAAGACTATGGAACGGACGGAAACGATACACCAAATCAGAATGAGGAAAAACGGTATAAATACGTCGCACGCAGAGCGGAAGTTAAGTTAGAGATAAGTAAGACAGTGGAGCAAGCGATACGTCTCGAGTGAGAAGTAAGAAGTAAAATACGCGATAATTACGGAAGCGATAATAAAGAAAACGTTAAGTGTACGGTAAAAAAAAGTAACGGTTGTTATTAACGGACTAATAAAGTGTTACAGCAATTCAAAATCGATTTAACGGCTCTTATTTATTTTAAAATAATTAATCCAGCGAACCCTAAGCTCGCTACAATTGGTGTCAGAAGTGGGATTAATTATTGTTTAAGTGAATAAGTGTGTGAAAGTGTGTTGTGGCGATGTCAGATCGACATTTGGAGGATCTTCGCGTTCCTGAGTTGAAGAAGGAACTTGAGGACCGGAATCTTGATAGCCGAGGACAGAAGCAAATTCTTCGACAACGTCTGCAAGCAGCTATGGAGGAAGAGGGTATTGATGTCGACACATATGTTTTTACGATTGGTCCAGACTGTCCGGATGGAGAAGAAACAGCGAGTCAAGATGGTTGCAATGTAACGGAGAAGAGTTCGCCACTGTTAGACATTTCGGAGATGTTCCGGATGATGATGACAAAATTCGACACACAAGCTGCAGATGTTAAGGCAAAGTTGGATGTCCAAAATTCAAAATTTGACGCGCAAGCTGCAGATGTTAATGCAAAATTCGACGCCCAAAACTCAAAATTCGACGCCGTAAATTCAAAATTGGACGCGCAAGCTGCAGATGTCAATGCAAAGTTGGATGCCCAAACACAATGGATGAAATGTAATTTTCAACACTTTAAGGACGAAATTCGAAACGAAGTAGAAAATCTAGATCTAAAAAACGAAACTGAATTCAAGAAAGTCACCGATGAAATAATACGAATAGAAAAGAGACTTGATTGTGTTGAGAGAAATAAGACATCGCCAGGTAATCAACATGACTACAAAGATACAAGGATGCAACCGCCAACCTTCGATGGAACGGGACCCTTCTCCGTATTTATACGTCAGTTTGACGCCGCGGCCAATTATAATAAGTGGTCGGGTGAGCAAAAGTCAACATCACTAATCTTGTCACTCCGCGGGGCGGCTGCAGAATTGCTACAAACCATACCAGCAGAGAAGCAAACAGATTTCCAAGCGATAAGAGACGGCCTTGAAGCTAGGTATGGCGACAACCACATGCAGCAGGTCTACCGCATGCAACTGCGGAGCAGAACGCAGAAACCGGGAGAAAATCTTCAACAGTTGCAGGCAGACATTGAGCGATTGGAAAACTTGGCTTATACAAATATGACTAAAGAATTTCTGAACGAGGTAGCAATGGATGCATTTATAAACGCACTCCAAGATCGGGACTTGCAACAGGCCGTTCGTTTGGCAGGAAAGAAGACGACTAATGAAATACTGGCGTTCGCATTGGCATATGAATCTGCTAAACTGGCTACCAGGAGTACATATAGAGTTCGAGAAACGTCCGTCCAAGAATGTTCCTGCCAAAGAATCGGGCATGTACAACGGAGAACCCCGAGAACTGACATGAAGTGTTGGACATGCGGCGAAGTCGGCCACATCTCTGTTGACTGTAGGAAACGTCGACGAATGAATGAAACATCAAGTGAGAATTGTTATTCATGCGCTAATCATAAGAGGAGACTATCAACGGACCAACCTGAGGTCAATAGCTCGGGAAACTTGTAAGGGCAGACTTTACGGGGCGAAAGTCGCCTGGTGGAATTTGCAGCCCCAGCATCGTAACTGTATCACAACTCCAACGGGATAACCAAAGTTTGGTTATAACTACGATTGTTAATGGAAGGACAACAACAGTGACAATCGACACTGGAGCAACGAGATCCATAATTCGGCCGGATGTCGTGGGCCAAATTGCCCTTAATAAAAATAGAAGATACGCTTTGAGGACTGCCACAGGAGAATGTTCTACAGTCTACGGAGAAGTCGAGAGAATAATAGTGCTGGGCAATATTTCCATCTCCCATAAATTTTTGGTTGCCGATATTACGGACGAATGCATTCTTGGAATGGATTTCATGAAGGAGCACCAAGTTGTTCTAGATATCGGGCAAAGAACACTGCGAATTGGTAACTTGGAGGTTGCTATTACACTGCAGGACGAACAATTGCGAAGGCTGAAATGTTATGTGCGCGAGGAGGGTGAGATCCCAGCTCGTTCAGACTCGGTAATTTGGACCAGTCTCGAGAGTGATCCCGGTGACAATCGGTTTTACATCACCGAAGCTGCACAAAATCAGCGCAAGGGGAACATCCTTGTTGGGAAAGCCCTTATCGATGCGAAGAAGCACATCGTACCCGTCAGGGTACTAAATGCGTCCAAAGAGCCGATCGCAATAAGAAAAGGAGAGGTAATCGCAGAATGTGCACCCGTGTCAATGATAAGCTCAATTCCAACAAGGGAAGAGGACCATTCAATTCAACAGCCCTCTGGTGCACCGGCTGTGGTTAATAGGTTGATGTCCCGGAAAATCGGATTAACAGACAGAGAAAAGGCAAGCGTTAAATCACTCCTGAACGATTTTTCTGATATTTTTGTGACAGGACATGATAAATTCGGACGCACCGGTATAGTTAAACATCGCATTGACACGGGTGAGTCAAGACCTATAAGACAGCCACCTCGTCGACTACCGTTGGCGAAACAATCAGAAGTAGGCAACATGATTCGAGAGATGGAAGAGCAAGGAGTCATCGAGAAATCATCGAGCCCATGGGCTTCGCCGGTAGTGCTCGTCAAGAAGAAGGATGGGACAACTAGATTTTATGTCGATTACCGCCGGTTAAACGACGTTACGAAGAAAGACAGTTACCCACTTCCTCGAATCGACGACACACTAGATACCCTTTCTGGAGCTCAGTGGTTTTCAACATTGGACCTAAAAAGCGGTTACTGGCAAGTGGAAGTGAAGGAGGAGGACAAGGAGAAGACAGCGTTTACTACCGGAAACGGACTTTATCAATTCAACGTGGTGCCTTTTGGATTATGTAATGCTCCAGCAACGTTTGAACGATTAATGGAAAGTGTTCTACGGGGACTTACATGGAAGACGTGTCTTGTGTACTTGGATGATATCATCGTTGTTGGAAGGAATTTACCAGAACACATCAATAATCTGCGCTCCGTCTTCGAACGACTAAGACAGGCCAACTTAAAGCTCAATTCGAAGAAATGTGAACTCTTCCAAAGGAGAGTAAAATTTCTGGGACACATCGTTTCATCTGCAGGAGTTCAAACGGATCCTGACAAGATAGCAGCCGTCCGTGAGTGGCCTACTCCAGAAGACAAGCAGCAGTTGAGAAGCTTTATGGGATTAGCCACATATTACCGACGGTTTGTTAAAGGTTTCGCCAATGTGGCAAAACCCCTACATGAACTAACGGGTAAAGACAAGAAATTCAATTGGACAGAAAAGTGTGAGGCAGCATTCAACACATTGAAGGCCGAGTTATGTAAGACACCAACATTGGCATTCCCAAGAGCGGATTGCCCATTTATATTGGATACTGATGGAAGTAACACAGGAATCGGAGCAGTGTTGTCACAGGAAGTCGATGGTAAAGAGAGAGTTGTCGCATGTTATAGTCGAGTTCTATCTAAGCCAGAGAGAAATTACTGCGCAACAAGAAAGGAACTGCTGGCTGTCGTAGAAGCCGTTAAGAATTTCCATAAATACCTCTACGGACGTCGATTCCACCTTCGGGCGGATCATGCGGCCCTGAAATGGTTGCTAAATTTTAAGAATTCGGAAGGACAAATAGCTCGATGGATCGAACGACTTCTAACGTACGATTTCCAAATTTCCCACCGTCAAGGGAAGGTGCATAATAACGCTGATGCTCTATAAAGAAGACCATGTAAGCCAGATTGTAAACATTGTCATAGAGCGGAAGAGAAAGAAGAGGCGTACGACCTGCGAAATGTACAAGTAGAAGTACTAGATGGGTGGACGAGTGATGCTATACGCGCAGCTCAACTTCAGGATGAAGATATGTCGCTAATTCTGGAATACAAAGAAAAGAACGAGCGGCCAACTTGGAACAATATTTCCGACAAGAGTGGAACATTTAAGGCATATTGGGCACAATGGAATTCCTTGCTAGTGGAAGATGGTATTCTTAAGCGTAAATGGGAAGCCGCGGACGGAAAATCCCATCGAATGCAAATTCTAGTCCCACCATCAAAAGTGAAAGATGTTCTAACAGAAATGCACGACGGGGCCTCCGGTGGACATTTGGGAGTTAATAAGACACTTTCAAAATTACGATCTCGTTTCTACTGGCTTCACATGAGAGATGACGTCGAGTCTTGGTGTAGGAAGTGCACAACTTGCACTGCGACCAAGGGACCAACGGCAAAACCAAGGAGCGCTATGAAGCAGTACAACGTGGGTGCCCCTTTCGAGCGAATTGCGATTGATATCTCAGGACCATTCCCAAAAACAAACGACAACAACAAATACATGTTAGTTATCATGGATTACTTCAGCAAGTGGGTAGAAGTCCTTCCAATTCCAAACCAAGAAGCAACAACCGTCATTGAGCAGCTAATCAATAATTGGATCAGCAGATATGGAGTTCCCTGTGAGCTTCATTCTGATCAAGGCCGAAATTTCGAATCACAGATATTTCAAGGCATCTGTGCGGCACTGGGCGTAAGGAAAACCAGGACCACACCCTTACATCCGCAGTCAGACAATGGTCGAAAGGTTCAAGCGAACAATGAAAGAGTACTTATCGAAGGTCGTTAGTGATCACCAACGAGATTGGGACAAATATGTACAAACCTTTCTCATGAGCTATAGATCGGCTAATCACGATACGACGGGCCATTCTCCAGCAAAAATTATATTTGGACGGGAGATACGATTACCAGCCGATCTGCGATTCGGAATACCTCCAGACGCCATAGACAAGACCGAAGACTACGTAGCCGAATGGAGAAATCGCCTCGATGAGATTCATCATTTGGTTCGAAAGCAAATCAAGGTATCCAGTGACAGGATGAAAACAAGGTACGACGTTCGAGCCAACGCATCCGGATTTAATGCAGGCGATAACGTATGGCTTTATAACCCTCATCGGCAAAAACGAAGGTCTCCGAAGTTGCAGCAACATTGGGAAGGACCGTATAAGATTCTCACAAGAATTAACGACGTTGTCTATAGGATTCAGCGACGACCGAACGCCAAGATGAAAGTGGTACATCGTGACCGACTGGCGACTTTTGTTAACCCAGGAGATCAGTGAACTTAGTTCGGGACGAACTAATCTAGGCGGAGGGTAGTGTGACGCATATGACAATCAGAATCTTCGAGAAAGTCCGAAACAAAGTACTAGATTATTTTAGGAAGTACTGGAAAACTGGAATAGAACATTCAAGACTATGGAACGGACGGAAACGATACACCAAATCAGAATGAGGAAAAACGGTATAAATACGTCGCACGCAGAGCGGAAGTTAAGTTAGAGATAAGTAAGACAGTGAAGCAAGCGATACGTCTCGAGTGAGAAGTAAGAAGTAAAATACGCGATAATTACGGAAGCGATAATAAAGAAAACGTTAAGTGTACGGTAAAAAAAGTAACGGTTGTTATTAACGGACTAATAAAGTGTTACAGTAATTCAAAATCGATTTAACGGCTCTTATTTATTTTAAAATAATTAATCCAGCGAACCCTAAGCTCGCTACAATAATTAATCCAGCGAACCCTAAGCTAACTACAATTGGTGTCAGAAGTGGGATTAATTATTGGTAAAATAAATAAGTCTGTGGAAGTGTATTGTGACGATGTCAGATCGACATTTGGAGGGCCGGAACCTGGATAAAGGAGGAGAGAAGCCAATTCTTCGACAGCGTCTGCAAGCAGCAATAGAGGAAGAGGATATTGATGTCGGCACAGAAGCTTTTACGAGTGGGCCAGACTGTCCGGATGAAGAAGAAACGGCAAGTCAAGATGGTGCCAATGCAACGGAGAAGAGTTCGCAATCGTTGGACATTTCAGAGATGTTCAGGATTATGATGGCAAAATTGGACGCGCAAGCTATCGATATTAACTCAAAATTGGACGCGCGACCTGCAGAGTTTAAGGCAAAATTGGATGGCTAAAGGCAGTGTATGAAAGAATTCTGGGACTTGGAAGCGGAAGAATCTGAGGATGAGGAGGAATTGGAGGCACATGAAAGGAAGGAACTCAGGAAGAGCAAAGCTATGGCCGACAGCAGTGAGGAAGGTTCTCATCGATGATAACCCGCTTGAAGAGGACGGCAGTGATGGGGAAGACACTGATGCTTCAGGCCGTTCCCCGAAACGGATTTACAATTGTTATGTGGTTTTATAACAATATTATAATATAGTAAATATTTTATAGGGTATATTAAAGTATGAAGGGGACTTACGGTGATAAAGTTCGTGCGACCGTTGAGCGATCGCAGTGTTGTTGTTGGTTGTCCGCTGACTCGTCCGCTGACTCGTTGCAGGGGGCGTTGAGAGGTAGCTCCCCTGTTAAGGTCCTTGTTAATTCTTTCTTCTGTAGGACTTCTATTGTTATTTCTATTGTTAATTGTCGACTTCTATTGTTATTTCTATTGTTAATTGTCGACTTCTATTGTTATTTCTATTATTAATTGTCGACTATGTCGCTCGAAGATTTACGTGGAATTGATTTATTTTTTTTTTTTTTTGCCGTTGACGTTATTTTTATTATTTGACGCCAACGTCGGTGTTTATTAATTTCTCTGCCAAGTAGAATTTGCATAAAGTAGTTTATGCAAATTAATTACTTGGCGAGTTGTTCTCCTTTTATAGGTAAAGAGGGGAAACGAAGGGGGATTGGTGGATTCTGGGGGGACCTGAACTCAAGGTCGGTCCGTAACACAATGATGAGGACGAATTGGACGACCGACTGGAAGACGACGACTGTGACCTTATTGAAGAGAATCTTGGTTTGAAAGTCGAACACAGAAAGCGTTCCAAGCGTCTGCGTCGTACACGGAACGAAGAAAGTGATGGAGGGGAACAGCACGTCGATGAAGGTTCAGCACGCGAGGCTATAGCCGAACAACTATTCGACAACGAAAACGATGTTGAACACCGCTCTGAACGTAGTCACAGGGAAACTGAGGCGGCAAAATATTTCAATGATGACGAGGAATCGGAGTCTGATGCTGAGGATTTTATTGTAAACGATGAAGGAAGGCCAATTGCTGAGAAGAAGAAGAAAATACGACTTCTAGTCACTGACGCGTCATTGCAAGAAGGTCAGGACAGTTTCGGTGTAGATTCCGACAATGAGGATTTCACTAATTATGAGGAGGACGGATATGAACCCGAATACGAACCTAGTGAATTGGAAAGGGGTCACTTTACTGATTTGGACAATGAAATCCGTAAAACGGATATTCCTGAGTGAATGCAATTGCGCCTGTTCCGGTTACGCCTGTTCCAGAGAGACCCAATGAACTACAAGATGAAGCTGAATGGATTTACAAACATGCATTTTGTAAATCAACTGTTTCCGAACAAGAGAGATCAACGGATGTTGGAGGTCGAGACCGCTATTGTAAGCCACCACATACGGGGGGAAAGATCAAGCAAGCCCTAGATTGTAGGCGTAATCAACAGCTAGAGGTGCCGTTCACTGCGTTCTATAGAGAAGAACATGTGAAACCAAAATTAACGTGCGACGATCTATGGAAAGTCTATTACTAGGTTGCACGCTGGTGTTTACTGCCAGCTTCAAAGAACAAACCGCTCCAGTTATTTGAAAATATGCGGAACTACCAGTTGGATACAGTTATGAAATCGACAGATGCTCGGATACCAGATGATATGCGTGTAATTAAAGATGAAGATCTAGATCGCTTACGTGATGTGCAAACTCCAGAAGAGCTTAAGGGTGTGCACATGCATTTTCTCTTATATTATTCGCATGAGATCCCTAAAATGCAAGAGGAATTCCGTTGTCAGGAAAAGAAAGAATGGCGACAGGCTAGTGCTGACGCGAAAAGGAGAGCAGTAGAAAATTTGGAAGAAGGTCAGACCAGTGAACTTAGTTCGGGACGAACTAATCTTGGCGGAGGGTAGTGTGACGCATATGACAATCAGTACTAGAATATTCGAGGAAGTCCGAAACAAAGTACTAGAATATTCTATACTGGAGACTATCAATAAGAGAACATTCAAGGCTATGGAGCGGACGGAAACGAAACACCGAATCAGAATGTGAGGAAACGGTATAAATACGTCGCACACAGATCATGGAGATGAGTAAGAAGTAGAAAGTGAAGCAAGTGATAAGTGCGGTAGTAAGAAGTAATAAGTACGAAGTAAGCAGTGAAAAACGCGATAAGTACGAAAGCGATAATTCAAGAAATCGTTAAGTGTATGGCAAAAGTAACGGCTGTTATTAACGAACTAATAAAGTGTTACATTAATTCAAAATCGATTTAACGGCTCTTATTTATTGAAAATAATTAATCCAGCGCACCCTAAGCTCGCTACAATATTTTCTCGAACGAAGAAAGCTCTGGATAATTTTGATAAGTGGTATTAGCAGCTTAAGTTTTAGTAGCTTATAAATCAAGGCATCGTGCCATGCTTTTTCGATGTCTAGAAGAACCAGTCCCGTTGACTCCTTGTCGGTGAATTGACCAGGTATGTGGTTTTAATGCGTAAGACTTGGTGGATTGTGCTGTGAGCACTACGGAAACCAAACTGAAAGTTTGGTAAGATGTTATTGGCTTTCACAAAGTGATCAATTTTTCCTTAATGATTTTTTCTAAGAGCTTACTTAGACAGCTAAGTAGACTAATAGGTCTGTAGCTTTCGGGGCTGTTCTTCGGTTTGCCGGGTTTCGGGATAGGTATTACTTTTGCTGTTTTCCAACAGTCCGAAAAATAACAATTCTTAAGACAAGCGTTGAAAATGTACGTTAAATAGTTACTTGTAGCAGGTGGGAGTGCTTTAATTAATTTGTTGTTAATATAATCAAGACCAGCAGTCTTTTTTGATATCGATTTTTTTATCAATTCTTTAACTTTGCTAATATTAGTTGCGTAAGTACTTCAGATGGTGATTGAGAAAGTACGTGGATAGTGTTAGCAACTTCACCCTCAATATACGCGCCGCTTAGATGCATAGATATGGAATGGTTCTTACTAAACGTGTTAGCAAGTAGGTTCGATTTCTCCACTGAAGAAATAAACAACTTGTTGTGAACTTTAAACGGAGGAATACTTGACCCTCTCTTTTTCATAATTTTTGATATTTTCCAGAACGGTTTGCTAGCTTTGTCAAGAAAGGAAAGGTGTTTATTCCAACACTTGTTCCTATATGATGAGATCTCTTTTTTAATGATATTATTTAAGACTTTAACATTAACTAGAAAGCAATCGATTATATAACGAAGCCATTTTCTTCTTTCAGGGTTTCATAGCCTAATCAGATGTAAGATATTTTCAGGAAGCGGTGCCTTATCAACTGGATACATTTAGGTATCGCAAGATCGGCCGCTCTATTGATAACAGAAACAAAATTGTAACATGGGATATCAATGTGCTCGCTGCAGGTTATAGAATTTAGGCTGGTATCTTGGTTCTAAGTTCGTGTTTATATATGATTTATAACAATTCTAGTTGGCGGCAGAAAAGTTGTAGTATAAACTGGAACGATTTACGGATACTGTATGATTCACTGTGAGGCTGATCGGAAGGTGGCCTGAACTTAACGCATTTAGAGTTAATGGTACTGAGCAGTAATTTTGAATATTATTGATATATAGATCGAGAGTTGAGGGGTTCTTATTAGCACTCGATGGGATATAGGTGGGAAGAACTGGATAAAGTATGGAAAAGCTTGGCTGGATTCAGTAATATCTAGTAAAATAATACCTCAGCAGTTTGCCCTAAGACAATTCCACGACTGATGTCTACGGTTTAGATCACCACCAATAACTACCTTGTTTCGAGTGTTGACTCTATACAATTTTTGCAGATCCCGCTTAAAGTAAGTAGATTTCTCCATGTTTCCATTTCCTCCAGGGAAATAGACCGAAAAAATACTCACCTTGGAATTATCACTTAATGTCACATCAATACTAAATTCTTCAATTAATTTACGGTGCAATGAAGGACGCAAGGTTTGTTCTATACATTTCTTCACAAGAATGGCAACACCTCCACCACTAGCATGTACCCTGTCTAGGCGATAACATATGTTATTTGGATGAGAGAAAGAAATGTCTTGTTTGAGCCAAGTTTCTGAAACAATTGCAATATCAATATTAATATTTATCAAGAAAATAAAAAATGCATGCTGTTTGTTTTTGATGCTTCTTGCATTCCAAGTTATGATGTTAAGAGAGTTTCTTAACATGATTTTTCTGAATATAGATACTAAAAAGCTAATGAGGTAATGGCGTTAAATTGGTCAGATTTGGTGTGACAAGCACTAAGATTGGTTACAACTTCATTAAGAAGAGAGTTTATCTCGCTAAAAGAGAACAAGTTATCATTATTTAGAGTTTCAGATGGATTTTTCTTAGTGTGTGTCGTATCACTGTTGGAAGGTTGCTGGGTTTGATGGAGGCCAGAGGCCCAAGTGGATGAAGGAAGTGAAGGTTGACGCATAGATCGTGGTAGTGGAGGAAAATTGTCAATGGATAATCGGTCTGGAAGTGGCTGCTGGTTATCACTCGGAGACTGAAGGAACGTTTTATTTCCTGTACCACGTCCACGTGGGGATAATTTGCGGCGAATGTCTAGGTACTGCCTTCGGCTATTGCATTCAGGATCGGTGGATTTATGAGGCCCACTGCAATTTGCACACTTGATGACCTCATTCTTTTTGCAGTCGGATGTTTTGTGGTTTCCATAACAGATTGCACAGAAGCTATTAATGTGACAATGCATCGAGTCGTGGCCGTAAAGCTGGCAATTATGACATTGTGTGACCTTACCTGGATGATGTTTTTTGAAGTCCCATCGAACGATCGTTTTAAATAAAGTAGAGGAGTTACGTTTGAGTTCATTTAATTTAATAGTACCGCGTTGAATGTAGACGATGTACAAGTAGTGTTTGTACAGGGCTTTTGTTGACGAATATGATGTGATGGTTTTAACATCTAGGCACTTAATGCCGAGTGTAACTTGTTCATTTTTTATAATGACATTGCTAATTAGATCTAAACCGGATAACACTACCTTTAGTGGGCGATTTTCCTTTCGCGAGTGGGTAAAAAACTCACATTTTAACCGCAAGAGTTTGGTTCTAATTTTGTTGTATATGTCCATTGTTGGGGAAATTTTTTTTTTGTCCGAGTGATATGTTTTTAATTAAGTAGTTGTCTACTTTAATGTTATTCAATATATTTCGCACTTTAGCACTGGTTGATTTTAAAACCACAATTGGTGGAACGGTTTCTTTAGTAACTTTTGCACATTGATCAACGTTGGTCGAATCCACTTCAGGTGAGTCCTCCATTAGACTTTGAAGTGGTTGGAAAAAGTTAGTGTTTGAACACATATTGGATTTCTCTAGCACTTTATTATTCACTTTTGTAAGTTTGTCGGAAGGGGTTTGACCTACAATACCGGGGTCGTAACGCAACCGTCTACGTTTAATTTTGCTTAACACACGTGGCCCCGGGAGCCACAACTTAACGGATTTCACACATGATCAACTTATGAGTTTGCGGTAACGAGGCAAGGAAAACAAGATAACAAGATAATGGCTTGTGATAATTATTGTGAATATGACCGTTGATGTAATTAGGACAAATAGCACGAGCAAAGTCTGTTTGCAAGTCAGCCAGGTACTGTTTGTACATTTTGTTTCGTTTTTCAAATTTTCCCAGCCAACTCAGCAAATAAAAAATTATAAAATTGAAAAAATTGTATATCGCAAAAAAAAAACAGAAATTTAAAGAGGAATATGGTTAGGTGGTAGTCGGTCCCAAGATGAGATACCACCCCGTCACGCTGTACATTCCACGATATCGCCGAGAGAAATCTTCGGCGGTGTTTCGAATGTGTGGCTGATGGCCCGGACTGACACGGGGATAAGTCATGATGGTGTCTTCTGATATAAAGAATTCCGGAGGTAAACTAGTCTCCCATTCGGATCTCCGGGGGGGACTATATCAGGGGGAACATCATGCAGATATCATGATAAATAATGGAACTTGAGAGTTTCGTCATCGCATAACCGGGCTCGCTCTCGAGGCTCGGCCCACGCTCGACTGGTGACGGCATTTTGTAACATCAGGGGCATCGGTTTCACCAATACTAATGTAAACGCCGTCCACCAATATTTGCAAACAACGAAACCTGATATCCTTGCCCTAACTGAGACCCAGGTCGATTCGTCAACTGATTCGACATATCTTCGTTGCTCAGGATACGACTTACATTCGAGATTCCGTTTTAAGGGCGGAGTCTGCGTCTTCGCACGGTCCGATCTGGCTTGCCAGAGGATGGAGGCGTTGGAGCCCAATAATATGGACATCATATGGTTGAGGGTCGTGCTGAAGAATTCCGTTAAATTTCTTTGTTGTCTTTACCGCTCCCCGAATGACGATCGACCGGCGATATTTTTCGAACATCTTTCATATACCGTCGACTGGATACAGATCAACCACCCAGCTTCTGAAATTATTGTTCTTGGTGATTTTAATGTGCACAATTCCGACTGGCTGTTACATTCTAACACAACCGACGAGGCTGGGAGGCTGGCGGAGATGTTTGCTGTAAGCCACAACTTGACTCAACTCGTGGGGGAGCCAACGCGAATACCGGATGCCCGAGGCGATTATGCGAACACCCTGGATCTATTTTTGACACCCGAACCGAGTATTTATACCGTAGAGGTTTCTGCGCCACTGGGAAACTCAGATCACTGCTTGGTATCTGTCGCGCAAGCACTTGCATATCAAGCGAATAACTGGCCTAGGCAGCTTCGCCATGTATGGAAGTATGGGGCTGGTAACCGGGACGATATGCGAGATGGTCGGAGGTGTGCTTCGGAAACTCCGATGTTAACGCTTGCGCGAAGTCGGTATCAGAGATTATTCTTCTGGGGATGGAGATGTATATTCCACATTCCATCAAACGAAGTTCGTCTGATAAACCTTGGTTTGACAAAAAATGCGAGCTGATTACAGCGGCAAAAAATAGAGCTTTTAAGCAATGGCGCTCCAATCCCACTGATGTTAACAGAACGAATTTTGTTAGAATCAGAAACGTGTGCAACCAGGCGATTGATACCGCGAAGAAGACTCACAACGACAGGGTGATCAATAAGCTCCTTCGGTGCCCAACTGGTTCGCGCTCCTTCTGGTCAATGGCAAAGGCTGTCAGCGGTAACTTTGCTTCCTCCTCTTTCCCTCCGTTGGTGACAGACAGCGAGACGTTAGTCACGAATCCAAAGGATAAAGCTAATGTGTTCGCGAATTTATTTTCCGCGAATTCAAACCTCGATCCCGGCCTTTTGCAGCCACCTGTGATCTCGCCGGTACAGTCTTCCATGCGGGGTGTGCGATTTCGTCCGCGCACTATTCAACGCATTCTACGTGAACTGGATTGTAGGAAGGCAACCGGCCCGGACGGAATACCAGCAATAGTCCTTAAGAACTGCGCTCCAGACTATCGGCGGTTCTTGGCAGACTCTTCCGCTTATCTTATGCACGGAGGACCTTTCCTGCCTGCTGGAAAGTCGCTCGAGTTCAGCCAATCCCAAAGACGGGAAAAAAGTGTCTCCCACAAAATTACCGCCCGATAACATTACGTCTATTTTATCTAAGGTAATGGAAAAAGTCATCAATACAGAGTTGGTTAAGTATTTGGAGTGCAACGGTCTTCTGAATGATCGTCAATACGGATTCCGTGGCAGGCGGTCCACGGGAGACCTTTTGACACTTATAACCGATATATGGACATCTGCGATTGAACGGCATGGTGAGTCAAGGGCGGTCGCATTAGATATCTCCAAGGCTTTTGACCGCGTCTGGCACGGGGCATTGCTGAGCAAACTTCGTTCATATGGACTTTCCCAACAGCTTTGCGACTGGACGAAGAGCTTCCTCGAGAATCGATCGATCCGGGTTGTTGTGGACGGCGAGTGTTCGGATCTGTATCCCGTTAATTCGGGGGTGCCCCAAGGTTCTATTTTGGCTCTAACCTTGTTCTTGCTTCACAAAAATGATTTGTTGGAGACAACGGATAACAAAGTGTTCAGTTTTGCGGATGATAGCACGCTTGTTTCCTCCTTTACGAGTGATCGGCCGATTGGTGCATCAACGTCGCACCAGCTGAGATGTAGACAGATTGACTCTCTGAATCAGGATCTGGATAAAGTCCTGCAGTGGGGAAAGGCCAATCTGGTCGACTTCAATGCAACGAAGACACAGTATACAACATTCACAAAGAAAACTGGATCATCGGTTCCACAGCTGATGATGAATGGCCGGGCCCTCGAGGCTGGGAAAAGTTTGAAATTGCTCGGCGTCACGGTCTGTGGGAATGTATCATGGCATAAACACGTATCGGGTATCGCCAGATCAGCCTCAGGAAAACTGAGTTATCTTTTTAGAGCCAAGAAATATTTTACTCCGGCCCAACTTCTTCTCCTATATAAATCCCAAATTAGACCCGCGCTCGAATATTGCTCTCATGTTTGGAGCTCGGCTCCTAAACATACCCTCGACCTACTTGAGAGCGTACAGAGACGGGCGATCCGCCTGATCGGGGACTCGGCGCTGACGTCGGGACTACAGTCGCTATCACATCGAAGGCGCGTAGCCGACATCTGTCTGTTTTACAGATATTATCACGGGTGCTGTTCTTCGGAGATTCTTGGCATTGTTCCACACAATTCAGTTTATATGCGGTCCACAAGACAATCCGACGGATCGCACCCGTTTGTGGTTCATCTCCCGACGGCGCGAACATCCCTGTATCAGAACTCGTTCCGTTACAGAGCGGGGAAGCTGTGGAACTCCCTTCCCACGCGAGTGTTCCCGGAGCGTTACAACCTGCAACTGTTCAAAAGAACTGCAACAGTTCTTTGATGGCATCTCGGGGCGCCCACTCGACGCTATAGGTTCGCCTCTCCCGAGAGAAGTCTAATTAAAAAAAAAAAAAAAAAAAAAAAAAAAAAATCTCCTACATATACAGCGCAGTGAAAAATTATAGACTCAAAAGTAAATTCACAGTTTTCTTGGAATGAGTAATTAACTTTTATGTCAAAATATTGTCACCAACACAAACTCAGGGAAAACCCTTTAATGGCTAAATTGCTTTTTACCAGGACGGGTAATTAATTTTCTGAAAAACCCCAAATTTCGCCCCTGAAAAAGTATAAACTCATGGGATTTATATTCGAATTTTTTATATAATAATTTATTTATTATGGAATGCTTTGACCATTGTTTCTTATAATAGTTAACAGTCTTCGTCGTAGACTGTAAGTAAAATTGTTTAAAATGTTGTCCGGTATATTAAACCATGCTTCAACAATTCTTTCTTTGAGTTGTTCCACGTTTTGAATAATTGCTGGCTTTTCCTGATCATAAACCGCCTTACCCACAAGTTCTCAATGGGGTTTGCGTTTGGACTTAAAGCTGATCATATGGAAATAGAATGTTAAAAATTCGACCCATGCATTTTATTTTAGTTACAGCGCTCTATATATACTATTTATATATATACTTATATACTCGATCACATCATTTTAATGCACAATATTTGAATATATTTATAACTTCGACAAACGAGTCACTGCATATGTAAATTGCAACTGCAGTAAACTATTCTTTAATATTAAATATAAAGGTCAATATTTTCTTAATAATGATTTTAATTTAATAGAAGCTGAGTCATAAATTATACGCGAATTATAAATTTCAATGTGTTTCTGTTAATTGATTCACAGTCATCGTATATATGAAGCCGGGCAACGTACATGTAAACGGAGCCTTAAAGTACTAGATTTCAGAAATATGATTTTGTTCATCAGTTTGGCAGCGTACGCCATACATAACGGTGTGTGAATTCGATTTCAATTTGAAATATATTTTATTATTTTTAATCTAACAACGAATTTTATACTCTTTATTTTCAATGAAGAGCGCACATGATAAAGTACAAAGTACACGAGCACTTAACTAAAATTAACACACCCACCTGGGGCAACGGGTTGATTTTCTTCAAGAATGTTCCAACAACAGCTTATTTGTGATTTGAAAACTTCATATGAATGTGCAGAAACAGCTCTAAGTGAAATTTATAAAAAAATTAAGATTCTCAATGCACAAAATAGAAGTACACGTGCATACAATATCGTGCACTCGGTGTGTATGGCAATGAAGGCGAATGGAGAATTTTATGAGTTATATGCCGAAGCTGTTGTCCGTCTGGTAGACAGCATATCAGACGGACATTGGAATATTTTTCTCCAGTTGGTGCGTTATATTTTGGGTGAACTCTATTCTAAGGTATGAAGGAACGATTTAAAGAAAGGACGGTGTAAAATTCATTTCTATTTCAGAACGTGTACTGGGAGCAGACGAAGAACATTGTGAAAACTATTAAAGCTGACCGTGTGAAAGATTCCTCAGATTTCATTTATCACTTAAAAATCTACTGCAGGCAATTGGTTCACTGTCATATGCATATGAATGAACAGGACATCAAAGAACTCTTGGAGGAGATTGACTACTTGCTTGCAAAGTATGATGTAATTAAAGGAGAGGAGTTCATTGTCGACTTTTATCAAGAGTTCGTTGGTTCTGCTGTGATCACGCAAAACATTTTCAAAAAATATTATGCCTTTGCAAAGCCTGTTCTTGAAAAATTCATAACCATACTTAGCTCGTTGAAGTTCGGTCAGAACAAAAATGAGACTTTTATCCAATTGACCAAGTATATTGTGCAGTTAATACAACTAGACATCTGGGACAGCAAATCGACTTTGTCCCAGAATTTTTTACGATCGTGGAAGAATAATTCGTCGCTAAATACGAACAAGCAACATTATTTTGTGTCGAACTGTTTCTATTGCTTTGTTAAGCAATTGCTGTTCCCGAATAGTCCAGACTTCTGCGTTAATTTAGTGAAAATAACCAAAAACTTTCTTGATTTTCTAAAACGCGAGGAACTGAAGAAGGAATCATGGTTCTACGATACAGTAGTCACCATCACAAGAATTCTATGCTGTTTCAAAACGGATAAAGGCTTCCTGCAGGCTCTTAATGAAGAAGCTACACAAAGCATAATAGATTTAGTTGGAGCGCTTGTTCAAGTTGCTCACCTGATAAATTATAATAGCGGTCTTTGGATGTGTTGCAACAGTGTGCGGAAACATATAGTTTTCCGGCTGTGCGCTATAGACCTGGCAATGCTGGAAGTGGTCGTCGCAAAGAAGTTCACAAAACCTGACTGCTTCACGAAAGTATATCAAATACTAAGCCACACTTTGGATGTTGCTGAATTTTTCAAATGTGCGTCGATAAATCATGACTTAACTTCAATGATAGCCGTTTTAAATCGCTGCGCTATGAATGTGAAGATGAAAGATCATGCTAAACAAATGTCACATCTCCTGCGTCTACCTGGCATGGTCAAAGCCCAAACGAAGGACAATACAACGAAGTTTATTATAAAGTCACTAATTCATTTGCACAAAGTGAGTGAAGAAAAAGAGGCCCAGGTGGAAGCACATGCTTTATACATTGGACAATTGTTGACAGATAAGTGCGGTGCTGATACTATTATGCCCACGATTGGTTTATTTTATAATCTTTCACCTGCTCTGTGCGTTCTAGAGACTCTAGATAATTCAAGCTTTCCCTTAAAACCAAAAGAATTCGATCGACGTTTGCTCTACCAAATGGAGGTTGAGGTGATGAGCCAAAGTAAAAATAAAAACACCTCCATTGTCCAGTCACTTCTCAAAGTCGCCGAAACAAATTCAGACTACGTTCTCACTGTCCGTTGCTGTCCACAATCGGATGTGGTGGATAAGTTGGACAAAATTCTTATCGAACTAAAAACAAAATCAAATCCAAAGCCCACGGAACTCGTCACTCTAGGACGCATTTATGCGATTAAAGTCATCCAGAAGGTGGACCAGTTGAAACACGTCTTCTCCTTCCCCAAAATTACCGAAAGCATATTGTCTCAGATACTAGATTCAAATGATCTCAGAAAAGTTGACGTGGCTTCCGAAATGCAATTGATTCACATTGCATTGGATGGCATCGAGTGCTTTAAAAAATTCTTCGAATTTGCAAAGAACCATGTCGTGGATGACAATGTATGTGTAGACTGGGAAGGTATCCTTGAAGACATTGCCTTGTTCGCCCGTCACTTCTACTTTCGTGGTTATTTGGATTATGCCTACATTAGCTATGGGTTACTGTTCCAGATAGGAAAACACATTCGTCATTCACTCATCCAAATCCTAGCGTTGTCCTTCATCTGTGGAGAGTGCGTGTTTGTGGAGCTCTACGATCAAGAGTTTAGCATCTGGAAGGAAGTAAAAGGAATGGAAAAAGAAATCTACGAATACTTGCAGATGTTGCACCTTCTGTCGCCAAGAAAACAAAACAACGTACTGTTGTGCCTTTGTAACCTCGCATGGTATTTAGCTCAGAAAAATCTTCATGTTGAAAGCTCTTTGCTCTTGGACTTAGCTTTGGCTAAGGTTGATGAACTGGTTCAAAGAAAAGGGAAATTCGACTTTGTTCGTGCAGTTCAATTAGCGATAAGCTTTCGAATTAAATGGAAGCTGCTCAAGGGAATGTCTAGCAGAGAGGCTTACATACGAGTAGATAATATACTAGACGAGTTCAGAAAGATTGTGTACATCTCACCAGAAGACAGTGTGAATTTTCCGACCTTACTATTTTCGGTGGTGAACGACATTACAGAATTTACAACGAATCGTTTGGCGGAGCCGGCGACCCTGCCATATGTGTACATGGTGCTAAAATTGGCATTGGAGTTAGGTGCTGCACTCAGATTAATACAATTTCTAGCGCAATGGACCCATGTCAACCTCCAGACAGAGAACTTGGCGAATTGTCAGGTAGGTTACCCATTAAACTTTGTATTACAATACTTGTTATCGTTCATATTCTTGATGTTTTACTTCATTTTTATATATAATTTGTACTGAAGATGGTTTTACAATGAATCCGAAGTTAACAGACACTTATGGGTCCAAATGCATGTGGAAGGTGCAGTATAGAAAATTGTTGACGCGAGTTTAGTGCAGTGGAGTTAAACTTTCCCTTAAAACCAGTTTCACTAGCTTGTTCTTTGTTGCTCCCTTCAACTATCAGTGCTCTCAAATCATTTTTGGTTATTAGTGTGTTTATGTTATTAGATTACCGTAATGGTAGTATACCCGCCTGTCACCCGGGAGACCGGGGTTCGATTCCCCGTCGGGGAGCCTCTGGCGCAAGACTAATGACCTTGCCCAGAAAAAATAAATCATTATGGAAAATTTAACAAGCCTTAGGACTTGCTAAATAAGGCCAAGACCGGTCCCCGGTTGTAGTGCCGATGATGATGATGATGATGATGTAATGGTAGATCGGCTCCTCGATAGTATAGTGGTTGGTATACCCGCCTGTCACGCGGTAGACCGGGGTTCGATTCCCCGTCGGAGAGCCTCTGGCGCAAGACTAATGAACTTGCCCGGAAAAAAGAATTAATCATTATGGAAAATTTAACAAGTCCCAGGACTTGCTAAATAAGGCCAAGACCGGTTCCCGGTTGTAGTGCCGATGATGATGATCTAATGGTAGATCTCCGGCGCAAGGCTAATAACCTTGCCCGGAGGAACAAATTATTGTGGACAATTTAACAAGTCTCGGATGAGGACTGGAAACCGGTCGCGAGACTTGCTAAATAAGGCCAAGACTTGATCCCCGTTGTAGTGCCGGTGGTGGTGATGTAATGGTAGATCTGCACTCGTTTACCGATGAGATGAGATAGTAGATATTTTGATTTCCAAAAATCACTTAATTTACAGTTTCATCATCATCGGCACTACAACCGGGATCCGGTCTTGGCCTTATTTAACAAATCTCTCCACCGGTCCCGATTTCGAGCCGATGTCATCCAGTTTCCAGAGTACTTTCCGGGCAGACTCCTCTTCACTCATTCTGTTGCTGCAATGAAAAGAGAAAACTGAAACAACAAACGGCGCTTCTCTAGCGCTGCCTCAGTCTCTCTTGGAGTGGACTGTATTTTCCGTCACTAGCCGGCCAACGATGATTTCTCCTTAAATTCGAGGGATTGTACCTCCAGAGCCGGATTCTTCTCTGGATTGGCGGGCGTTTGAGTCTTGCCCAGTACAAATCCCTAATCTAACAAAAGTGGATATGCGATCAAGAAATGAGATATTCAAAAAAACGCGACCCAATTTGCTTGCTTAGCAAAACGCGGTATAACTCGCTTATTTTACTATTTATTATTCTATTATTTGGATATTCTATTATTTGGATATATTATTATTCTGTTGATTGATCTCTTGCGGCTGGTCTTGAACAAGACCTTTTCGTTAGGAGTTCCTTCGACGACTCCTGCTGCTTCACCGATGTGCCCGCCTTATATAGGCCCGCAGTTGTCTCCTCCTTCGCTCGTTTCCTGGGATCGGTACGCCGCTGATCGTCGTTTCCCTGGAAGTGGTGTATTAGCGCTTGCCTTGCATTTCCTGGGAATCCGTGACGCATCGCCAACAGTCTCCCCCGCAGTGCGAAGCACTTCCTCCTGTGGCGGCGATGCTGTCGCTGGAACCAGCACTGCGACGCGGCGAGTTGGTCTTCGTAGTGTCCCTCATGTCGTCCTCACGTCCAGGACTCTGATCCTTCCACCGGGTCCGGGATACACCGCTTGCACTTCTCCGCGGGGCCAGGTACTACGGGGCAGCGATGAATCCGCCACCAGGACTATATCTCCAACTTGTGGGTCGGTGGTATCTCGGCCGGAGATCCTTTTTGGCATCAGTGTCGGCAGGTATTCTTTTACCCATCTTTTCCAGAAGTGGTCCGTCAGTCGCTGCGCCGTTCTCCAGTTCGCCCTGCCAACAAGGTCGTGGTCGTTAAACTCATCAGGTGCCATCGCACCGCAAGAACGTCCCAGCAGGAAATGGTTCGGTGTGAGGCTCTCTTGGTCGTTCGGGTCCGTGCTAACGTGGGTCAGTGGGCGTGAGTTGTCGACGTGTTCCGCTTCGGTCATCAGGGTGTACAGTACCTCCTCTGGCGGCGTCCTGGAGCGTAGAGTGGCGGTCAAGGCCGTTTTTACTGATCACACGAGCCTCTCCCATGCTCCCCCCATATTAGGGCATCCTGGTGGTATAAACTTCCGCCTGATATGTCCGTTATTGGACTTCTCTAGCTGCTTGCTTGCCCCGGTGAAGTTGGTCCCGTTGTCGCTCCAGATTGTCTTCGGAGGCCCTCTTCTTGCGGCCATCCGCCGCAGGGCCATGATCATGGAACTGGCGCTGAGAGAGTTGGCCAGCTCTAGGTGTACGACTCTCGTGGTTAAGCATGTGAACAGTACTCTCCAGCGCTTCTCAATTCTTCTTCCGACAACGACCTGCATTGGCCCGAAGTAGTGAACGGGTATTGGTGGTGGTGCAGTCGTTCGATAAGTAGATCTCCCGTGGGTGGCACTTGGGGGGTGCGTTTGTGGACTCTGCACCATTGGCATCGGTGCATCACTCCTTTTGCGGATGTTCGTAGCCCTAAGATCCAGTATCTCTGCCGAAGCTCGTTCATCACTGTTGCGGTGTTGCCATGGGCGAACCTCTTGTGATAGTGGTCGATCAAGAGGCGGCACAGTTGATGTTTCCCGTCCAGCACAATGGGATTTGTTCTCCAGCCGTCGATCGTTATTTTCCTCGTCCGGGATATCAGCTTCATTACTCCATTTTCGTCGAGGTAAACATCTATTTTGCGCAGCCGACTCGAGCTTTCTGGTGGTCTTCCTTCTCGCAAGCGGGCCACGTCTCCCGCGAAACTGTCTTGTTGGCTCATTCTGACCAGTCGCTCTTCGGCCCTGTCTAGATGTTTTTGATGCACGGGCGTGAATGTCTTCTTCTCGGCTTTGGAACATGCGGGTGTTTGTTGCCTTCGGGACTTCGATGTTTTGGCTGATATTCGCCACCCTCTCTTCTCTTTTAGCGTGTCTATAAATTGAAACACGCGTGCCGTGGTTCTCAGCAGACGCAGCCAGTTCGAAAATCGTTCCGGGTTCGGTATGGATGGTTCGACCACTCTCGCCGCGGCTACCACTTGGGGGCTCTTTTCTTCTCTAGTGACTGTCGCCGCGCTCGTCCCGAAGTGCCGGTTTGGCCACTTGTCTTCTTCTTCGTACAGAAAGGCGGGTCCCTTGAACCACCTAGCTGTGCTGCTGAATTCATTGGGTATCCCCCTGGTAGCGTCGTCCGCTGGGTTTTCCTTCGTCGGCACCCGTCTCCAGTCCCGTGGTCCTGTCAGCTCTTCGATTTCCGCCAATCGATGGGCCACGAGTCTTGAACTTGCGTGGCTCCGATTTTCTCCAGTGCAGTACCGTGCTGGAGTCGGTCCAATACCATTTCTCCGATATTTGGAGCCTAAGCTCCTTCTTTATTGTGGCCGCTAATTTGCTTCCCAACAAGGCAGCCTGTAACTCTAGTCGGGGTATGGACACCGGTTTTGTCGGAGTTACCCCGGCTTTACCGGCGATCAGGGTCACGCTCACTCTTCCATCGGGTTCCACCGTCCTCCAATAAACTGCGGCTGCGTACGCCTCTTCGCTGGCATCGCTGAAAGTGTGCAGCTGACCTTCTTCCTGATTGCTCGACAGGCACCGAGGAATCCGCAGACCTTTGAGGATGGACGTCTCCTTTAAGTAGGTGGTCCAAGTGGTCCTCTGTTCCTCGGCGATCTCATCATCCCATCCGATCTTGGCGCGCCAGACGTCTTGGATCAGCTTCTTCCCCTGTATGAGTACTGGCGTTGCGAACCCCAGTGGGTCGAAGGTTGACATCACCGCGCTCGTGACTTCCCTCTTGGTAGGCGTTCTTCTCCCGGTGAGGACTTGTGGGGGGGTGTTTCGGAACTCTACGTTGAAGGCCAGGATGTCCTCCGTCATTATCCATCTGAGCCCGAGGGTCTTCTCTTCCTTCGATAATTCCACGGCTTCTGACTGGGGCTGCTCCTGAAAACCTAAGAAAATTTGGAGTTTATTACTACTCCACCCTTTGAGTCGGAATCCCGCCTTAGCATGAATCCTCTCCACCGCCTTTGCTACGTCTCTGGCCTCTTCTACCGTCGCAAAACTCTGTAGGTAGTCATCCATGTAGTGGTTTTCACGGATGGCTTGAGCCGCTCCCGGATGTTCCTTCTCGAAATCCCTTGCGTTCTTGTTCATCACATAGATCGCGGTCGATGGTGATGAGGTGGCTCCGAACACTACGGTTTGTTCTTGTGTCTCCGTTGCGCCAAAGAAACCTTAAGAAGTCGCGGTCGGCTTCGTGCATCTGGATTTGGAGGAACATTTCCTTGATGTCAGCGGCGATTGGTCTTTCTCGAAATCTGACCAGCACCCGCACGATCGATTGAAGGAGGTCCGGTCCGGGGAGTAGAGCGTCGTTAAGGCTCTTGCCGTCGAACTTGGCTGCTGCGTCGAGTACTATCCGCGGTTTTTTCTTCGTCGGGTGTATTACTGCGAAGTGCGGGAGATAGAAGGTCCTTCCGGCGATGGAGTTCGCCGGCGCCTTTTCTGCATACCCGTTCTCTAGTAAATTGTCCATTTGCTCCAGGTACATCCTCTTCAGGTCATCGTCTTGGCCCAGTTTCCTCTCGATATTCAGAAGGCGTCGATAGGCCTGGCTATAGTTGACGAATTTCGCTGGTGGGCTGTTCCTAGCCACGCACCCGTGCAGGACCCATCCCAGGCCGGTAACCGAAGCGACTGGTTTGGCGCGTTCCCCCTTCCTCAGACTCCTTGTGACTATCAGGCCCCAGTTGTCCTGGCCGATGAGCAATTTAGGTTCCTGCTGGGTGTAGGTCAGTTGGTCTCCGAGGTCTCGTAGATGCTCGCATCTCTCAATCGTCTTCCTCCTTACCTCCTGCTTCGAAAGTTTAAAGTTAGGAAGAGTTCTTAACTCGATCGAGTATCCGGTCCGGCCATGGGCTCCTTTGACTCGCACATGGACTCTTTGCGAGTCGTTCCTCCTGATGCCCAGTTCCCCGACTGTCTCCAAAACGAGCGTTTCCCGCCCGCCTTTCGCACCGATCTTCTCGGCGACCGACGAGTCCAGCAACGAAATAGTGGATCCCTCGTCGAGCAGAGCCAACACCCGAGCCGACCCCTTGGGTCCGTAAAGGTCCACTGGAACCATTTTCAGGTAGGCTTTGGTGTTACTGATTGTGCGCATGGAGGTGACCACCTCTCCTCTAGTTTGGTCGTGGTCGTGGCCTGATGGCGAGGTGTCCTGGTGCGACCTTCTTCCTCTTCTGGGTGCCGTTCCTGGTGGAAGTTCGCCTGGGTGGAGGATGACGTGGTGTTCCCTTGAACATCTATCGCACGGTGGTGCCCTGCAGTCTGCCTTTCGGTGTTTGGAGCAAGGGCATTTAAAACAAAGCTTTGCCGTTTTAGCCGGATTCCATTTTTCCCGATTACTGGCCTTCTTGAACGTGGGGCATCTGGGGATGTCGTGGTCCTTCAGACAAACCGGACACTCTGGTTTGCTTCCGTTCCCAGGTGTACCATTCTCTCGAACGGCATGGATCGATCTCCTTCCCGAATCGCGTCGTCCTTGGGATGATGCTCGTTGATAGTAACCTCCTCTCGGCTCCCATGATACTTCTGGTGGGGCGAAATTGGCACTCATGTCTGCCTCTACCTTCATGAAGTCGCTGAAAACCCTCAGCTCCGGCTGGTCCTCTCCTCCATGGCCGTTGTAGTACGCGAACCACCTGCACATCATGGATGACGGCATCTTTGTCGCCAGTTCTCTTACCGCCTCGGGTGCATTTAGAAACTGCTGCTTGCCCAGCGCCCTGATGGTGACCACGGTGTTCATAACCCGGCTGGCGAAGACTCCAATATCGCTCGGGTCTTCGGTGACCAGAGGCAGGGCTCTCAGCTTTGTCAGCTCCGCCAGGGTCGACGCTCCCGGCCTTCCAAAGCGAGCCTCCAGTCCTTCCATTACCTCCTGGGGGTCCTCGGAAATAAACAGGACGCTTCTAGCTGCCTCTCTTGCCCTTCCCTTTAGAGCTCTCCGGAGACGCGCCAAGTTCTGCGTGTGTGTGAATCCGACGGAGGTATCCACAAACGATCTCCTGAAAGCCAGCCACTCTTCGCTGGCACCGTTGAAATCAGCTAGTTCCACCATTTGCCTCGAGGTACTTGCTCCGGGGGGTGCTCGCAAGAGCCTGGCTGTGGTCTGAGTCAGATCCTGGATCTCGCTCCTTGTTCGCGATGTAGTGACCTGTCTTCTTGGGCTAGCTCCTCCTGCCTTTCTCCGGGCGGTCTCGACAGTTCGTCCCATTGATTGAAGGGGTTCCGCTTGTACTCGTCCCCGTCTTCGCCGGCCTCGCCTCGTCCTCGGAGTCTATCCTCAGCAATTCGAGCTTCTCCCGGGCCACCTTCGCCTTCGCCTCGGCCGCTTCCAGTTCTCGCATGGAAACTTCTAAACTGGCTGGGGCATCATCTCGCCTCGACGACTTTATCGAGCTTCCTCTGGAGACGGTGCCTCGTGTTTCGCACCGCGCTTCGATCTTGGCACGGTTTTCTCGGGTCCTGTCTTCTCCGGCTACGCTGGTCTTCTGGGTTAACGCTTTGTACGTTAACTCGGTCCCCCACCTGGGGTTGTGGGGTTCGGATTGGGTCCCCCTTGCTTCCGTCACATGTGCTGCCCTCCCTCTTCTGCCAAGCGCTCTGACAGGTCCGTCGTCATCTCCTTCAAATCGTGTGGGAGATACTTCTCCTGTGGCGCTTGATCCTTGTCCGGTGCTGCCCACTCCAGGTTGAGTAGGCAGTCCTCCCGTAGGGAACGGCAGCGTCCTCTTTGCCTTAGCCGATCTCGTTACCCGCATCGTCGTTCTATCGCCGAGATCCGGCTCAAAGGACCAAAACTGTTGCTGCAACGAAAAGAGAAAACTGAAACAACAAACGGCGCTTCTCTAGCGCTGCCTCAATCTCTCTTCGAGTGGACTGTATTTTCCGGCGCTGGCCCACCAACGATGATTTCTCCTTAAATTCGAGGGATTGTACCTCCAGAGCCGGACTCTTCTCTGGATTGGCGGGCGTTTGAGTCTTGCCCAGTACAAATCCCTAATCTAACAAAAGTGGATATGCGATCAAGAAATGAGATATTCAAAAAACGCGACCCCATTTGCTTGCTTAGCAAAACGCGGTATAACTCGCTTATTTTACTATTTATTATTCTATTATTTGGATATTCTATTATTTGGATATATTATTATTCTGTTGATTGATCTCTTGCGGCTGGTCTTGAACAAGACCTTTTCGTTAGGAGTTCCTTCGACGACTCCTGCTGCTTCACTGATGTGCCCGCCTTATATAGGCCCGCAGTCGTCCCCTCCTTCGCTCGTTTCCTGGGATCGGTACGCCGCTGATCGTCGTTTCCCTGGAAATGGTGTATTAGCGCTTGCCTTGCATTTCCTGGGAATCCGTGACGGATCGCCAACACATTCGAACTAGGTGTCCCGCCCACCGGAGTCTACCGAGCTTGATTTTTCTTACAACATTAGCTTCAAGGTAGATTGCGTACAACTCGTGGTTGTAGCGTCTCGGGAATCGTCCTGCCTCACATACGGGGCCAACAATTCTCCTTTAGACCTTCCTCTCGAACGCGGCCAAGAGTTCAGAGTGCCTTTTATTAAGCACCCAGGTCTCGGATCCATACGTGAGTACTGGTAAGACCATGGTCTTGCACAGTAGTAGTTTGGATGTTCTGGATAAATTTCGGGATTTAAAGAGCCTTGATTGACCATAGTAGGCTTTGTTGGATTTGATCAGCCGTTCGCGTATTTCTTCTTCCATATTGTTATCGGCTGATACTATTGACCCAAGGTAGTTAAAGGATTGCACTACTTCAAATTCGTGCTCCGCTACCCTGATAGTTTGACCAACGTTAGGTCTTCTCTTCGCAGAAGTTGCCACCATGTACCTAGTTTTTCCCTCATTAATATGCAGTTCCAGTTTTTGTGCCGCCTGCTAGATCTGGGTGAAGGATTCCTGCTAGATCTGGGTGAAGGATTCCTGTACCGCCGATTCGGTGTCGATGTCATCTGCGTAGGCAAGTATATGGCTGGACTTGGTGACAATAGTCCCTCTTATTGTAACGCCAGAGTCACGGATTGCTTTCTCCAACGCCAGGTTGAAGAGGAGACAGGCCAGACCGTCCCCTTGTCGGAGTCCATTAAAGATGTTTAATAGTTTGGACAGCAATCCCGCTATTTTTACTTGACTAGTTATGTTGGTCATGGTTAACCTACAAAGTCGTATCAATTTGTTTGGGATGCCGGGCTCTCTCATGGCATTATATAGATCTACCCTGGCTATGCTGTCGTAGGCGGCCTTAAAGTCTATAAATAGATGATATAATGTAATCTTAAATTTCAGACATTTTTCCATCGCCTGCCTAAGGGTGAATATCGGATCAGTTGCTGATTTGCCTGAGATGAAGTCACACTGATATTGACCAATGATGACTTTAGCGTATGGGGCTATCCGATCTTGTAGGATAGTGGAGAGTATCTTATAGGCGGTACGCAACAATGTTATACCCCTATAGTTGCTGCACAGTGGGATATCTCCATTCTTATGTATGGGGCAAATTATACCACGACGCCAATCTTCCGGCATCTCCTCTTGCTCCCATACGTGCACCACGATCTCATGAATTGTGTGTTGTGACGCTGTCCCTCCTTGTCTGATCATCTCAGCTGGTATGTCATCAGCTCCAGGAGCTTTATTTGATTTGAGCTGTCTTATCGCTTTTAATATTTCCTTAAAGCTTGGTGACGGCAACATTTGGTCTTGATTTTGCATTAGTGGAGCCTCCAATTCTTCCGTGAGCTGGCCATTTAGTAATTTATTGAAGTGCATTTCCCATCGCTCTAGAATGTCTTCAGGATGATCAAGGTGATCAAGTTACCCTCTTTATCCTTGCAGTAAGTGCAGCGTGGTGTGCACCGCGTCATAATGCGGATTATTTGGTAGAACTTCCGCGCCTGGTGCGGACCTCGCTCTCTACTTTTCTCTATTTCAGAGACAAGGTATTTTCCTAGGCACTTTTCTTTTGTCTGTGAACCCTTTTTTCAGATCTCCTGAGCTCTTTGTATTTCTCCTCGCGTACCCGCGTCCTATGAGACTGCTGCATTGCCCGGTATGCAGCATTCTTACGTTCAGTCGCTAGTTTGCACTCATCATCAAACCAGTCGTTCCGATCTCTACGACTACTGCCTAAGATGGAGTTGGCAGTACTAATGACAGTATTCTTAAGGCGTGTCCATTTCTCTTCTACGCCCGGCATTCTGGCCCCAGGACTTACTCTCCCTCCGTCGAGCTATTCGAGGGCGAGTCTTACCGCATGACCAAAGGTGTTACTGGTATTCTCATTACGTAGGGCAGCCGTGTTGATTCGAACCTGATCCGCGGATGCAATACGTCTCTGTAAGGCAATCCGCGCTCGGAAAACTGCACCAACAAGATAGTGATCCGAGTCGACGTTGGCACCTCGGTACGTTCGTACCGTCATCAGGCTCGAAGAGTGGCGGCGATCTATCAACACGTGGTGTATTTGGTTGCGAGTGGCTCCATCAGGTGATACCCAGGTGGCTTTGTGGATATCTTTACGCGGAAACCTGGTACTTGCAACGACCAAGTTTTTCGATGCTGCCAGTTCGATGACTCGTAGTCCATTGTCATTAGTGTTCTCATACAAACTATGGGAACCTGTATAGTGCCTGAAAACCGGCTTCCGACACCTGTTTTTCGATAGTGGCAATCAAAGATTATACCAACATCCTCTTTAAGCATATCCATAATTTCACTGTCTGTTTTGGTGATGGACTACCAGAACGAGGGGAATCTTTAGCATTCAAATTTACAGAGCGAACCATTTCCTGGCAGTTGACTGCGGTAGAATATCTTCAACATCAACAACACAAACGTGTTCACACATTGTTGTCGTAATCCACTTTTTATCGTAGATTTTACTGCGAACTATACCGATTTTCTTACGGAATTTTAGCTCATTTATGATTTAAAATAACTTTTCAGACAATATCAATATAGATAAAATTGTCAGCAAAAATAAGCTAATCTGCTATTTGTCAAACGAAAAAAAAGGCGTTGCCAGATGCAGTTACCAATTTCAAAGTTATGACACTTTAAATTCAAGCAAGTAGAAAAACGTCGAATACTTTTTAACCAGTATTCTAAAAGGTTCAAGCCACATTTAAAAATCCCTTTAAAGCAGTAACATATGGATTTCTCGAGCAATATTTGTTCCCCATTTCTCATATTCCAATCATTCTATGACATTAGAACCCTTTCATGTGCCCTATTCATTAAAGAAAAGAAAAAAACTTGCTTTATAATCAACATAATTTAATATTCTCTTTCATCATTATAGTTAAAGTTGGACTTAATTGAAGTCTTATGCAGAAGGGCTCGTTCGTGTACTTCAATTCGAAAAAAGAAAAACCTAGAGGAAATAGATTTAAAACCGAATTTAGTTAAGTCACCATTGATAGTCCTAGAAGAAGCTATTCAAAGAAAGGATGCGAATCGTATCTCCCCTGTACTAACGGTAAGTTAAACTTGAAACACATTTCAAAATATGCTTTCTCAATGTTGTAAATTTTCTTTTTCAGAAATGCATAGACACAAAGGACTATATAGATTTTGATAATGTTCTCATTGTCCATGACCCGACATGTACATGTACCAGTTGTTCCCATGTGTTTATCAAGTGGCAAGTTATGAAAATAGGTTGCTTAACTGCACGCCTTTTGTACCTCGGAAGTAATTTCAACGATCCCAATGAATTTTATAGTAAAGCAATAGCTTGGTGTACCATGAATTGTCATAAATCGTACATACGATACCATTTCAGAGACTGGGAACTATCTATGTTAATTCAATACATAAATGTTTTGAGAAGAATCGGAAATCATAAGGAAGCTTTACGGATATGCCAGACTTCTCATGAAATATACAGTAAATATCAAACCGACGTCGATTTGGCTTATTATGTGAATATACAACTTCAGTTAAGTGCGTCAAAGAGGCAAATAGAAGGACGTAAAGCGAAAACAAATCCAACAAATTCTCATGCAATTAAATTAAATTTACTAGAGAGTAAAAATCGTTTAGATCTCAAATCCAAACAAAACAGAAAGGGAAGAAAGGAAGACGTCTTGCCAAGCACTTTGAATGAAAACTTGGAAGAAAATAATAACATTAATATCACAGAAATACCAGGCATTAGGGCGACCAAAAAAATAGATGCATTCAGATTTGAAAAGACAAAGAAAGCAGCGACTAGAATAACGAACAAACTGAACAACGCAATTCTTCTTTCTAACCGTTCTGATGACTCCGCGGAAGCCTCGACCACCCGTAAAGTTTCCAAGAAAGACATGGAAATACAATCACCACTTGTTACACGCTCACGTGTCAAACAAGCTCCAGCCACCATCGCTGTTACCCGACCACGAAGGAGAGTAGATGTTTAAAATAACATTAGGCTCAGAAAGCGGCTGTTAACCACCTGAGAACTCCTCTAAGGAGCAACAGAACTTACGTGTTGCCGTACAAGAAAGTTCTACATTTATTTTCTATCATTTAATGTTTTTATAAATATTTAATTCTTCAATTGTTATATAATATATTTTATTTTTGTATTTCAATAAAATTAGTTCTCACTTTTTGCAAAATATTAGTGTTAATGTTAATTAAATCTATCTTCAATTATAATTTTTTTTTAATTTGCCTGTTTCGTTGCTCAGGATACGACTTACATTCGAGATTCCGTTTTAAGGGCAGAGTCTGCGTTTTCGCGCGGTCCGATCTGGCTTGCCAGAGGATGGAGGCGTTGGAACCCAACTAATATGGACATCATATGGTTGAGGGTCGTGCTGAGGAATTCCGTTAAATTTCTTTGTTGTCTTTACCGCTCCCCGAATGACGATCGACCGGCGACATTCTTCGAACATCTTTCATATACCGTCGACTGGATACAGATCAAGCACCCAGCTTCTGATATTGTTGTCCTTGGCGATTTTAATGTGCACAATTCCGACTGGTTGTTACATTCTAACAGAACCGACGAGGCTGGGAGGCTGGCGGAGATGTTTGTTGTAAGCCACAACTTGACTCAACTCGTGGGGGAGCCAACGCGAGTGCCGGATGCCCGAGGCGATTATGCGAACACCCTGGATCTGTTTTTGACATCCGAACCGACTATTTATACCGTAGAGGTTTCTGCGCCACTGGGAAACTCAGATCACTGCTTGGTATCTGTCGCGCAAGCACTTGCATATCAAGCGAATAACTGGCCTAGGCAGCTTCGCCATGTATGGAAGTATGGGGCTGGTAACCGGGACGATATGCGAGATTTCTTCGCATCCTTTCCATGGTCGGAGGTGTGCTTCGGAAACTCCGATGTTAACGCTTGCGCGAAGTCGGTATCAGAGATTATTCTTCTGGGGATGGATATGTATATTCCACATTCCATCAAACGAAGTTCGTCTGATAAACCTTGGTTTGACAAAAAATGCGAGCTGATTACAGAGATTACAAAAAATAGAGCTTTAAGCAATGGCGTTCCAATCCCGCCGATGTTAACAGAACGAATTTTGTTAGAATCAGAAACGCGTGCAACCAGGCGATTGATACCGTGAAGAAGGCTCACAACGACAGGGTGATCAATAAGCTCCTTCGGTGCCCAACTGGTTCGCGCTCCTTCTGGTCAGTGGCAAAAGCTGTCGGCGGTAACTTCGCATCCTCCTCTTTCCCTCCGTTGGTGACAGACAACGGGACGTTAGTCATGAATCCAAAGGATAAAGCTAATGTGTTCGCGAATTTATTTTCCGCAAATTCAAACCTCGATCCCGGCCTTTTGGAGCCACCTGTGATCTCGCCGGTACAGTCTTCCATGCGGGATGTGAGATTTCGTCCGCGCACTATTCAACGCATTCTACGTGAACTGGATTATAGAAAGGCAACCGGCCCGGACGGAATACCAACAATAGTCCTTAAGAACTGTGCTCCAGAACTATCGCCGGTTCTTGGCAGACTCTTCCGCTTATCTTATGCACGGAGGATCTTTCCTGCCTGCTCGAAAATCGCTCGAGTTCAGCCAATCCCAAAGACGGGAAAAAAGTGTCTCCCACAAAATTACCGTCCGATAGCATTACTGTCTATTTTATCTAAGGTAATGGAAAAAGTCATCAATACAGAGTTGGTTAAGTATTTGGATTGCAACGGACTTCTGAATGATCGTCAATACGAATTCCGTGGCAGGCGGTCCACAGGAGAGCTTTTGACACTTATAACCGATATATGGACATCTGCGATTGAACGGCATGGTGAGTCAAGGGCAGTCGCATTGGATATCTCCAAGGCTTTTGACCGCGTCTGGCCCGGGGCATTGCTGAGCAAACTTCGTTCATATGGATTTTCCCAACAGCTTTGCGACTGGACGAAGAGCTTCCTCGAGAATCGATCGATCCGGGTTGTTGTGGACGGCGAGTGTTCGGATCTGTATCCTGTTAATTCGGGGGTGCCCCAAGGTTCTATTTTGGCTCCAACCTTGTTCTTGCTTCACATAAATGATTTGTTGGAGACAACGGATAACAAAGTGTTCAGTTTTGCGGATGATAGTACGCTTGTTTCCTCCTTTTCGAGAGATCGGCCGATTGGTGCATCAACGTCGTAGACAGAATCTGAATCGGGATCTGGATAGAGTCCTGCAGTGGGGAAAGGCCAATCTTGTCGACTTCAATGCAACGAAGACCCAGTATACAACATTCTCAAAGAAAACCGGATCATCGGTTCCACAGCTGATGATGAATGGCCGGGCCCTCGGGGCCGGGGAAAGTTTGAAATTGCTCGGCGTCACGGTCTGTGGAAATGTATCATGGCATAAACACGTATCGAGTATCACCAGATCAGTCTCAGGAAAACAGAGTTATCTTTTTAGAGCCAAGAAATATTTTACTCCGGCCCAACTTCTTCTCCTATATAAATCCCAAATTAGACTCGTGCTCGAATATTGCTCTCATGTTTGGAGCTCGGCTCCTAAACATACTCTCGACCTACTTGAGAGCGTACAGAGACGAGCGATCCCACTGATCGGGGACTCGGCGCTGACGTCGGGACTACAGTCACTATCACATCGAAGGCGCGTAGCCGACCTCTGTCTGTTTTACAGATATTATCATGGGTATTGTTCTTCGGAGATTCGTGATATTGTTCCACGCAATTCAGTTTATATCCGCTCCACAAGACAATCCGATGGATCGCACCCGTTTGTGGTTCATCTCCCGACGACGCGAACATCCCTGTATCAGAACTCGTTCCGCTACAGAGCGGGGAAGCTGTGGAACTGCCTTCCCACGCGAGTGTTCCCGGAGCGTTACAACCTGCAACTGTTCAAAAAGAACTGCAACAGTTATTTGATGGCATCTCGGGGCGCCCACTCGGCGCTATAGGTTCCTCTCTCCCGAGAGAAGTCTAATAAAAAAAAAAAAAAATGCGCAGATTGCTGGACGATTTTTTTATCACACAGCCTTACATTCGAAACATGTTCTCAATTGTGAAAACACAACTTACATATCCTGCAAAATCTCGAGTGAAGAAAGTGTCGTTAGACAACACGTCAGGCCATTATGTACACAGAATTCATCACCACTAGCAATCTTGATAATGAGCCTTCAAGGTAGTCGTGACCCGGGGCGGTACCTTAAGCCTATGCCGGCCAGCGTTCAGAGATTACAGTGACTGAGGACGGAGTAGTGCGGCATTATCCATAGATTACTCATACGAAACCGTAGTAAAAAACACAGTACCAAAAGAGAATCGAAAATATCATCAGTGCCGTATACCAGAACGTAACAATTACAGCTAATGGAAAGGTTGAACCATCCATGCATACACGCGGTCATAGTCGGATCAGTTGGTGTTTTGCTTCTAACCTTTTCATAACATGAATTTGTGTCATTTATGTAAACCTCTAGGCAAATTCCATTTTTGCTTAAATTACACTTTGGAAACACCATGCGTACATTTTTTTACCAAATCCTGGCATTCGGTTCCTACATACATTTTCGCCACCAAAGTTTACTTGACCAGAGAAAAATGAAAGTCAGAGCAATTGACTTAAGCCTCGTCGAGATCGAATGAATTTTTGTTGTATAATAGTAAAAAAAAAGTTAAGCGAGATTGTAAAACGCTTGTACAAATATTGCTTTAAAAAGATCGAAATCAAATTAAGCTTAAATTCAGGCAAATTAGAAATGGATTAAAACAACTGGAACAAATGAAATCATTTAAAGCAGGAAACAGATTAAAACAGAAAAGATTACAACGTAAGAAGAATAAAAAAATTAAAGTAAATCAGGAGAGGAAAAGCAAGTTGGAAACAGACTTTCACGTTGCGGATATAACGGACTGTAGTGAATACGTTTTAAAAGTTCAACAGAGAAAGGCGATCTGTGCGAGCAGTTTTAAACGTAATACAAACATAAGTAGATTCTACATTGGAATTGGGAAAGATAATTATCACAGTATTGATCAAAAACTCCTATTCCTCCTAATCGAGCCGGTTAAACTGAATTACATGCATACAAATCTGAAGACAAGATTCGGGGGACAACATAGAGTAGTGCAACATTGACGACAACACTATTACTATTTACTATTTATTGGCCTGTAGGAACCCGGGAGTTTATGACCTCGCAGACTCGACACCGCTGCAATATTATGTCAGAGTCGCCATGTACTAATTCGACTGTTGGAAGGATCTATCTAAAACCTACTTCCCTACTGTTGCTGTATGAAGCGCAGCCCGCTTAAAGTTTATGGCGTAGACAGCCGCAGTGGTCGAATCAAAAACGTTTTAGGTATTTGATTGATTTATTATTGAAATTGTTGGGGTATTTATACTCCCGATCAATCACTCAATTATTCATAAATTTCTTAATCTACTCATACAAATTATGCTTCATTCTCTATCACCAGCTTGGTGCATAGTGTTAAAACAATGACACGATTTGACCCAATTAATTTGTGAATCATCTGCCAGCAGCAAGCTCGCAAACGATTGTCATTTGATTCTTACAAATCGTAACCGGAGCAGTTCGTCACTTTTACTCAATGAAAAGAATCGACCTTGAATTATGGTTGGCAACGAATGCTGGTTATGTGAAATTTGCTAATTGTGACAAGGTCAAATTGACTTACTTGATATTATACTTCATGGTCATTTCGTGGATATGTTGTTACACTACACCGCTATCGTTCCCTGTCCTGTGCACTCTCCTTCCACGATTGACCATCTGATCCCATCTCAAGGTCAAACCTAACATTGTCCTCCCATCTCCGTCGCGGACGTCCTGTCGGTCTCTTTCCCGTTAATATACCGTCAAGGATTCTACGCAGGATCCTATCGTTGCCCATTCGCGCCACATCTCCGGCCCATCTTAATCTTCGCGAACTGATTACTCGTTTGGCAGTTCTACGAACCCCAAAACACACTTTAAGGTAAATCCCTTAGTTCGCCCATGGATACTTTCGTCCTCAACCGTACGTGCTCTCTTACACGTGGGTTGCATGTTTCGCCAAAATCCTTGTGGCTACACGGCGACAGAAAAATCACATAAAAATTCATTAACCAACGCGGCAAATTACTAAAACGCCACGCGGCCAAGTATTGGAAAATACTAGTGATCTCCTCTGGAGCCAGCTGCAATTCGGTTTTTCGAACGCAAAAAGATCACCGTGGGTACAGGCTCAAATACGGCAATTATTTTTAACACGTACCCTACTATAGAAACAATTACCTGTAAGTATCGCAGTCGAATATAAAGATCGCGGCTAGGTAACATACCCTGGGTAATTAAGCACCAGAAAAAACCCAAAAAGATACCGCCGAGGCAGAAAAGGTCATCAAGTGCGGAGGAAATACAAAAGGTCGAACGAGGGTAAAGAGAGAACAACTTGAGGAATCTTTTTGGTGAGCATTTTTGCCGTCGCGATATATTCAGTACGATATGAACCTCAACGAGAGGAAGACCCACAACCTTCGAGAAAACGAGTGAGTGTGTCGGCGCGAGTTTACTTAAGTAACAAAAATGTAATGAAAAAAAAATGCCAAATTGGTGACCCCGATAGTCCGTAAAAAGTAAACGCGGGTTGATACCGAACAGTGCATCGGAAAAGGAATACGCATTAATACCGGGACTAAACAGTGAACAATATCGAAAACAATACCGGACTGTGTCAGTCAGAATACCGTGTTACACGATGCCCCAGCCACAGCAGTAGACGCACACTTAATAGCAACATACCTCCTGGAGCGAAGATAACAGCCCTGTGGCGTCTCTAACAGATACACACAATACACAATCAAATAGTGAAGAGCACCGAACGAAAATCGAATAAGAAAATACATCAGATCCGTATACCATAGCGATAACAAAAATAATTCACATCAGTGGAATATACTTGAGTTTAAAAATCGAATTCTAAACAAGGCCAGTAGCCTGATGTGTTACGCTTCGGTTCAATTTTTGGTGATTCTAACTGTCATAGCGTCAGTTCGAATCACACGTTATTCTTCACTATTATTTCAAACGCTATAATTGGTGACCCCGACGTGATCTGTACACACAGTACACACTTTCCCGAAAATTACAGAGGAATATCATTGCTCCCAACCACATACAAAATACTAATAAATGTCATACTGGCAAGAATCACACCGTACGGAGAAGAAATACTGGGAGACTACTAGTGCGGATTCCGTAGGAACTGGTCAACGAGTGACCAAATGTTCACAGTAGGCAATTGCTGTAAAAGAAGTGGGAATACGGAGACACGGTTCACCAACTGTTCGCCATCATTCAAATTTGCATAAACGAAAATAAAGGGCATGCTCCTCAGAACCATTTGAAATCCCCGACGGACTAAAACAGGTGGATGGTCTCTCACATGTCTTTTTAACCTTGTGCTCGAATATGTCATCAGAAAGGTACAAGAAGACAACGTGGTCGGATCATCCCTGAACGGGGTCACACAAGTGCTCGCATGTGCGGATTACATCCGTGTTTTGGGCGATAATCTAGAAACTGTAAGTAAAAACAGTGATATCAAGCGACAGAAGGGGTGATCACAGAAATAAATGAAGACAAAACAAAATATATCATTACGGCAAGAGCAGGTGGACCTCAGGGAACACACATAAACGCCAGGGGCAAGACATTTGAAAAGTTAAAGAATTTAAATATCTGGGAACAATACTGACAGCCAGTAATGCAATGTCGAACGAAATTAACAAAATACTGCATTCCGGCAACGCTAGATGGCACGCTATAAGTAAACTTTTTTTTTTTTTAATAGACTTGTGGGGTTTTTCAGGGCCCGAAAAACCACGCAACACTTTGGCCCCATATCCCACTACCAATATCTGCAAACAACTTACTCGCATGAGAGCATTCCCCACCTGAAAACATAAACCCACGGCAAAGATTACTACCTTGCCGTGGCAACAAAAACTTTCATCCGAACATGGCGGAGAAGCATTTTTCCTAAATATATTCGTGTCCCCTGATCGGCACCCATGAGCATTCCCAACCATTAGGAAAACTCCCACAGTCCCCTTATCGACATTCATGTCAATCATGGTCTTAAAAATCTTCCTGTGTTTGCTTTTCCCATACGATCACCCGATCACGTCAGGCAAATCGATGCCTATACAGCTGCATTCAATTATCTCGAATTGGCTGCATAAGCAATCCTAATGCATTTGCATTTGCCTGTACAAACAAAGCCGCATCTTAGCGCTTGCCCATTTAGATCCCATTCCGGTATATACAATATACCCTCTATCGTAATGATAGAAATGTTTCCGATCTATGTTTAAACAGGTGCAGGTTTCTTTCCTTTCTTTAATGCGCGTTCGTTTGTCCTTCCTTCCAGGAGGAAGACATTTATTTCCAGTTGCATCGATATCACTAAGGAACCTTCCAATGAGACGCGGATCGGTTCTCATTGGTCAAATTGCCGAAGGATTTTCTTTCTCCTGCGATGGTGTGCGTGAAACCCATCGCAGGCATAGAGGCTGGGTCAATTTCACTGAGCTACGGGGAGTTGGAATTGGCCAGTCAGTCAGATTTTAGTCGCCCAACTAGGCACCCGTGGAGGTTTTTGCGCATTATAGTCGTGCGAGTCGTTTAATCGCGTATGAAGATCAACTCAAATTCTTTCAAAATCGAGTTTTTCCCACTAGTTATTGTATATCGTGACCTTTTTGCATCGAACAATTAACGTAAAAATAAAAGGGAATTGCCCTTGTTATGCTGTTATAGTATTTGCCCCTTTGTTTTTCGAGTGTGTGAAGTATTGTAACGTACAAAGTTTCTCTCTTAAAATACAACGTAACTTCTAGACTAATATGTGAATAATTGTGTTCAGAAATAATAAAGAATAAACAGAAAAAAAACTCCATCGTTTTATTTCACGGAAGTTGATGATCGTGTGTTATTTTTGTGTCACCGGGTGAGCTGCCATAGTGAACAATTTCGTCGGACCACGTCGGGGTGTTTAGTTAACCAGTGTCATACGTTGACACGCTACACAAATACCAACCTCACATTGGTGACTCTTAGTGAATGAACATACAACCTTCTACCAAGTGCAAAAATTAAAACATTTTAAGGGCAAGAAGAGCCCCACCCCATCGGTTGCAGCGCTAACTAGCACCCAGTGAAAGTGACCTGTGCTACGTTAGTAAAAAGGACTAGAAGGGCAAGAACCGCCCCAACTAACCAGTAAGCAGAAAGAGTAACCACAAACCTAACAGAAGCACCTCAGCGACGTCCACCTGACCGCATCTATTTACGCCTGCAGCACGCCTCACCAACAATACAACAGGTACGCTCAGTGTTTAACTTTTCACAGCTAAATCGGCTAAATTTAAACAATTTCCTTATTCTCAATTACTATTTTGTAATCATATTCTAAAACAATTATAAGAAAACATTAAATTCAGTGAAACTATTGTGTAGACATTAAAAGAAGTAATTAAATGATACGTTTAAAGAAATAAAATCAAATGAAAGATATTAAAATTAACTGACAGCAATGTGTTCCTAGACAGTAAGATCTACATATTCACATATATAAACAAATACATTTTGAACCTGTGGGGCTTTTCAGGGCCCGAAGAGCCATACATCATTCGATCCCCACTATTCCAGGCGAACCGACTCACCTCTAAGTCGAACTTCAGCAAGGTTGCGTAACCTTGCTACGGCATTTACCCCCAGCCAAATCGCTGGAATTAATACAGTTAGCCAATCGGATAACTGTTATGAATATCCGTTAGGCAGCTTACCTTTTTGTGGGGGGTTTTCCGTCCAAACCCCTTTTTCTACAACAGATCCCCGAAAAACATTAAGTCCACGGCAAAGCTTATCACTTAGCCGTGGCACCGAAAATTTATCCCCGAGCAGGTATTGATCCCTGAAAAACATTAAGTCCACGGCAAAGCTTATCACTTTGCCGTGGCATCGAAAATTCACCCTCGGGCAGGCATTAATTCCTAAAAAAAACATTAAGTCCACGGCAAAGCTTATCACTTTGCCGTGGCATCGAAAATTCACCCTCGGGCAGGCATCGATTCCTAAAAAAAACATAAGTCCACGGCAAAGGTTATCACATTGCCGTGGCACTTGAAATCCTATCCTTAGGCATACATTCTACCCAGGGCATCTCGTTTCCATAGCCTTATGCTATGGAAACAACATCAACAAAGAGTTCCTTGTTGACTCATTTTATTGTTTGCCCATGGCACTCCTTGCATGCGGCTATTAGGTCCCATTGGTTTGCCACCGCCGACAAGGTTTCGGCTGAGGCAAACCAAACATTTCCCTAATTACCAGCAATCGCTGGTTTCCTATTATCGGTCCCCACCGATCAGGGACCGCAAACAAGCAACGAATTGGATGCAGCCAGCAAGTGTTTACTTTCAACATCTGGCAATGGCTGCACCCTATATTCGTTGCATATCTAAACATCGCATTAGCACCACAGAATGCTATGCATACAAAAATCCCTAATAACGGCCGCCACCCGTCGGCGGACCAAAGGGAATTTACATCGTCAACCGAAATGTTGATTTATGGCCTCCCATAGGGTGACCAGATGTTATTGTTTGCATTCATGGAAGATGCAGTAGCGATGTTGGCCTCCATCCACGGTCGCCGGACGATCGTATGCAAGGTATACGCACACAAGCATAATGTATGCCTATTCCCCGGTCCAATCACGATTAACTACCGCGAGTTAATCGTGTAGCTCCTCCCCTTTTGTAGTTTCCTTGAGGTTTCCCTTTTCTTTTGTGAGCACCAATTGACCAGTCAGATATTATACACCAAAGTGGTCTCACACATGAGTCGTCGAGGTCGAATCCAGTTAGTCCGATTGTGCCGCAGTCGCGTAGTTTTGAATGAAAAACAGTGTGTGATCCAATAAAGGCGCGACAAGCGTATGTTTAATAATTTAAAAGTAGAACTCGAAAATTTCGTGACTTAAATAACATACTTTAATTGGTTTAATAAGTGCAAGTATAATAAAGTATTAAAGATAAAACGATATTTCTCCACTCTGCGATTCAATAGTGCAGAACTTATATTATTTAATTACAAAGCAGTAAAAGGTGCAAATTCGCGTTTGCCGTGTAGAACTAATTTAAATAGAATATGTTGTGTTTTTCAAATTGATTTATAATTCCATTCACTGTTTTGAATTAAGGATCGATTCCAATAAAGCATACAAAAAGAAAAAGCAGAAACAGTCAGAAGAACTTGGTAATGCGGTTTAGTTTGTTGTTTTGTGTTATTTCTTTATATCATAGTAGTGTGAACATTAGTAAAATTCATCATACATATTGTAAAATTAATCGCCATTGCAGATATAAATAAAAACAGTAACGTTAAAACAAACCCAATGTGTTTCTCTGGTGAACTTTGTTTCTTTTTCGCGGCGTGTCGTACGTGGTGTTTGTACTGAATCCGCGTCCTTGTTGATGCACTAGTACGGACAACCCACAAACCTTTTAGTACTGGTATCGTTTAGCAACAAAATACATACATCTATCTTCGTAAATAAACAAAATCCTTATTTTCAATTGTTATTTCGCAATTATATGAGTAAAAAAGCAAATACCCTTTTTAAGAACTTCCCTACGGCAACTTATAAAGTAATTAATAATACTTTCATCACTCTTGTGTTATATATATATATATATGTATATTTTTGTCTTATCTTAGTTTTGCCTTTCGAGGGAATCCGAATTTAAAATTAATCACGAGAAACTAAATAAGCCAGTTACACGGAAATCACCATATATATGCCTACATAATCCAACAATTTTAACAGCCTTTTAAGAACCAATGTTTCCACCGCACACACTATAGAAATAAATTAACGAAACCACATCTAATTTAGCTTGAATCCGGGAACATTTAGAAATTAAATAAAAAAAAAGGAAATCTACCCGAACCGTAACGCATGAGAATAAAATATATTTCCTATATCGTCATCGCTCATACTTATTGCACCCAAAAGGCAGTAGTATACCCTTATATAATAAAAATTAAAAACAAAAACCATTTAGTGTGGTAGCTACCTAATAATTTTATGGAGTCGAAACAAAAACCTTTTTAAAGTATTTGTAACCCTAATATAATTGAAACAACTATTCACATCCCTATATTCCTTTTGAGATTAGGATATTGTAAATTTACTAAAATAAAAATTACACTAAGAAAATCGTGCAAAATACAAATTTTATATCAACAAGCGATGCAGAAATAAACACATTTTTTACGTGATATTCGATATTACAAACGAACTATAGTCACCAAGATTTTAAAACCAAAAAATAACCTAATCGTTTCCATACACTTGTAAACCCCTTCAGGGTACTAAGTTACAAGCTATTGTATAGGCAATATGTGCCCCTTATTAATGTAATTTCTGTGGCAATTTTTAACTCTCTTTTCATGAGTACACATACACTCGTAATAGCAATATCTATAATTTTTTTTTGCTACGGTTTTTGAAATCTTTTTCCTTTTTTTGGTTTTTATTTAAAAGTAAAACGGAGTACACAATTAGTAGTACACAATACCCGGATTGAAAATAACACGAAAGCACACTTACATTCGCGACTTAGAGAACTCCACTCGACTTAGCACAATTCTCCTTTGACTCGGCACCTTCAATCCCCTTCTTTTCATCACAATTTGGCCTCTCTTAACCTTAGTTGGCCCCTTATCCCCACTCCATTCAATTCTTTTGACTCATCGGCCTTCCTTCACCTTTCTTCGCGTCCTCTTACGCTTTTAACTCCAGTTTCGCGTCATATAACCCACAATGGTCAACACGCGAAACACCACGGCCAAAAAGGCTCAGGAACAATCCGAGCCCTTTGAATTCCACGACGCCTCCAGCGTCGATTTCCCTGCTGAGCAAGTCGATGTCGACCAGAACCTGCCTGTACAATCTGCCCCCCTGGCCCCACCTGTTGTCCCAAGAATTCCACGATGCTTCCAGCCTCGGGAATAGGACTCATCCTACTAATATAAGGCTTCCCCCCTTCGATGAGGAGGACCCAGACCTTTGGTTTGCAGTAGCAGACCGCATCTTCCTGGCCTCTGACTTGCACGACCAACAACTTCGTGCAGTCGAGCTGTTGAAAGTGCTTAACCGCACTCAGCGAATGCATGTTGCCCCCATCATTAGGTCGGCCGACCGCAACGCGTATAGCAACATGCGTGAAGCTCTGCTCGACGCTTTGGACGAGCCTGGAAGTTTGCGGCAACAACGCTTAGCTGCCGTAACCAACCTTTCTGGGATGAGACCATCTCTTTTCCTGACCCATTTACGCTCTATAGCGGGGACCAGGATCGGGGACGACCTAATAAGGCCTCACTTTTTGAGGTGTCGGCCCCGACATGCCCATTCGGCACTTATAGCTCAACCCAACCAGAGTTTGAGCTATTTATCCAAAATTGCGGACGCAATTATGGAAAGCTCAGATCAGTATTCTGAGCCTCCTGCGTACCAGGTAGCGGCGGTTTCTCAACACGCCGCTCAGCCTACACGGCACTCTCTTCTGCCATTAGCAGCCCCTCAATTGGCTCCAGACCCGCATCCTCCTCAAACCCAGTTACACCACAGAAGGCCCACCTCAACCAATTTCCCACAGAGGAATCCAGAGGCAAGGCCCAACGTATTTAATCAGAGAAGTTCGCCACCTCAATTAACTCCTGCTGACCTTTGGGTGCTCCAAACCTCACTCCTCCGCGAGATAAGTCAGTTTCGCGCGGAGGTGAGAAACAACCCTCGAGGCGCCCAGAATCGTGCCATGCCGAGCCGTCCTCTCATACGGCAAAATTCCTTCCAAACTGCCCCTCAGAGGGCCAATACCTTTCAAAATGCCCCTCAGCGAGCACCGACTCAACCTCCCCGTAACGGCAATACCAATAGGCCGAATATATTTGATAATGCCGTTACTCTCTCTTGGTGCGCCAATCACCAACGATATGGTGATCGCGCATTTAATTGCAAGGCGCCTTGTGGTTGGACACAACCAGCCACCACCCAAAGGCCCTCTTTAAACTAATTTTGCCGACCGACCCCCTCGCGCAATCGGCCGCCACCCATACGATAAGTCGCCTAACCACCCGGGATTATAAACTGAATATCGCTTTTACTGTCGATACCGGTGCCGATATTTCAGTCCTCCCGCGATCGTTTGCTCCGCGTAACCGCGTGCCCGCCGCACTTAAATTGTCAGCTGCAAATAATACGCCGATACTTACGTACCGACGGAAAAAGCTGACACTACAACTGAGTCTTAGACGTCCGATCACTTGGCGTTTCGTCATTTCGGGCGTAAATGAACCCCTGATAGGTTCCGACCTAGTAGGTGCACATAACCTGTTGGTCGATTCGACCCATAACAGACTAGTGGTTCCAACTGCACCTCCCTTGCCCATGACGGCATCTCCAGCGATAACTTCAAGGGCCACAGAGTGCACAGACCCGATCACGGCCATGATACAGGAATTTGTTAGTACGACAATTCCTCTACCTAACCAGCGTCGACACAAAGCCACGGTGTTTCATCATATAGAAACGCGTGGCCCCCCGGTGAGCCAGCGTCCACGTCGACTGGCTCCCGAAAAATTACGTGCGGCGCGCGCGGAATTCGAGCACATGATTGAACTAGGTATCTGCCAACCGTCGGACAGTCCCTGGGCAAGCCCACTTCACTTAGTGAAGAAACGTTCTGGTGAGTGGCGCCCATACGGCGATTACAAGCTGTTGAACACAGCAACTGTCCCTGACAGATACCCTATTGCACACCTCTACGATTTTTCGTATAAACTACGAGGTTGCAATGTCTTCACCACCCTGGATCTCACCAGGGCGTACCACCAAATTCCGGTGGCACCAGAAGACATCCCCAAGACCGCAGTCATCACACCTTTCGGACTCTTCGAGTTCAAAGTGATGACTTTCGACCTCAGGAATGCCGCACAGACATTCCAGCGTTATATCGACACGGCTTTACGTGGTCTTAATTGCTGCCACGCATACCTTGATGACATCCTTATCGCCTCCAAAGACCAAGCCGAACATAAACGCCACTTACGTCAGGTCCTCGAGCGCCTCCGTGAATTCGGTCTTGTCATCAACCCAGATAAGTGTCAATACGCCAAGAAGCAAATCACCTATCTGGGTTACGTCGTTGACAACCAGGGCATTCGCCCACTACCAGACCGTGTGGAGGCCCTCATGAAGTATCCTCGTCCTACTAACGTGAGTGAGCTTCGTCGATTTCTGGACATGCTTAACTTCTATCGTCCAACACTGAAGAACGCTGCCCAAGTTCAAGCTCCCTTAAATGAATTTTTGAAAGGAGCAAAGCGCAATGATAAACGCCCCATTAAGTGGAAAGAAGTCTCTGATCGAGCATTCCAACTGTCCAAAGAACAATTGGCAAATGCCACCTTACTCCGATACCCTCTCGAGGGAGCGGCACTTTCTATCCAATGCGACGCATCGGATACCGCAATCGGAGCCGTCCTTGAACAGGATATTGAAGGCCGGCCGGAGCCACTTGGTTTCTTTTCAAGGAAGCTGAGTCCCACTGAGCGACGTTACAGCGCCTACGACCGTGAATTACTCGCGATCTACAGCGCTGTTAAATACTTCCGTCATATGATAGAAGGACGTTCGCTCTCTATTTTAACAGACCACAAACCATTGGTCTACGCATTCCGGAAGAAGTCGGGAAATGCCTCCCCCCGACAAGAGCGTCAATTAGACCTCATTAGGCAATATTCTACGAAGATCAGGCATGTCTCCGGTAAACAGAACGTCACGGCGGACGCCCTTTCTCGAATCGATACGATTCACTTGCGTGCCGCCTTGAACAACGCTGACCTTGCCCTAGCTCAACAGGAGGACGAACAACTTAAGTCCCTCCTAACTGCGGAAACGGCACTTGAGCTAAAGAAAATCATTCTTAGCGACCCTTTGGGCGAAATTTGGTGTGATGTCTCCACTGGAACCGCTAGACCTTACATTCCCAAGAAACTTCGTATGGGCGTGTTACAGGTTTACCACAACCCAGCCCACCCCAGCTGCCGAGCAACAGCCGCTGCTGTCCGTCACAAATTCATTTGGCCCCGGATGAACAAAGATCTCATCGGTTGGGCCCGTGCTTGTCTCCAGTGCCAACGCTGCAAAGTAGCGCGACATAATGTACTGGAGCCAGCACAATTCAAGCTTCCCACGGCACGCTTCGCCCATGTCCACATAGACATAGTGGGACCGCTTACTCCATCAAGAGGATTTTCTTATATCCTCACCATGATGGATCGCTGCACGCGATGGCCAGAGGCGACACCTCTCCGGGCAGTTACTGCCGAATCAGTCGCCAAGGCCTTTTATTCAACTTGGGTCACACGCTTCGGTGTACCAACCACCATAACTTCGGACCGAGGTCCACAATTTGAGGCGACAATTTTTAGGCAGCTAACAAATCTCCTCGGCTGCCAAAGAAGTCGTACCACCGCCTACCACCCGCAATCCAATGGGATGATAGAGCGCTGGCATAGATCTCTAAAAGCCTCACTCATGTGTCATAATGACACACAATGGTTTGACGCCATTATAGTCGTGCAAGTCGTATAATCGCGTCTGAAGATCAACTCAAATTCTTTCAAAATTGAGTTTTTCCCACTAGTTATTGTATATCGTGACCTTTTTGCATCGAACAATTAACGTAAAAATAAAAGGGAATTGCCCTTGTTATGCTGTTATAGTATTTGCCCCTTTGTTTTTCGAGTGTGTGAAGTATTGTAACGTACAAAGTTTCTCTCTTAAAATACAACGTAACATCTAGACTAATATGTGAATAATTGTGTTCAGAAATAATAAAGGATAAACAGAAAAACAACTCCATCGTTTTATTTCACGGAAGTTGATGATCGTGTGTTATTTTTGTGTCACCGGGTGAGCTGCCATAGTGAACAATTTCGTCGGACCACGTCGGGGTGTTTAGTTAACCAGTGTCATACGTTGATACACTACATAAATACCAACCTCACAGACTTCTCTCGGGAGAGGCGAACCTATAGCGCCAAGTGGGCGCCCCGAGATGCCACCAAATAACTGTTGCAGTTCTTTTTGAACAGTTGCAGGTTGTAACGCTGCGGGAACACTGGTGTGGGAAGGGAGTTCTACTGCAGGGTTGTTCGCACCGTCAGGAGATGGACCACAAACGGGTGCGATCCGTCCGATTGTCTTGTGGAGCGCATATAAGTCGAATTGCGTGGAACAATATCACGAATCTCCGAAGAACAATACCCGTGATAATATCTGTAAAACAGACAGTGGTCGGCTACGCGCCTTCGATGTGATAGTGACTGTAGTCCCGACGTCAGTGCCGAGTCCCCGATTAGGCGGATCGCTCATCTCTGTATGCTCTCAAGTAGGTGGAGGGTATGTTTAGGAGCCGAACTCCGAACATGAGAGCAATATTCGCGGGTCTAATTTGGGATTTATATAGGAAAAGAAGTTGAGCCGGAGTAAAATATTTCTTGGCTCTAAAAAGATAGCTCGGTTTTCCTGAGGCTGACCTGGTGATACTCGACACGTGTTTGTGCCATGATACATTCCCACAGACCGTGACGCCGAGCAATTTCAAACTTTCCCCAGCCTCGAGGGCCTGGCCATTCATCATCAGCTGTGGAACCGATGATCCACTTTTCTTTGTGAATGTTGTATATTGTGTCTTCGCTGCATTGAAGGCGACGAGATTAGCCCTTCCCCACTGCAGGACTCTATCTAGATCCTGATTCAGAGAGTCAATGAACACTTTGTTATCCGTTGTCTCCAACAACGAACAAGAACAAGGTTGAAGCCAAAATAGAACCCTGGGGCACCCCTGAATTAACAGGATACAGATCCGAACACTCGCCGTCCACAACAACCCGGATCGATTGATTCTCGAGGAAGCTCCTCGCCCAGTCGCAAAGCTGTTGGGAAAGTCCATATGAACGAAGTTTGCTCAGCAATGCCCCGTGCCAGACGCGGTCAAAAGCCTTGGAGATATCCAATGCGACCACCCTTGATTCACCATGCTGTTCAATCGCAGATGTCCACAAATCGGTTATAAGTGTCAAAAGGTCTCCTGTGGACCGTCTGCCACGGAATCCGTATTGACGATCATCCAGAAGTTCGTTGCACTCCAAATACTTAACTAACTCTGTATTGATGACTTTTTCCATTACCTTAGATAAAATAGACAGTAATGCTATCGGACGGTAATTTTGTGGGAGACACTTTTTTCCCGTCTTTGGGATTGGCTGAACTCGAGCGATTTTCCAGCAGGCAGGAAAGGTCCTCCGTGTATAAGATAAGTGGAAGAGTCTGCCAAGAACCGGCGATAGTTCTGGAGCACAGTTCTTAAGGACTATTGCTGGTATTCCGTCCGGGCCGGTTGTCTTTCTACAGTCCAGTTCACGTAAAATGCGTTGAATAGTGCGCGGGCGAAATCTCACATCCCGCATCGAAGCCCGTACCAGCGAGATCACAGGTGACTCCAAAAGGCCGGGGTCGAGGTTTGAATTTGCGGAAAATAAATTCGCGAACACATTAGCTTTGCCCTTTGAATTCGTGGCTAACGTCCCGCTGTCTGTCACCAACGGAGGGAATGAGGAGGATGCGAAGTTACCGCTGACAGCCTTTGCCATTGACCAGAAGGAGCGCGAACCAGTTGGGCACCGAAGAAGCTTATTGATCACCCTGTCGTTGTGAGCTTTCTTCGCGGTATCAATCGTCTGGTTGCACGCGTTTCTGATTCTAACAAAATTCGTTCTGTTAACATTGGTGTAGGGTCTAACAAAATGTCAAAGAAAATTAACAAAAGACTGCATTCCGGCAACGGTAGTTGGTACGCAGTCAGTAAACTGCTGAAATCGAAACTTCAATCACGTCACGTGCAGCCGAGTCAGTGAGTTCATGAACTTCCGGGTTCCTATAGGGCAATAATTCAATTCACGATGTCAACCCGGTGCTATCCAATTTATCAACGAGGTAATCTTCAATTAAGGGTTTTTCTGCCAAATTTTAGGATGAAATTGATTCGTCCCAAGGAGGACGAAAATATCGTAGCTCAGTTTCCATGCAAATGACACGATATGACATCGCTAACTATTTGGAAAAAATATATAATATCCCTGTACTGCATGTTCGGACCAGGATAGAATTGGGACCCACTAAGCGAGATCAAGTATATGGTTATGTGACCAAAAGTGATGACCTAAAGCTAGCTTATGTAACGCTGCCGAGAGACATGAAATTTACCTTTCCCGATGTATGTAAAGGCAAAGATGAGGAGAACGAGGAGAAGGCGATAAGTCTCTTGATGAAACGAAAAGTGGTTTCAAGAAGTTTCTGGGTCGAAATAAAAACAGGTCGGGAACGCCGGGCTGGTTTTCGGTTTAAGTGTTTTAAGTAAACTCTGAATACAATAAATAGCAAAATAGTAATCCTTGATTTGAACCGATATCACGGTGTCGATTAAAGCTCGAATGAAAAAGGTAGAACTGACTGTCAAAACAAAACAGTAGCGTGGCTGACTTGTGGGAGACAACATCAAGTACTACATAGGCTGAAAAGTCCTGGGATGTTTAATGAAAACAAGCGTTTTTTGGCAAAGTTAATTTATTACTCATTTTCTGTTTATCCGTTTGTCCAAAGCGGATTTAGTGAACAAACATTACCCAAATGGGTACATAGGCTTTGAAACAAACTTAAATATGACTGATTATACAACAAATATTCGATTTTTGTTGAGAATTGGTCAATTGACAGCTGATCTTACCCAACACCTTCCTTTTCTGTTCTCAGAGTCGAAGTCGGCACTGATCGAAGTATTCGAAATTGCTGACGGATTCAAAAAAAGACAAGCAAATTGAATAGCGAAAGGAAAACGTGCTCCAAATTGTAATCTCAATTTTTATAAAGTATCGCGCATCAATCCGTAAATTGTTTAGCGACAAATTTGTTTATCAGAACAAGTGTTATTCGAATGTACAAAAGAATTTGTACTTTTGATAGTAAGTCAATAAATTCAATCACTGCCAACTCTGGACTTTTGTTTATGGATAATCAACAAGCCCAAATCACCCGGAGATTAAACTACCAATAATTTTACAATTGGAATTGCTACCATATCCGAGTCGACCACATTACGTTCTAGATTGAACAGTTCATGTAAATCGTTATCTTCGCGCCGGCAGGATCTGCCTAGTTCACGCTCGTAGATATCAATTACTACATAGGCTGAAGAGTCCCGGTATTTTTTAATGAAAACAAACGTTTTTTTGGCAAAATTATACTTATTCCTAAACATAGATACTGTTAAAAGCAATGCCGAAAATCGCTCTCTTGCACGAAATTCACCCCGATATACAATCCAGCAGAATTACTGCATAATAATGACAGCCTCATGCGACCCTTGCCAATCGGTCGCACGATCTAGTCAACTTGAGCAGCTTCAGATGGTGTGTTCGTGATCCGCACCCTCAAGTAAACATTCCAGATCACAGCAGAGTCGATTTCCGGTGATGAGTCCAGGAACATGCTGTTGAATTGCGTGGTATTTCTTCTTGGGCATACGCATTATCCATACGATTGTCGGATCATAAGATTTTGCAGCCATCCCTTCTTAAAACACATCTTACATAAACAAATCGTTTGGATACTTGCTACACTGTCGCGTGTATGTGTGCGTTATACGTGCGTTGAAAAGACATCTTGGATCTTCTCAATTATTATTCTCTAATTGAATTCAGCCGCCACATGTCGGACCAACATCACGCATCGCGGAAATATTTATACCCGGTGTAGTATCTAAGATAATCTCTCCCTCGCTCTATCATTTCGAAAACGTCAACTGAACAACTGTCGAGACGAAATATACCGGTATTCAAGTGCTAAGTGTAACATTTCTATCACATCAAAACCTCAGATAGATTTTCTGAAGAGTGCACCTATCAGTGCTAAGTACGAAGAAGTAAACGGAATCAATGTTTGCGGGCGGTTTCAAAACTCTATACAACATCTTTGTCTCGTAAGTGATTTTTCAACTTAATTGAATTCAACTTCACCACCGCACCACACGCGTGAGTAATAATTACCTGAAAAGGTGTTTCTTAAACGAAGTAGAGGGAAACACCTTCGTCTCTTCCACCATCTATACGATTAACTTATTCAAATTAAAACGATAAAACTAACTAAAAGGAATTGTGCTTTCAACGAGATCGGCTCTGATTGCATGTGCTTCATGATAGGTATCAGTGCGTGAGGTATTAGACAACCGGTTTCGCTGCTGTTTGAGGCTCCATCTGGTTGTGTACAAGACAACAAACAAAAGCATGTAGAGTGCAGGCTGTTATAGCGACGATACCGTGAACAACAAAATAAATAGCAACAGTGCTATGTACCGCATCTGCTGGGGAAGGTGCTGCTATCCAGCGATCAAAGCAAATTGAACGGAATCTTAAAGAGGACGGCATTCAGCGGCAAAGGATATCAAACTCCCGCTGCTCGTGAACGAATATGCGGTTAATGCAACGACTGGATAACATAACAGGAAGGAGTACAGTGAAGGTAGAGCGACCCCCACAATACATCACAGTAAAATCACGTCAGACAGCCGAGATAACCTCTCTACCTTAGTGCTAACGCCGGAAGTCTGCTGCTGCGTCCACTGCAATCAGGTTCTCGACCACCAATCTCGTCAGTGAGGGGTTTGGATGCCCGCAGAGCAAATCCATCGCTATTCGCCAGTTTGCATTGATATTCAGCCCTTTTGTGGAGGTCTTTTTGTTTACCAATCTCGAACTTTTTGCTCGTCTCCCGTGACTGGCCAAGTCGGGTTACTGCAACCAGACTCCTAATCTTATCTATCAGTAGAAGATGGTCGGGGTCGCAATCTGCTTCTCTGTAAGATCCTACGTCAATGATGTTCGAATGATGTCTTTTGTTTATGGGGAAGTGGTATATTTGGTCACGCGTTACCTCGTCGGGTGATATCGAAGTAAGTTTTTGAATTCTTTTGTGATTGAACATCGTGTTCTTCACTACCAGATCTTTCGACGCTACGAACATGATAATTCGAATTCCATTTTCGTTGAAGACGTCATATAGGCTTTCTTTATCTATAGTTGGTTGCAAGATATCTTCCTTCCCAATATTCGCATTGAGGTCCTCGAGTAAAATGTTAACATCGAATGATGAAACTCCGTTAAATACTTTCCCTAGAGTCTAATAAAATATGCCCTTCGTCTATTCCCAGATTCTGTTCGGGCATATACGTTTCATCATCATCATCATCAGCACTACAACTGGGATCTGTTCTTGGCCTTATTTAGCAAGTCTCTCCGCCGGTCCCGATTTCGAGCCGATGTCATCCAGTTTGACACTCGCCCTAGTTTCCAGACATTTTTCCATCGCCTGCCTAAGGGTGAATATCTGATCAATCGCTGATTTGCCTGGGATGAAGTCACACTGATATTGACCAATGATGACTTTAGCGTTCTTTTTTTTTTTTTTTTACTAACGCGCGCACAAAGGGGGCATTTTGAAGTACCCTTAAATGTCAGAGCACAGTGCGACCGGATGGAGAGGAAGTGGATAAGGAAAGGAGGTGTCGATGTATATTGGTCTTGAATGTCTGGACATCACAACGGCCAGGAAACACATGATCAGGCAGAACATTCCACATTCGCGTGGTTCGGCTAAAGATTGACTCTTTATGTTTATTTGTGCGCCCGATGTCCACTTTCAACGTGAACTGATGCGCATTCACAAATTTGCGGGTATCGCGGGATGTTACATCTCCAGCGCCGTGCTTCCTCTTTATATTCGATGGAAGAGCGTGGAGGTTTTGATATAAGCATATATCTCCTCTTCTTTGGTTTAGTTTAAAATAATTTTATTTCATTTTCATTTTAAATTCTTTTATTCTTTTGATTTAATTTCTCATAAACGAATTGATTTCTCTATTAATTTACAACTTAACTGATAACTCAAAACTGAACTTTAACTCTAAGCTGTATATTCAACTCTATCTTTCAACTGTTTAGAACTGAATACTAAACTGAACTAACTGAAACTCAATCTCAAACTAAACTGAATCCAAACTCAACTTGAACTGCTTCTCAACTAAACTGATTTTACAATTAAAATTTCTCTCTTCTTATGCTACTTATTGTTCTAATTGGTTGTAAAGTATAATTTGAACAAAACTAATTTTATCAAAGTATTCCTTTAGTCTCTGTGACTTTTAAATTTTGAATAAACTTTGAACGAAAATCAGAGTGCTATGTTTTGAATGAAAAAAGGTGCATGTTATGAAAAGGGGCATGTTATTAAATGTGCTGTAACTGGCTTGATATAGAATATTGTGAATGTTTATGAATGGTATGTATTAAGTGAGAATGTACGATATGTTAAGAGGAAGTTTTACGGATTTGTTAGAAAAGTAATGAGATTCAGTGTTAAAGCTAATAAGGGTAGTATTCTGGAATACAACAGGGAGAATGTCTGAAGGGTCGAAATACATTCAGCAAGTTCAGTTGAACAACGACCGTGGAAATACCTATAGAAAAGAGATAGGCATGATACGTTGCGCCTGTGTTCTAACGACGGAATTGATCGCCTTACGGCTGGGTCCCCAATAAGTTTCACTGCTCGTTTTTGCATCCTGTCGAGCACGTGTAGTGCAGTTTTGGACACGCCTGACCAAATATGGTAGTTGAACTTGTTGCGGTTCCGCCAAACCCTACGGTCTACTTACCTGAAAACCCACAAGTTGTTCAAATATTGGCGCCCATGCACTCCAAAGACAGTTATCACGCGAAACCGTTCATCAATGCTCGAGTTTTTTACCCGATTTCAGCAAGCCAGCTTCCCTCGTAACACAGCTACTACGCGTAGCAGCACCCAGCAGGACACCTGGTTTTGCCTCTTTATTTAAACTTCAGGACCTTCGTCCTTAGATCCCTTAACGTCTCCCAAATGTCTCAGCAACACCGGTCCACAAATCAAACCGATACCACCGGACTGAGACAATATACCTGGTTCCCAAATCTTTAGCCACCATGGCTCTCCTTTAGCGGCAACTAAAGGCTATACACGCCCCTCTACGCCGCCTCAAATACCTAGGTGCATAATACTTCGGAGCGCACATCTAGTAACCCTAGGGCGCCCCGGGGTGGACACAATCAACCACCCACCAGGAGCCCAGATAAAACGTGCAATTGAGGGCCCGCCCTCCTCTACCAGTCCCAGTGGCAAACAAGTCACCATACAAACGTATGGAGAAAAGACACCGGCTCTGGACTTGGCCCCTTTCCATCCGGCACACGGCAACCCGTCACTGCGGATGGGAATTACCCGGGGATAAGTTCCCCTCCATCTCGCACACGCTATTTCGTCACTGCGGATGTGAGCGGATATCCGATGGGTTCCGATCTATACGGACGATAAGCCTGTTAGTCCATGAGACTCATAACAGGCCTATGGACCACGCCGCAGACCTTTTCCCTTGATGGCATCAACCGGTAACATCTGTGCCCACCTTATCGACAAAGGCCCATACTATACCTGGAACTAGTCACCATGACAGTTCCCCCGATTTAATTACAGCACCTCCCGAAGTGCGCAGGGCCACCTTGTTCGTCAAGTGTCCAGCCCTCCGCCCAGCATAGCACCATTCTTTCAACCACCCCTACAGCCCTACCTACTTTTCGTACTACGGTCTACTTACCTGAAAAACCCCCATAACTACTACCCAACTCCTTTTAGTTTGCTAATGCAACAGTATTAGTACCTGTAAATGCTTCACGCTTCGGGCTCCTCGATAGTATAGTGGTTAGTATACTGTAGTGTAAGGTTAAGTAGCAGCCATGTACGACGCGGGTTCACTTAACCTTCCACTGATAGTTCTCTAAAAGCCGCACAACGTGCTCCGAAAGGGTAAAAATAAATACAAATCACCGGATTAATGTTCAAATGATGTTTCTTTATTTATTGATTACTCCACTATGTTTCTAATACTGACAGGGCCACTTTACAACACAATTCTTATTTTGATATAGTTTGGTGTTTTTATTGCTAGTGCGACTACTTTATATAAAACAATTTTACTTTGATATTATTACAGTTTTTATTTACTTTCTAATCTACGTCAGTAACTGGTCACAAGTAAAGGAAATCTTTCGATACAACTAATGACACCTTCTACGGATATGGTTACGTTCTAGTAAATGTACATGAAAAATATTTTGTCAACAACTAATGACACATTTCACGGATATCTTTTGAGTTCTTAATAAATGCACACGGTGTGGACGACTATTGAATTTATATTACTTCACGGATTCACAGATAAGTACGTGGAACAAAAAAAAACTAAATATCCCATAGTGGGGAAACAAAACACACAATATGACGCTTGACGTCACTCGTCCTTCGATACACACTCCGTGTAGATTACCGACACGACCCTTTGGGTGTTATAACTCCGATATAATTTAATTTAAAAGACAATTGATCTGTACTTTCGGAACTTGTACGACTCCGGTGACGGTGTAACTCTGACTCATCCCATTGGAAGTCATTAAAGGGAAAGAACCCCGAAAGAAACTGGCAAGGAGGCGGAGTTACACGATTAACTTGAAGTAGTTAATCGTGATTGGACCGGGCGGGGTAGTCATACATTACGCATGTGTGGGTATGCCATGCATACGATCGTTCGGCGACCGTGGATGGAGGCACATCGCTAGTGCATTTTCTAAGAATGTAATTACTAGCATGTGGGGTGTGAAAACCCAAAACGAAGATTTGGTCATCCTAATGGAAGGCCATAAATCATCATTTCGGTTGCCGATGATTAAACATTGCAACGAACATAGGGTGCAGCCATTGCCAGATGTTGAAAGTAAACATTTTCTGGCTGCATCTTGATCGTTGCTTGAGTGCGGTCTCCGAACGTGGGGACCGATAATTGGAAGCCAGCGATTGCTGGTAATCAGGGACATGTTTGGTTTGCGTCAGCAGAAACCTTGTCGGCGATAGCAAATCAATGGGACCAAAAGGCCGCATGCGAGAAGTGCCATGGGCAAACAAATAAACGAGTCAACAAGGAACTCTTTGTTGATGTTGTTTCCATAGCGTAAGGCTATGGAAACAAGCTGCCCTGGCAGAATGTATGACTAAAGATAGGATTTCAGATGCCATGGCAATGTGATGATTTTGCCATGGACTTATGCTTTTTTTAGGAAATGATGTACGCCTCGGGGGTGAATTTTCGATGCCACGGTAAGGTGATAAGCTTTGCCGTGGGCTTAATGTTTCTTAGGGAATGATGTACGTCTCGGGGGTGAATTGTCGATGTCACGGTAAGGTGATAAGCTTTGCCGTGGGCTTAATGTTTTTTAGGAAATAATGTCTGGCCGAGGGTGAGTTTTCGATGCCACGGCAAGGTGATAAGCTTTGCCGTGGATTTAATGTTTTCAGGGGTGGTGCCGGAGAAAAAGGGGTTTGGAAGGAAAACCCCTACAGAATAGGTAAGCTGCCTAACAGAAATTCAAAACAGTTATCCGATTGGGTAACCGTATTAATTCCAGCGATTTGGCTGGGGGTAAATGCCGTAGCAAGGTTACGCAACCTTGCTGAAGTTCGACCGAGAGGTAAGTCGTTCGCCTGGAATAGTGGGGATCGAGCGATGCATGGCTCTTCGGGCCCTGAAAAGCCCCACATCACTCCCTCCCCAGTGACGTAGTCACGAAATAGGTAAGGCAGGTTAGGGGGTGGTTAGTTGGTTATAGGCGCGCGCCTGAGCGCGAGTACGGGGAGGTTGTGCTGGTGGCGTAGGAGTGGTGTCAGTAGATGGAGGTGATTCTGGAGCGGAAGCTTCCAGAAAACAGGGCTTAAGCCTTTCGACGCTGACCGTGGATCGCTTGCCTCTAATGTCGATCTCAAAGACGCGGTCACTGATGCGGCGGAAAACTTTGAATGGGCCATCATAAGGTGGGTCGAGGGGTTTTTTGACCTTATCCACCCTGACAAAGACGTGCGTGCAGCTGTGCAGTTCAGGGTGGACGAAAAGTTTTTTGGGGCCGTGCCTGGTTACAGGGGTTGCCCTAACCTTACGTAGCAGGTCACGGAGATGTCCCAATTCGCGAAGTTGGTCACGCGGTGTTTCGCCATTCAGGAAAAGTTCTCCTGGAAGAAGGAGGTTGGTACCATAGGTAAGCTCTGCTGCCGAAGCACCCAGGTCCTCCTTAATGCTTGTCCTCAGGCCGAGGAGGACAGTTGGAAGGGCGTCAAACCATTGTGTGTCATTATGACACATGAGTGAGGCTTTAAGAGATCTGTGCCAGCGCTCTATCATCCCATTTGATTGCGGGTGGTAGGCGGTGGTACGACTTCTTTGGCAGCCGAGAAGATTTGTTAGCTGCCTAAAAATTGTCGCCTCGAATTGTGGACCTCGGTCCGAAGTTATGGTGGTTGGTACACCGAAGCGTGTGACCCAAGTTGAATAAAAGGCCTTGGCGACTGATTCGGCAGTAACTGCCCGGAGAGGTGTCGCCTCTGGCCATCGCGTGCAGCGATCCATCATAGTGAGGATATAAGAAAATCCTCTTGATGGAGTAAGCGGTCCCACTATGTCTATGTGGACATGGGCGAAGCGTGCCGTGGGAAGCTTGAATTGCGCTGGCTCCAGTACATTATGTCGCGCTACCTTGCAGCGTTGGCACTGGAGACAAGCACGGGCCCAACCGGTGAGGTCTTTGTTCATCCGGGGCCAAATGAATTTGCGACGGACAGCAGCGGCTGTTGCTCGGCCGCTGGGGTGGGCTGGGTTGTGGTAAACCTGGAACACGCCCTTACGAAGTTTCTCGGGAATGTAAGGTCTAGCGGTTCCAGTGGAAACATCACACCAGATTTCGCCCAAAGGGTCGCGAAGGGTAATTTTCTTAAGCTCTAGTGCCGTATCGGCAGTTAGGAGGGACTTGAGCTGTTCGTCCTCCTCTTGAGCTAGGGCAAGGTCTGTGTTATTCAAGGCGGTACGCAAATGAATCGTATCGATTCGAGAAAGGGCGTCCGCCGTGACATTCTGTTTACCGGAGATATGCCTTATCTCCGTGGAATATTGCCCAATGAGATCTAATTGACGCTCTTGTCGGGGGGAGGCATTTCCCGACTTCTTCCGGAACGCATAGACCAATGGCTTATGGTCTGTTAAGATGGAGAGTGAGCGACCTTCTATCATATGACGGAAGTACTTAACAGCGCTGTAGATCGCGAGCAATTCACGGTCGTAGGCGCTGTAACGTCGCTCAGTGGGACTCAGCTTCCTTGAAAAGAAACCAAGTGGTTCCGGGCGGCCTTCAATGTCCTGTTCAAGGACGGCTCCGATTGCGGTATCCGATGCGTCGCATTGGATAGAAAGTGCCGCTCCCTCGAGAGGGTATCGGAGTAAGGTGGCATTTGCCAATTGTTCTTTGGACAGTTGGAATGCTCGATCTGAGACTTCTGTCCAATTAATGGGGCGCTTATCATTGCGCTTAGCTCCTTTTAAGAATTCATTGAGCGGAGCTTGAATCTGGGCAGCATTCTTCAGGGTCGGACGGTAGAAGTTCAGCATGCCCAAAAATCGACGAAGCTCACTCACGTTAGTAGGCCGGGGATACTTCATGAGGGCCTCCACACGGTCTGGTAGTGGGCGAATGCCCTGGTTGTCAACGACATAACCCAGATAGGTGATTTGCTCCTTGGCGTATTGACACTTTTCTGGGTTGATGACAAGACCGAATTCACGGAGGCGCTCTAGGACCTGACGTAAGTGGCGTTTATGTTCGGCGTGGTCTTTGGAGGCGATGAGAATGTCATCAAGATAAGCATGGCAGCAATTAAGACCTCGTAAAGCCGTGTCGATATAACGTTGGAATGTCTGTGCGGCATTCCTGAGGCCGAAAGTCATCACTTTGAACTCGAAGAGTCCGAAAGGTGTAATGACTGCGGTCTTGGGGATGTCTTCTGGTGCCACCGGAATTTGATGGTATGCCCTGGTGAGATCCAGGGTAGTGAAGACATTGCACCCTCGTAACTTGTACGAAAAATCGTAGAGGTGTGCAATTGGGTATCTGTCCGGGACAGTTGCTGCGTTCAACAGCCTGTAATCGCCACATGGGCGCCACTCACCAGAACGTTTCTTCACTAAGTGGAGTGGGCTTGCCCAGGGACTGTCCGACGGTTGGCAGATACCTAGTTCGATCATATGCTCGAACTCCGCGCGCGCCGCTCGTAATTTTTCCGGAGCCAGTCGACGTGGACGCTGGCTCACCGGGGGACCACGTGTTTCTATATGATGAAACACCGTGGCTTTATGTCGGCGTTGGTTAGGTAGAGGAATTGTCGTACTAACAAATTCTTGTACCATAACCTGAAATGGGTCTATGCACTCTGTGGCTCCTGAAGTTGCCGCTGGTGATGCCGTCATGGGCAAGGGGGGTGCGGTTGGAGCCACTAGTCTGTTATGGGTCGAATCGACCAACAGATTATGTGCACCTAATAGGTCGGAACCTATCAGGGGTTCATTTACGTCCGCAATGACGAAACGCCAAGTGATCGGACGACAAAGACCCAATTGCAGTGTCAGCTTTTTACGTCCGTACGTAAGTATCGGCGTATTATTTGCAGCTGACAATTTAAGTGCGGCTGGCACGCGGTTACGCGAGCAAACGATCGCGGGAGGACTGAAATATCGGCGCCGGTATCGACAGTAAAAGCGATATTCAGTTTCGAATCCCGGATGGTTAAGCGACTTATCGTATGAGTGCCGGCCGATTGCGCGAGGGTGTCGGTCGGCAAAATTAGTTTAAAGAGCGCCTTTGGTTGGTGGAAGGTTGCGTCCAACCACAAGGCGCTTTGCAGTTAAATGCGCGATCACCATATCGTTGGTGATTGGCGCACCAAGGTAGAGTAACGGCATTATCTGGTATATTCTGCCTATTGGCGTTGCCGTTACGGGGAGGTCGAGCCGGAGCTCGCTGGGGATTGGCCCGGTGAGGGCCATTTTGGGTGGGATTGGCCCTCTGTGGGGCATTTTGAGGGATATAGGCCCTCTGAGGGGCATTTTGGGAGTAATTTTGCCGATTAATAGGACGGCTCGGCATGGCTCGATTCTGGGCGCTTCGAGGATTGTTCCTCACCTCCGCGCGCAATTGCGTTATCTCGCGGAGGAGTGAGGTTTGGAGCGCCCGAAGGTCGGCAGGGGTTAAATGTGTGGGCGAATTTCTTTGGTTAAGGTTGGGGCCTGCCTCTGGGTTCCCCTGAGGGAAATTGGTTGAGGCGGGCCTTCTATGAGGTAATTGGGTTTGAGGAGGATGGGGAGTTGGGACCAATTGAGGGGCTGAGAAAGGCAGACGAGGGTGCCGTGCAGGCCGGGCAGCGTGTTGAGAAACCGCCGCTACTTGGTACGCAGGAGGCTCAGAATACTGATCTGAGCTTTCCATAATTGCGTCCGCAATTTTGGATAAATAGCCCAAACTCTGATTGGGTTGGGCTATAAGAGCCGAACGGGCATGCTGGGGAAGACACCTCAAAAAGTGAGGCTTTATTAGGTCGTCCCCAATCCTGGTCCCCGCTATAGAGCGTAAATGGGTCAGGAAAAGAGATGGTCTCATCCCAGATAAGTTGGTTACAGCGGCCAAACGTTGTTGCCGCACACTTCCAGGCTCGTCCAAAACGTCGAGCAGAGCCTCACGCATGTTGCTATACGGGTTACGGCTGGCCGACCTTATTATGTGTGCAACATGCGGTCGTTGAGTGCGGTCAAGCACTTTCAACAGCTCGACTGCACGAAGTTGTTCGTCGTGCAAGGCTGAGGCCTGGAAGATGCGGTCTGCCACTGCAAACCAAAGGTCTGGGTCCTCCTCATCGAAAGGGGGAAGTCCTATATTAGGGTGACGAGTCCCATTCCCGAGGCTGGAAGCATCGTGGAATTCTTGGGACTCTGAAGGTCTTTGGGGTTGTTGTGAGGTACCGGCACCAGTTGTGGGCATTAAAATGCCGGAATTTGGCAAGGGGCCGATACCGGGGGCGTTGGAAGAGGTTGGGAGAGCGTTAGAAGATTGGGGTCGGTTCACGACGCTGGGGGCAACCGGGGGTGCCAACGGGGTAGATGGTACGGGCAAGTCTAGGTCATCACCGACTTGCTCAGTGGGGAAATCGACGCTGGAGGCGTCGTGGAATTCAAGAGGCTCGGGTTGTTCCTGAGCCTTTCTGGCCATGGTGTTTCGCGTGTTGACCATTATGGGTTGTATGACGCGAAACGGGGATTAAAGGCGTAAGAGGACGCGAAGAAGGTGAAGGGAGGCCGGTGAGTCAAAAGAAGTCGCAGTGTGTGTGCTGTCGAAGAGCGATGAAAAGAAGGCGATTGTGAGGTTCGGAGCCCACAAAGAACCGTACAAAGTCGAGTGGGGGATTGGAGGTCGGAGATGTTGTCGCAGAGGAAGGCGGAAGGCTTGGACCGAGTCAAGTGGCACCTAAAGGAGTCGCTGAGAGTTCAAATTGGGCGAGTGAAAATCGCCAATAAAATAATAGAACTGTATTGTTATACAGCTTAATTTGAAAATAATTAATGTTCAGTCTAAATTATTGAAGGCGGAAAAAGAAATTTATTACGCGGACGTGTGTGTGTGTAAAAGAGTTGAGGAGCGTTGACGTGAAGTTGTGTGTACTGTCGAAACCGAATTGTACGTTATTCAGTACCCTGAAGGGGTTTACAATATTTATTATAAGGAGCAATAAAAATTATGCACGCTTGGCATAAGGCGTTTTTATTAATGGTTTAGTGTGTGTTCTTCCCTTTATATGATTCTTTAACAATTCGACAATCTAATTTAGAAGGGCTAGTCTCTGTGCAAAAAGAACAGACGTTCGAGAGAAAAGATACTCGCTTGAGGAGCGTGTTCGTCAATAGATGCAGTATCGCTTTTTCCAATTAAAGTAACTCCTAAATTAGTAAAATTTTTAAGGTATAGAATATTTTGTTTTGATCTAGCGAATCACACTAATTGCTTAATTTCATAGAATCCGATAATTTATTTCAATTTTTATGTTGACGCTTCCTGCGTAGGTAATGCAACTGGTTTATGTGAGAAAAATTACGATTGAAAAGAAAGCAGGAAACAAATTTATTATTTAAGTGTATGATTTATATATCTTGGCGAAATATTTGTAGTGGCAACACCTTAAACCAGTAGGACGTTTTTATGTTCTAATCATCATATTCGATTGTTTCAAATTTAGTTCACTTTTGCGTATTAAATTTAGTTTATTCTAAATTTGTTATTTTTGTTGTTACGAAAGTAGTAAAATTTGTTAAACTTAAGATTTATTTCGTTTACGCACTTTGTTTAATTAAATACAATGTGTATATCTTTGAATGTGAAACCTAAACTTTCTTTTAATTTTTAAATGCTGCGAAGAATTGATTACATAATTTATATTTATATTTGGCTCTGAAGGAGCTCACCGAAAGGTAAAATAACGAATTGATTTTGTTAGGTTTCAGTTTACAAGGAACTTAGAGTTATTAGTATTTAAACGCAAAATATTTTAATAAAAACAGAAAAAAAAATTACATCTCTTACGTGCCTGTCAGTTGTTGTCGACGTGGATGGTGTCTGGTGATGTTGTGTCTTCGTCAATCAGACAGTTCCTGGTCCGATGATGTTGGTATGCCAGGTGCTGTTGTTAGTTGTTTTCACTTCTGTGAGTCACGAAGGTGTTCTATCTGTTGCCTGATGTTTAGCATCGATTGGTTGTTCGAACGTTGCGTGTTCTTCACCCTTAGGTCACCAATGTGGGGGTAAGGTTTAGTAGCAGCCATGTACGACGCGGGTTCACTTAACCTTCCACTGATAGTTCTCTAAAAGCCGCACAACGTGCTCCGAAAGGGTAAAAATAAATACAAATCACCGGATTAATGTTCAAATGATGTTTCTTTATTTATTGATTACTCCACTATGTTTCTAATACTGACAGGGCCACTTTACAACACAATTCTTATTTTGATATAGTTTGGTGTTTTTATTGCTAGTGCGACTACTTTATATAAAACAATTTTACTTTGATATTATTACAGTTTTTATTTACTTTCTAATCTACGTCAGTAACTGGTCACAAGTAAAGGAAATCTTTCGATACAACTAATGACACCTTCTACGGATATGGTTACGTTCTAGTAAATGTACATGAAAAATATTTTGTCAACAACTAATGACACATTTCACGGATATCTTTTGAGTTCTTAATAAATGCACACGGTGTGGACGACTATTGAATTTATATTACTTCACGGATTCACAGATAAGTACGTGGAACAAAAAAAAACTAAATATCCCATAGTGGGGAAACAAAACACACAATATGACGCTTGACGTCACTCGTCCTTCGATACACACTCCGTGTAGATTACCGACACGACCCTTTGGGTGTTATAACTCCGATATAATTTAATTTAAAAGACAATTGATCTGTACTTTCGGAACTTGTACGACTCCGGTGACGGTGTAACTCTGACTCATCCCATTGGAAGTCATTAAAGGGAAAGAACCCCGAAAGAAACTGGCAAGGAGGCGGAGTTACACGATTAACTTGAAGTAGTTAATCGTGATTGGACCGGGCGGGATAGTCATACATTACGCATGTGTGGGTATGCCATGCATACGATCGTTCGGCGACCGTGGATGGAGGCACATCGCTAGTGCATTTTCTAAGAATGTAATTACTAGCATGTGGGGTGTGAAAACCCAAAACGAAGATTTGGTCATCCTAATGGAAGGCCATAAATCATCATTTCGGTTGCCGATGATTAAACATTGCAACGAACATAGGGTGCAGCCATTGCCAGATGTTGAAAGTAAACATTTTCTGGCTGCATCTTGATCGTTGCTTGAGTGCGGTCTCCGAACGTGGGGACCGATAATTGGAAGCCAGCGATTGCTGGTAATCAGGGACATGTTTGGTTTGCGTCAGCAGAAACCTTGTCGGCGATAGCAAATCAATGGGACCAAAAGGCCGCATGCGAGAAGTGCCATGGGCAAACAAATAAACGAGTCAACAAGGAACTCTTTGTTGATGTTGTTTCCATAGCGTAAGGCTATGGAAACAAGCTGCCCTGGCAGAATGTATGACTAAAGATAGGATTTCAGATGCCATGGCAATGTGATGATTTTGCCATGGACTTATGCTTTTTTTAGGAAATGATGTACGCCTCGGGGGTGAATTTTCGATGCCACGGTAAGGTGATAAGCTTTGCCGTGGGCTTAATGTTTCTTAGGGAATGATGTACGTCTCGGGGGTGAATTGTCGATGTCACGGTAAGGTGATAAGCTTTGCCGTGGGCTTAATGTTTTTTAGGAAATAATGTCTGGCCGAGGGTGAGTTTTCGATGCCACGGCAAGGTGATAAGCTTTGCCGTGGATTTAATGTTTTCAGGGGTGGTGCCGGAGAAAAAGGGGTTTGGAAGGAAAACCCCTACAGAATAGGTAAGCTGCCTAACAGAAATTCAAAACAGTTATCCGATTGGGTAACCGTATTAATTCCAGCGATTTGGCTGGGGGTAAATGCCGTAGCAAGGTTACGCAACCTTGCTGAAGTTCGACCGAGAGGTAAGTCGTTCGCCTGGAATAGTGGGGATCGAGCGATGCATGGCTCTTCGGGCCCTGAAAAGCCCCACAATACCCGCCTGTCACCCGGGGACCGGGGTTCGTTTCCCCGTCGGGGAGCCTCTGGCGCAAGACTAATGACCTTGCCCAGAAAAAATAAATCATTATGGAAAATTTAACAAGCCTCAGGACTTGCTAAATAAGGCCAAGACTGGTTCCCGGTTGTAGTGCCGATGATGATGATGAAATGCTTCACGCATTATATAGATCACCATCTATAATCTTAAAATCCCTATAAAGAAAACTAACTTTTCATGCATCCCTTCGCATACAATTTTCCGTAAGATTTCTTTGTTTGCTTATATGGTATTCTAAACCAATTCGTTACCAGACAAATTCCTGAAAAGAAAAACCCTCGGTTCACGTATCATGTAACCATTCCAGCCAGAGATAATTATCATGGCGTCGCCTATTCCTACCTTCATTCATGTATACGATAAATTTCTTTATGTATACATTGGCTGGAGACGTTTTTCTCCCAGCAATAAAATTCCCTGACTCGCACAATGTGCAACCCAAAGCAAATACGCATTTCGCGTCCCTTGGCATCAATTGAAATCCAAGCATAATCAATGCAAATGGGTATTCAATACGTACCCTTTCTAGCGATGCCATAAACACCATTTCCCAGTAATCTAGCTAAAACCAATTAGCACATTTTCACATCGGATCATCGTCTCTTTGTTTAGCCGCACATGTTCCAACAAAGATTCCATTGGCATCCGACGATTTCGGTTTTATTTGCTTTACCGAAATCGTATCCTAGGAATGCACTTTAAGTCTTTCTTTGTTCTAGGCACACATACCACCATGATCACGATGAGCGAGTGAGTCAAATTCCATCCTTCGACCTGACCAGGTCGTGTCTCCATCGCTACCCTGGTGCGCACAGGGGAGCGATAATCGCAAGAATCGCCAGTCGCGTTGGTCGTTCACCAAGTAGTCCTTGTGTCAGGTGCGAATATTGTTAAGGACCATTGTCCGGGAAAGTGAACGGTGAACAAGTAGAATGATCGGTTCCGACAACCATTGAAATGAAACGGGCAGTTTGTGTGACCTTTATATTTTTAACATTTACAACCGTGTAATTGATACCGAAGTCATTTCACAAGTGTCAACTAATAAGTGATTGTTGTGCCAATAGTTAATAATAAGTGTTTTTAAGACTCCTACATATAAATCGGCAACTAAGGTAGATTTATACCAACCGAATAATAAAATAAAGTAAAAAGAACATTTACACCTGTGCGTTTTCATTCATTGTTTTCTCTGGTGACTTGGTGTGAATCATAAGGCGAACATTCCTTCTAGGCGGACATCGTGGGAAGGAGATGAACCGAGCGCCCGTGTCCTGGTGCAATACTTCCCATAACCCCACAAACTCCATTTTTGGACGAATATACGCCTTGTAAATAGTGGCCGGGTTGGATGGAGTGAAGTATCTTTTGCATCTCTTAAGGAATCCCATACATTCGGCTGCACTTTTCGCAGCTTCAAATATGTGGTCATTCCAATCAAGAGTCGAATGAATTCAAGTGCCGAGGATCGATAGTTCCTTGGCTTCGTCGACGCAAGTGCCGTTCATAGACAGTATATTTATTTTGGGGCTCACCTTTGACAACAAGAGGCAGCACTGAGTTTTTAAGGCATTGAATTCTCCTGGGTTAGATAATCCCCACTGATATATCTTGTTGAGGTCTGAATTGAATGTATCAAGTTACTGGTTGGTCGTGACGTTCGAAGAGTTTGGACGGGAGTGTTCGTATGAGTATGAGAAACTCAACATGCTATCATCAGTAAACGAGTGAATTGGATTGTGAGGAATTGACAAGATATCATTTATAAAGATCAGGAAGAGAGTGGGTGAGAATGCCGAACCCTGGGGAACAACTGCATTAATTTGATGGGAGACAGATTTGACACCATCAAGAACCACGTGGATTGAACGGCCAGAAAGTATGGGGCTATCCGATCTTGTAGGATAGAGGAGAGCATCTTATAGGTGGTACTCAGCAATGTTATACCCCTATAGTTGCTGCACACTATGATCTCTCCCTTCTTATATATGGGCCAAATTATTCCATGACGCCATTCTTCCTGCATCTCCTCTTGCTCCCATACGTGCACCACGATCTCATGAATTGCGTGATGCAAAACGTTGTCCCTCCTTGTTTGATCAGCTTACCTGGTATGCCATCAGCTCCGGGGACTTTATTTGATTTGAGCTGTCTTATGGCTTTTACTGTTTCCTCAATGCTTGGTGGCGGCAGCATTTGGTCTTGATCTTGCATTGGGGGAACCTCCAATTCTTCTGTGAGCTGACCATTTAGCGATTCATTGAAGTGCACTTCCCATCGCTCCAGAATGCCTTCAGGATCGGTGATCAGATTACCCTCTTTATCCTTGCAGTAAGTGCAGCGTGGTGTGTACCCGTTATACTGCGAATTATTTGGTAGAACTTCCACGACTGGTGCGGCCTCGCTCTCGACTTTTCTCTATTTCACAAACTAGATTATTTCCCAGGCACCTTTCTTTTGTCTATGGAGTCTGTTAAGAATATCGAATTTGTAAACCTTTGTATGGAATGTAGAATGTACATACGTATGCGTGAAACCCTACAACATACAGCGACGCGCCCTATAGTCAACTCCATATAACTATGCTACATACGTATAGCCTTGCTCGCTGGTCTCCAATCAGTCGCTTCCAAGCAGTCGGACGGTAAAGTTCGCTCGCGTACTCATCAAGCTCTTTTGTATTTCTACCTTATGCTTTATTATTTACAATAAACCGTTTTGCCCATAATACTCTGCGTGCATTATTTCTATCAGAGTCTTTTTACGGATCTTCTGAGCTCTTTGTATTTCTCCTCGCGTACTCGTGTCCTATGAGACTGCTGGATTGCCCGGTATGCAGCATTCTTACGTTCAGTCGCTAGTTTGCACGCATCATCAAACCAGTCGCTCCGATCTCTACGACTACTGCCTATGATGGAGTTGGCAGTCCTAATGACAGTATTCTTAAGGCGTGTCCATTTCTCTTCTACGCCCGGCATTCTGGCCCCAGGACTCCCGCGAGCTCTCCGAGGGCGAGTCTCAACGCATGACCAAAGGTCTTACTCGTATTCTTATTGCGTAAGGCAGCCGTCTTGATTCGAACCTGATCCGCGGATGCATTACGTCTCCGTAAGGCAATCCCCGCTCGGAAAACTGTCGACGTTGGCACCTCGGTACGTTCAACCTTTCTCATGAAAGATTGATAATCAACATAATTTTCAATAGTACCTTATATCCAACCAAGCATTTTCAGTGAGCAGGGTGCATGGATAGATGTGTGACAAGGACATCGCAGGGTTTTTTTATTTATTTATTTTTTTTTTTTTTACAAAAAAAAAATTGCAAATAACGCTTTTTTAGTATTAAAATGAATATGGGAGCTCCGTAGCTTATAATTGGAAGTTCTTTTAATTCTAAGATTTTTCACAAAACCACATTTATTACCCAGTACAGATCTTCTAGAGTCATAGTGAACGCTTTAGTCGGTCAGTCTCATATGTACTGTTGGAAACCTTAACCAGTTAGTCTTATATATAAGGCTCGCTATAAATTATAATCTCAAATCCTTCATAGTTGGTTGGGTTGTATCCAGACGATGGTGTATGAAAGATGTCCAAAAAGTGTCGTACTTTTGGGAAGCGGTAAATTAAACACCAACGATTTTCAGCCCAACGGTGCCCAAGGGTTTACATAGAACTGTGACTGATTCCGATAGATAATTATATAGTTCCTCTTGCTTTCGAAAATTCCTTCAACTCATCATAAGGAAGCAAACCAAAAAACGGACATTCGCACAGAACTTGACGCTATCCCAAGAAAGAACAATCATGGGGGTTAATTAATTACAGAGGCGCATGTGGTGTCCGCCTGAAGATGTTTGTGTTTTCTTATCTAACATCTGAGCATAGTCTGCCTTTAAAACAAGTAAATCACTGTCGGGGCATTGAAGAGACGCCGAATCGGATAACAAGTCTATTTGAGTCAATGTTATGGCCAAAACATCAAGCGTCGTTCTTTGTAAATGTTGGTAAACGTCACATTTCTATTCGTAACAGAATTAGCATTGTTTTATGAGTGGACGGAACTCCGGAAGCCAAGTTCACCGCTATTAGGTTTCATATGAAATTCAATCACTGAGGGAGTCCCTGTCGAAATTCAAATGAGGAGATTATATTACCTCCGAAATTTTATAGCTCAAAAAATATTTCTCAAGCTTACACCAAGCTCACCAATTATTTGTGTTACGCAAAAGTAATAAACAATAATAGGTAACGGGTGTGTTCAAATTATTGCCCGATATGCCCCCGAAAGTTCCCCAAAGTGAGAAGAACAGCAGAAGTCCCATCATCTTGCTATACCAAAAAGCAAGAAATCAACCGTTTATTATAAAAGAAAACATCAATCAGGCATTCAAAGAAATACAACACCAGACAACATAAAAAGGACATAAGAAAGGCAACCAGATAGCCGATAAACTGCGAGTACCCACATTGTTGTCCAATTGGGACACTCCAATTGTGGCCTTGCCCAGTTTCTTGTTGATGTCCTTGCTCTGTCTTACAGTCTTCTTTTCGAATTTAATATAATCGTCATCGTCGTTTAGATCATCTTCTATGTTCATTAGTGTCAGGTTCTCACACTCTTGTGGTTTACGATGAAACAATGTCGTTCTTCTTCTCACTCTTTTCCTATACATTCTTCTTCTCATTCTCTTTCTTAGTTTTAATTGTATATTAGGACTCGCTCTGGCGACCGATTCGTTAATGACCCCAATATGCACGTCATTTTCCTTTCTGTTTTTCTTACTATTATGTACATTATCGTATTTCCTCCATTTCATGACCGTTGCTATATCTGTGACATTTTTTTCTTGTAGTATAAAAGAATATACACAATGTGGTATAGAAGTATCTCCTTTATTTATTCATCTTAGAACTATTAATTTGAGCTGACAACCCCTCACGAATCACGAATTACCCTTTTTTTTTTTTTTTTTTTTTTTCCAAAACTGTATTTATTTGACCAAAAATGAATAGTTACAATAAGTAATACAGCTAACTTATAATAGATTTCTTACATATTAAGTGTTTACATGTTATTTGTTAACATTTTTCAAACAATTCTTTTTATATGTGCTGAAGATTTACTGGGAATTATATATATTGGTAATTTTGATTTTCCTGGAAAAGGTCAGAAAAAAAACCAGGAACTCTGTTTATTTTAACTTAGCCTACTTAAAATTACTTAACATAACTTAATCTAACTTAATCTAATCTTATATACAATTTACAATATTTGATATTGCAATGATAGTGACAATTCGCATTTGACTTAAAAATAATATTTACAATTTTTAGTTATGGATGTGGGATTTCTCGTTGGGATTGAGGATACTAAGGGATAGGATCAGGTAAGTTCTTGAAGGAGGGGAGAGCCATTCGGTTCTGTGTTAAAGGTAAGGATCTTGGAGAATGGTTGGATGTTGCTGTATTTGAAATGATTGGGTGCCAGTTCGGTGTTGTGGTACACGATCTCGTTTAGATCGTTAACCAGTCTGCCTGCGGCGAAGAGGGTCCTGATTTGGAGACAATTACGGTAGTGAGTTCCCGTATTGGAGGATCGTGATGGTAGGTCCGTTATTATCGGGTTGGGATTGTTAGGAAGGTTTTCTATGAAATTTATCGACAGTTCTAGGATCCGTCTATCCAGTCGTTCGATGCCTGCGGTGTTGTAAAGGTCATTGTTACAATAGTATCTATATGAGTTGGTTTTGCGGTGTAAGCCAGTGATAAACCGGAAACATTTTCGTTCAAACACTCGTAATTTCTCCATTTGGGAGGGTGAGATGTGGTACCATAATGGGCAGGCGTATGTAAGAGTAGGTCTGATTATCTGTTTGTAGATGAGCTGTTTGACCTTAAGAGAGAGGCCTTTAGGCTTCCATAACACTCGTCTGCACAGGTTAAGCTGTATTAAGGCTTTTTGAAGAGAATTTTTGATGTGGGTTGAGAACGACCAGTTGTTGGAAAGGGTTACTCCCAAATATTTTAGGGTTTTGGAAGGTTTTATGAGGGTGTTATTAAGATTTAGTTTAATTTTGTTGTGGCAACGTTTAGTGTTGTTTGTGCAGTGAGCGTTTTTGCCCTTAAACACTGTTAGCTGGGTTTTGGTTGGGTTGAGGCGAATTTTCCATTTGTTAAAGTATGCTGAGATGAGCGGGAGGAAGTTGTTAACGCGGTTTCTTGCCGCTTTGACAAATCTACTGCTAGAGTAGATTAAAGTATCGTCAGCATAATTTAGCATTACAACACTAGGTGGAGGTTGGGGGATATCGGATGTGTATAGAAGATATAAAAGTGGTCCAAGAATGGATCCTTGGGGAACTCCTGCGGTTATGTTGTGAGTTTGTGAGAGGGAAGAATTTATTCTGACCATAAATTTCCTCCCAGAAAGATAAGATGCTAGGAGCTTTGTGATATTGGAATTCAGACCAAATAAGCAGTGCAGCTTATAAAGAAGTCCTGAGATCCAGACACAATCAAATGCTTTGGAGATATCGAGAGATATGCATACGGTAGGGCATTGGTTTTCTAGACCAGTTGTGACATCGTGTGTAAGTTTTAGTAGCGCATGGCAAGTAGAGTGTCGCTCACGAAAGCCAAACTGAGAATTAGGGATAAGAGCGTTATCACTGGCAAACGAAAGAAGGTTTTGGTAAATCTTACATTCCAATATTTTGCTTAGGGTGTTCAATAAAGATATCGGACGATAGTTGGAGGTGTTATTGGAACTGCCGGACTTTTTAACGGGAATTACTACCGCAATTTTCCAGTTCTCTGGGAAATGTGAAGCATTTATGATATGGTTAAGAAGGACTAGAATGGGAAGTAGATTTGGCGGGTGAAGTCTTTTAAATAGAAGGTGTGGTATTCCATCTATACCGGTAGATTTTTTGTTGGGTCGTGATTTTATGAACTTGATGAGTTCATCTGTGGTTAGAAATGTGCTGGTGTCTGAAGGATGTGACGCCTTGTTTGTGTCGTTAAATTCTCCGATGAAAGGAGTATAAGATGCGGGTAAGCTGCGTGAAATATATTCGTTGACAGTATTTCGAAAATTAGGGACTGAGAGGGAATCATTTTGTTGATGGATCTTTGAGAAGTGGTCAGCGAGGCAATTGGCTATGTCCGTGTCGGATTGGCTAAGATTGTTGCTGAGTGGGTTGATGAGGTGATCGATTCGTGGTTTAAACTTCCGACCAGTTAGTCGGTTGATGTTTTTGAAGAGATCACGATTGGGTTTAATATTGTTAAGTGTAGAGGTATAAGTCTGATCCGCGAACTTTTTTAAATGTTCATTTATTAATGTGGTCAGGAGTTGGATCTGACTTTTAATAAAAGGACAGAATCTTATATGAAGTTTTCGGCGGAGTTGTTTTTTGAGACGCAGCAATTTAATTAGGATGCTGGGTAAAGGTTTTCCTAGATGATTATGAGGGATGGTGGTGGGTGTATTGCTGGTGAGGGCCTCCTTGAGTGTCTGCTCAATTTTTAGGGCTGCTCGATCGATTTCAGCAGGGATTAGGTTAGAAGATTCGGGGATTTGCAAGTTAGAAAACCTTGCGGCGACGTCTCTATTGACCTTTTTCCAGTTAGTCTTGGAGAAGTTCGGGACAGGACTGTGTGAGTAGAGCAGTTCGAAGGAGGGAACTTTGATCGAAGTGTGAACAGAACCATGATCAGAGGGAAAGAGGAAGGATACTGTGGGGGGGCTCGTTGAGTAGACATCAGCCGACTTGAGAAAAAAGTCAATTGTTGACCGCGTCGAGTTGGTGACACGAGTTGGCTGCAGTGGACTGTCGATATACGTATATGGGTGAGATGAGAGGAGGTCCAAAAGTTGGCAGCCGTATTTGTTATTCTTTATGTCGTTGAATGCTGTATGTCGGGCGTTCCAGTCTCCACCGATTATGAATGGTGCGGGGAGAGACTGTCTGATTATTTGAGATATGTCAGAGTCAGGAAAGTCTGGTTCTCGTGTTGGGTGGATGTAAACGGATGTTACTATGATTACTTTTTTGTTTTCACAAGAAAGTTTAACTGCCGTGTATTCAATATTGAAAACATTGGCGAACCTGATTTCGGTGAATTGAAATTTATTATTTATTAGGATGCCGGTACCTCCATGGGATCCAGTAGTTCTGGGGTTGGAAATAAATGTATAATTGGGGATGTATACTCGGGAGTTGGACTTAAGCCACGTTTCTGAGAGGAGAAGGATGTCTGGGGAGAAGGTTTTAACAAACAACCGTAAGTGTTGCTTACGGATGTTGGAGTATATAGACTCTGCGTTGAGGGCAACTATAGTTAATTCAGACATTGAGGGAAAGAATATGGGAGGTTATAAGTGAAAGAATCTGACCTTTTTTTTCGATATCCGACATATGCTTCAATGTAGGAAGCATAGTTTGTAGACTTTTGATGTAGCCCATGATGTCCAGGTTGAGGCCAATGGAGTTGGGGTTGTTTGACGTCGGCGTGTTTTGATTGTTCTTAGTGACATCCGCATATGATGTTCCTGGCCTTGTAGGTTGTGGTAATGTGTTCTGCGATGTGGATTTGGTTGGTGCGGATTTGTTGATTGTGGCTGGTTTTGTTCTTCTTTGGAGAATTCTCAATTTATGCGGGCACTGGGAGAAATTGGCTGGATGTGGACCTCCGCAGTTACAGCATGTCACAGCGATTTCCTTAGTAGTAATGGATCCATCGGGGTTTGTGGTTTGGATTTTTCCTGGTTCCATACCTTGTGGATTGACCTTACATTCTCCTGGTTGATGTTCATCGGCACATCTGCCGCATCGTGTATTTAGGTGGCAAGCCACTGCCAAGTGTCCCGAGCCTTGGCATCTCTTGCAATGAAGGATACTTTGTTTATGAGGCTCCTCGATGCTGATTTTGTGGGTAAACAAGTACTTAATTTGTTTGAGCTTGTTGGTGTCTTCATTTGGAGCGATTTGGATAATCCGTAGGTTCCTTAAGTTATTTTCCCGCATGTACGGAGTTTGAAAATAGTCCAGCCTGTGGATTTTCAGCTCTGGGCAAATTCTGATGATCTCCGACGCTAGTTCTTCGTTGGTCCAAGTTGGGTCAATGTGCCTAATGATGAAAGTTGTTGGTTTGAGCTGATGGTGTTGGAACGTAAAAAATTGGTGTTGTAGTTCCGCAAGTTTTCTAACGGTTTTCTCGTGATCAACCAGAGTTGTTGTTGCAATGGAGACAGAGGAGCCTTTAGTGTTTGTGGTGAAGTTGCGGTGTCCTAGGGCGTTTTCAACTGTTAGAATTGTTCCCTTTATACTGGTCACATTTTTTATGTATATTGGCGGTGGTCTAACATTTTTGTGCTGGGCTGGCAGGGGACTCGGTGCTGGCTTGGCTTGTTTGGTGGCTTCCTTATGGGCTGATGATAGTTGTTTCGGTGGAGATGTTTTTTGGATTAAGCTGGGAGAAGGCGTCATCTCCATACTGGCATCGTCGCTGTTTTGGCTGGGTTGCTTTAGAGAGTGAATTTCCTCCCGGAGTTGTTTCACCTCTGTTGTAAGCTGTTGGATGTATTCCACGGCTTCGTGGAATTTTTTTTCGTAGTCAATGTGGTTTTTTGCTTGATTTTCCATTTTTGTAGTCTTCTTTGATGAGTTTTGAAGAGTTTCAATGGCTCTTCTCTTCCGTTCTAATAAATATTCCCGGGTAGCGCTCGGATCGTTGTCTGGCATCTGTGAAGACAGATTTCGACTACGGCATCCAGCGAAATTTTTACGTGTTTGCGAGTGTTTGTATAGTTTTTTTATTTATTTATTTGTTTTTTTTTGTAACTATTTTCGCAATTTATCACACAACTAGATTCGGTGTGAACGCGATCGTCGACGACTTAACGTCTACGGCTTCAATTTTTAAATTTTATTCGTCAACGAGCACACGATTAATACGTCTGTCCGCATGAACGATCGGCGAGTGAATGTCACGAATTACCCAAATAACGGACGTTTTCACGAGTGTATTGCTCTAATTGACTGTGAATTATAGGACTAACCAAAATTCCGTTTGTCTCCATTGTCACGATGTGACTGTGTTAAGAATTGATCAATTGACAGCTGATCTTACCCAACACAATCGTCAGCCTGTGCGAACTTCACACAATTCTGTTTGTTCTCAGACTTGAAGTTGGATCTGATCCTATCTTCCAATCAACTGCCGGATTCAAACGACTGAAGATCGAATGGAAAAAGGAAAACGTGCCTCGAAATATAATCTGAATTTTTACAAGTATTCCTTATCAATCAGCAAATCGCTTAACGACCAATTCCCTTATCCAAACCAGTGCTATTTAACAGTGTGGAAGAATTCTCGTCTTTTTTTTCTTTTCCAATAAATTAATAATATCAATCACTGCTAACTCTGGACTTTTATTCATTGAAGACCAACGAGCCCGAGTCACCTATCGACCAACAGACAGTGAATTATAATTTTGTCTCAAATTCACCTCCATCATTGGCATCCCACATTTTTTTACCTAACTGACCACGACATTATTACCCAACTTCCCTGTTTCGACAACTGCGCCTGTACGTAACTATGCTTTCATCCTTTCGGATATTGCCTCGTTTTATGACTTAGTTCTTATCTTCCATTTGTGACTCAGTCCTTATCTCCCGTAGCGCAATGTTCTTCAAGACATGGTGCACATTCCTAGTCCAATAGTCGTTTGGCTATCGCTTCTAGACCTACACCGACACGCACGCACTAGACGTACATCGAAATGTTGCTCTTCTCTTTCGCCGCTACCATCTTCAATCGGATTACCATCAATGAGGTCGTTCAGCTCTTTATGGACCACGACGACCATCATGTTCAATCAGATAATCATCGATGAGATCATTCGCCGTGGAACACGTCTTCCTATCGTTCGACCACTTCTTTAGCAGCATTTCCAATTGCTAAAGGACTCTTTTCACCTGCCAACTGCTGAGCTTCGAATTGACGACCATCCTCTCCACTTTCGAACTCGCTTCCAACATTTAAGTGCTACTCCGCTTTCCAAACTCTACCAGGCAACCATTATTTTGATCTATGAGACTGCTGCATTATCCGGTATGCAGCATTCCGACTTTCAGTCACTAGTTGGCACTCATCTTCAAACCAGTCGCTCCGATCTGTACGACTACTGCCTAAGATGGAGTTGGCAGTACTAATGACAGTATTCTTAAGACGTATCCATTTTTCTTCTACAACCGGCATTCTGGACCCAGGTCTTACTCTCCCTCCACCGAGCTCTTCGAGGGCGAGGCTTAACGCAGGACCAAAGATGTTCCGAGTGTTCTCATTGCTTAAGGCAGTCGTGTTGATCCGAATCTGATACGCAGATGCAATACGTCTTCGTAAGGCAATCTGCGCTCGGAAAACTGTACTAACAAGATAGTGATCCGAGTCATCATTGGTACCTCGGTATGTTCGTACCCTCATCAGGCTCGAGGAGTGGCGGCGATCTATCAACACGTGGTTAATTTGGTTGCGAGTGGCTCCATCGGGTGATACCCATGGCTTTGTGGATATCTTTACGCGGAAACCTGGTATTCGCAACGACCAAGTTTTTCGATGCTGCCAGTTCGATGACTCGTAGTGCATTGTCATTAGTGTTCTTGTGGTAAAGCTGGTATTGTGCCAAAACACGGGCACCGGTTGTACCAACTTTCCATCGACAGAGAAAGCAATCACCACACCGCGGATAAAAATTGTTAATGCTGCACCGAGGGAAGCAACGAAACAATTGAACAAAATTAAACACTTGAACTTGAATGTTGGTATATTATTAACTTTTTATTTGACTGCTTTAATGGAGAGTCTGACTCTCTTTATAAACGATCACACGTGAAACAGAAAGTTTAAAATTTCTTCTAACAGTTCTCAGTAATTTTGGGTTAACGATTTCTCACACAATTAAAAGTCGATTAAACGTATACAATGCACTGGTCTTTCGTTGTCTCAACTTATATAATACGTTTTTTGGGTTAAAGTATTCATCAAAAAACAAAAAAACATTTAAAAGAATCCAATGGTTGAACATTAACTTAAAAAGATTAATCGCGGCACGAATCCATAAACTTGTATTTCCAAAAATAATTCAATTGATCGCTCACGACTCCTCGCGATGACGTAACTCCTCCGCTAACGAAATTCTGACTCAAAAACTCCATTCGTCAATATACGAATGAACTGGTCGCGAATAGCCTCAAACGGGGAGGAGCCACCCGATCAACTCGAGGCAGTCAATCGTGGTTGGATTAGCTAACATGGGGTGGATTTCCCATGTATGTGTATCTGCTAAACAAGACCAGCAACGGACGAACATAGATGGATGCGGGCGTTGTTATTGCATCCCATCGTAATGATAATTAGCCGAAGGAAAAGGTCTCTGCGATCTAATGTCAACAGAAACGCTATTTCCCATGATCAAACGACGGGAATGCGGATCGTTTGAGTTCGCCGGCATTGGATGGTTCGGCAGCTGTGTACACAATTAGTTTGTGTAACGCTTGCCGGCGACGGACCCTTCGGGTGTGAAAACACACCAAAGATCCACCCGCTAGCACATCTGAGAAACCATAAATCAACGTTTAGTTAATTGACGTGATGTTTCCTAGGTCCGCGGACGGCCGGGGACCGATAACCGAAACTCTCGCTGAAGACAAACAATCCCAATAGACATGGGTGCACTTGGATTCTGTAAATGAACACAGGATTGTTGTTTAAACTAAGACACAACGGCCAGATACAATCAGATGCATGAGTTTTAGGGTAATTACTCCCGTTCTGGTGGCATCAGGCAAGAGCATCCGCCTAGGTGTCTACATTAAGTAAACGAAAACTGCTTCGCTAGCCGTTGTGTGAATCGTGGCTATTCATTGGGTAAGTAAATATTGATGGTCATGACCGATGCTGGCGATCGTTCCAAGAAACGGCAACGGATCGTAGCATCGATCATGCTGATAACCCAGTAATATGCGCGCCTGCAAGGCCAACGTAAATTTGGGCATCTCCTCCTTGGAAAAGATAGGTCATAGATCGTACCGATGAAAATCGATTGATGCTGGATCGATGTCATGGCAAGATGATAATCTTGCCATGAATTATGCTTTCAGGAATGACCGTGGAGAAGAGGCTTGGAACAGCCCCAAAAAAAAGTAAGCTGCCTAATATGTATTTATGTCGGTTATCCGTAAGGATAACCAAATTGATTCCAGCTAATTGGGTGGCGGTTAATGCATTAGCAAGGTTTTATAATTTTGCCGAAATTTCAACTTTAAGGTAAGTTGTATTGCTGGTAATGGTGGGGATCGAGCGATGCGCGGCTCTTCGGGCCCTGAAAAGCCCCACATTCTCATGCAAACTATGGGAACCTACGTAATGCCTGAAAACCGCCTGGCGACCTATTTTCGAATTCAAATCACCAAGAACGATTTTCACATTGTATCTTGGGCAGGCATTAAGAGCCCGTTCGACTTTCTCGTAGTATTCCTCTTTTTCGTCGTCAGAGGACTCCTCTGTAGGTCTGTGAATGTTTATGAGGCTTATGTTCTTAAAGTTGCCTCGCACGCGGAGAGTTCATAGCCTTTCGTATATTGCATTAAAGCCGATGTTGGCAGGCTTTAGTTTTTTTGCTGACTAGAAAGCCTACCCCGAGTACATGGTGTTTTGCATGACAGCTATAATAAATGTCATACTCATTTCTTTGAATAACACCACTCCCTGTACATCTTATTTCTTGTAATGCTGTTATGTCTGCGTTATATTCGGACAGTGCATCGGCTAGCTACTGTGCAGCTAGAGCTCTGTATAGTGAGCGGACGTTCCATGAGAAAATTCTCAAATCGCTTAGCCATTTTCGTTTCTGTTGTTGTCCTCCTGTATCCAGTCTATATCCGAGGGTTGTTAAATTTGCCATAATAATTTGTTTTTACAGGCAAGACTGTTAGCCTTGTGCCAACCTTTCTCGGGATGACGCTGCATGCATTGGTTCACTACTTGGCGAGTGCCAAAGTAGCTAGGCAGGGTGTCACGTGGAGACTGTATGTCAATTTGGATTGAACAGGGACAAGGATCGTCCTGGCCTTCGCCGGGTTGAAAGCAATCAGTGACTTTGCCCTGTATGTTTGCTCCCATCCTCCCATATTTTGCTCCCTGCTAATTCAAGTTCAGCATTTGTGAGTCTGCCTTGAATCGTTTTTATCACTGAATTCACTCCTTCACACACTTCTTCGAGCGTTTTCGTTGTTATGATTATTGCTGTATCATTGGCCTAGCCTATGATCTTTACTCCTAGTGAAACACTAGTATGATAAAAAAAATAAATGTCATATTATCATTATTATGTTATTGTAGCGAGCTTAGGGTTCGCTGGATTAATTACTTTTAATAAATAAGAGCCGTTAAATCGATTTTGAATTAATATAACACTTTATTAGTCCGTTAATAACAACCGTTACTTTTACCGTATACTTAATGATTTCTTGACTTATCGCTTCCGTACTTATCGCGTCTTTTAAAGCTTACTTCTTCTTCTTACTTCTTGATCTGCGTGCGACGTATTTATACCGTTTCTTCATTCTGATTCGGCGTTTCGTTTCCGTCCGTTCTATAGCATATAATTTTCTACTGTTCATAGTCTCCAGTTTTCCAGTACTTTCTAGAATATGCTTGTACTTTGTTTTGGACTTTCTAGAATATTCTAGTACTGATTGTCATATGCGTCACATTACCCTCCGCCTAGATTAGTTCGTCCCGAACTAAGTTCACTGGTCCTCTAAGTTAACAAAAGTTGCCAGTCGATCACGATGTACCACTTTCATCTTGGCGTTCGGTCTTCGCTGAATCCTATAGGCAACGTCGTTAATTCTTGTGAGAAGCTTATATGGGGGTAAAGGTATTTTTGTGCAGGCGTACTGCACCGGTTCTACCTCCATCCCATGAGTTTCAGTGTGTGTTGTTGTGTAATCCATAGAATTTGAACTTTGATATTTAATTAAATTGACGTTCGTATGTACGGAGTTTGCTTTTAATTTCATAAACTCGGAAACTGGGCCGCACACCAAAATAACACAACCTTTTAAATTATTTGCACAAATCGGACGATGGTGTTATACAAAATAAACAGTTTCACGCAATGAATGAATATTTCCTGTTCAAGGGCTAAACACACACAATCCATATGAAACGCAAATTAATATGTAACGAAAAGGACTCGCTTTTTTTTAAACACGATTATGGGCCGTTTATCTACTTCCTTTCTCCTTGTCACTTGTCACTTGAAAAAAATGCAACTGACGAATGAAACATTAAAAAAAAAAACATATTTTATTTCAACTTTTCTCCGTCCATATTGGCAAATATTAAATTTAATTTGAAAACATTCTTTATCAAATAATGGTGATTAAACACTTTAATCGATTAAACAACTACACATGACATATGTGGCGATTCCGCCAGATCCCACGGCTCGCCTTCCTGAAAAAACCCCCATAACCATAACCCGGGTCTGCACCAGCTTTCGCTAATGCAATTCGCATTAGCATCTCAGATGCTTCACGCATCAAACAGACCCAATTATTATAACCCTAAAATCCCTATAAAGAAAACTTACCTTCATGCATCCCTTCGCATACAATTTTTCATAAGATTTCTTTGTTTTCCTATTTGGTATTCTGAACCAATTCGGCACCAGACAAATTCCTGTAAACAAAATAATTCGGATTGCAATCAATGTAACCGTCATGACAGGGACCATAAATATCGCGCCGTCTATTTTCCCAGCCGCGTCATATACCATACATACACATTGCCTGGCAACCTTTTTTGTTTGTCTTACCAACAAACAACCCAAGCAGCTGCATATAATTAGCGCAATAGACGCTGAAACCAAATTCTCCAGCATTTCCTAATGCAAATATGAACCTGGTTTCTATTGCAGCCAGAGATGCCATAAACATCCATATTGCTTTTAGCACCTTTTTCTCCTAACGTCGAAAATAGCGACGAGGCATCGTATAAACATGACCCTCATTAAAGAGCGAACCATTTGGTCGCCTTTTCTTTTGTCCTTGCCGCCTGCCTGTTTCGCTGTTCCACTGCACGTGTGAATAGCATTGATCTCAACGATCCCACACATACCACCATGACCTGTATTATAAGATCTGGTTTCCTATACCACCAAGAGAGACTCTACGTTTCCCTGGTGGTAGGTAAAAAACGATATCCTTATTGGTGAGGATATCGTTTGAGTCTTATTCCATCCTCCGACCACGCTGGTCGCACGGTGAAACTCCCGCTCTCCGCGCCACCAGCGGAGAAGCGTAAACAGTAACACGCGAATATATACCCGGAGTCGTGTGTGTTTTATTTTTCAACTCTAGGAAGTTTTAGTTTTTTTTTTTCCACGTAAATTTATCCGTGAATCTATGAAATAACGTAAATTTATTGATCCCAAATTGTTTATTATCGAAAACATAAATATTTCAAAAAAAATCGGTATGCAATAGTCTCATTGATAAAACAATATCATTAAGTTCATACGAAAGTGTTCAATAGTATTTTTGTGAAAACGAATCAATACATCCAATAAAATAAAAGAACATTAACTTTCCCTCCAGTGTTTTTGTGTGGGGTAGGTTTTGTTTTGTTTCGTTTTTTTTCGGTTCGGTGATTTGCGCGGCGAACAATACATGATGGAGGAGGAAGTAGAACGGAGTACCCATGCAGGTACATTACTTCCTCCCCACATTGGTGACCCGCGAGTGTAAAAAGAACACTGCAACCTTCGAACATCCGCGTTTGTCGTCATTGGTGAACTTTCGGAGTAACACGCAACCACCTAAAAGACCGGTACGAGCAGAGATCAGTGTTGCAAAAACAGTCAGTAAGCGTTGTGAAAACGCAAGGAGGAATTAGTGCTCGTTGAACAGTGACTATTCGGTGCTGCGACTGTGTCAGTGACAATCGGTGAGCAATTGTGGCGGCAATTGCCAAAAATCAATGAATGGGCAAACATCGCCCCAACGACAGGATCACCAAGCGACGCACCAGCATCAGTTACCCCAACACATCACCGGACTAGCAGCAGCACCAAACAGCCAAGGCTTTACCAACATCACCTGGCCGGGAGCAGTACTCGCCTCAACAGCGACGGCCAGGATTTGGTAAGTTCCGTATTATCTCTTCCTTTTTTTTTCTGAACAGGGAGTCACGCAACACTACCAAGCAACAATGGCATGAGCAACTCATCATTCATTGCTCCCAGAATGCAAGTAATCTTAGAGGCAGAATGAGATCGCGATCATGGAACACCGAGGCATGTATGGTGCACCCAAACGATCGCAGCATTATAAGGATCAGCGTACTACCGATGCAATACGGAAATTCACACAATGGCTACCCCACGAGAAAGCAATTAAAAATGTGACATTGCGAGGAAATGTGCCAAAGTCATCGAAAACAAAGGAGAAGCAGTATCCTGTTGGTCCGTGGCTCTTGGCATGGTTTATTTTCGCCGTTGTGGGTCGGCTATTTTCCAGATAATCCAGTCAATTTGTGTAGCGTAAAACCACCCTTCCTTCCAGTTATTTATCTATTACCAATAATTAATAACGTCGTTAAAACTCAAAATCCTTTACAGTTATGTATGATGTATCAATATTAAAGTCCTCTATTTTCTTTTACACTATTCGGTGTTGGTGAAACTGTCAAAAAAAAAAAAAAGCAAAAAAAGCAAATGTCATTTTCATTTTGATTAGTATATTAATAGCAATTTTGTAAGAAGGAATTAAAATATTCCGTCAGGGCAATTAAATATTACGAACAGCACAATGTACGAAAATGGTCCAAAATCAAAGAACCAAAGGGTAAACAAACCCAACAGCAAAATTTTGTCAAAAGTAAAATTTTAAATACTATTTCGAGAAACTATTCAAGTAGGCTAATCATTAAGCTTGTGTTTTGTGTAAAATTAATTAGTGATTTGAAGTGCAAATTTCCTCGCACAGTTCTAATTTGGGAAAATGATTTTCTATTGTAAATGTAGACAACTGGTTAGAGGCAGTTATTCTACAAGTTTTAAATAAAAGAAGAATAAACAGTTTTTCAAACAAGAAAAAATATATAAAGGCAAAGAACTGCAAAAGAGATTGACATTTATATGGATGCATGTATGTCCGGAAATATATGCATTTGCATGAGTGCGTTTCTTTTGTTGTTTTGTAACCTATTAACGTACGAAAAAGGCATAATACTTTTATATTAAATATTACAGATACTCAGTTTTGCTATTATCTTTCCTTTTTAATACATTAAAACACAAAAACAGACGCGCCAATCAAAAAGTTCAGTGCGTTTTTAAAAATCAAAACATTCAAATAATTTAATATCGATAATATTTTTGTTGTTTCATAATGATAAATACACCCTTATAGATATGAATTTTCGAAACACTTTCAATAATGACTTTTAAGCTCACTTATTGTGTAGTTACTGAGAAAAACAAAGTGTATTAACACACATGAAAAGAACTATATACTTTAATATACCTAAAAAAAAAAGGAAAAATAATTTAGCTCCTTTAACATAACCACAATTCAGATATTCTGTCACATTGTGCTAAAATTAGTTAAACAAGTTTCAGAAAGTCAATATAATTTAAAAAAAAAAGTAAATATAAACATAAAGCAACATTGTTTAAATTAAAAATAATTCACAAGAGGCAACAAGACAACATATATTTTTATATTTCCTTTAGTTTTGCTGTTCTCCCCAAATTTCTGTTTTTTCTGTCGCTTAATTTGATATTTTACATATTAAACAGATACACTTATCTTGATGCAACAGAATTTACTTAACCTCAGTTGTTGTCCATTTCCTGCCTTTATAGTTTTTAAGCGTGCTTACATATTGTCAGTCAAAACAAACAATTAAAACAAACTAAAATACGAAACACCGGTATCATAAGTATTCACAGATATACTGTAAACCTTACTGAATATAAAAACGGTTGCTGCAAAATTTTATACATTTTTAAAACAAAATAATAATCATTGTAAGCCCCATCTGGGTACATACCACAGCACAACCGTTTCAATAACAATCGCAACTCTTTTCAACTCTGCACAATTTCACACGACTCGCTCAACTCCATTTGACGTCTTTTGACTCCGCGCTCACACATTCGACTATTCGACTCCATTTCATTTTTTTTTTCGACTTTGCTCGACTCTTTTTCGTCGTCTCTCGACTCCATTCATTCCTTCGACAACTCTCACCCACGCGACTTCACCCGACTTCGCTCACCCCTATTTAACCCTTTTAAACACTACTCGACTCCACACGGCTCCGCTTACTACTTCTCTTAATCCTCTTTCGACTACATTTAATTTCTTTTTCTACTTCACGTCGCCAACATTCAACTCTTTCGACTCCATTAATCCCTCCACCACCGGCTCCTCATCACACCCTTCGGACTCTTCGAGTTCAAAGTGATGACCTTTGGCCTTCTTTAAATACTGGCAAAACTCGCCTCTATCCACCCTTTTAAGACCCCATTTGCATCATTTTCAACCCTTCTGACTTCACTCGGCTCCTTAAGTAACAACAGCTACTTCGCGTAGCATATAATCTATAGGACGCCCGGTTTTGTCTCGCGTGAAACACACTCACCCTTTTCTGTCTCTTTCCTGAAGGTTGGCGCTCACGCTCACCAACCATAGCCTTCACGCAATCCCATGCAACCCTTCTCGACTCTGCTTGACCTCTAACGCCTTTTTCTGTCTCTGTTCATATATTGGCGCCCATCCACGCCAAAAACAGTTATCACGCGAAACCGTTCATCAATGCTCGACCTTTCCACCCGATTTCAGCAAGCCAGCTTCCCTCGTTACCACAGCTACTACGCGTAGCAGCACCCATCAGGGCACCTGGTTTTGCCCCTTTATTTAAATTTCAGGACATTCGTCCTTAGATCTCCTACGTTTCCCAAATGTCTCAGCAACACCGGTCCACAAATCAAACCGATACCACCGGGCTGAGACAACATACCTGGTTCCCCAATCTTTAGCCACCATGGCTCCCCTTTAGCGGCAACTAAAGGCTATACACGCCCCTCTACGCCGCCTCAAATACCTAGGTGCATAATACTTCGGAGCGCACATCTAATAACCCTAGGGCACCCTGGGGTTGGACACAATCAACCACCCACCAGGAGCCCCCTAACCAAAATCCCCTATTTTTTTTTTTTTTTTTTTAAACAACAGCGACGGCCGGCACCTCACAGCAAGTTTCCATTCGGTCGAGGTCGCAGCTACCGCTACATTGGCACCAATGTACCGATCCTCCCTCGATAGGTAAAACGTGCAATTGAGGGCCTCCTTTACCAGTCCCAGCGGCAAACAAATCGCCATACAAACGTATGGACAAAAGACACCCGCTCTGGACTTGGTTCTTTCCATTCCGCACACGGCAACCCGTCACTGCGGATGGGAATTACCCTGGGATAAATCCCCCTCTATCTCGCACACACTATTTCGTCACTGCGGATGTGAGCGGATTTCCGATAGGTTCCGACCTATTCGGGCGATAAGCCTGTTGGTCCACGAGACCCATAACAGGCCGATGGACCACGCCGCCCACATTTGCCCTTGATGGCATCAAGCGGTAACAACTGTGTCCATCTTATCGATAAAGGCCCAAACAATAATCAGGAACTGGTCACCACGACAGTCCCTTAACATTACCACAGCGCATTTCCGAAGCAACCTCCCTATCATCACAGCACCCACCATCGAGCATTCCCTCGCCCCTACCTTTTTTTTTCGTGACTACGTCACTGGGAGGGGAGTACTGTGGCGATTCCGCCAGATCCCACGGCTCGCCTTCCTGAAAAAACCCCCATAACCATAACCCGGGTCTGCACCAGCTTTCGCTAATGCAATTCGCATTAGCATCTTAGATGCTTCACGCATCAAACAGACCCAATTATTATAACCCTAAAATCCCTATAAAGAAAACTTACCTTCATGCATCCCTTCGCATACAATTTTTCATAAGATTTCTTTGTTTTCCTATTTGGTATTCTGAACCAATTCGGCACCATACAAATTCCTGTAAACAAAATAATTCGGATTGCAATCAATGTAACCGTCATGACAGGGACCATAAATATCGCGCCGTCTATTTTCCCAGCCGCGTCATATACCATACATACACATTGCCTGGCAACCTTTTTTGTTTGTCTTACCAACAAACAACCCAAGCAGCTGCATATAATTAGCGCAATAGACGCTGAAACCAAATTCTCCAGCATTTCCTAATGCAAATATGAACCCGGTTTCTATTGCAGCCAGAGATGCCATAAACATCCATATTGCTTTTAGCACCTTTTTCTCCTAACGTCGAAAATAGCGACGAGGCATCGTATAAACATGACCCTCATTAAAGAGCGAACCATTTGGTCGTCTTTTCTTTTGTCCTTGCCGCCTGCCTGTTTCGCTGTTCCACTGCACGTGTGAATAGCATTGATCTCAACGATCCCACACATACCACCATGACCTGTATTACAAGATCTGGTTTCCTATACCACCAAGAGAGACTTTACGTTTCCCTGGTGGTAGGTAAAAAACGATATCCTTATTGGTGAGGATATCGTTTGAGTCTTATTCCATCCTCCGACCACGCTGGTCGCACGGTGAAACTCCCGCTCTCCGCGCCACCAGCGGAGAAGCGTAAACAGTAACACGCGAATATATACCCGGAGTCGTGTGTGTTTTATTTTTCAACTCTAGGAAGTTTTAGTTTTTTTTTTCCACGTAAATTTATCCGTGAATCTATGAAATAACGTAAATTTATTGATCCCAAATTGTTTATTATCGAAAACATATAAATTTCAAAAAAAATCGGTATGCAATAGTCTCATTGATAAAACAATATCATTAAGTTCATACGAAAGTGTTCAATAGTATTTTTGTGAAAACGAATCAATACATCCAATAAAATAAAAGAACATTAACTTTCCCTCCAGTGTTTTGGTGTGGGGTAGGTTTTGTTTTGTTTCGTTTTTTTTCGGTTCGGTGATTTGCGCGGCGAACAATACATGATGGAGGAGGAAGTAGAACGGAGTACCCATGCAGGTACATTACTTCCTCCCCACACATAAAAACAAAAATCGAAAACGCACCGAAACACTCAACTCCGCTTTTCTTTTTGCTTATTTTAACGTGGAGGCCCGATATGCTTCCACGGAATCCTGAACGCGATTAAAGATCGCCATCGAAGCGACAGGATACCAAAATCCTATCATCGCCTCGATGACCATATATGGTAAGATATCCCTTTTGCGTTTTGTTCAACACAAAAGGGTTGAAATACACACACGATGATTGCTTTTGCTGCTCATCGTGTGTATCCGCAAATATGCAGACACAGCATATATCTCATTTAAAGTTCGCAGCAGGTGCGAGTATCTCTGCTACGAAAAGGGTTGAAGTATTTGCACGATCAACGTGTGCGTGAGGCATTATTGCTGATCGTGGCTTTTCCACTTCCATAAATGGATATGTTCCTTCGACATCATTGTGTGGGACTTTACGCTGCTTGGGCGCGCTTGCTGGCGTCCTCTGGTATAACTCGCTATGCGCATGTGTGCAAAAATGTTTTCGTCTTATGCGCCTGGATTATGTCAGAGAATTATGTCGACCACGTGATGCTGTATCGAGCCATGTTTCAGGGGCATTTCGTTGGTGCCAACAAATTCGCTTGTTGGTCGGGTGGTCGATCGATAGACGACCACGAAAAGGAAGAAATATCTCCTGTGGTATGCGATAGACACATTAGGAGGTATTTCTTTGATACTTGTTGGGCAATGTTGATTGCTGTATGTGCAAACGTATTGCCTATTAGCAACGTGGTGCGTTTCGCACGGCTATGCCTTGCGGCGAATGTTCGCTGCTGCTGATGTATTTCACATATCAGCAGACATTATGTTTTACAGGTTTTCCTGTGGTTATGGTCTGAACACGGCAGGCAAGTACATGCTTTTTCTAGAATACGACGCGCGTGGAAATGGTTACCTGGTGGTAGATGAGCAGGTAAGTAGTGGCGTTTACAAGAACCGCCACACTTATACGGTTTCCCAATGTTGCTGCGACTTCGGGGATCTTCTTTTTTGCCGATGGGGGTTATAAAGGCACACGTTATCGCCTGCATTAAATCCGGATGCGTTGGCTCGAACGTCGTACCTTGTTTTCATCCTGTCACTTGATACCTTGATTTGCTTTCGAACCAAATGATGAATCTCATCGAGGCGATTTCTCCATTCGGCTACGTAGTCTTCGGTCTTATCTATGGCGTATGGCGGTATTCCGAATCGTAGATCGGCTGGTAATCGTATCTCTCGTCCAAATATAATTCTTTCTGGAGAATGGCCTGTCGTATCGTGATTAGCCGATCTATAACTCATGAGTAAGGTTTGTACATATTTGTCCCAATCTCGTTGGTGATCTCTAACGATCTTCGATAAATACTCTTTCATTGTTCGGTTGAACCTTTCGACCATTCCGTCTGACTGCGGATGTAGGGGTGTGGTCTTGGTTTTCCTTGCGCCCAGTGCCGCACAGATGCCTTGAAATATCTGTGATTCGAAGTTTCGGCCTTGATCGGAATGATGCTCACAGGGAACTCCATATCTGCTGATCCAATTATTGATAAGTTGCTCAATGATGGTTGTTACTTCTTGGTTTGAAATTGGAAGGACTTCTGTGGCGTATCTACCAACGCCACTGCTACCTTTTCAATCTACCTCAAAATCTTCCCTCCTAAAGCTCCATTAATTTCATAATTTTACCATGCAAGCGCAATAACTTCCCCAAGCATTCTCCTACCGATTGCATTACCTTTCGGTTATGCAAATAGCATCCAACATCAAGCATCTGCCCATCAAGGACATTCACGCAATTAACGCGTTATATAAATTTCCCTAGAAGAAATTCGGTACGCCAGTACCGCATACATCAATGCATCTCAGCATTGTTCTAAAAGGAAAACATTTCGGTTGCCATACTAGTTAACCGAAGTGGATTATAAAAACAATCAGCAGAACCCCTGTCTGCCTGCATTTACTGTCCCACACGTGCGCAACAGATTTTTATGTTGCACCAGTACTCACGGCGGCTTTTATGCAATCTTCAAAGCACCGGCGCAATTCGCGCCTAGCTGCCAAGAGCCGAATTCAATGCCAGTGTAAATACTCACACTGGAATTCGACCCATGACTCCCTAGGATTGCAATACACAATTAACATGGTTGTAAACACAACCATCATTGTGTAATTATCCCAAATGTATCCTAATCCCTAACGTAGTATTTGGACAACTGCAAATACTTATCCCGAAGATGCTTTTTCAGGAATTTTCATTCCCACGGTTCGACCACCCATGAGCTCGCATCACGAGCCAACAAGGTGATCCGCGCGCAAAGTAGTTGAGTCGATGAAAGTGTTGTAAAGGAGTCGAGTCTCCTGGAGTCCATTATTACCGTGAACAACAAACTAGGCTGCGGCATTCTTTGCACAAGTCTCCTAACTCCAAAATTATATTTCATTAGTGATAAGAAAGTCTACAACTGTGTTCATGATCGAAACAATTTATCACAACTGTGTTCATGATCGAAACAATTTATTTTCTGTAATAGTGCAGTTCCTAATTTACATAAAACAAATTAAGTACCGGTAATAAAGTTAATCTCAGAGAGAGCTTGTGTGTTTTACTTCTTGTGGACGGTCCGTCGCGGAGTTTTGTTTCCTTGGAGGACAGTGTTCGGCGGAACTATCGTGAGGAAATCTTGGTGAACCTTGCCAAGGCCGGCATAATACCAGTGAAATACCCACAATTGGTGACCATTCGACGCGAGTAAACACAATTTTCTGATTCGGAGTCGGATCAAAACCGTGTCCTAAAAAATTTTAAAGGAACAGTGACTATTCGGTGCCGCGACTGTGACAGTGACAATCTTCCCGAACCGAGTGCTTCCGGAAACGCAGTGGCAGTAAGCAATTGTGGCGGCAATTGCCGAAGATCAATATAACATTCACCGGAAACAGGAACAACAGGAGCAACTACCCAACACTACACCAGCACCAGGAGCATCCGATCAATAACACCAGGGATTTAAGCAGGTATCCTTTCTTTCTGTTTTTTAAATTATTCCCTTGGTAAAACAACTGTATTTTAACGTACATTTCCTTTTTGTCAAAGTTTTATTATGTGTTTAACTGATTGTTTTGGAGATATTAAATAAAGTTTATAATAATCCTAAATTAAAGTGAGACAAAAAAAGAAGAAAAAAATCAATATCATTGTAACTGTAAAACGTTTGTTTCCTTTTTACTTTCGTGGCTGATTGGCAAAGATACTTATATGTGTAATTAGATTAAACGATGCTTAGCAAGGATTTCAAATTTTAATACAGATATCTTGGGTAGGAAAATGTATTATTAGCCTGGAGTTGACGAAATGTTGTCTGCAGTTATTTAAATAAATAAGCAACAAAACATCAGCCTATACAAATAAAATTAAGACAATTTGTGCCTTTTTTATTATTAACAACACGAATAAAATAACTCAAAACGAAATAATAGAGTATCTGAAATAAATGCTAAGTGAAAAACAAAACAACAAAGTAAACACGAAATTATTTACCAACATCTTCATTAATTGTACTTCCGATTTAATATTTTCCTTTTTTCGACCAGTTGCTAATTGAGAACAATTCATAAAAATCATTCTTCCATTTGATCGCCTTATTATGATTATTTTTACTTGAACGCAACTGCCTACTTTGACTCCATTAACATTACTTAGAAACATTCAATAATATTCCATGTCAGTTTTTGTTTTTTGTTATAACTTTATATTTTAAACATAATTTTTTTGTCATCATTTTATTGTATCCTTAAAATTTTTGCAAACAAGTATATGTATCTAATTTCTTCACATGATATTGACAACAAAATTAAATTTGTTTAAATAAAAGCCTGTGTTACCAATTAGAAAAGAAGAAATATATTTGTATCCTTAAACAGCACGAGATAAAGGCAAAATAAAATAAATTTTGTAAGCCCCTTCAGGGTATTAAGTAGGGCACAACCTTTCTCAGCACGCACACGACTCAGCTCAACTTCTCGCAACTTCTTTTCGACACTTTTCAACCCCTTCGACTTATTTTTAGCTTCAACACCACTCGACTGCAACCGACTCCACCAACTCTTTCAAGCTCGACTCCATTCAGCCGTCCGGACCACTTCACTTCGTGGTTTCTTTTCAGTCAGGCCGGATTGGACTAGCGCGAATACTCCGCCGTCCCAGTTTAGCTTCCAATTGGCCCCGAAAACTGTACTGCACCACCCCGGACGTTAGTCTAAATTGTTCCTAGTGTCACAGCCTTTGTTTCAGTTTAGGCAAGGTAGTAAATCCTTTACTTACCCAACTCCATCGACTCCCGTGACATCATTGTTCACGCACGCGCACCCTACCTTCAGTTTCCTGACGTCGTTGTCTACGACGATTTACTCTGCCCGCTCCCCACCAAGCAATTAAATTCCTTCGCTTCTCTTCCTCTTATTCCGTTGCTAAACACCCACTCTTTCCAAATAGAAAAAATGGCCCACTCTACTAGGTCTAAGGCAGCTCAGCAAGAGCAGACCCAGCCGTGCTCGGATGATCAAGCGTTCGTAGACGCTTCCAGCATCGAGCACACCTCGCATTCCCATAGCATACACTTGCCTCCTTTCGACGAGAAGGACCCAGAGCTATGGTTCGCCGTAGCCGAACGCTTCTTCAGGGTTGCCGACATGCACGATGAGGAAGTCCGCGCAGTAGAATTGTTGCGAGTGCTAAACCACACGCAACGGACGCATGTTGCTCACATAATTGGGTCAACAGAACCAAATCCCTACAGCAACATGCAAGAGACGCTCATAAATGCCCTGGACGAGCCCAGGAGCATCAGACAGCAGCGTTTGGCGAGCGAAACAAATGTTACTGGAATGAGACCGTCCAATTTTCTGACACATTTACGCTCAATAGCTGGAACCAAGATTTCGGACGACATAATTAGGCCTCATTTCCTGAGGTGCCTCCCGCAATATGCTCGCGCGGCATTAATAGTACAACCCAACCAGAGTTTGGGTCATTTGGCGAAACTAGCCGACACAATTATGGAAAGCTCAGACCCACCGTCTGAACCCCCAGCATACCAGGTCACGGCGATTAACCGACACGCCGTTTCACCTACACGGCATCAATCCTTATCACTAACAGCACCCCGGACTTCTCTAGTAACGCCTTTTACACAAGCCGCACCAAGAGAGGTAACACAAGCTACGATTTCCTCCCGTGAGGAATTTCAGCCGCGCACCCAGCAAACAAGGCTCTCGAGATTCGAGCGAGACCTGAACCAACTGCGGGCCCAAATGCGAAATGTCGAGCGCGCAATCCAAAACCGTTCTAATAACCAACGGCCACAAACGAGGAACCCCCAATGGCAGTTTAACACGCCCAGAGGAGCACCAATCACAAACGAAAACGCACCAGACAACAGGCAAAATACACCTAGTGGCGCTCTGACACAGGCCCGGTGCATATACCACAGACGTTTCGGTGCAAACGCCAGAAATTGTAGGCAACCTTGCAGCTGGACGCGGCCAGCCCCCGCGCAGAACCTCGTTCGAGTGCGAACGGCCGGCACCCCTATTATAAGTCGCTTAACAATCAGGGACTCTAGATCGAATATTAATTTCACCGTCGACACTGGCGCCGACATTTCCGTCATCCCTAGATCTTTCGCCCCGCGCAACCGAGTGCCGGGCCACCTACAGTTGTTCGCTGCGAACAACTCCCCCATAGCCACTTACGGGCGGAAAAATTTTAAACTCGATCTGGGTCTCCCACGCCCTATCTCCTGGCACTTCGTGATAGCCGATGTCAGCGAGCCCCTAATAGGATCTGACCTATTAGGAAAACACAACCTGTTGGTAGACACTGCCAACAAGAGATTAGTTAGTCACAACGTCCCAACCCGTCTCTCCCCGCAAGCAGCTATAGGGGCGAACGACCCACCCGATGATTCTACAGACCCAATCCCCGCGCTGTTGGAAGAATTTCGCAATTCAACAATTCCCCTCTCCAACCAGCAACAACACAGATCCGGCGTGTTTCACCACATAGAAACACGCGGCCCACCGGTGAGCCAACGCCCACGTCGCCTGGCCCCCGAAAAATTGCGAGCAGCCCGCGCCGAATTCGAATATATGCTCGAGCGAGGCATCTGTCAACCCTCGGTCAGCCCATGGGCAAGTCCACTTCACCTCGTCAAAAACCGCAACGGTGAATGGCGACCATGCGGTGATTATAGACAGCTGAACGCAGTAACAGTTCCCGACAGGTACCCAATAGCCCATCTTTACGACTATTCGTACAAGTTGCGCGGTTGTACAGTTTTCTCAACTCTTGACCTCACCAGGGCATACCACCAGATTCCGGTGGCACCTGAAGACGTACCCAAAACCGCCGTCATTACCCCCTTCGGACTCTTCGAATTCAAGGTGATGACGTTTGGCCTCAGGAATGCAGCTCAGACATTCCAGAGGTATATCGATTCGGCACTACGCGGCCTGGATTGCTGTTACGCGTATATTGACGATATATTAATAGCATCTCGGAACCTTGCGGAGCATCACCAACACCTCAGACAGGTCCTTGAACGCCTCAGACAATTTGGCCTCGTAATAAACCCAGAAAAATGCCAATTCGCCAAAGAGCAAGTTACCTACCTGGGTTACCATATCAACAGCCAAGGTATCCACCCGCTTCCAGACAGAGTGGAAGCACTAACCCAATTTCCCCGTCCCTCCAACGTTCGCGAGCTGCGCCGTTTCCTGGGTATGCTAAACTTTTACCGACCCACACTACGAAACGCCGCACACATTCAGGCCCCTTTAAATGAGTACTTAAAGGGGGCAAAGAAGAACGACAAGCGCCCAATCGCCTGGACGGAAGCTGCAGACAACGCATTCCGTCAATCCAAGGCACAGCTGGCAAATGCTACCCTACTCCGTTACCCCGCAGAGGGCGCACCATTGGCCATCCAATGCGACGCGTCAGACACGGCCATGGGAGCAGTATTGGAGCAAGAATGCAACGGAAACTGGGAACCGCTCGGTTTCTTCTCAAGGAAACTTAATACGGCCGAGCGGAAATATAGCACGTACGACCGGGAGTTACTCGCTATGTACAGCGCCGTAAAGTATTTCCGACACATGGTAGAAGGTCGCCCCCTAGTAATCAGAACGGATCACAAGCCACTGATCTACGCATTCCGGAAGAGGTCCGGGAATGCATCCCCACGCCAGGAACGGCAGCTCGACCTGATAGGTCAATACACCACTGAGATCAAACACATCTCAGGGGAACAGAATGTTATCGCGGACGCCTTATCCCGCATCGATACCATTCAGCTACGCGCCGCCATCGCCGACGCCGACCTAGCTCAAGCACAGCAGAATGACAACCAGCTCGAGTCTCTTCTCAAAGCAGAGACAGCACTTCAGCTGCGCAAGTTCCCACTCGAGCAATCCGCAGACGAGATATGGTGTGATATCTCCACGGGAACAGTCAGGCCCTATATTCCCGGAGAGCTGCGAAGGAGCGTATTCGAGACCTTTCACGGTCCTGCTCACCCCAGCGGACGTGCAACCGCTGCAGCCATTCGACGTAAGTTCGTATGGCCTCGTATGAATAAAGACCTCACGAGTTGGGCTCGTGCCTGCCTTAAATGCCAGCGCTGCAAAATTAGCCGACACAACGTGTTGGAGCCAGCGCAATTCAAACTCCCCGAGGCTCGATTTACACACGTCCACATAGATATTGTGGGCCCCTTAACACCCTCGAGAGGATTCTCCTACATCCTCACCATGATTGACCGTTTTACTCGGTGGCCAGAAGCAACGCCACTACGGGTAGTCACCGCCGAGAGTGTCGCCAGAGCGTTTTACTCGACTTGGGTTACACGTTTTGGCGTACCAGCAACGTTAACATCAGACCGAGGTCCACAGTTCGAGGCCACGATCTTCAAGCAGCTTACTGACTTATTGGGCTGTCAAAGAAGTCGTACGACCGCATACCACCCTTCATCCAACGGGATGATAGAGCGTTGGCACAGGTCGCTAAAAGCCTCCCTAATGTGTCATAACGACACGCAATGGTTCGACGCCCTCCCCACTGTCCTTCTAGGATTGAGGACAAGTATCAAGGAGGATCTGGGCGCATCCGCTGCAGAACTGACCTACGGCACCAACCTAGTGTTGCCAGGCGAACTATTTGTGGACAATGAAGCTCCACACGACCAACTACAAAGCGTAGGCTACCTCCGCAACCTGATGCGGAAGATCAGGGCAAAACCCGTAGCCCGACATGGCACCAAAAGAGTGTTTATCCACCCTGAGTTGCATAGCTGCACGCACGTCTTCGTCAGGGTGGACAAAGTTAAGAAACCACTCGATCCCCCCTACGAAGGGCCATATAAGATTCTAAAACGAATCAGCGATCGAGTGTACGAAGTGGAGATCCAAGGCAGATCAACCACTGTCAGCGTAGAAAGACTGAAACCGTGTTTCTCGGAGGCTAACCTCCCAAAGGCCACCACAAACCCCGATGCTACAGAGGAGCTACCCTCACCTTCTACGGCAGGAATACCAAACAGAAATAGCGGCCCCATCACGCGAAGCCGCACCCGAGCGCCACCACAAGGCGCATGTACGGCCAACCTCACTTAACTACAGCCTTCTGAGTACTACTTCGCCCTACCAACAATATCGTGACTATGTCACTGGGGGGGGAGTACTGTGGCGTATCTACCAACGCCACTGCTACCTTTTCAATCTACCTCAAAATCTTCCCTCCTAAAGCTCCATTAATTTCATAATTTTACCATGCAAGCGCAATAACTTCCCCAAGCATTCTCCTACCGATTGCATTACCTTTCGGTTATGCAAATAGCATCCAACATCAAGCATCTGCCCATCAAGGACATTCACGCAATTAACGCGTTATATAAATTTCCCTAGAAGAAATTCGGTACGCCAGTACCGCATACATCAATGCATCTCAGCATTGTTCTAAAAGGAAAACATTTCGGTTGCCATACTAGTTAACCGAAGTGGATTATAAAAACAATCAGCAGAACCCCTGTCTGCCTGCATTTACTGTCCCACACGTGCGCAACAGATTTTTATGTTGCACCAGTACTCACGGCGGCTTTTATGCAATCTTCAAAGCACCGGCGCAATTCGCGCCTAGCTGCCAAGAGCCGAATTCAATGCCAGTGTAAATACTCACACTGGAATTCGACCCATGACTCCCTAGGATTGCAATACACAATTAACATGGTTGTAAACACAACCATCATTGTGTAATTATCCCAAATGTATCCTAATCCCTAACGTAGTATTTGGACAACTGCAAATACTTATCCCGAAGATGCTTTTTCAGGAATTTTCATTCCCACGGTTCGACCACCCATGAGCTCGCATCACGAGCCAACAAGGTGATCCGCGCGCAAAGTAGTTGAGTCGATGAAAGTGTTGTAAAGGAGTCGAGTCTCCTGGAGTCCATTATTACCGTGAACAACAAACTAGGCTGCGGCATTCTTTGCACAAGTCTCCTAACTCCAAAATTATATTTCATTAGTGATAAGAAAGTCTACAACTGTGTTCATGATCGAAACAATTTATCACAACTGTGTTCATGATCGAAACAATTTATTTTCTGTAATAGTGCAGTTCCTAATTTACATAAAACAAATTAAGTACCGGTAATAAAGTTAATCTCAGAGAGAGCTTGTGTGTTTTACTTCTTGTGGACGGTCCGTCGCGGAGTTTTGTTTCCTTGGAGGACAGTGTTCGGCGGAACTATCGTGAGGAAATCTTGGTGAACCTTGCCAAGGCCGGCATAATACCAGTGAAATACCCACACTTCCACCCACTTGCTGAAGTAATCCATGATAACCAACATGTATTTGTTGTTGTCGTTTGTTTTTGGGAATGGTCTTGAGATATCAATCGCAATTCGCTCGAAAGGGGCACCCACGTTGTACTGCTTCATAGCGCTCCTTGGTTTTGCTGTTGGTCCTTTGGTCGCAGTGCAAGTTGTGCACTTCCTACACCAAGACTCGACGTCATCTCTCATGTGAAGCCAGTAGAAGCAAGATCGTAATTTTGAAAGTGTTTTATTAACTTCCAGATGTCCACCGGAGTCCCCGTCGTGCATTTCTGTTAGTACATCCTTCACTTTTGATGGTGGGACTAGAATCTGCATTCGATAGGATTTTCCGTCCGCGGCTTCCCATTTACGCCTTAGAATTCCATCTTCGACCAGCAAGGAATTCCATTGTGCCCAATATGCCTTAAATGTTCCATTCTTGTCGGAAATATTGTTCCAAGTTGGCCGCTCGTTCTTTTCTTTGTGTTCCAGGATTAGCAACATATCTTCATCTTGAAGTTGAGCTGCGCGTATAGCATCACTCGCCCACCCATCTAGTACTTCTACTTGTACATTTCGCAGGTCTTACGCCTCTTCTTTCTCTTCCGCTCTATGACAATGTTTACAATCTGGCTTACATGGTCTTCTTGATAGAGCATCAGCATTATTATGTACCTTCCCTTGACGGTGAGAAATTTGGAAATCGTACGTTTGAAGTCGTTCGATTCATCGAGCTATTTGTCCTTCCGGATTCTTCAAATTTAACAACCATTTCAGGGTGGTATGATCCGTCCGAAGGTGGAATCAACTTCCGTAGAGGTATTTATGGAAATTCTTAACGGCTTCTACGACAGCCAGCAGTTCCTTTCTTGTTGCGCAATAGTTTCTCTCTGGCTTAGATAGAACTCGACTATAATATGCGACAACTCTCTCTTTACCATCGACTTTCTGTGACAATACTGCTCCGATTCCTGTGTTACTTCCATCAGTATCCAATATAAATGGGCGATCCGATCTTGGGAATGCCAATGTTGGAGTCTTACATAACTCGGCCTTCAATGTGTTGAATGCTGCCTCACACTTGTCTGTCCAATTGAATTGCTTGTCTTTACCCGTTAGTTCGTGTAGGATTTTAGCAACGTTGGCGAAACCTTTAACAAACCGTCGGTAATATGTGGCTAATCCCATAGCGCTTTTTAGCTGTTGCTTATCTTCTGGAGTAGGCCACTTTTGGACAGCTGCTATCTTATCAGGATCCGTTTGAATCCCTGCAGATGAAACGATGTGTCCCAGGAATTTTACTCTTCTTTGGAAGACTTCACATTTCTTCGAAAGGAGCTTTAAGTTGGCCTGTCTTAGTCGTTCGAAAACGGAAGGCAGATTATTGATGTGTTCTGATAAATTCCTTCCAACAACGATGATATCGCCCAAGTACACAAGACCCGTCTTCCATGTAAGTCCCCGCAGAATACTTTCCATTAATCGTTCAAACGTTGCTGGAGCATTACATAATCCAAAAGGCATCACGTTGAATTGATAAAGTCCGTTTCCGGTAGTAAACGCTGTCTTCTCCTTGTCCTCCTCCTTCACTTCCACTTGCCAGTAACCGCTTTTTAGGTCCAATGTTGAAAACCACTGAGCTCCAGAAAGGGTATCTAGTGTGTCGTCGATTCGAGGAAGTGGGTAACTGTCTTTCTTCGTGACGTCGTTTAACCGGCGGTAATCGACACAAAATCTAGTTGTCCCATCCTTCTTCTTGACGAGCACTACCGGCGAAGCCCATGGGCTCGATGATTTTTCGATGACTCCTTGCTCTTCCATCTCTCGAATCATGTTGCCTACTTCTGATTGTTTGGCCAACGGTAGTCGACGAGGTGGATGTCTTATAGGCCTTGACTCACCCGTGTCAATGCGATGTTTAACTATACCGGTGCGTCTGAATTTATCATTTCTTGTCACAAAAATATCAGAAAAATCGTTCAGGAGTGATTTAACGTTTGCCTTTTCTCTGTCTGTTAATTCGATTTTCTGGGACATCAACCTATTAACCACAGGGGGAGCACCAGCGGGCTGTTGAATTGAATGGTCCTCTCCCCTTGTCTGAATTGAGCTTATCATTGACACGGGTGCGCATTCTGTGATTACCTCTCCTTTTCTTATTGCGATCGGCTCCTTGGACCTCGGTGATGTAAAATCGATTATCATCGGAATGACTCTCGAGACTGGTCCAAATTACCGACTCTGAGCGAGCTGGGATCTCATCCTCCTCACGCACATAACATTTCAGCCTTCGCAATTGTTCGTCCTGCAGTGTAATAGCAACCTCCAAGTTACCAATTCGCAGTGTTCTTTGACCGATATCTAGAACAACTTGATGCTCCTTCATGAAATCCATTCCAAGAATGCATTCGTCCATAATATCGGCAACCAAAAATTGGTGGGAGATGGAAATATTACCCAACACTATTATGCTTTCCACTTCTCCGTAGACTGTAGAATATTCTCCCGTGGCAGTCCTCAAAGCGTATCTTCTATTTTTATTAAGGGTAATTTTGCCGACGACATCCGGCCGAATTATTAGTTGTTGTCCTTGCATTAACAATCGTAGTTATAACCAAACTTTGGTTATCCCGTTGGAGTTGTGATACAATTACGATGCTGGGCTGCACATTCCATCAGGCGACTTTCGCCCCGTAAAGTCTGCCCTTACAAGTTTCCCGAGCCATTGACCTCGGGTTGATCCGTTGATAGTCTCCTCTTATGATTAGCGCATGAACAACAATTCTCATTTGATGTTTCATTCATTCGTCGACGTTTCCTACAGTCAACAGAGATGTGGCCGACTTCGCCGCATGTCCAACACTTCATATCAAGTCTCGGGGTTCTCCGTTGATGACCCCGATTCTTTGGCAAGAACATTCCTGGACAGACATTTCTCGGACTCTATATGTACTCCTGGTAGCCAGTTTAACAGATTCATATGCCATTGCGAAAGCCAGTATTTCATTAGTCGTCTTCTTTCCTGCCAAACGAACGGCTTGTTGCAAGTCCCGATCTTGGAGTGCACTTATAAATGCATACATTGCTACCTCGTTCAGAAATTCGTTATGTTGATCTGACATCGTCACAATACGCTTTCACAGACTTATTTACTTTACCAATAATTTATCCTACTTCTGACACCAATTGTAGCGAGCTTAGGGTTCGCTGGATTAATTATTTTTAATAAACAAGAGCCGTTAAATCGAATTTGAATTAATATAACACTTTATTAGTCCGTTAATAACAACCGTTACTTTTACCGTACACTTAACGATTTCTTGACTTATCGTTTCCGTACTTATCGCGTCTTTTACTGCTTACTTCTTGATCTACGTGCGACGTATTTATACCGTGTCCTCGTTCTGATTCGGCGTTTCGTTTCCGTCCGTTCCATAGCCTCGAATTTTCTGCTGTTCATAGTCTCCAGTTTTCCAGTACTTTCTAAAATATTCTAGTACTGATTGTCATATGCGTCATATTATATAATATATGTATTCAATTTTCGTACCACCCAATACCTTTTTTTTTTAACTTAATCAGTTATTGGACATAGTCAATTAGGACAAAAATAATGTCTAGAACTTTTCTAAAATGCCTAAAAATTGTTTTCATTCTTATCTTTCCTTTTTTCGATTATTTTTTATATAGCAAGAATGGGCAACGACAGAACAGTCCGTATAAGTCTTGGCGGTAAACCAATGGGAAGGCCGCGACCGAGATGAGAGTACAATGCAAAGTGTGATCTCGAAGAAATTGAGTCAGGTGACAAAACGTGGTGGGTAAGTGGACAGCACAGGGAATGGTGGCCTAGTCTAGTTTGTGAGGATATGAACTTCCGGGTTCGTACTGTCCAATGAAATGTTGATTTTCTGTTTTTAACAACTTAAATTGTTTTATACTTAATGCATTATTTTATTGTTTTATGGATTAGTAAGAAATAATAAAGTAAAGCATATATTTAATAAGTTATTTATTATTAACTTATTATTTCAAAGTGGTTTCCTCTATCTAATTTACTTAATGGGCTCATCCAATATATTTTTTAGAAATTGATAATAGTAAAACGAAAACGCGAAAACGCGCACTCTATTAGAGATACTCACATTGTGAACATCCCTGCTTCATTTGCTTTCATTCGCGTCAAAGCGTACGTGTACAAAAATAGACAATTGTTGGGTGAATGGTTTATTTTGCAATGTTGTATACCTACATAACTTTTTTAGTTTTCAGTTCTAATCGTTCGTAAACCATTATTAAAAATTAGTAAATAGCATTCATGGAAATCAGTAATAAAAACGAATTATATTCCAAAGTATTTTCACCAAACTATAAACGAGTATCATCGAGTCGCGATGTAGTTAAACCAAGTTCCGCGACTACAAGTGAAAATTGTTATAGCAAGGAAAATCTACTATTTTGGATTAATTTCAAATCGGAGTCAACGTACTTGAAATTCAAAGAAAAAATTATAAATAGTTTACATGAAACATTTCAAACACATTCTAATATTTTTATAATGGAAAACGAATCTAATATTGAAGCATATCATGTGCCTGAAGATAAATTATTTAAAGTTGATACTCACCCAGATGACGGAGTACAAGCTGTTCAGGTACCATCGTATAAGCGTACCATCAAAGAAGTTCTTGATATTTCGGATAATAAAAAACAAAAAAGTGACGATCAGTGTGCTCGACCGCGTATGAACAAATCTTGCTTTAATTGTGGAAGTGGCAAACACGATCTAAGGCAATGCCCAAAGCCAAGAAATATGAGCAAGATCAACAAAGCTAAAAAAGTACATTCGACAAAGAGATATCACGTCGACAATGAACAACGTTATGCACATTTACGGCCTGGCTGTATAAGTTTAAACTTGCGCGAGGCTTTGGGCATACAGAACGGTGAGCTGCCGTTCTTTTTCTATCGTCTTAGATTACTTGGATATCCTCCAGGGTGGTTAGAGGATGCAAAAGTAGCTCATTCAGGAATATCACTTTTTGATTCAGAAGTAATAAATTGCATAGCTAGTAAATTGAGTAAATTTCAATTTTTCATATCAATTTCAGGGCCGTTCAGTTCGTGATCCAGACGAAGAGCCGGGTGAAATTCCTGCAAATTATAAGTACGATATCAACAAAATTATATCTTATCCTGGATTCAATATGGATCCCGGCCCTAATTTTTTTGACGTAAGTTTATCATACATTCAGCATGAAAAATAGGAAATGTTATATTTTTTTTCGAATCTAAACAGGACTATGACTACCATAATGTACCACCCCAAAACCCAAAAGATTCTAAAGAAGAGTTCGTAAAAATGCTTGGATCGAATATTGTTAAAGGATATAAACGAAAAAAATTGAAAAACCCCACTAATGACATGGAACTCTCATCAAACATCCATATTTCTGATATGGAAATTGACGATAACATTGTTATGGATAATGTAAAATTTACACGTCCACCGCCACCAAGTACGCCGCCAAAAGAAGAACAACCTCCAGAACCGCCATCACCACCTGAACAACAATCATCGAGTCGCTCAAAATCACCACCGCCTAAAACGCTTGAATCGCACCACAATGATATACTGGATCCACTCAAATACGATGCTAACGATGATGATGATTCCCTTATAGACGAAGTCATTGAATTAGAAGCCGCCAACAATAGTAATTCTGAATTTTCCGAATCGACAGCTATGAACGACAATTCTCTAAATAACACACCTAGTAACAACATAACGAATCCAAATAATGAAACCCCACAAACACCGGTCACAGAGTCGTTGCCCGGTACGCCTCTGTTAAAATTCTCTCCCTTCGACAAGTTACCTAGTGGTGATAATTTCAAAATTGGTGTAAGTGATGTGATTAACTTTGAAAACCTGCCAGATTCAACGGGTACCTATGAGAAGATGAAGGGACTCATTAAAAAGGTGCGAACTATCGTAACTCAATGGAATAGTGAAGATACATAATGTTATCGATTGAAATATAATTTAATTTTTTTTTTTTGAAACGAACATTTTTTAATTATATTTCTAAAAGAAAATTAAATAAAACTATATAATATTTAATAAAAAAAGAGTTTACAATTTTCATAGGGTAATCAATATGATGTAAATCGTTGGTACAATTTAGTGAGAGGTATTTTTACAAAAATATTTAAAGTGTTTTAGATTGCGTTATGAGACCATTTTTGCGTTATGACAGTATTTTAAAATAATTCTAAGTAGATCTGTGGAGGTTCCGCCAAACCCCACTGTCTACTTACCCGAAGACCATAACTACAACTCAACCGTCATAGTTTTCTGCTAAGGCAATCGCATTAGCACCTGTAAATGCTTCACGCATTAACTCGTCAAATATTTAGCTAATAGCTCCTGGAAGAGAAATCTTACCTTCATTCATTTATTCGAATTCAAAATTCCTTATAAGAATTCTGTTCCAAACTTCATTAATCCCAAGCCCAATTCCGCACCTTCGGTTGCCAGGCAACCTCAATCTTACATACGCATTTTCCCGAGTCGAATTCCTGAAAACAAAACAATTTGGTTTACATATAATGTAACCATCATAACAGGGATCATAAACATTGCGTCGCCTATTCCCAGCTTCACCATGTGTATAATAAATTCCCTTACATACACATTGGCTGGCGACCTATACCCAAGGGACAAAAGCAAATATACGCATCTCGCGTCTTAAGGGGACATTCCGGTTCGTTCGGTCCAAAAAATCAATTTTTTTTTTGCTTAATCGATAGTTTTATACTTCAAAAATAATATGTTAAAATTTGAAAATCTTAGGCGGTTCCAAAGTTATAGGTCATTAAAGGGTCGGGTCTCCCGCGGATACAAATTCGTATCATAGGTGGCAACTACCGTGTATTTAGAAAGATGCAGACTATCCATTTATGGGCATTAATTTGCTTCGCTGTTGGTTTGGGCCAACTGCCACTTCTTTCAATATGTCGCAATCTTGTGCGACTGGACAACATGTTCATAAGCGGTAATGGATAGTCACTCCTGTGTATGTTGTTTTTACATTCGGGCGTACTGCGGGTGACCTGCGATTACCTGAGTTTTAGATAGTTTCATATATATGAAACTAACTTGCCCGTAGCACGGTGCTGGTGGTTTTTTCTTGTTTGGTGACTATGGAAGATGTTCCTACCGGTGACGTCGCGGGATAGTTATTTTTGATGTTTCTTTGTTTCTTTTTCATGATGAGGAAAAAGTATTTAGTGTAAACGTGGTCTCAGAGCGTGCAGTGCTTGCGTTTAGGCGTCCGTTTCATACGTTTTTCAACGGTAAATTTTTCTAACATAATGTATAAAAACGTTAAAGGTTCGCGTAAGTCAGGGGTGCGTCCAGCTAGTCGATATAAAAAAACGAAAAGGATTTATGGGAACTGTACATGAACTGGAAACGGAGTATGCGACTACATCGGCACAAAAATGGGCTACATCGCCCGACTTCGCTCCAACGGTCACAGTGACGGCAGCATACGTGATGTTACTTTTTTTTTTCAGTTTTTTCCGAACTTTCAAACAGTATAAAGTGTAAAAACTGTGACGGCTCGATAAACTTTTCAAAAAAATCTGAGAAAGGCCTAGCATTCAAACTGAGCGTCGAATGCAACTGTGGTGAGAGGGTCATCGAGTCCTGTTCACGAATCGCCAACAAAGCTTACGAAATTAATCGTAGAATAGTATTCGTAATGCGCATCTTGGGTGTCGGGTTAAATGGATTACACTGTTTCACTTCACAGATGTATATTGGCGAATTTACGAAACAGATCTACTACGCTGCTCTCGATAATGCACACACCGCTTGTATCGGCGTTTTTTCTTCCGTGTTAAAAAAGGCTAGCAAAGAAGAAAAAGAAAAAAATGATGAAAGTGAAGATACAAAATTTACTGCTTCTGGAGATGGTAGTTGGAGCAACAGGGGCCATACTGCTAATTATTGCGTTATGACATTGATCGGCAACAAAACAAACAAAGTTCTCGATCTTACTGTGAAATCGCGTTATTGCCAAGGCTGCAACCTTATGAAAACAAAGAAAGACACCCCTGAATATGATACTTGGTGGGATGAGCACGAACCAGTTTGCACATTGGACCACAATGGAAGTTCGGGTAAAATGGATCCTGACGGAATGTTAGAGATGTTCGAGCGCGCTTTTGATCTGCACTGCCGCATTTACGAAAGGTACGTTGGCGACGGGGATGTAAAAATAATGAATGCGTCGCAGAAATCATTTCCAAATGTTGTAAAGGCCGAGGGTATCAATCACGTGGGAAAGCGAATCGGTTTGCAATTACGCGGTGTCATAAAAAAAGCAAAAAAAAAAACAGACCAATTAGGAGGAGCTGGTCCTGGCAAACTTACGGGAAACATGATAACAGAACTGACGACTTATTACGAACTTGTGATTAGACGGAATGCTCACTCTGCTGAATAAATAGCAAAAGAAATTTGGGCAACATACTACCACAAAATATCAACCGATGAAAATCCGTAACATCAAAACTGTCCAGAGGGCCCGGAGTCATGGTGCAAATGGAAACGTGCGGAAGCTGCGAATGAGCTGTCAAAGTTTCACCATGACAAACCTCCCTTGGATCGTAAAGTACAAACAGATATTTACCCAGTTTACGTAAAACTGACAGATCCCGATTTGTTAAAAAAATGAGAGGGAGGTTTCACGCAAAATAACAACGAAAGTTTCAATGCTACTATCTAGCAAATGGCGCCAAAACACACATACAGTGGTAAGAAAACCATTGAAGTTGCGGCTCTTACCGCAGCTTGTTTAATGAGGGGTTTTTACCCGTATTGCTAATAATGCAAGTCATGGGCACCAAAATTGGGTACGCTGCGAGAGCGTTTGCGAACGAGAGGGACAGAGATCGGCTGCAAGACGCTGACCGCAGCCTAGTATACAACTCGCACGAGGCACGAACAGCGAGGAAAAAGGCGAAAATGCAACTGGAGGGCCAATTCGAAGTCGTGGAAGGAATTGTTTATGTTCCAGGAATAGATGTCTAGCTGTTAGTATAAAAAATCCCGATGATTTCATGAAAAAAATCACTTTTATCTTTTGTCTAATTTATCTCCAAACTTGGAATGCGTTTGTTCAGCATCGAGATAGATTCCTCGACGTGACAGCAAAAACATTCCTCTTCGGGTAATCCAGTTCTCACCGCAACTGGAGCTATATCAAATGTTGATCTTCTTGGTTGATAGTGCAATTTGATACACTAGTTGCTTCCTTTTCCATGCTGTAGAAAGCTGCAGAACTACGCAAATAAACTCTTCCAACTGTTGAGCGTTAAGATGCTCAACACTGCGACCGTAATAATAATGACACGAAACAATAAATCGTAAAAGATACATTTTAATTTTAATTCACAATAAAACGATTTAAAAACACGTTGAAAGGTAAACGATACATCAATAAACTGTTCTTCATTTAAAAACTATTAGAATTACATCAAGAAAGTAAAACTGTGTAGCACCGTATACAAAACAAGATTTTAACTTTAACCTTGAAAACAAAAACTGTGAAAGAAGAGTACAGTGGTGAAATATATCACACTTCTTTGTTCTCCTTCATGTTATTATACTGATAACGGGCTCGTTATCAGTTCGACGAATCTGCTGGTTGTCATTGGCAGCGTTCAGTGCCAATGGTGTTTTTTTCCGTAATGGTATAATGTATAATACATGTTGCGGAACTGCAACATCTTCCCGGGCCGCGACAATGGACCCAGTAGTCCTCCTTAGTTGGCGTCACCAACGTTTCGTGTCAACGCCGTGGGAAGTGGCGGTTGGTATTTGTGGTTGAGCTCAGAGACCTTAATGCTCGTGTTGCTCATAAACCGGTACGACGCAGAGGTAGGGGGCAATAATTAATTATGTTGACTGGAACTAACTATTAATTGAATTAATTTGTTATAAATATACTTAGTTATTGTTTCAATTCCTAGTCGATTATCAGTGTTAGTGTGTGACCGAAGGTCCAGTTGGCCATTGATTGCTAACGTTGTAGCGTGTGATAAGGCCGTCGTTGTTTATTGCTGAGTAGTCTGCTCTGTTGTCGAAAAGTAGTACCATGTTGAGCAGTTCTGAATCGTCTCGGAGGTTGTTGCTCTCCTTTGTTGGAAGTAATATAAGGTTGAGAATTTGTCAATAATCTCCTTTGTTGTAGAGATTTCTACTCGAATTTGAGTAGTACTAAATGTTGAAAGGTCGTCAATCATCTCGTTTGTCGTTGAAATGATTTCTCGAAGGGTGTCGGCATCCTTCCTGTTCATCACCTTCTATATCCTCTACCCTTGTTACCGAAAGTCTAACTTAGACACCGACATTGTTGAAGTGGTGCCCCCAGACACGTGGTTCGCGGTGCCTGGGCGGAGTTAAGAGGGTGCCCCCAGAGCGTTGCATCCAGGCGGCGAGAAGTGATGAAACCCAGACACGTGGCGGCGGTGTGTCTGGGTGGGTTGTAACGTAACTCCGTACATAGCGTAAAAATAGGTTGGACGTAGTCCCATGTCGGATCGTAAATCCGTTAGTAGAATATAAGTGTATCTTGGACGTCAATATGTTGAAGGTGATGGGTTGTAATTCCACCATCTTCTCAGTATGTCCAGCCTGTGCCGCTACCAGAAATGTTAGAGTTACCGCCAACTGCCTAGGATCATCTGCATCTCGAATCCAAGTTGATTGCTCTGGCTGATGCTGTTGCAGTTGGGGATATGTCCCATCTACGCCGCTAAACCAATGCTCGGCGTTGGGCGAATTTCTTGATGGGAACTGAACTCTCTGTCGGCAGCGTTACCTGGTGGAGTGTTTGATCCACTGATAGGATGATGGTGCTGGACATGGTGTCTTTTTCTTTTGTAATGTTGTGGTCGAATCCTAGCGGCATAATTTATTGAATTAGGCCGACACTTGAGTGAGCCAGAGAGGTTGCGCATCCGGGTTGCTATTAAGAAGAATAACTCTGTTGTTCAATAGACGCCTTCGTTTAATTGTGTCGCAGGATAAAATAGTCCCCAAGGTATCTTTCTTCTTGTCTGGTGGCTGGACCATGTGTTCATTATTCGCTCTCCGTTGATATGATTTCTCGAAGGGTGCCGGCATCTTTCCTTGTTCCTCACCTTCTATATCCTCTAATCTTGTTACCGAAAGCCCAGCTTAGACACCGACTTTGTTAAAGTGGTGCCCCAGACACGTGATTCGCGGTGCCTGGGCAGTGATAAGAGGGTGCCCCCAGAGCGTTGTCTCCAGGCGGCGAGACGTGAAGAACCCCAGACACGTGACAGCGAAGTGCTGAGGTGGCGAGAAGAGACAAATCCTGATGCGTGAGCGATGAGTCCAGATGACGAGAAGCGGTGTACTCCAAACTGTGACAGCCTTCCGATGATATGATCTCCCGATGGTTGCCGGCATCTTTCCTGTTCATCATCTTCTATATCCCCTAATCCTGTTACCGAAAGCCCAGCTTAGACACCGACTTTGTTGAAGTGCTGCCCCCAGACACGTGATTCGCGGTGCCTGGGCCGTGATAAGAGGGTGCCCCCAGAGCTTTGCGTCCAGGCGGCTAGAAGTGATGAACCCCAGACACGTGACAGCGGTGTGCCTGGGTGGAGAGAAGCGACAAATCCTGGTGCGTGACAGCGATGCGTCCAGGCGACGAAAAGCGGTGCCCAGGAACGGATGTAAATGAAGCGGTGAAGATCGCAATTCCCGGGGTTCTTGGATTTACTCGTCTGCAATTCGAAGTTGGATTGATATTGCAGGTATAGGACCGGATGTGCCCTTGTTGGCAAATTTTTCTTAGTACTGACCGCTTGCGCTTGAAACGCTGACCCGTCAGATGATAGTTTTCATATACAGGAAGGAAGTTTCCAAAACTTCTCCTGTTTCCTTGATGTTGTTGCAGGTGACGCTTGCTTTTCGGTGAGAGCTTCTAGCTCTATCGTTGTACTTGATTTCACACGCTTAGGTTTCATTGAATTGTCCTCTCGACTATTCTGCCCGATCGTTCAGTGTACGCGGGGCGTATCTAACTCCTGTAGCGTGGATTGTGAAAAGTACCTGCAACATTGTTAAAAGAGGATCCGAATGATGTCCTCAATTTGGTACTGGAACCGATTAGAAAACTTCTTTATTTACCTGTGGTGAATTCTGAAGAATTAAATAAATGAACAACCTTGGATATTATAAGTGGACTGTATTTGGCTTTGTAAAGTTGAGTATTAATTAAATTGTTGGTTAACTGTGTTAAAATTGAAATGATGTTTGATGGATCGTAAATCCATCTATGTCATCGATGACTTCTTGGACGTAGTCCTCTTTTGGATCGTGAATCCCTCATGTTATCGATGAATCCTTGAACGTAGTTCTAAATTGGATCGTAAATCCATACACGTTCCACTCGAATGAAACGCAAAAAATGTTTTTTTATTTATATTGGAGGCAAAATATTGGTAAAATAGGAAATATCTATTAATTTATTCTATTTACCGTCGATTGCAATAGAAAAATTATTAAAATAAATAAGCAGGTGTTAGTTTGTTTTGCAAACCAGTACGGCTGGTATATGTCAGTCCGATTTAAAACTCTGGAAATAGATATGTGGTAAGCATATTCCACTTGACCACGGTATCTTCGTTTTTCAGAAGCACATCTGCCAGCGTTTCAATCACATGAAGTGCTTCATCATTTGGTTTATCATCAGCGCTTGGTGATGTACAACCTGGATCCTGCTTCCCATTGTTTTAGGTAGAATTCTTTTCTGCGTTCTACCTGATGTTGAGATATTTGTGCTACAGGACCCGGACAATTAAAATCTGCAAAAAGGCTGAAATCTATTCGAATAAGTTCATGCGGGTCGTTTTCCCAAAGGTCTTGATCAGACTCCGCTAACAACATTATCTGAAATATAACATTTTGAATAATTGCAACCATGTGATGTTTAATTAACTTCCAGGAATACATGAAGCACAACATTTTAGGTATACCAGAATATGTGTTACGATTCGCGGTGACACACAAACGCGGTTACGATATTGGTCGAAAACCCCAATTGCAACATCCAGAACACCTGACATGAACGTAGGAAGATAGCTCCAACTTGTCTAACTGGTAGTTTAACATTGTTCTTCATAGCCTGTAGAATAGTTGAAGAAATTCCTAGAATTCTGTGACTCTGGGATAGTTGTTTTTCGGCGAACTTTCGTTGTTCAGGAACAACAGCTATTGTGGCACGTATCAATTCCTTCCGTTTGTTCAGGTTCATTTTCAATCGTTGTTGTCAGGTTCTAATTGAATAGCTTCGTATAAGCGTCTATGGCTTCATCGTACTTTCCTGTATTGAGATATACATCTCCCATTCGGTCATATGCTTTACTGTAATTTGGATTGTAGAACAATGCAGAGTTGCAGTCTTTAATCGCACGATCATTTTCTGTTACACGGATATATGCTGCAACTGGATTACAGTAGAATATTGGGTTTTTCGGATCGAAACTGATGGCCCGGTTGTATTGAAGTACCACTTCTTGATACTTGCGTCCCTTCATCAGGCGGTTGTCTTCATTCTTAATCTGTTCGGCTGTTTCAAGGAATTGCTGATTGCGTTCGATAAACATTGATTGGCACTTCGAACAGATCTAACTTTGCGGCCTTGTTTGTAATTGCCGTTATTGATTCCAAATCAATGTCTTCACGCAGTTCAATTAGAAACTAGTAGTCCGGAACAAATATGTAATTAAAAAACGACCATCGCTACCCGGCGATAGAATGTCGATGAAATTTAACACTTCGATGAACACACCACACAACACCTTTTAGTTATGTCACTTGGATCTCCTAATTAATTTATATATTAAATTATAAATTTAATTGCTACCTACCTTGTTTCTTTGAATTTCCATTTAATTGGATGTAATCCCTTTGAAGTAATCGTGGTGTGAAGTACCAATTGGACGTAATCCCTTTGTGTATTGGTAGTTCCCTCGTTGAGGATGTTGGCGGATGTAAAATCCGGCTCACTGCTTGACTGGAAATCCATATGTTGGCGCCTTGAATTTGCGCCGACTTCTTGCACGGATGTAATCTTGCACACTTCGAGCGATCTGGCTCGAAGGACCAAAATTCTCAGCATCGAGATAGATTCCTCGACGTGACAGCAAAAACATTCCTCTTCGGGTAATCCAGTTCTCATCGCAACTGGAGCTATATCAAATGTTGATCTTCTTGGTTGATAGTGCAATTTGATACACTAGTTGCTTCCTTTTCCATGCTGTAGAAAGCTGCAGAACTACGCAAATAAACTCTTCCAACTGTTGAGCGTTAAGATGTTCAACACTGCGACCGTAATAATAATGACACGAAACAATAAATCGTAAAAGATTCCTTTTAATTTTAATTCACAATAAAACGATTTAAAAACACGTTGAAAGGTAAACGGTACATCAATAAACTGTTCTTCATTTAAAAACGATTAGAATTACATCAAGAAAGTAAAACTGTGTATCACCAACTGTGTGATCTACTAACGTTAAGAAAACAACAGGTGCTGAAAGGGGGGGGGGGGGGCAGTTCCGGGTTGACTGGACAAAATTTACAAACGTAGTCGAAAGAAGAATAAAATGTTAAAAAAAAAATTAATTTTATATCTTTAATACTTTCTCTTAAAAAAAAATCATCAAAATAACCTATTTTTTGACCAGACAAACCCGAATGTCCCATTAAACCACAAATTAAAACCTACAGCATAGGCAAATGCAAATAGGTATGGTATACTTATCCTTAGCAGCGATGCAATAAACACCAATTCCCTGTAAATAAGCTAGAATCAATTAGCACCATGTGCATGGTGCATAGCGGCTATCGTTACAGCTGCAATGCATAGCTTAGACAATGATCTACCCGATCTCTTTGCCTTCCCATATTTCTGGATCTGCTTCTCATGACTAGCATCATGAACAAACAGAAATCCCAATTAGCACGCAATGAGATTCGGCCTGTTTACTTAGCCGAAGTCACATCTCATTGATGCACATTATTCCCTTTTCTTTGTTTTCAGATTCGTTCTCATGGCTTTGTTCCAGAACCAATGTGCACACATACATGTGTATCTCTATGATCTCCTCCATGAGATCAGGTTACCTACCTCCAAAGAGAGACTTCACGTTTCTCTTGGGATGGAAAATGCAGCCTTCAATTAAGCGAGCCAGTTTTACTGGCCAAATTTCCTTAGCCAGCGAATTAATATCGTTGAGTCCATTTTCATCCGATGGGTGAGCAGGTCGTGTCACTCCCGCTCCCCGATGCGCACGGGGACGCGAATAACCGTAAGCCGAGTCGGGAAACGCGTTTTTAACCAAAAGAGTTAAATGTCATTAAGTAGTGTACATTTGTGTTGGTGCTCCGTTCATCTTCAGTTTCACCATAATATGTTTGCAACTAATTAAGCGCAGCGAGATACGTGGCAATTTTCGTAATAACCTAATATTAAGAACTCCTATTAAATTCAATGAAAGTTGTACCGTGTTTCCTTTTGTTCAAACTAGCGTAAATATTTTCCTATACAAAATGAACTTATAGACAATAACCGCGACACTCTAAACGGTGAACCAAATGTACCAAGTTCTAAAGTAATATAAATATAGTTTTTTTTACAATAAAATAAACCAAATAAAAACAGTGCGTTTCTTTTCCTGTGTTGCAGTTTCCACCAGTGGTTTGCATCGTACTTTTCCTTTCTGGGTGTTCTATTGTTTGTCAGTGTTTTTGGTGATCGTGATTGTTATTTTCGGCGGGCCTTCTAACAGTCGCGAAATTATATCGGTGGAATAATTAATGATGGCGGAAGTAGGGAACCAGCGCTGTACGCCAGCGCACCATACTTCTTTCCCACAGATCCCTAGAAATAAATTAGCTTACCGTTAATGTAATATAAATAATTAATATAAATTTAAATTTTTGAAAACTTTAGGTACATGAAGCGTCTTTTCTGTGGGTTGCTCCCACAATTCCGCTGATGTTTTCAGTGACGGAAAAGATGGAGGAGTTAGGATACAAAAACACCTCTCAAAGCCATTTAAAAACCGCGACGGATTAAAGCAAGGGGATGGTGAATCACCTTTTTTTTTAAGCTTGTGCTCGAGTATGTTATCAGGAAGGTACAGGACGACAACAAGACTGTGGATCAACCTACCACTCAGTAATTGTGTTGAACAGCCACAAGAGTCATTACTTGACCCTACGTCTGTACAATCAAACGCATGACACAACATCCTTATCAGCTCAGTCATTGAAGTAGAGGGGAATATTATAAAATAATGCAAACAGGTACAAATCTTATTTTGTCACGTAACACCTGTGTCGCGACGCCAGCATGGGCGAGAGTTCTACCGCCAACTCACTCGCTGCTAAACAATGTTCCCTCGAGTACCTCCGAACGAACCGCACAAACACGATCACCAAGTAAAGGAGAAAACACCAAGCACAGGAGGAATGAAAAGAAACACTAAAATTTTGTTGCAGGGTTCTTTATTGAATTAGTTATTTCACAATGATTGTCGCATCTCGCTTCACAAATTAGCGTAGACAACATTGACTGCCGACAAAATTCGACCAGACAATACCATCAACATTTTATTGACACCTTAACTGTCAATAGTACGCCACAACATTCATCCAGTTTCGTCCAGCTATCGTTCTGGAAGGCATAGCCCCGCCTACTTTCGCTCATCAAAGGATCAAAGGCGGCCATTAAGGATTCCTTTCGGTGAAGATCTCTTCAACTCGTCCACTTCGTCGTCGTACACAAACAGTACACAACGTTTTCGTTCGTTTTGTCAACATTAGTGTTGTCATTATTCGTTGTCGATTAAATTGTCGTTTCGTTGTCGAATTTGAAAATAAAATAAAATAAAGTGTCGTTCATTGAAATTAAACATTTTCGTGCAGTTATTTTGTCGTCGTTCGTTTCGCCGAATTTTTAAATTGCACGGTAAACGCACCGTGGACAATGATAGTTTTGTATTTAAATGAATTACAGGAAACGGATTTAGAATTACGTATAGTTGAATATTAGCTCCTCAATAGTATACTGGTTAGTATACCCGCCTGTCATGCGGGAGACCGGGGTTCGATTCCCCGTCGGGGAACCTCTGGCGCAAGACTAATGACCTTGCCCGGAAAAAACAAATCATTATGGAAAATTTAACAAGCCTCAGGACTTGCTAAATAAGGCCAAGACCGGTTCCAGGTTGTAGTGCCGATGATGATGATGATAGTTGAATATTAATTATCTCTACTGTATTTAACAAGTTATTTCCACCATGATCGTTTTTGTATTTAACTAAGTTACAGGAATCGGATTACGTTTAATTGGGCATTAATTGCCACTACTGTCTTTAACACAACACTAGCTACGACTCGGGGTATATTCGCGTCCCCGTGCGCACCGGGGAGCAGGAGCGGTAACGACATGTTCGGTCGATGGGTGTAAGACGACTCTGCGATATGAATTCGGCCAGTGGTACTGGCTCTCTTAATTTAAGGATTCATTTTCTATCCCAAGAGAAACGTGAAGTCTCTCTATGGGGGTAGATAACCAGATCTCATAGAGAAGATCGTAGTGATACACATGTATGTGTGAACATTGGTTCTTTCATGGGACAAGGCCATGAGAACGAATCTGAAAACAAAGAAAGGGAATAATGTGCATCAATGAGATGTGAGTTCGGCTAAGTAAGCAAGCCGTATCTCATTGGTTAGTAATAGATTTCTGTTTGCTCATGCCGCGGGGTCATGAGAAGCAGATCCAGAAATATTGTAGGATAAAGAGATCATATAGATCATTGTCTATGATTGATTGATAGTCCGCAATGCTGGTGGAGATGGTGCTAATTGGTTTTAGCACATTCACAGGGAATTGGTGTTTATGGTGTGGGAGGTTTCGAGTGTTTTTTTAATATTGTGGTCGTTGTGGTGTCGTCACGGACACAGGTTCACGACCACTCGCACTTGAAGTAATGGCACGGAATCAAGTCTCTTCACTTTTCAGTAGCTATTGGCCTTATTTCGCATCAGGGTAAGAAAATAAAACTCGTCTCTCTTTTTGTATTTTATTTACAAACATTAACTTAAAGCATATAAACATTGAATTCAATTCGATAACTAGTCTATGAACATAAAAATATTTGTGATGTATTTAAAATGTAAGGACACTGAATTCATTTAATAAACGGTCTATGAACATAAAATATTTGTTACGTATTTAAAGCGTAAGGACACTGAATTCATTTCGAAAATTAGACGATTTCAAGTCATGAAACATATCTTAACTACCAGGAAACTCACATTTTTTTTTTAAATAGATTTTTTAAAGATACCTAGGTAGTAATAAGTGTGCCGGGATATTTTTTTTATCTTAGGAGAGGCGAAACCACAGTACCGAGTCAGCACCTCCATATGTCGCTGTATAACTGTTGGAGTTCTTGAAGAATTACAGGTTATAATGCTCCAGAAACGCACGTTGGGAGTGAGTTCCGCCGTTTTCTCGTTCTGTAACAGAACGAGATTTGGTATAGAGATGTATTGCGTTTGAGACGATAATGAAGAACGTGTGATTCGAACCGACGTTATGACGGTTAGAATCACTAAAATATTGAACCAATGCTCAATAACATCAGGCCACTGCCGCGTGTACGAATTCGATTTCTAAACTCAAACTCAAACACTCGACTGATGTGGAATTGCAGCATTATTGTTTGATATACGGCTGATTCTTTTGCTTATTTGATCTTCTTTCTGTGTTGTTCTTCACTATTTGCTTGTGTACTGTGTGTGTATCTGTTAGAAACGCCACACTGCTCCGTCCTCAGTAACCTTGTTGCGATCAAATTTGTAGTGCTCCAGAAAGCCCCACCATTAATATCCACCCCGCTCTACATACATACCCCATCATCCTAATTTGATTCAATTAAATCACATGAATCTAAACGATTCCAAAATCAATATCGAGCAACCATAGCAGCTGCTCGAAATAACAAACTCCTTTGCATCCCAAGCCAAAAACCCTGGCAGCTAATTTAATACCATCAGCAAAATCAATATCGAGCAACCGTGGCATCTGCTCGAATATGATTGGCCAAATAAACTTTCATGCGTTTCAGGGTTCAAGTATAAAAAGGAAAACGAACATGTTTTCGGTCTCTGATATATCAATTTCATAACGATCATTACGTACTCGTTAGATTTTTACATAGGACGAAGTACGTCCAAACAGCCATAAAAGATTAAAACAGTATTTATAGAATAAAATAAAGTTATTTTTCAAACGGAAAGTTGATATTTTTCATTCGAACAACTACGCATGCTACGCTCTTCCCTCGATCATAGAGGAAGCACGGCGCAGCATAAGAACTTCGTGTGCGAAAGACGGAACAAAAAGACGTCGGAGCAGGCGAGTGAGTCGGTGCTCTGTGCAGAAGTCGGGAGTGAAGTAGTAAAGTCCTGTTTACCTATGGGAGATTGTGTGCTGCTTGTACACAGATCACATCAACGTCATCAATTATAGATTTGAGACTAAAATGAAGAACGTGTGATTCGAACAGACGCTATGACGGTTACAATCACTAAAAGATTGAACCAATGCTCAACATATCAGGCCACTGCCGCGTGTACGAATTCGATTTCTAAAATCAAGTATACTCAATTGATATGGAATTGATATGTTATAGTTACTATACCTCATCGTTACCTAATAACACATCATACAACTTGCAAAGTTGCTCTAACTTTACGCCGCGAGACCACATAGCGCTTGCGACAATGGGGAAAAGCGTATGATTCGAACCGACGCTATGACTATGATTAGAATCACTAAAAGATAGAACCGATGTTCAACATATCGGATCACTGCCACGTGTTTGAATTCGATCGTTATTCTCAAGTACACTCAACTGATATGGAATTGCTATGTCGTTGCTATGGTATACGGCTCTGATGCGCTGCTTGTTCGATTTTTTTTTGGTTTTGTTCTTCATTATTTGCTTGTGTACTGCATGTGCATCTGTTAGAAACGCCACACGTCTCCCCTGCTCAGTAACTTTGTTACGTCTTACAACTTCGTGTGCGAACGACGGAACGAGGAGCAAGCGAGCGAGAGAAAGTGGAGCAGGGGAGTGATCCGGTGCTCTGTGCAGAAGTCAAGACTGTAGTAGTTAATTCCTGTTTACCTGTGGGAGATTGGGTGCTGTTTGTACACAGATCACATCGAGTTCATCAATTTGAGACTATAATGAAGAATGTGTGATTCGAACAGACGCTATGACGGTTAGAATCACTAAAATATTGAACCAATGCTCAACACAGCAGGCCACTAATTCGATCGTTACTAGTGCACTTAACTGATATGGAATTGCTATGTCGTTGTTATTGTATACTGCTCTGATGCTTTGCTTATTCCATTTTCTTTCGGTGTTGTTCTTCAACTATTTGCTTGTGTATTGTGTTTCCATCTGTTAGAAACGCCACAACTCCACAAAGGCTTATCATCATATTCCAATAGCCCCAGAAAATATTCCTAAAACAGTTGTAATGGTGGAGTTCTGACTATTTGAATTCATAGTGGTGACTTTCGGCTATTATAAGGCCACAGATGTACGTACCGTCAGGAGATGAACAGCAAATTGCTGGGATTCGTGGGGTTACAGAATTCCTTTAACCATCGTTTCACGAACCCAAGCGTCGAATTGTGAGAGGAAGTTATGCTCCCTGCTGCATAATATCCTAAAGTTACGGATAGTTTGGACAAAGGTTTCGGGTTGTTTTTGAGGAAAATTTGGGCACAGGGACGAGTGAATATTTGAGGTCCTGGCACCCAAATCATCCTTCTCGTCGGGCGGCCACAGGCGCTGGTGTTGGGGTGATCCGCCATAAATACGCTTGCGAGAAAAGGCCCTAAATTGGCACTTGGCGTTGTTAAGAACAAAGTAGTTTTTACTACCCCCAGCTGAGAAGTTGTCGAGGTCTGTTTGCAGCAGTGCAGAATCAAGTGGTGTGGCAATGATCTTATAGAACTTAGGTCATCATCAAATAGAGACAAGCAGCAATACTTAATGACATTATCAGTATCATTAGTGGCTAGTATAAATAGGAGTGGGACGAAGTAGTTTCCTTGAAGGACTCCAGAGGCAGTATGGAATGGGTTGGATATCACGTATCTGAACCGAAAGGAATAACGTCTATCCTTTAGATGGGAAGAAGTGGTTTTCAGCAGTCCTAAATAAAGAGGGCAGATAATATGAAAAGGATAAGATTGTGGGAGATTTTGTCAAAGGCTTTACTGTGATCGGTTTAGAGAATGCCAACTACTTTACCCTGCTCTAGTGCTGAGTGTGTAAATGAAGTGAAATCAACAGGTTGGTAGTGGTTGGTCTGCCATTGAGAAAATCATGTTGCCTTGGTGAAATAAAATATTTGCAGCGAAAACTAAAAGACTGATATAGAATGTTTTCGAGAATTTTGAGTAAGTGGTAAAGTTTGTCAATGGGGCGATAGTTCGCGACATCGTTTTTGGGAAAGTTCTTGTAGATGGGGGTGATAAAGGAGGCTTGCCGAATGGGAGTACCAAGGGAAAAGTTTGGTAAGTAATCGAAGTGTGAATAGTCTGGAACAAGGGAGTCATTAGTGAATAATTGTTTAAATTGAGTGACGAAGAGATTAGCAATAGTAAGAGGGTGAGATGAGGTTTGAGAGTGAAAAGTTAGCCATGTGGTATACCTATCGGATTTAAGTTTATGATTAACGAACTGAAAAAGGATTTGACTCATTTTTTAGATTGGTATGAGTTTTGATTAAATAGTTACGGTAAAGGGTGTTATGTAGTTCAGTGAACTGGACGTCACAGCCGGGAAAGTTTGAGTAGTCGAGAATAGTTTGATTCCGTGAGTAGGGGGCTCACAGCTTGTTCCTTTTGTAACGCAGGGAATAGAGCCTGCGATTGTGGGGATGAAAGCGACGTACTATGTCTAGAGTAAAGGACGTATAAGGAAATAGAATAAATAATTTCAGTGTAAAAGAGAGTGATGGCATCTTAGACTTGATCGTGCTTGAATAAAAGACAGCCCTAAGTAGTCGCCGATGAGATGAATGTTAGGTTTATGGAAATCGTAGGCGTAGTGATTGCTAGGGGAAAGATGGGGGCCAGTGATCTCGAAAAGGCATGAGGAAAGAGGGGTGGAAGCAATTTAGAATTTTGTATACTTCAGGGAGACAAGAATCGGGTAGCCGATCAATCCAGAGACATTCCTTGGCAAAAGCGGGTCGGGATATAAACTCAGATTGATCGTCACATAAAGCCCAAATTAGTTTGGGGGGGTTGAAATCTCCAAAAAGGATAGTGTTTTCCTGGTCAATTGCGCTAAGAGCGAGCTCCTAAATTTCAATGCGCTAGGATGGCAAGATATATACGCATATGACAAAGATTGATTTACGAGGAAGATTGAGTTTGACTCAGACAAAGTTGAGCTTCGAATAGTTAGAGAAAGCAGTTAGTGATAAATCGAAGCTGTAATGGGCAGCAATGAGGACGCCTCGGTATGGGGAATCGTTACTAGTGCAATTAAATTTGGGGGGGGGGGGGGGGGGGGGGTTCCAGGTTATGAATATTGGAGATTAAATTCATTTCGGTTAGAGCGAAGATGTAATTAGGTAGGGCATGGGCGTTATTCAATATTCAATAGATTGGGTTTTTGTGCGAAGACCTCTTACGTTCTGATAGAGGAAGATAAGAGGGGATATGCGGTCCATTTTGGGAGAAGTAGTTCATCGGTGCGATCACAGGTGGCTCCAAAAACCCGTCACCTGGATTTGAATTCGTCGAAAATGAATTCGCGAACACTTTGGCTTTATCTTTTGAATGCCTGAGTAGTACTTTGCTGCTAATGACTATCGGAGGGAGAAAAAAAAATGCTGATAGCTTCTTCCATTGACCAGAAGGGGGGCGTGTCAGTTGGACACTCAAACAGTTTCATGGTCACTTTGTCATTGTGAATTTTCTTCGCGGTATCAACCGCCTTGTTGCGCGCGTTTCTGGGATTAGCGCGCTATTGATTAAAAGCTCTATTTTTTTTGCCGCTGTAAACTGTTCACATTTTGTATCAAAAGCTTACCAGATGAATTTCGTTTGATGGAATACGAAATGTAAAGCCACATTCCGAGAAGAATAATGTCCGTGACCGACTTCGCGCATGTGTTAACATCGGAGTCTCCAAAGCACACCTCTGACCACGGAAAAGATGCGAGAAATGTCGCAAATCGCCCAAGACAGCAGCCCTATACCTCCATGTTTGGCGAGGCTGCTTAGATTGAATCATCATCATCATCATCGGCACTACAACCGGGATCCGGTCTTGGCCTTATTTAGCAAGTCCCTAGGCCTGTTAAATTTTCCATAATAATATGTTTTTCCAGGCAAGGTTATTAGCCTTGCGCCAGCTTAGGTTGAATATTCGTTTGAAATGTAAGTGGTTGCGCAAACGATATCAAACAGTGATCTGAGTTTCTTAAGGGCGCAGTCGTTTCCACGGTATAAATGTTTGGTTCGGATGACAGATATAGATCACTCGTGTATATTTCTCCACCGGTGGAGATAAATTGCGGCTAACAGCGAATGTTTCGGCTAGCCTCCCAGCCTCGTTAGTTCTGACGACTAGGTGATTAATTTGTATCTAGTCGACAGTACGTGAACGGTGTTCAAAAGGTGTCGTTGGTCAATCGTTATTTGGGGAGCGGTAGAGACACAAAGAAATTTCACCAAACTCTTTAGCAGGATTTTCATTCAAATTATGTCCAAGTTATTGGGTTCTAATGTTTCTTCCCTTTGGAAATCCAAATTGGATCGGGTGACAACTCAGACTCCACCTTTAAAACGGAATCTCGAATGTAAGTCGTATTCTGGTTGACGAGTCAGCCTGGGTCCTGGTTAGGGATAGGATATCAGGTGTCGCTGTTTCCAAATATTGGTGAATGGCATTTACATTCATGTTGGTGAAGCCGACGATCCTGATGGTACAAAATGCTGTTTCCAGTTGAACGTTGACAGTGTTTCGCCGGCTGACCCGATTACACGGTGACGAGTTGTTCAAATGTTCACAGTTCAGCTTTTTATCAAAACATTTGCATGATATTGCCCCCTGACATGGTATAGAGTACACTTGGCTCCTGTCGAGACTTATATTCAATTGTATTACCTGTATAGGTTGCTATATAATTAATATAAATAATATCCACCCCCCCCCCCCCCCCCCCCCACTGCCCAATTAATTACACAAATTCGCGTTTTTATTCCCTAATTAGACACATATCTTACACAAAACAACATTTCCCATGCTTCATAATCACATTTTCATTTCCCATTCAAAACATATCCCAAATATTTTTCTAAGACCAAGTTCTCCGCTGTATACAGGTACAGACTATTCACTTTTGAATAGTCAGGATTTCAATGGAAAATGTACATACAAATATTTTCCAACCCCTTCATCCTCTATCTTGCAACATGTTGTAATTTTTAAATCAAAAGAATAACCAAATTCCCTAAACGAGGGCCAGGACTAGATATACATATAGCGTTTGCGACGATAGTGAAGTGCGTGTGATTCGAGCCGACTCTATCACGGTTAAAGTCACTAAAAGATGGAACCAAAGCTCAACGCATCAGGCCACTGCCGCGTGTATGAATTCATTTTCTAAACTCAAGTCCACTCACCTGATGTGGAAATGCTATGTATGTTGGTGCTATGGTATACGGGTTTAATGGATGTGCTTTTTGATAGTTCGACTTTTTTTTTTTAGGCAGTGTTGTTCTTCACTGTTAGTCGTACGTGTAACTGCTAGAAACGCCACATACACACACATATATTAATATACATGACCTTTCCCAGCAAATTTGCCGTTATCCTTTCGTTATATTAATTGGGCCAGCGACAGCCGAAGCCAAATTCGATGAATCGGTAAATGGAAAGGTAGGGGTAAAATTGTGACCTCATATGAAAGGACGTGGATGAGCGACTCTGGTGTTCTCTTGTTTTGAAATCGTTATGCCACGCATCTCGTAAAAAAATTAAAATTCGACTCGTGGATTGTCTCGTGATTGGTCGCCAGTTTTGAAAATAAGTAAATAAATTGTTATAATATTAAATCTTGCCAAAGTGTTTCATTTGATAATTGGAGGGAAGATTTTGGTGTTTAAAATTAAAAGTGTAACGATCTTAGTTAGCCTTATAATCCACCTGGACGGGGATTGTAACAAATTAAACCAAGAAACCTTAAGACAACCGAATACCTGGTGACCTCAAATTATAGTAAGGGCATTCAACAACAGGAAAGAGCAGGCAAACAAATACAGAGAAGAAACCGACATGTTGGAGAGCTAGCCCAATAACAGGGAGGGGCGAGCAACAAAACCTCAACGGCTATACCGCATCGGTAGCTGTATTAAAAGAAGACACAGCCAGGTAGCAGCGGTTTATTGTCCTCGGGCCAGAATGCCGGGCGTAGAAGAGAAATGGACACGCTTAAGAATACTGCCAACTCCATCTTAGGCAGTAGTCGTAAAGATTGGAGCGAGTGGTTTGATAATGAGTGCAAACTAGCGACTGAACGTAAGTATGCTGCATACCGGGCAATGCAGCAGTCACATAGGACGCGGGCGCGAGGAAAAATATAAAGAGCTCAGAAGATCTGAAAAAAGGCTTCACAGACAAAAGAAAAGTGCCTGGAAAAAAACCTTGTCTGTCAAATAGAGAAAAGTAGAGAGCGAGGTCCACACATCATCGATCCTGAAGGCATTGTGGAGTGATGGGAAGTGCACTTCAATGAATTGCTAAATGGTCAGCTCACAGAAGAATTGGAGGCTCCGACCAAATGCTGCCGCCACCAAGCATTGGGGAAACATTAAAAGCCATTAGACACCTCAAATCAAATAAAGCTCCTGGAGCTGATGGCATACCAGGTGAGCTGATCAAACAAGGAGGGACAGCGTTACATCACGCAATTCATGAGATCGTGGTGCACGTATTGGAGCGAGAGCAAGCAAGGAGATGCCGGAAGATTGGCGTCCTGGAATAATTTGGCCCATATATAGGAAGGGAGATATCACACTGTGCAGCAACTATAGGGGCATAACATTGCTGAGTACCGCCTATAAGATACTCTCCACTATCCTACAAGATCGGATAGCCCCATACGCTAAAGTCTTCATTGGTCAATATCAGTGTGGCTTCATCCTAGGTAAATCAGCGATTGATCACCCTTAGGCAGGCGATGGAAAAATGTCTGGAATTTAAGATTCCATTATATCATCTATTTATAGACTTTAAGAACGCCTACGACAGCATAGCCAGGGTAGAACTATATAATGCCATGCGAGTATGGGTATATTTGGTCTCGGTTAGGTGCCGGCCTGTCACAGGTTCACCGAGACTTCCCAAGTCCGTCACTGTTCCGCCGAATGGTGTGGTTAATATTTGTTAGTAGTGAAAACGCCAGCGATTCATCTTCACTTGATGTATTTATACATTTTTATTCTTTTAATATCAACAAAATAATATAACTAAATGGACAGCAATGGCTAAATAAAATGGCTCCGCCGTTCAAAAGGGCTTCACACTGTCTCCATTAAAAATCGTGAAGCACTGCATTAATTTATACAAACTGAATTAGAAAATAACTTCAATAAAGGTCGGCGTTAATTTACAAAACTGATTTGGATTGTCTTCACTTATCTCAACTGCACTGTGTCTATTGTTATGGGAACTATTTAACACAACAAAAGTTTTACAATTAAAGGTCGTGAAGCACTGCATGAATTTGTACAAACTGAATTAGAGATTAGCTTCAATAAAACACGGTTTTAATTTATAAAATTAGCTTCAACACTTTTTTGTATACTTGTTCACGACGGTTGTTGGGTTCAGACTGACCGTAATTATTTAACGTGGACGCCCGACTTGCCTCCACGGAATCCGTATCGCGATTGATTATTGCCACAGAAGCGACAGAATACCAAAATTCCATTCATCGCCTCGGTGACCTGTGGCGGTTCCTTCGAGCGCCACTACTCACCTTCCCATTAACCATGTAAAAACTTTCAACCTAGAGCATTCAAACCGATATAAAACAAGTATTGTGGCAGTTCTATTGAACGCCACTTCTTACCTTACAACCTATGATGGGGAAACAGTTTCCTTAAACACATGAAAAACATGTACTTACCTTCCATAGTTGTACCAATATCTTCAGAAATGCTTTAGAACTATAATTGTGCTGATGCCAAATCCACCAGCAACAAATAAGTGTTTTTCCACAAGGGCATGGTAGCATTAAACGCATCATGTGCCTTAAAAGCAATTTGATGCACCATCAAGCAACCAACATTAACCAAACCACATCAATGAGATATCTCCTAACGAGTCAGCCACACACGTGCAGGAGATGTTTCTCCTTCTCCTTTTTATACATGCCCACATCGGTCGGTCATCCCACCGACAAATATATTAAGGCATATGGCTGACCGCCTAAGGAAGTCGAGTCCTCAAAAAAGGAAAATATCCAGCGAGAACTCGACTACGTGGAGATGCCGCCAATATGTGCACGATCAGCATAAATGCTGTACGCAGTCGCTGATCGTGTAAACACAAAATATCTGCGTCGAGATATTAGCACCATGCCAGCAATGTTCCCCTTGTGGATTCGGTTAACCCACGGTCCGCATACTTGTGGACACACACGAGCAGTCATCCTGAAAAGGGATGCGCACAGCATCTCCGCCGATCGTATATCCCTAGTTGGCATTTCGTGGGTGCTGCTTTTTGTTTGATTTTGTTGGACATCCAGGCATAATTCCTTGCATCCCCTGTCGATCGGTTCAGCGACAGATATGCTGGAGACGATAAAGAAGAGAAGTATATCCTGGATGTGTGTGCGGCGGCACTCGACCAGAGATATGCGCGCCGAATTGATTCACGCTTGCATCGTGTTTGTTGGTGATGCAACCGAATTGCTTCCTTACGAAGATGATACGCTGTATGAAATCATGGCTTTAGTAATATTGATGGCGCCCCGCGATCGCCTGATCAAATCCAACACAACCTACTATGGTATATCAAGGCTCTTTAACTCCTAAAATTTTTATCCAGAACATCCAAGCTACTACTGTACAAGACCATGGTCTTACCAGTACTCATGTATGGATCCGAGACCTGGGTGCTTAATAACAGGCACTGTGAACTCTTAGCCGCGTTCGGGGGGAGGTCTTAAGGAGAATTGTTGGCCCCCTATGTGAGGTGGGACGATTCCGGAGACGCTACAACCATGAGTTCTACGCAATCTACCTTGAAGCTAATGTTGTAAGAGAATTTAAGTTCGGTAGACCCCGGTGGGCGGGACACCTAGTTCGAATGAGCGAAGAGGAGCCTGCCCGGAAAGTCCTTTCTGGGAGGATGTATGGAAGGAGACACCGCGGCAGACCTTGTCTACGATGGGGGGATGGCATAGACCAGGACGCCCAGAAGCCTAGGAGTGCCAAACGGATGACATCGGCTCGAAATCGGGACCAGTGGAGAGATTTGTTAAATAAGGCCAAGACCGGATCCCGGTTGTAGTGCCGATGATGACGATGATGATGATGATGATGACTCAGTTGTATTGAATAAAAATTATCGACCAGACTGTGACACTCCAAAACGCGGCGAAAAGCGAAGCGGGTTTTTCGAACGTTTCGGAGCCTTTAAACTTGTTGCGGAAATCAGCTTTAAAAAAATAGAAAAACAAATTTTTCCACATTGAATTCCTTTTGGATATCAATTTTGGAATGTTTATACGTAATTTAAGCTAAAAAAAAAAATGGAAGCAAAAATTATCGATAGATATAACCCTCCTTATAACTGACATGCGATGGAAAATGGATCGCATGTAATGTGGAATAAAGGTAACGCTACACGAACGGTGGCAAGCCGGCATTGACTACGAGGAAAGTGTTTCTGTGTGTTTGGTGGGATTCCAGGGGCTTTATTCAATATGAGCCATTCATAGTTGTTCAAACGATTCGAATCACTGCTGTCAATAAAATAACGAAATTGATGAACGGGAAAGGTACCGTCTCTTATCATGACAACGCTAAGCTACATGTATCATTGACACCGCGTGTATATATCCAAGATATAGTCCTGGCATTACACCATCAGATTATCATTTATTTCAACCATTGCAACAATCTACTGTTAGCGTAAAATTGACTTTTCTCCGGTATTTTATGCGATTCTTATTAACAAAAATATAGCAACAATATTCACCTCAAAATTACGTTTATTTGTTAATGTTAACCTGCAAATTTATCCACTCGTTGAGTTATTTCCTACATATCTTACTTTAATTATTGAGCAGGAACAAAAACACTGTTGTGGTTTAAAACATTTAATTTATTTTGATAAAATTAGGATCGCTTTAGCGATAAGAGCTTTGTAAACAAATTAATTTTTTTAAAAAGGGAGCACCATTAAAAATGTATTTGAAAAAAATATAGTAATTACTACCCAAGTAAATACGTGTTCAAAAAGAACAACTGTGTCTCTTTTTTTTTAAGAGATTCAAGCTCAGAGGCTGGATAATAAAAAGACCTAATATGTGATGGTGCCGTATAATACAAAAGAATCTAATTTCTTGTCTTTTTAAGATAAGCAACGATTGCCTTTTAGGCAAACCGCATTTGGTGTTGATCGCAATCGGTTTTAGATCACAGCTGGTGGTCCGCTGCCGCTTGGTGGATCCTGTTAGTGGTAGAACAAGTCATTGTAATAATCCGATGACATTTATTATAAAACAATACTTTACCCGATCTTCCCGTGACTGCTTACTTGGCTTCTTATTAGTATACATACTTATTATGGGTTCCGGACGAACGAAATATAAGATGACGGCAAGTACCATAAACATGGTCATCATGGTGAAGCTTGTTTCCTCATTGTTGCTTGATGGAGGCGACAATACGGGCGCTAAGCCAAATAGAGGATGTGTTATTGTTTAGACTGTGCATCCACAGGATAGGGGTAGGGGATACTCACAATCAACACATTCCGTATCTGTGCAATACGTCTGACTTTGACGAATCTGTGAAATACACAATTCAATAATTGTTACAAACTTATTCACTGAGATAATAGGTGATAACTAAAAAAAAATCTTTTTTTGTTGTTGTTGAAAATATACATTTATTTATTAATACACGAATGAAAAAAATATATTAATCGTTCTTATAGACTTTTTGAAGACTTTTGACGCCAAGAATGAATCATGCCAATTGTCAATTTTTATATGTCCAACTGAAGTGAAGAGTGTTCCAGTAAGAGCACTGATCGAAACCACTGGTAGTCAGAAGGGTCGAAGTCTAGTAAATACAGCGGGTGTGCCAAAATTTCCCATCCACTATTTTCCAAATTGATTTTAATCCGTCCAACAGCATTAGGCCAAGCGTTGTCATGACGGAAAATAACGGACTATTGCCTGCCTATTGCTCGTTCAATGGCTTCTTCAAACAAATTAACTGTTGTCTGTAGCTACCTTTTATAAGAGTTTCACTGGATTTTAGGAGCTCAGAATAGATCTGACTCGACCAAAAACATGTTGTTCCTGGTTGGCCGAACTTCACAGACAATTCCCTGCGCTTCAGGGTGTCGCAATTTATCCATTGTTCGTCGCCGACAACAATTTTATGCAGAAATGAGTCCTTATGGAGCTTAAGCTGCATTTCAGACAAGTAAAGTCGCCTTTCAACGACTCTTGGCTTCAACCCACAGCGTACCCGATTTCCTTGCTTTTGTATGAGTCCCAATGATTTTATGTAGTGAAATAACGCTGCTTGTGCTACACCCAAAAAATTGCGAGTTTTTTTTGAGCTGATACGACACTTCTCTGAATAAAGTCCCAAATTCTTTACCTTGGAGAATTTTTGGACGCTCGATTTCTGTTTTTGAAACGCGTAAGCCGCTTCTGACACATTCTAACATTTGCACCAAATTCAAGGTAAGCTCCAAGAGCAAACGATGAACTTCGGATGCTTTTTTCTTTACAAAGTAAATGGTGTTTTGTAGGCACGTAGCTCGAGATTTTCAACGCAATAAAAAACTTATTCGCACTAGCAAATCAAATTCATTAAATTTTTTGACGGTCCTTAAAGTAAGACAGCTGCCATTGTGAAAAAAGGCGTATATGATAGATATGAAGTTAGTAATGAATACGAACGTTTTAGGTTATGCACTTAATACTTACTATAGATAATAATCGTCGAATGGCCATCTCATGGGTCCAAATGCATTCGCAGCTGCAATCATCACTCATGGTGAAGGTTTCTCAGCGACACAGTTAGCAGAGATGAAAAGATCTGGAACTGAAGGATTTACACAAATTTAATTAGATGTGTGTATTGAATGGATGTTGCTGTTTTATAATTTTATACTTGGTATGGTAATTGCGCGGAAATTATTCAGACATTTTACATACTATTGCTCCCTCCGCTGGTAATACGATTAATTTCCTTAGCCTATTACGGACCGAGGGAACATTTTAATTAAGGAGAGGATCTCATCTAGAGACCCAAAAATAACGTGTTTTTCTTGAAATTTTTTCTTAAAGACGGAAGCAAATATCAATGTCGAAGTTTGTACACATATTTGTTTAGTATTTAGGTATACATAAAAAAATTTGTTGTGAAAAATATTAAAAGTCGTCAATTTAATAGATGGCGCAGTGTGACGATTCGAAAAAAAGGTACCCAATCGGTCTCCATCGTAGCGCTGTTCGCAATCGTCTGTAATCACACAACAAAAAGTTTTTTTAAAACTATATAACATTTCAAAAGCAAAAAATCGAAAATAAACAAAATGGCAGACATGCAAACTTTAGGTGCCGATTTTCGCATTTTTTGTTTGATCTTTAACGTTGAATAGAAAAAACAAATTTATGAAAAAATCATGTACATTAATGTTCAGACTCCAACAACTTTAATTTAAGTTAACATATTAAAAAAAGAAATCGATCAATCGAGTAATTTTTGAAATATCGTCGAGATCAATGTGAAAAAAACATGGTTTCGAGAAAAACGCGTTTAAAGTTTCAAAATAATATACGAGGGTGGTGTGAAAAGTTTCCGGCGTGACTTACAGATAATTACTATGTCAGATTCTATAGTACTACATCTCATTAGCAGCTTGTATACACATTTTCGGTTGGTATATATTTCTAAGGGGGCATGGGAGCGAACATACAGGGCAAAGTCTCTGATCGCTTTCAACCCAGCGAAGGCCAGGGCGATCCTTGCCCTGTTCAATCCAAGTTGACATGCATTCTCCACGTGACACCCTTGAATAGCTACTTTGGCACCCACCAAGTAGTGAACCAATGCATGCAGCCACATCCTGAGAAAAGTTTGCGCAAGGCTAATAACCTTACCCGGAAAAACAAATTATTATGGAAAATTTAACAAGGTTCGGATATGGACCGGATACACGACGACGACCACAGAAACGAAAATGGCTAAACGATTTGAGCATTTTCTCATGGAACGTCCGCTCATTATACAGCTGCACAGTAGCTAGCCGATGCCCTGTCCGAATATAACGCTGACATAACAGCATTACAAGAAATAAGAGGAACGAAGAGTCGTGTTATTCAAAGAAACGAGTATGACATTTATTACAGCTGTCATGCAAAACACCATGTGCTCGGGGTAGGCTTTCTAGTCAACCAAAAACTGAAACCTGCCATCATCGGCTTCAATACAAAAAACGAAAGGCTATGCACTCTTTCCGTCCGAGGCAAGATTAAGAACATAAGGCTCATGAACGTCCACGGACCAACAGAGGAGTCCCATGACGACGAAAAAAAAAAAAAAAAAAAACAATTCTACGAGAACGTCGAATGGCGCCTTGTGGGGAAGAAGCATTGTTCACCGGCGTACGGCGCTGATTCTCTTCTTTCCTCCATCATAAATTGGAGTTCTCCGGGCACCAAAAGAAACCGAGCTCATCCGCGAATCGAAGAATGAGGAACAATGAACACCATCGATCCTTCCGCAAACTGTTCACCAACACAAGGAGTAAAACTCCACCACAAGGCAGTTAAATGAAAAACACTCGAGTTAGTTGATTAATTAAATGGTTACTTTTATTCACGACATATTTTTCGGTATTTATTTTGATTACAGCAAACTGATTTTAATTACACTGAAGATGAACCGTATGCACAAGGAAAAATAATATTCTGACGCATATGACAATCAGTACTAGAATATTCTAGAGAGTCCGAAACAGAGTACTAGAATATTCTATAAAGTAATGGAAAACTGGAGACTAGGAACAGTAGAACATTCAAGGCAGTGGAACGGACGGAAACGAAACGCCGAAACAGTATAAATACGTCGCACACAGAGCATAGTGATGAGTATGAAGTAGGAAGTGAAACAAGCGATTGCTGATGAGTTAGAAGTAGAACGTGAAGCAAACGATAAGTGTGGTAGTAATAAGTAAGCAGTAAAATACGCGATAATTACGGAAGCGATAATAAAGAAAACGTTAAGTGTACGGTAAAAAGTAACGATTGTTATTACGGACTAATAAAATGTTACATTAATTCAGAATCGATATAACGGCTCTTATTTATTTTAAAATAATTAATCCAGCGAACCCTAAGCTCGCTACAATATAATGCTGTATGCACTACTTGTATGACTTTTTACTTTTAGCGCCCTTACTCGACTCGCGGTGTATTCGCGTCCCCGTGCGCACCGGGTAGCGGGAGTGACACGACCGGCTCGGTCGGTGAATGTAATAGGACTCAGCGATATCAATTCGCTGGCAAAGGAAATCCGGCCAGTGGTACTGGCTCTCTTAATTTAGGGATGCATTTTCTATCCCAAGAGAAACGTAAAGTCTCTCTTTGGGGGTAGGTAACCAGATCTCATAGAGAAGATCGAAGCGCTACACATGTATGTGTGGACATTGGTCTTTCATGGGACAAGGCTATGAGAACGAATCTGAAAACAAAGGAAGGGAGTAATGTGCATCAATGAGATGTGAGTTCGGCTAAGTAAACAAGCCGTATCTCATTGGTTAGTAATGGATTTCTGTTTGCTCATGCCGCGAGGTCATGAGAAACAGATCCAGAAATATTGTAGGACAAAGGGATCGTACAGATCATTGTCTATGCAACGCCTTGCAGCTGTATTGATAGACCGCAATGCTGATGGGCATGGTGCTAATTGGTTTTAGCATATTCACAGGGAATTGGTGTTTATGGCATCGCTGCCAAGGGTAAGTATACAATTCCTGTTTGCATTTACCTATGCTATAGGTTTTGGTTTCAGCGTCGTTTGCGTCAATTGTGTGCAGCTGCATTGGATTGTTTATAGTAGGGAGAAAAGGTCGCCAACCAATGTGCATGTAAAGGGATTTATTGTACACACGATGAGGCTGGGAATAGGCGACGCGATGTTTATTATCCCTGTTATGATGGTTACATTATATGTAAACCAAATTGTTTCGTTTTCAGGAATTCGTCTAGGGAAAATGCGTATGATAAGATTGGGATTTGCTTGGCAATCGAAGGTTCCGAATTGGACTTGGGATTTATGAAGTTTGGACAGAATTCTTGTAGGTAATTTTGAATTTGAATTAATGAATGAATGTAAGAATTCTCTTCCAGGAGCTTTTAGCTAAATACATTAGATACTTGATGCGTGAAGCATTTACAGGTGCTAATGTGGTTGCATTAGCAGAAAACTATAAAAGGGGGTTTTTCGGGTAAGTAGACAGTGGGGTTTGGCGGAATCGCCGCAGCCTCAAAGCCTGCCCAAGATATGGTGTGAAAATCGTTCTTGTTAATTTGAATGCGAAAATAGGTCGGGAGCGGGTTTTCAGGCACTACGCAGGTTCCCATAGTTTGAATGAGAACACTAATACAATGGACTACGTGTCATCGAACTGGCAGCATCAAAGAACTTGGTCGTTGCGAGTACCAGGTTCCCGCGTAAAGATATCCACAAAGACACCTGGGTATCACCTGATGGAGCCACTCGCAACCAAATTAACCACGGTACGAACGTACCGATGTGCCAACGACGACTCGGATCACTATCTTGTTGGTATAGTTTTCCGAGCGGGGATTGCCTTACGGAGACGTATTGCATCCGCGGATCAGATTCGCATCAACACGGCTGCCTTACGCAATGAGAACACCCGGAACACCTTTGGTCATGCGGTAAGACTCGCCCTCGAAGAGCTAGATGGAGGGAAAGTAAGTCCTGGGGCCAGAATGCCGGGCGTAGAAAAGAAATGGACACGCCTTAAAAACACTGTCATTAGTACTGCCAACTCCATCTTAGGCATTAATCGTAGAGATCGGAGCGACTGGATTGAAGATGAGTGCAAACTAGCGACTGAACGTAAGAATGCTGCATACCGGGCAATGCAGCAATCTCATAGGACTCCGGTACGCGAAGAGAAATACAAAGAGCTCAGAAGATCTGGAAAAAAATTCACAGGCAAAAAACAAAGTGCCTGGGAATAAAGCCTTGTCTGCGAAATGTAGAAAAGTAGAGCGAGGTTCGCACCAGACGCGGAAGTTCTACCAAAAAATCCGCAGTATGATGCGGTACACACCACGCTGCTTTTACTGCAAGGATAAAGAGGGTAATCTGATCACCGATCCTGAAGGAATTCTGGAGCGATGGGAAGTGCACTTCAACGAATTGCTAAATGGTCAAATGCTGCCGCCACCAAGCATTGAGGAAACAGTAAAAGCCAAAGACAGCTCAAATCAAATAAAGTCCCCGGAGCTGATGGCATACCAGTTGAGCTGATCAAACAAGGAGGGACATCGTTACATCACGCAATTCATGAGATCCCTACTTGCCGTCGCAGATGACATCGATTTCATCGGTAGATCCGATACGGCTGTACTCCTTGACCCAAATCGAACAGACGGCACAAAAACTGGGACTGAGGGAAAAACTAAGTACAACTTCTGCGAAGCGACGACCTGGCGTTGGTCAAACTATCGGGGTAGCGGAGCACGAATTAAAAGTAGTGCAATCCTTTCACTACCTTGGGTCAATAGTATCAGCCGATAACAATTTGGAAAAGGAAATACGCGATCAAATCCAACAAAGGCTACTATTGTAAATCCCGAAATTCATCCAGAACATCCAAGCTACTACTGTACAAGACCATGGATTTACCAGTACTCATGTATCGATCCCGGGTGCTCAATAAAATGCATTCTGAACTCTTAGCCGCGTTCGAGAGAAATGTCATAAGGAGAATTGTTGGCCCCAGATGTGAGGTGGGACGATTCCGGAGACGCTACAACCGTGAGTTGTACGCAATCTACCATGAAGCTAATGTTGTAAGAAAATCAAACTTGGTAGACTCCGATGGGCGGGACACCTAGCTCGAAAAGTCCTTTGTGGCAGGATGTATGGAAGGAGACAGCGCGGCAGACCCTGTCTGCGATGAAGGGATGGCGTAGACCAGGACACCCAGAGCCTGGGAGTCCCAAACTGGATGATATCGGCTTGAAATCGGGACTGGTGGAGAGACTTGCTAAATAAGGACAAGACCGGATCCCTGTTGTAGTGCCGATGATGATGATTCTGTGCAAATTCATCATTACAATTCAATATGAGACGTTCCAAATTAGTGCAGAGATTTTCTAGATATATAGCTCCGACTCGAAGACCCGCCTGCCCAATTAGTTTTATGTAATTGTTCTCCGAATTTATTCGGCTGCTTTGCTCGCAGTCTTGGTGTGACTGCCATCTAGATTTTTCAAATTATTATATAGCGAATTCAACATTACAATGAGTTGATAGCAATAGTCCAAGTTGTTCCCGTATGTAATAAATAAGAACTTCTCTTTTACGAGGCACCTTGTGGGAAACATCTTCTTGTTTTCGGTTAGTCTGTTCAAAAAGTTCACGAAACTTTTGTTACAGTACCTCATGGAATTAGTCATGGCTTTCATGCCATTTTTAAAATTCTACCAAAGGAAGTCGGCTCTACATTGGTCTTGATTTGATATGTCTTAGAAATTTCAGTTAATAAATACAAAATCAGTTTGAGAATTATTGAGCGTTATTTTAGCGTCACAAACGGCATCTTCATTTGTTTGTTTTCCTCATCAGACACAGCTGAAATGAATGCTCCTTTGTTTCCATAGATCACTTTCTCATCTGGTTCAGCTGAAACGATTTCTCCGTTTTTATACGAATGCTATCAGAACGAATCGAACCCCAGTCGTAAAATGCTTGAAGCGATCTTCAAAAAGGTTAACCTCTAGAAAAGTGTTGTACAAGTTTGGTTCCAAAGTGCCAAAATACGAGACTGCAGCATTTGCCACTTACAAAGCATAAACATTCAGGATCATGTATTCACTGCTCACCACATCACCAAAGTGCGAGTTAACGTATGAGTCATCCACAAAACTTGTACACCATACACGACATGGAAATGGTGCCAACAAAATCATTTCAATGTTATCTCATACTATAATCACAATATGTCTTATCTACTATAAGCCTGAGTCATAGGAAATCAAGAAACTCCAGAGAATGAGAGACAACAAGATCATCTTTTGACTCCATTTGTCTAAGATAACAGTTAAGTATAAATAGCCTTAAGTCAAACTAAAAAGTTGTCCATAGTTAACCGAAAAATAAAAGCAAAAAAGGCATCGCCTCCAAAAAAATTATTATTATTATTATTATTATATTTTATTAACAAAATAATTACATAAAAAAAATTACATTGCTAATCTTAATTAAAGAGCACAAGCTGCGGGGGCTATCGGCTCTAATACTAATTGAATATTTAGTTAAAATAATAGTATGTATTTATATATATTTCTTCTATATGAATGTATGTAATTTATATAGGAATATTATTTAGTTTTACAAATTTGTTGATTCTTAATATATTTTCCGTATTTGGGGCTTTTAAAATTGATAACGCAGAGTTGTTTTTAAAAATATCGTTTATAACTAAACTGGGCAGTGAACATTGTCCTAAGCCCAAAATATGTTTAATGTCGATGACTGCGTTGCATGTTGTGCAAATCGGAGGATCTTCTTTGCGTAGTAGATGCTGATGAGTGACGGCTGTATGGCCTAAGCGGAGTCTTGTAAAATTTGTGTTTGCGGCTTTTGTTGTCGTTGTGGGATATATTGGCTTGTCGCGTTCTGGGTTAATAGTGGCGTAGTGGTGTGCATATCATTTTCACAAGTCTTGTTCCATTTTTAAGTGAATATTTCGAATAGCGTTGTAAAGGTCTTTTTTGGTGAACGTATCAAAGAAATGGAGTGGCGTTTTGTGAGCCATAGCAGCAGCTTTGTCCGCATGTTCGTTTCCTTGTATTCCTGTGTGACCGGCAAAAAAAAATTTTTTTAATTTTGTCCCGAGACCGGACTTGGGTACAGTATCAGTGATAAAACCAGCATCCAATAAGACGGTGTTGTTAAACTTGAATTTAATGGGACAAGGTATTTACAACAATTACAAAATCAACATCTACAACATCAACAGTCTACTACCCAAATATCAAAAATTCAATTGATTCAACAACCCATACAACAAAAGGTTGAAACCCAGCAACATCACCCTCAAACACAAACCATCCAACAGAAAATACAAGTTCGTCATCAGTTGCATCAGGGAATTCAAGGATAACAACAACAACAAAATTAATCACAATCATAACCACAACAAGTTACATAAGAAAACAACAAGATTTTCTACCATCATCAACATCTTATGATTCAGGTATAACACCATCAGTAATTTCGACATCCCGAAGTAATAATGACCTCAGAAAGCTACTTAATTTAATCAGTGCACAATGAATACAATACACATTATAATTTAGATAAGTACAATTTGTCTATATCGATAACAAGCCCAACTACATCACACTATAAACATCTACTATCAGTTCAATAATTAGTAACTCATCAACACTTGTGTCCTGTGAAAATTCATATAAATCATCTTTACCAACCACTCTAGCATCGCTTTCATCAACAACTCCATCCAATAAAAATAATATTCAATTTTCCAGCAGCCAAACAAGTACATCAAAATAGGAAAATGATTATTGCAACAAACATTCTATAGTGGGCAAACAATCATGTCCAACCCAGAAGCTGATTATAGTGAAGACTTTTCCATTGGTCAAACAGCTTCATTAATTAAACAAAAATGACTACAGCAAAAGTGATTTTTTGTAGCGGTCAAACACTCCGATCAAACAACGATTACGATTTCGACGGCAGTCGACTATTCCCAAGTAAAGCTAGCACAGAAAATATTTATGTCAATACGCAACCTGCTAGTCAACAAACAATCCCAAAACAAGCGCGAAAAAATGATTATCTGTAACCACCATCAATTATTCATGTTAGATATCGGATTATCTTAAGGTAGACGCATCTAGTTCAGGCAGTTTTGTTAACGACCTGACCAATAATTTCATCTGTGATCGCTGGAATCTAACAACATTAACGACGTCAATAACAACATCTGCATACTTGGTAAGTATGGTGTACCTAACATGGGCACTTGGTTCACTTACCTCCCAATACTGGTTCACTGAGGTTCCATCTACTGTTCCACGAACTCGGTAAAATAAAACACCGGTTAACTGCTTGAATTGTTTTTTTTTATTTGTCCAAATGGTTATTGTTAATAAATGTTAATTGACAGAGTTAAACGGCTTTGGTAGAAGATCGCACACCGGGATAAATTTAACATAACTTGAATGCCTTATTGCACTTCACTGCGTTTTCTTTGTTGTGGTTTATTTAATTAAAATGGTACGCTCACTGAGATAATTCATTACAACAAAACCCGCGAAGTTACTTTACAGTGGTTTATCGTGTAAAGCGCATTTATCAGGTTCAAACTGCTCACAAGAGATGTATTAATACGCGAGAATCGGACACTTATATATTTTGCGACTTCGAACAACACACGACCTCGAGATGTATCGCGTTAGATAACTCCCACTCAAGAAAACATAGGTTCGCACCCGACTCCGTATATTAATGAATCTCAATAGACGCGTGTTGTGCGTGTGCACTCTTAAGGTGACGAAATCTGACTCTTCGATGCAATCCACATCCGCCAGATTCAACGGTGGTGGATCACATCGATGTAGGAGGAGCGAACCGGATCAACTTGGCGACGGCCAATGGCGATAAAGAAAGGGGTTAAATGGGTGGATTTCCCATTTGCCGTATAGGGCGAATACGATGCCCATTTGCCTGCAATACCGACAACGATCGTTCCTGCGCCTGTTCAAACAAATGTGCGAGCAAAAGGGGCTGCAGGCATTGTGGTCATGAATCGTCGATGCTGCACTCCTGAGAACGAAATAGGTTTCTGCATCCTAAGTAAACAGAAACGCTATTTCAAGGGTCAAACGATGAGATGCACATATAAACACTGTGATGCTACTGTGTGTTTGTTTGGTTTACAGGCCGGAGCATCATAAGGCATGATCATGGGTATGATTATCTAAACGTCAATAATATTCGTGCCCAAATCCCATGATCGGTAGATAGCCGATAATATGCAATTGGTCGCAACTGTTGGGAACCAATGGTTCAATTATGGACCGTAGGAAGAATATCGGCTGCAGCTGTCTCCACAATACGCTGACCAGCGTGTGTTTATCGTTTATTGGTGACGAGCTGAGCCGATCGGGGATATGAAATGGTTCATGTATTATGAACCAGAAACATTCAATGTTATGCACGCCATCGGTGAGGTTTTACTTTCAGGTGAAAGCTACTGAAAGATAGCTTGCGCTGCTCGATTGCAGGTAAGTATAGTGGCTTGTGGAGTGAGGGAAAGGCAGATTGACTTAAGGAAGTGGGTGGTTTTTAGGGAAGGCTTTAAAGAACCCCCACAAACCCAATAGAACACCTATGGGGCATTCTTAAGCGCAAGATCGGAGACTGCAATGCCAAAAATTAAGAAGAAGTTTGGTCCAAAATAAAAGATGAATGGTACTCTATACCACCCGCGGCTTGTACCAAAGTGTCAATTCCATGCGACGATGATGTGAAGCAGTCATTAAAAACAAAGGTGCAACAACTAAGTATTAACCCCTTAATGCACATTTAACCCTTATGTCAATGACCAACTTTACCGACAGTAGTCAATGACCGGGTACCCGGGTACCCACATATAGAAACATTGTTTTAACAATGTTAAAACAAATATTTTGCAATAGATTTTAATTTGTTTATCAGAAACAAATATATTGTGAATATTTTATGTATTTTATATAATTATTTTTTATAAATATAAGGAATTTTTACTATCTGCGGCTACAAAAGGCCTATTGAAATCGGCGCAGAGCAAACTCCCCATTACAGCCAACTCGTGTCTCTAGCTCAGCCAGGTCAACAATCGACTTCTTCCTCAAGTCCGACGATGTTTATTCAGCGGGTCCACCTACAGTCTCCTTTATATTTCCTTCTGATCATGGTTCCGTTCACACCACGATCCAAATCCCCTCTCTCGACCCACTCTACTCGTCAAACCCTGTCCTAAACTTCACCAAAACAAATTGGAGAAAAGTCAATAGGGAAATAGCGATAAGTTTCTCTGACTTGTATATCCCTGAAGCATCTAACTTACTCCCTACTGAAATCGATCAAGCATCTTTAAGAATTCTTAAGGAGGCTCTCAGCAACAACACCCCGACAACCATTCCTCATAACTATTTAGGAAAGCCTTTGCCCAGCATCCTAACCAAATTATTGCGCCTTAAAAAGCAGCTCCGTCGTAAACTTCATACAAGATACTGCCCCTTTATTAAAAGCCAAATCCAACTCCTATCCACTCTGATAAATGAGGAATTGAAAAAGTTCGCAGATGAAAACTACATCTCCACACTTAAAAATATCAAACCAAATCGGGATCTTTTCAAAAACATCAACCAATTAACTGGTCGTAAATATAAACCCCGAATTGATCATCTCATCAACCCAATCAGCAATAATATTGCCCAGTCCGATACGGACATAGCAAATTGCCTCGCAGAACACTTTGCAAAGATTCATGAGCAAAATAATTTTCTCTCAACTCCTGGTTTCGAGAACACAGTAAACGAATACATCTCTAACAGATTATTCCCATCTTTTACTCCTTTTATCGGTGAATTTAACAACACAAACATAGCTTCACACCCCTTAGACACTACAAATTTTCTAACTGCAGACGAATTATCCGAGATCGTAAGATCAGGAAATAATAAAAAGTCAACTGGATTAGATGGAATCCCACGTCTTCTATTTAAAAGGCTACGCCCATCGAATCTACTTCCCATCCTCATTCTTCTTAATCATATAATTAACGCATCGCACTTCCCAGAGAACTGGAAAACTGCGGTAGTAATTCCTATTAAGAAGGCCGGTAGTAGTAATAGCCCTTGCAATTATCGTCCAATATCCCTATTAAGTACACTAAGTAAGATACTGGAACGCAAGATCTAGCAAAATCTTCTCTCATTTGCCAATGAGAATGCCCTCATCCCTAACTGTCAGTTCGGATTTCGTAAGCGACAATCCACATGTCATGCTCTACTAAAACTTACACACGATGTTACAACTGGTCTCCAAAACCAAAGTCCTACTGTGTGTATATCTCTCGATATTTCTAAGGCGTTTGATTGCGTCTGGATCTCAGGGCTGCTGTACAAACTGCACTCCATATTTAATTTAAACTCTCACACAACAAAGCTCTTAGCCTCTTATCTTTCTGACAGAAAATTCGTTGTGAGAATAAATTCTTCCGTCTCAGAAACCCGCAACATAAGCGCGGGTGTTCCCCAAGGCTCTATTTTAGGGCCAATTTTATATCTGTTATATACAGCGGATATTCCTCAACCCGTATCTCCTAATGTTGTGATGCTGAATTATGCTGATGATACATTAATTTACTCTAGCAGCAAATTTGTTAAGGCTGCAAGAAACCGCATTAACAACTTCCTCCCTAACATAACAACATATTTCAATAAATGGAAAATTCACATTAACCCAAATAAAACGCAGCTCATAGTGTTCAAGGGCAAACACGAGCACTGTACAAACAACACTAGACGCTGCCACAACAAAATTAAACTTAACCTAAACAACACTCGGATAAAACCCTCCAAAACCCTAAAATATCTGGGAATCACTTTTTCTAATAACTGGTCTTTTTCCTCCCACATTAAAAATTCCCTTCAAAAAGCCACAATTCAGCTTAATCTCTGTAGAAGAGTAATGTGGAAACCTAATAGTCTCTCTCACAAAGTCCAACTGCTCATTTACAAACAAATTATCAGGCCCACACTCACGTACGCGTGCCCATTGTGGTACCATATCACTCCCTCCCAAATGGAGAAGTTACGAGCATTCGAAAGAAAATGCTTTAGGTATGTCTCTGGCTTACATCGTCGTCCTAACTCCTATAAGTGCTATAGTAACGTCGAACTCTACAATACCGCTGGTATTGAGCGCCTCGATAGACGATTCCTCGAACTGTCTATCAAATTTATCGAAAACCTACAAAATAATCCCAATCCCATAATAACCTCGCTCTTAGAGACCCCTCTAGATATCAGAACTAACTATCCCAACTATCTCCACACCAGAGCTATCTTCGCCTCAGGCAGACTGGTAATGATTCAAACGAGATCATATACCACAACACCGAAGTTACCCCTAACCAGTTCAAATACTGTAACGTCCAACCATTTTCCAACATCCTACGTTTTTCCATCGAACAACCGTAGAGAAATACTCTACCTCTAACCCATAACTGACCTCACTCCACATCCTTTAATTCATATATCCCATTAATTATAAAACATTGTTTATGGCTTTAGGAAAATCATACTGTAATCAGACTAAATTAGGTTAAGTTATTTATATAATTAAGATTAAGTTTAGATTAAGTAAAGTTGAAAAAAACAAATTCCTGGTTTTCTGATCTTTTCCAGGAAGATAATACTATTAAATTTATAAACACACATCTATCTTTTATCCCATAAAATATTGTTTGGAAAATGTATATATTATTATAATAATTTCATGTAAGCAATTGTTACGAAATTAATTTTAAGTCACTGTATTACTTAATTGTACAAATTCTAATTATGGTCAATAAATACAGTTTTGAAAAAAAAAAAAAAAGGCGCAGAGCAAGGTCTGGATTGGCAGGTGTGTAACAAATTCAGTTATACCTGCTAGAAGGATCTCGAGTATTCGGTTGATGAATAACTTGTACGGTCAACTTTCTATTTATAACTTGCGAGTTTATGGTGAAACCATTCGAATCCGGCATTAGAGAAAGCGTGGTTCAGTCAGCGTCCTTTGTGCATCTGAGCATCTTCAAAATGACGACTTTGTTGACACGTGCTCAATTCAACAGGTAATAATATTAAAATTAATATTGTTAATGTATTTAATAATATTAAATAATTTTGTTGTTGTATTTTTGTTTTTAGATTATGTAATGCACAACGAGATGCCTACTTGAAAAGCGTGTGTGGTGAATCTGACGACGAGAGCATAAACCTTTCTGATAGTGATGACGATGATTGGATTCCTGACGAGCGAAATGAAAACGAGGTATCTGATAACGAAGAATATTGCGTGGACGAAAATTCTACAACTGAAGCAGCCATTGACGATTCTGAAAGCGAAGATGACAATGATACGAACGGAGATGTCGACGCAGTTTCAACTGCAGGTAAAAATAATTCTTTTCGGTTTATTTACGAGGGTTGCCTCTTATGTTTCGGGATTTGGCAACCCTAGTGTTGCAATCCGGCAATTGACAGCTCTGTCGTAAAGTTGGACATTTTTGAGGTTATACGCACTCAGAACGTTTTGACATACGAGCGCTATTTGTGTTGTTTACAGTAACTTAAAAGATTCATCTCGGCCCAAAAATGGAATTATATCGTCAACATTTTCGTGCGATTATTTTTTACAACTTTCGGCGTGGATTAACTCAGCAACAGTGCATGGATGAACTTAATTCAATTTTTGGCGATGAAGCTCCATCAAGGACCAGTGTTTATCGATGGTATGGTGGATTCAATCCTGGTCGTAGTTCACTCCAAGATGAATTTCGTGAAGGTCGTCCAAAATCAGTTGTTGTTCCGAAAACCATTGATGCTGTGCGCGAACTGATATTGGAAGATCGTCATGTGACCTATCGTGAGATTGAGACAACCTTAGGCGTTAGTGGGACCAGCATACATTCAATATTGCATAAACATTTGACCGTCAAAAAAATTTGTTCGCGTTGGATCCCACACAATTTATCAATCGCCCAAAAAAAAGGCTCGTGTCAATTGGTCGAAGGAAATGCTCAAATAATACGGTCGCGGTGCTTCGAAACACGTCTGACATCGTGACAGGTGATGAATCGTGGATTTACGCGTATGAGGCCGAAAGTAAACAGCAGTCGACTGTCTGGGTGTTTCAAGATGAGCCAAATCCAACAAAAGCTGTTCGCGCACGAAGCACTTCCAAGCAAATGATCGCCTGTTTTGTCGGAAAAACTGGACATGTCGCAACCGTACCACTAGAACAACGCAGAACAGTCAATTCTGAGTGGTACACAACCATTTGTTTGCCAGTTGTCTTCCAAGAAATCAGGAAAACCAACCGCCGAAGACGGATCACGCTTCACCACGACAATGCGAGCTCTCACACATAGGCTGCGACAACTGCATTTTTGAGCACCCAAAACATCGATTTGATGGGTCATCCGCCGTATAGTCCTGACTTGGCACCGAATGACTTCTTTTTATTCCCGTACGTAAAAAACAAACTGAGAGGTCAACGTTTTTCGACACCCGAAGAAGCGGTTGCTGCATTCAGAATGCATGTGTTGGAGATACCTCAATCAGAGTGGCAAAAGTGCTTCGACAATTGGTTCAAACGCATGCAAAAGTGTATAGATCTTCATGGGGAATATTTTGAAAAACAATAAAGTGATTTTCGATGATCAATATTTGTTTTTGTTCTATAATCCCGAAATATAAAAGGCAACCCTCGTATTAATTTTTCATGCACAACGCGTTCTTATTATTTTTATTCTTTTTTCTAGATTCAACTGGACGTACGTTTGTCGCGAAAGATAAAACTGTATGGCAAAAAACACCTCCTAACACAACTCAAACTCTCCGTCACAATATTGTGAGACAAAGAGCTGGTCCCCATCGCTCGACCGAAACACTCTCAGCGGCTGAAACATTCAAAAGGATTCTTACTCACGAAATAGTGGATTTGATTACGCGTTACACTTATCAGAAGGCAGATCTAGTTATCCGAGAGTGGAATGCAAACAATTCAAATCGACCTTCGAGAACGTGGAAAAATGTTAATCGTCAAGAGATGTATTCGTTTTTTGCAATTCTAATTGCAGCAGGGGTCAATAATGGAAACAAAGACCATACTACAAAGATGTGGAAAACGTCATCATTCCCTTTATACAGGACCACAATGAGTATCAATCGTTTTTGCAATATCTTACGTTTTATCAGATTTGATGATGCGCGGACACGAGAGCAACGGTCCAGAGAGGACAAAGCAGCTCCAATTAATGAGATCTAGGCGATGTTGAATGCAAATTTATCCGCTCTGTACAGGCCCGGCACAGAACTTACCATCGACGAGCAGCTGTATCCGTACCGTGGGCGAACCAAATTTATGCAGTAACAGGCCAATTGAAAAGTCCCCTTTTAGTTAGCCCTAACCTTCAAAAGACGCGTGTATAAAATTGACAGATGTCGGATCATTAGTTTGTGAATTATAGTATTTTGAGTGAAGCAACTTCTGTTATTGTGAAAAAAATGGATAAAAAGGAATTTCGCGTGTTGATAAAATATTGCTTTTTGAAGGGAAAAAATACAGTTGAAGCAAAAACTTGGCTTGATGACGAGTTTCCAGACACCGCCCCAGGAAAATCAACCATCAAGGATTGGTATGCTAAGTTTAGATGTGGTGAAATGAGCACCGAAGACGGTGAACGCAGTGGACGCCCAAAAGAGGTTGTTACCAACGAAAACATTAGAAAAATCCACAAAATGATTTTGAATGACCGTAAATTGAAATTGAATGAAATAGCAGGCACTTTAAAGATATCAACTGAACATGTACATCATATCATTCACCAATATTTGGGTATGAGAAAGCTCTGTGCAAAGTGGGTGCCGCGCGAGCTCACTTTTCACCAAAAACAACGACGAGTTGATGATTCGGAGCAGTGTTTGGAGATGATCAAGCGTAATAAACCCGAGTTTTTGCGTCGATATGTGACAATGGATGGAACATGGCTCCATCATTTCACTCTGAAGTCCAATCGACAGTCATCCGAGTGGACTGCACACGATGAACCCGCCGTGGAAAAACGCAACAGTCGGCTGGCAAGGTTATGGCATCTGTATTTTGGGATGCGCGCGGAATAATTTTCATTGACTATCTTGAAAAAGGAAGGACCATCAACAGCGACTATTACACAGCGTTATTGGACCGTTTGAAGGACGAAATCGCCGAAAAACGACCGCATTTGAAGAAAAAGAAAGTGCTGCTTCACCAAGATAATGCACCGTGTCACAAGTCTGTGAAAACGATGGCAAAAATCCATGAATTGGGCTTCGAATCGCTTCCGCATCCACCGTATTCTCCAGATCTGGCCCCCAGCGACTATTTCCTGTTCTCAGATCTCAAAAGAATGCTCGCTGGGAGGAAATTTTCGTCGAATGAAGAGGTGATCGTCGAAACTGAGGCCTATTTTGAAGCAAAGGACAAATCGTACTACAAAAAAGGTATCGAAAAGTTGGAGGGTCGCTATAATCAGTGTATCACCCTCGAAGGGAATTATGTTGAAAAAAAAAAACAGAAATTGGCCAAAAAAATGTTTTACTATGGAAGGCCGGGGACTTTTCAATTGCCCTGTTATATTCCATCAAAACCAGCCGAGTATGGTATCAAAGTGTTTTGTTTGTTTGTAGACGCATTTATTCACAAAGTCTTTTTTATATTTTACAATTTTAGTCTAAATGCTAAACCTATCTTAATAATTTTACTACATAATGTAATTTACTGGCTCTTCACAAGCACTCTAAATTATACAATATTATATGCTTAATTTATGCCTTTCAGCTTACATTTTCTTTTATTTATTCTTAATATAATACACATACATTATAAAAAAAATAAACTCTTATCTTAGAGGTCTACCTCTTCTTCTTTTCGAAGCATTATGACAAAAAAAATAGTTTTTTTTTTTTTTTTTTTTTTTTTTGAGGATGCAAAAATTTTAAAAACAAAACAATAAGTGCTTAAAACTTAAACTTAAAAAACTTAAAAAAAAAAGATAAAATAACAGAAGTTAACGGGAAGGGGGGCAAAGGAAAAGGAAGGGAGGAAGCTGCGCCAGAGCTGAATATTATATCTGAGGACGTGAAGTCCTTTCTTCGTTTTGGAGCCACCACCAGTTGGGGTTGGTTCGGTCTTTTATTGATTTATCTCTTTCACTGATCACCATACTGAATCGAAGTCGGTCTGGCCTATTAGAGATATCGCTATTGTGGACAATTCGTTTATCCCTAGCACCACGGAAAGCGTGGTATATAATAGGTATTCCACCCTCATCTTGGATTAGACCTTTTCCGTCCAAGAAGAGGAACGCCTCTGGGGGAATGAACCCGTTCTGGAGGGTACTCTCCAGATACATATCGTTCGGATAATATGCTCCCGCGATAAGATTATTTACACTGCACATTGCCCTTGCAATGTGGCCACGAATAATTTTTATAATGAAGTTGTCTATCCTAGTTAATCCTGATTTATCATACAGGGTTTTATTAGGGTAAAATTTCTGGTATCGTGACTCTGGTGTTCTATTAAGTCCGAGGCAGGAACGCAAACACTGTCTCTCGAACACGCGAATCTTTTCCATGTAGAATGGGGATATATTGTACCATATTGGACAGCCATAGACCAACACTGGTCGGATGAATGCCGAATATGAAATTATTTTAACTTTTGGATTGAGAATGCTGCTTCGGAATAGACTTTTTGTGGCAACAAATACGTTTCTTGCTGCAGAGAGAGTGACTGCTATATGCTTGTCAAAGTATAAATACTGATCAAGCCAAATACCGAGATATCTGACTACAGTTTTCACTTGTAGTGGGAGATTATTATTCCCTACGATAGAGAAGTTTTTCCAATTGTACTTTGTATCCTGAGAGGCCCTGGAGAGAGGTGTTCTGAAAAGGATAGTCTCGGTTTTGTGGAAATTAATTTTTAGTTTCCAGTCATTACAAAAACGTTTTATTTTATTGAAGTCGTCCTGGAGAAGTCTATTGATGACATCTATTTTCTCTCCTGTTCTGTATACCACAATGTCGTCTGCGTATGCAATGGCATTGTTAAGCGTACCCACTAGATCACTGGTGTAAATATTAAACAGAATGGGAGAATTCACCGCCCCTTGTTGTAAACCGTTTGTAATTTTGAAGGTCTTGCTTGAGAATATATCTCCGCATTTTACCACAAATTGCTTGTCCGTTATCATTTCGTAAATGTTGTACAATAGATAATGAGGCATTCTCAGGTTTTCTAACTTATGAAGAAGTCCTTCTAACCACACGGTGTCGAAAGCCTTTTCAAAGTCAACTAAGCAGGCACCTGTGCATTGGCGCTTTGTCTTGTTCCATTGTATGTCGGAAACAAGCTTTGACGCGGCATCGTACTATGTCCCGCTTTAAAGCCAAACTGGTTGTTGGGGATGATTTCATTTTCATCACACCAGTTCATCAGTGCTTTGTTTATGATCTTCTCGTAAACCTTGCTGATATTTGGCAGCAAGCTAATCGCACGAAGGTTGGTTGGATTGGTCCTGTCTTTACCCTTTTTAGGGATGGGGTGGACTATTGCAGTTTTCCAGTGGGTTGGATAGTATGCCTTATTTAAGACGTTGTTGAATAGCGTAGTGTAGATTTTTACTGCTTCAGGAGGCAAATGTTTTAAAACTACATTTGGGATGCTATCTATCCCAGAAGACTTTTTGCTTTTGATCGACTTAAGGATGTTCGTAAGTTCATCCTTACTCACAAACATATTCATATTCTGATTACCGCTGGGGGAGTCCGCTCTGTTATTTTCACTGAATGTGGTAAAACTACGGTTTTGGTTCCTCCAGATACTAACTTGATTTCTCAGTGAGCTGTAGGTCTGGAATGCGTTGTTTTCGAGGATCGTATTGGAGTGAGTGGATTCGTTCACTCTGTATACTGCTTCGAAACATGCACCAATTGAGTTCATTTTGTCTTGCGGATCTTCGACTAATATTACTTCTTCGTTGGAGTTGATATGCTCCAGATTGAGTCCTGAGTTCAGCATTGCTTGACAATTCTCAGGAGTCCGTGGGACCCGCAAATATGGAATGTCATTGTGATCTTTCTTTCGAAAAGTTTTATTGATTTGTGAGAACATATTCGATCCACTAGCTTGAATGGCTTGTATTTTGTTCTTCCACTCTTCATTTATTCTTGAACGGTAATTGTCACGGATCAATTTTTGGAGATTTTTGATTAGGGACTTAAGTGTTCTTATTTCCTGACTATTTGGGTCGCTGAACTGTCTATAAAGTCTTTTCAGCTTTGAGAGCATAATGCTCTTTTGCTTATACAAAGCGTCAATTGCTGATGTCCTGTACTTATTAGTATAACCGTCGGTATGGGGAACTTTAGGTATGGAACGATTCATTGCATTGGTAATAATATCGTCCAATGTTGTTAAGTAATGATCGATTTCGTCGTTATGGAGGTTTCTAATAGTCGGTGGGTCTATGGCACTGTTACGAAGTTCTTTTTTTATTAATCGATCAAAGCGTGACCAGTGAGCTTTTCGAAAATTGAAAGAGTGGATCTGGTCGAACTGCTCTAGTGAATATTGTTCATTTGGGACTTCAATTATGGCTCCAAACCCGTAGTGATCGCTATCGTAATCGATTGTGCGAAGACAGTTTCGCGTAGTTAGATCTGTGCCTGGCAAGTTTATTCGATCGTCTATCATAAGTAAATCCAGAAATGAATTTCCTTTAGGATAAGACGGTGTACTTGTGGCGTACAGTTCTAATCTGCGCTCGATAGCATTCATTTGCCACCAATCATATAAAGCATTCCCTCTTGTGTTCGTGGTTAAGTTACCCCAAGCACTATGCTTGGCGTTGAAATCACCCGCTATTAGGAAATAGTTGTTGTCCGAGTCTAATTTCAGGTGTCGAAATAGCATATCAATTTCATTGATAAATTGCTTACACTGGGTAGCTTGACGGGCATAAATGGAGACCACATACAGGTGCTTTTGACTTCTCAACGGAATATCTATTATGCAGGCTTCCAGCACCTGAAATTTGTGTACTTCTGTACTATAAATTACCTTATGATAAAGACCTTTTTTAATTAAAACTGCAACCCCACCCCCTTGAGTAGAATGTGGCCTGTCACGTCTGATTATCTTATAGTTTTTATAGACAATTTTGTGCCTTTGGTTTAGCTTAGTTTCACTAGCCAAAAGTACATCAGGGGATTCGACTTCAAGCATGTTGCCTAGATTATCTCTTCTGTCTATGTGTATTAGTGAATTTACGTTCACCGAAATAATTTTTAGTTTTAGTTCAGTTAGAGGGTTGAAGATTTGGATAGAAGGAGTTATTTGAAAACACAGCTGAACAGAGCATATCTATTCGGGCCATTTGTTCCGTCAGTATTTTTTGAAAATTAGCAAATTGTGTTTGCATGGCCGATATCATATTTAATATCTCAGGTTGCGCATCTACTGCCGGTATTTGCCCATTGGTATGTGAGGATTCCACGGGGACTCGTTGCATAGAATTGCCCGTGATTTGTGCATATGATACACGCGGGGCAACGAAATTATTATAAGAACGAGTTTTAATTTTTTTCTCTTCTGCCACTTGCTTTTGTTTTGATTCCCACTTTAACTTCATATGTTGAAATTTGGGACAGCCTCTAAAATTTGCCGTGTGTCCTGTATTTTTACATAGGACACATGACAGTGTTTCCCTATCCGGAAGCTGTTCCTTTCCCAGCGGACATTCACCCATGTTATGGTCGGCGAGGCATTTTACGCATCTGAATTTCATATTGCAGTTTGATGCAACGTGTCCAAGTCTTTGACAGCGCATACATTGCAGTACGCGCTCAGATTTTCTAATTTTTTCCCAACTTATAATTTGGTGGCTTAGACATTTTATATGTCTAAGCGCATCAACTTTACTATTAGGACTTAGAGATACAATGTAGAAAGGCAATTTGCGGTTGCACTTTCTAGAATTCGCAGTTGAAAACGGTTTCACACCTGTAAATTTTAAACTAGCTGTTTCAACCGTTTTTAATTCCTCGAGTATCTCCTCTGGGGAGAACGAAGGATCAACTCCTTTTAAGAGTATGGAAATTGATTTTTCTGATTTTGGGGTGTACGTGTAGTACTCGGTTTTTGCCCTTCCCAAAGCAGACTTTACTTTATTGTAACCTTCTAGATCTTCGCACAAAATTTTAGTTTTTTCAGCACTAATTCTTTTTGTTTTAAAATCTTTACAAGTCAACTCACCCAACTTCATTAAATCTTTCGCTTCTATGTAACTGATGACAATTGGAGGTATTTTTTCCTTTTTTGGTTGCTGTTGTTGCTCGTCCTTGGCTGTCTTTGTCTGCTGCAGTTGTTTGTGATGCTGGTGTTGAGCGTCCATTGTTTCGCTTATTTGTAGCGAATGTTGATGCTGCCGCTGGTGATTTGTTTTTTGCTGTCTTTTTGCTTCGGTTTCATTCCGTCTTTTGTTTCGCTCTTCCAGGGCTGCTCGTACTTGTTTGGAAAGTTCTTCTCGTTTTTTGATGAGATCAGCAATTAAGCTGTTTAGGTCATCGTCTCCTTCGGGAATGTTTGACTCTAGTATCTCCAATTCCTTAAATTTGTTCCCTGCTCCTGAGTAACAAGTATCCTTGGCAGGTATATTTTCTTCTGTGACGGTTTTTTTCGTCACAGGTATCAAAGTGTGGTGGATTTGTGATGCCGAAAATTCACATCCTCTGAAAGGCATTATTTACACCGGGAAAAGTGGCAATGTTAGAGAAAAAAATCAAGGTGAAAATGTTTTCAAAAAATTAGCAGCGCCGTACAAAGGGAGTGGAAGAAATATTTGTATGGACAATTTTTTCATGACGTTACTGCTCGCGAAGCTTTTATTGTCGTGGGACTTGACTGTCGTAGGAACCTTACGAAAAAACAAACCCTATATTCCAAAGGAAATGGCTGCATTAAAGGATCGTGCAGAATTATCCACACTGTTCGGCTTTCGCGACAAAACGACGATTTGTTCGTATGTGCCGAAGAAAAATAAAGCAGTTATACTGCTTTCGACGATGCACTCGAACATGGCAGTCGCTGACCACGCACAGAAAAAACCCGAGATTATTTTGCACTATAATCGGTACAAAGCTGGTGTTGATACAATGGACCAAATGGCCGGCAGATACACGACACACCGACGGACGAATAGGTGGCCCTTGGCAATGTTCTTCAATGTCCTCGATGTAAGCGCACTCGCGGCGTTCGTCATTTATGAAGAGAACAACTCCATGCTGCCGAAAAAGACGAACGCCCGTCGTATGTTTTTGCTCCAATTAAGCGAACAACTTGCCCTGCCAAGTATTCATTTCATGAACGCTCGGAAAATGTTCAAATCATGAGGCATTACTCAACAAAACTTGCAATCGAGTCCATCATCGGCAAGGTTCAGCCGCTCGTGCCGACGACCCAGACAGCATGTCCGCCCCTGGATGGTACAGGAAGAAAAAAGGTCACTGGTTGTTGCCACATTTGTTTATCGCAGGCTCTGAAAAAGCGGCGAAAAACAAGAAAGGCGTGTCGGCAATGTGAAATGCCGGTTTGCGACGAACATGCAACTACCTTGGTTGAATGTAATGCATGTCACAGAAGTCCTTCTGAATAAATTTGTTTGTTAATTTAAATGCATTTTTATTGTTTTTCATTAATTATTAGTTATTTAAATAGTTAATTATCAATAATTAATTATTAATCAACTATTTAACATTCAATTTTGCATCATTCTTTTTTAATGGGGTACCCGGGTACCCGGCCGTGGCTCAGAATACAATTTTTTAAAATGTCAATTTGAAAGTAAAAAAAATTTTTTTTTCATTGAAATTTCGTAATTATCATTCAGAAACGTTTGAATGGAGATGATCTAAGACATGGGACCGAAATTAGTCTACTAGGCCGAGCAATCGTGAAATTGCGACGAAATGGGGAATCGGGTACCCGGTCATTGACATAAGGGTTAAACGGTAAACGGTAAACATTGCCCGTATATGTCACGGAGGTGTGCATTAAGCGGTTAAAAGGATATGAAACAGTTTTACTGTAAATTAATTCTTCACAAAACACAAACAAAAAACTAATTTGTTTCTATTATTTTTTCCAGGCAAATCCAAGGAAAACCGGAATCAATATTTTTTTTCACTATTTCTCGCTTTTTTTAATTAAAAATTTAGTATCTCTTTTATGTACGAGGGTTGCCTCTTATGTTTCGGGATTTGGCAACCCTAGCGTTGCAATCCGGCAATTGACAGCTTTGTCGTAAAGTTGGACATTTTTGAGGTTATACGCACTCAGAACGTTTTGACATACGAGCGCTATTTGTGTTGTTTACAGTAACTTAAAAGATTCATCTCGGCCCAAAAATGGAATTAAATCGTCAACATTTTCGTGCGATTATTTTTTACAACTTTCGGCGTGGATTAACTCAGCAAAAGTGCATGGATGAACTTCATTCAATTTTTGGCGATGAAGCTCCATCAAGGACCAGTGTTTGTCGATGGTATGGTGAAATGGTGGGCTCCTCGATAGTATAGTGGTTAGTATACCCGCCTGTCACCCGGGAGACCGGGGTTCGATTCCCGGTCGGGGAGCCCCTGGCGCAAGACTAATGACCTTGCCCAGAAAAAATAAATCATTATGGAAAATTTAACAAGCCCCAGGACTTGCTAAACAAGGCCAAGACCGGTTCCTGGTTGTAGTGCCGATGATGATGATGGTGAATTCAATCGTGGTCGTAGTTCACTCCAAGATGAATTTCGTGAAGGTCGTCCAAAATCAGTTGTTGTTCCGAAATCCATTGATGCTGTGCGCGAACTGATATTGGAAGATCGTCATGTGACCTATCGTGAGATTGAGACAACCTTAGGCGTTAGTGGGACCAGCATACATTCAATATTACATAAACATTTGACTGTCAAAAAAATTTGTTCGCGTTGGATCCCGCACAATTTGTCAATCGCCCAAAAAAAAGGCTCGTGTTAATTGGTCGAAAGAAATGCTCAAAAAATACGGTCGCTGTGCTTCGAAACACGTCTATGACATCGTGACAGGTGATGAATCGTGGATTTACGCGTATGAGCCCGAAAGTAAACAGCAGTCGACTGTCTGGGTGTTTCAAGATGAGCCAAATCCAACAAAAGTTGTTCGCGCACGAAGCACTTCCAAGCAAATGGTCGCCTGTTTTTTCGGAAAAACTGGACATGTCGCAACCGTACCACTAGAACAACGCAGAACAGTCAATTCTGAGTGGTACACAACCATTTGTTTGCACAATTGTCTTCCAAGAAATCAGGAAAACCAACCGCCGAAGACGGATCACTCTTCACCACGACAATGCGAGCTCTCACACATCGGCTGCGACAACTGCATTTTTGAGCACCCAAAACATCGATTTGATGGGTCATCCGCCGTATAGTCCTGACTTGGCACCGAATGACTTCTTTTTATTCCCGTACGTAAAAAACAAACTGAGAGGTCAACGTTTTTCGACACCTGAAGAAGCGGTTGCTGCATTCAGAATGCATGTGTTGGAGATACCTCAAGCAGAGTGGCAAAAGTGCTTCGACAATTGGTTCAAACGCATGCAAAAGTGTATAGATCTTCATGGGGAATATTTTGAAAAACAATAAAGTGATTTTCGATGATCAATATTTGTTTTTGTTCTCTAATCCCGAAATATAAAAGGCAACCCTCGTACAATTTTTTAAAATGTCAATTTGAAAGTAAAAAAAAATTTTTTTTTCATTGAATGGAGATGATCTAAGACATGGGACCGAAATTAGACTACTAGTCCAAGCAATCGTGAAATTGCGACGAAATGGGGAATCGGGTACCCGGTCATTGACATAAGGGTTAAACGGTAAACAGTAAACATTGCCCGTATATGTCACGGAGGTGTGCATTAAGCGGTTAAAAGGATATGAAACAGTTTTACTGTAAATTAATTCTTCACAAAACACAAACAAAAAACTAATTTGTTTCTATTATTTTTTCCAGGCAAATCCAAGGAAAACCGGAATCAATATTTTTTTTTCACTATTTCTCGCTTTTTTTAATTAATAATTTAGTATTTCTTTTATGTACGAGGGTTGCCTCTTATGTTTCGGGATTTGGCAACCCTAGCGTTGCAATCCGGCAATTGACAGCTCTGTCGTAAAGTTGGACATTTTTGAGGTTATACGCACTCAGAACGTTTTGACATACGAGCGCTATTTGTGTTGTTTACAGTAACTTAAAAGATTCATCTCGCCCCAAAAATGGAATTAAATCGTCAACATTTTCGTGCGATTATTTTTTACAACTTTCGGCGTGGATTAACTCAGCAACAGTGCATGGATGAACTTAATTCAATTTTTGGCGATGAAGCTCCACCAAGGACCAGTGTTTATCGATGGTATGGTGAATTCAATCGTGGTCGTAGTTCACTCCAAGATGAATTTCGTGAAGGTCGTCCAAAATCAGTTGATGTTCCGAAATCCATTGATGCTGTGCGCGAACTGATATTGGAAGATCGTCATGTGACCTATCGTGAGATTGAGACAACCTTAGGCGTTAGTGGGACCAGCATACATTCAGTATTACATAAACATTTGACTGTCAAAAAAATTTGTTCGCGTTGGATCCCACACAATTTGTCAATCGCCCAAAATAAGGCTCGTGTCAATTGGTCGAAAGAAATGCTCAAAAAATATGGTCGCGGTGCTTCGAAACACGTCTATGACATCGTGACAGGTGATGAATCGTGGATTTACGCGTATGAGCCCGAAAGTAAACAGCAGTCGACTGTCTGGGTGTTTCAAGATGAGCCAAATCCAACAAAAGTTGTTCGCGCACGAAGCACTTCCAAGCAAATGGTCGCCTGTTTTTTCGGAAAAACTGCACATGTCGCAACCGTACCACTAGAACAACGCAGAACAGTCAATTCTGAGTGGTACACAACCATTTGTTTGCCAGTTGTCTTCCAAGAAATCAGGAAAACCAACCGCCGAAGACGGATCACTCTTCACCACGACAATGCGAGCTCTCACACATCGGCTGCGACAACTGCATTTTTGAGCACCCAAAACATCGATTTGATGGGTCATCCGCCGTAAGTCCTGACTTGGCACCGAATGACTTCTTTTTATTCCCGTACGTAAAAAACAAACTGAGAGGTCAACGTGTTTCGACACCTGAAGAAGCGGTTGCTGCATTCAGAATGCATGTGTTGGAGATACCTCAATCAGAGTGGCAAAAGTGCTTCGACAATTGGTTCAAACGCATGCAAAAGTGTATAGATATTCATGGGGAATATTTTGAAAAACAATAAAGTGATTTTCGATGATTAATATTTGTTTTTGGTCTCTAATCCCGAAATATAAAAGGCAACCCTCGTATTACAGTGCACCAATACTTTTAGTATATTTTTAATTCTTATTTTTCCCCAAATACATTTTTTCTTAACGATTAATGTCGAGGGACAACCTTGTTTCTATTATTTTTTCCACCACTGTATATCGGTGGAACAGATTTTAAAGGCAAAGTGGTGCTTGCTTATTAATAAAAAGTTGAAAAATGTAATTATCGTTTTCTCAACAGGATAGAGGGTGCCGTGGTTTTTTTTTTTTCAGGAGCATCAAAATCACTATTTTGGGTGCAGCCAAGCTGGCACATCCATTTCGCCGTGTTCGGATAAAAATTCGTTTTAGAGAACCAGCTAAGTGTAAATACATTAAGTTAAAAGCTCAATGAAATATTTCGGAGGTTGGCATCTCGGGGAGCTGATGCGGTGCTGTAGAGTTGCATTGCAGGAGAGACGTTGAAAACGGTCCAATTAATACATGTCACTGAACAATATAAAAACTGTGATGGTTCGACAGTAGGTCCACAGGAACAGAATTTAAGCAGGTTTTCGTATTGCGGAACATTTTTTTAGACTGCCTTCGTATTGCACTTGATGCGCAATGACATTTTAGGATTCTCTCTCTCTGCAATTGGGTGGCAATACTCCCTAACTACGTATCAATTAAATTACCTTGAGTTGCTTAGTAATATTACAGCAATTGAATCCAATTGCCAAGCGTTTTATTAAAGTAGCTCATATCAGCAATTTCTAAAGATTGGCGTCGACATTTTCAGTGGTTGTCGATGTTTTTTGTTGGGTAGGCATTTTGCCGCCACTGTTCAGTTGGCCTTGTAGCGTCTTTGAAGTTTTTGCGTAGACCTTGGAGTGTTGATGTCAAAGTATGAAGATAAAGCAAATTTAGAAAACCAGCGTCAGTACCCGCACTAAACAATACTCATAATTTTAAAAGTTACATCATGTGATACTGCATCGAATGAGTACGTATTTTTATCTCCCACCGGATGTCCCAATTACAATCTTACCCTGGATATTTTGATACATTGAAGGTAAATGATATGGTATCGAAGCTCTAAAGCTTGTACTTGTGCATCTATCTCGGGAGCAGGAGTACTTGTGCATTTATCTCGGGCACAGGAAAATGATATTTATGTAAAAGGGATTAATATTAAATACACAAAAAACTCACTGAATATGGCTGTGAAGCTGACCGTTTCGTTGTTTTTATTTTCCTCTGGTAGTTATTGTTTTCCAGTTGATAATTTTCAGCCACGCAGCAAGTTCGAAATAAAAAATAATTAAAAACCCACCACTCGTGACAATATGCGAGGATTGTAATGCGACACTAGTTGTTTCTGTACACACATATACGTAAATATGAACGACTTCTATTACTGATTACACGGACTGCAACAAGTTATTTGGAATTATAAATTTATAATTGCCAACAATTTATATGAACTATACAAAGCTCCAGCAAAGCCCACCGCCATTAATCAACTACTTCTAAGATTGTACGCCTACACCATTCTCAATTACGTTTTCAGCGCATCTCATTTGCACACACAGTCACGGTCCGCAAAAGAGAGTATTTCCACAAAACACACGAGATCAGCAAACCACACAAATCACGTCGTGTTAAATAAACAATTCCAGTGATAGGCAAATTCGTGGCCACTGGTTATACCAGATCGTCTTATGTTGAATGCGATTATTGCCTGGTGAAAATTGGAGGGGTCAGGTGTTGTGTGTCGATGAACCGCCCAACAGGTAAATATCAACAGAGAGCAGCTGAGGAGGGGGAGCATTTTCTTTCTTTTTTGAAACAGAATCATTTAATGAAGTCATCCGCAATATAAACAAAATTAGTGGTGTATCCCATACGACAGATAAAACGCCTTCAAATCAACAAAAAGTACTTATGTGGCATCTAAGAGCGGTGGAAGGAGAAAGCCATTGATATAGAATATGATTTTACACAATATATAAAAAATGAAAAAAAAAAGTTATTTTACACAATATTACAACGGGGCTAAAGCTCTCATTTTCTTTTAATGCCATATTATTGATTTATTTGTATTTATCTATTACTCACATAAAACTCACTATTGCCGTAGTGGACGTCTTGTAAGCTGGGTTCTGGATTCCAGTGTTCGCCTCCAATACTTTATTTGGAACCGAAATTATTCTAATCCAGACAAAAACACAATCAATCCACCAAGCGACTGAATAGTCCAATAAAAGTACTGCACGTCAACTTGCAACTTTTTCGTCAAGATTATAATTGAAGACAATCGATGTGCGACCGATGTACGGATGCAGCTTTTGTACTTATCTCCCTCACTAATACTTGAGAATACACTTTTACAATATGTTGTTATTATTTGTTTGTTTTTTTTTTTTAAATAAATATCAAGAAATAAAAAGAATAATCGTATTTAAAGGTTCATTCTCCTTTGCCGAATTTAACTACGTAAATCTCAAGAGTTTGGTATGTGTGGAAAACAACAATTTTTTTGATGAACAATTCAATTCGTTCTCGTTGAAAAAAGACAATATGTACTTCTAAATATATATACTTTCTATTTTCACTTTGCAACAAATTCTTTACAACGTACTCTACGAAATAACAATAAAGTTTATATCAATTGCTACTATTAGGGAAATATTATGTACGAAACATTATTAATAGAAAATATTTCGCATAGTCTTCAGTGAGGATCACATTTTAATAACTTAAACGTTAATTAAAGATTATTGTGAATTTAAATAATAGTTAATATATCACTCTCGTAAATTAGAAGACGGATTTGTGGCAAAACAATTAATGGGGAATTGAAATGAAGATGTTGATTTTTTCTCGGCCTTGAGGACGCCATAGTATTTCAATCAAATAAAGTTGTTGATTTTAGAAAATACTTTGTACACTGGGTAGGGTTGTAATGTTATGAAAGCTGTTTGTGTCAATTGTAATGTTGCGGATTGGCAATTGAATGTGCTGGGATGTGCTGGAGAAATCTAGTATATTCGCAGTGTATACCAGTTGCGCGGCAGCTGTCACGGACCAGCTGGCCGATTGTCACCAACGATGGGGTCATAGCGTCCCTTTTTTGAATTGGCAGTTATGCCCACTGAGTCAGTCTGCAACCAACCTTCATCGCGCCCACACCACCGGAGTTAACATCACAGGTACCAGTTCATCGCAATAAAACAAAGTGTATCCGAATTAAATAATAAGAGAAATAAAAGTTAATCTCAAGGAACAAAGATCTCGGACTTTGGTTTTTTTGTGGTTCCTCTCCTCAAGGGAACAGTAGACAACTCCAAACACTACTACAACATTTTCTGGTCCTTCGAGCCGGATCCAGCGACGTGTGGATCCGCACCATCGCCGCCCAGCTCGCGGCAAAGGATACCTGTAAAGAATAACTACTTCAACACCATCACGTGCGTCTAGTGCAAAGACCAACCCCATTAAGGACGGATATAAAACAGCCATTTCTTGTTGTGACCGTCCATCGGCGGCCAACGGCGTGAAGTCCTCTAAACGAATAGCACCGAACGAGTTCGACAACCATTGCTCGCTGTGACCGTACATCGGCGGCCAACGGCGTGAAGTCATCTACGGGAAATCGTATTTTCAATTGCTTGTGTACTAATCATTCAGTACACATATTTATATATATAGTGTCTAAGCTCATTAAGTTTCACATCTTCGATTTGTTCTGACATTCCACAATACATTACAGATAGTGCACCATCAGATCTAGATACTGAAACTAAACCGACAATTGCCAAAGCTATTTCGAAGCGCATTGTCACTGATAGCATCAACGAGAGAGCGGATGAAGGAAGTGAAAAAGATCACACCCTCAAGCCATTGTTCGCTGTGATCGTCCACCGGCGGCCACCAGTCACTACTGCATCAGCGAACAACACGACAACCGTGAACAAGTTTCAGTGAAAATAGTTTAAGAGAAACAGGAAGTGAACTAAAACGAAATGCCGGCATCAGCGGTCACCAAGGCGAAAGTCACCAAGCCTGCATTGACCGAACGACGAAGACTCGCCAAAGCAGAACGTTTAGCTGAACTTAAACGTCAAGAAGCTGAAGAACAGCGTAAATCTGCAGAACGGCGCAAAGCTGAAAAAGACGATCTACCGAAGCCAAGCCCAGTGCAGCAGCGAATGCTGGCAAATACATCGGAAAAACAACACAGCGGTTCCCCGACGACATTCCTCGGTCGGCAGAACACAAAGAATCTCGACCGACGACATTCCTCGCTCGGAAGAGATCATACATTTCTTCACCACCTACCTGAGTCGACTAAAATTAGAACTACATGCATTATCAAAGATGGCAGTTCCAAGGACTCCTTAAGTCGTGGATCGGAGGACAGCGGCCGCCAGATGATAATTGCAAATCAAACGCTAGGTGATTTGTGGGATAAAAAGTTACCGGAAACCGCTGTTGCTGCAACACGAAAGCAGGATAACGAACTTTCTACAACGATAGTTCAAACCGAAGTGCCTTTGACAGCTGCTCCAATACAACAACCATTGACGATTGAGGAACTCATCGCCGCTCAGTTCGCGACACAGGACACCATCGCTCGCGCCTTTCTCAACATGGAGGACAAGGGACAACCAACCCTGACCAGGATTGAGACAACCAAACGCGCACTCCGCGCCGAATGGGAAGTCGTCTTCAGGCGGCACCGGAATACCTACAACACTCGTACTTCGCGGAGGATTTTTTCGGCGAGACCGAAGAAATATACCTCGAGGAAGAGACGAAGCTCCTCGAGGCCCAGTACGCGCTCAATTCAGCCTCCCCAACCATGGCCAACAGCGCCAATCGCCTCCACACTAGTGGGCTGCCCCCAGTGCAGCTGCCAACGGTCGATATTAAGCCAGCGAAAAATGAACCGCACCCCAAAACAGTGGGTAAGAGTCAGCAGGCCGCCGACCAGAGTGCCGCGTGCCCAAAGCCCAACCTACCCCAGGTCCCGATGATCGACGCAATGCCGAAGCCCCCACAGAAGACGATGCCGCGCACGCATTGTGGGGCACACCATGACATGGCCACTCCTCGTGGGTTGCGACCGTACAACTCCGACGCAGAGGAACTGGTTACCTTTACGACCACTCTAGAGAAAGCAATGGGCACGGCGCACATAGGATCCGTATCAGATCCAATGCCCGTGCCTTCGACGAACACGCCTTCGACTGTTCCAGCAACAGCAGCCGGCCCAACTAACCAGCCCCGTGTACCGAGACACAAAACACCACCGGCATCCCCAAGGCAATAGGCCCCTTACACATTCTGCAGGACCCCACACACGATCTACGCTTGCAAGGGCTTCCGATTACTCACACCTGGCAATCGGAAGTCCTTCGCACACTAAAGGAACTTGTGCGTCAATTGCTTGGGTCGCCACCGCCTACGCGACTGCCACTCCAGCAAAGCGTGCCGTCGATGCCAGCGGAGACATCACACTTTGCTGCATGTCCGGACTACCGCCATCGACGGGACAATCTCACCACCGCTCCAGGCTAAAGGATCCGCCCCCGGGTCTACCGTCATGAAAGGGCCTGTGCACATACAGTCAGCACCCCTTCACAACATTCATCGTGACGTCGGAGAACCAACAGAGGATTGAAGTCCGTTCTCTGCTGGACCCCTGCTCCAGTGGCACCTTCATTTCGTCATCACTCGCCCAAAGGTTGCACCACCGACGTCAAGCATCATCCGTCCCCACCTACGGTGTTGGGGGCACTCGTGGCCTTGCCACCAGAACTCAAGCTACCATCAGCATCTCTTCTCGCCTCCACGGCTCGAGACAACGGACACTGAGGCCCATCGTCCTGTCAGGGCTATCAGTGTATGCACCACCGCCACAATCAGCGACGAGGGATCTCTCGTTTATAGCGGATCTGGAGCTTGACGATCCGAACATCGCCTCCACCGACAAGGTGGACATCATCCTTGGGGCAGACATGTACCCCAACATCATTCTCGGAGATCTAAGGAAGGACCAACGTTCCGGCCTCGTCGCGCAGGCCAATGAACTGGGATGGGTGCTAACAGGCGCAGCACCTACCACGGCATCCAGCGTAAAGGTGACAAGGACTGTCACCAGCCATCACATGGCCATTCCTCGTGGGTTGCGAATTTACAACTCCGACCCAGAGGACATGGTCGAACTTACGACCGACGATCGTAGCTCCCATCAGAGAACGCAAAGGAAGTCTCGTCGGCATCGGGCCCGGGGGCCACCTACGAGGCCCATGAAGCTACCAGTCACCGACCATTTGCGTAGCCCAGCTACCAGACATGCCCCTCGCCTGCTGAGCCACCGCAAGGGCGAGAGGCAACCGAAGAACCAGCAGCCTGCCCACCCAAGGGATTCAAGGCGCCACATTAGAATAGAGATAGGAGGGTGTAATGCCCCGCCTGGCGGGCGGCGCTCCCCAGCATCCGATCAACCAAATCCCAGCGAGCCAGCACGCCTCTCAGTGCATCCACAGAGGCTACATTCCGACGACCCCGGGAGGTACTTGGCCCGCGACTGCCATTCCGCTAGGACACGCGGACAGTGCCAGGGACGACGCCGCACCCGACACCACGCTAAGGCCTCGTACAGCAACGGCCGCATCCCGCCGGCCACTTACTCCAGACGGGCGCCAACGTGCGCAAGACCTGTAACCACCACCGGTCTCGATGCAGCGAGACACATCACAAGCCATCACGTGGTCATTGATCCTGGGTTGGGACTTTACAACTCCGACCAGATCAATTGGCCAGTTCCGTGACCACGAAAGTCACCAGGCTCGAGCGATGGAAAATACCATCCCGTCGTCATCGACCCTCCAGCCGTCAGCGCTCCTCAGGGCGGGTGCCCCCCCCAACCGACCATCCACGTGAAAGTGGACAGCAGACCGCACACCAACAGCAGACCACACACTCCCGACCCCTAGCCTCCGTCCCCTGGAACATGATGAATCGCCAATAACTGGCGAAGGCGGGCGGAATGCTGCGGATTGACAATTGAATGTGCTGGGATGTGCTGGAGAAATCTAGTACATTCGCAGTGTATACCAGTTGCGCGGCAGCTGTCGCGGATCAGCTGGCTGATTGTCACCCTTTTTTGAATTGGCAGTTATGCCCACAGTCTGCAACCAACCTTCAACGGGCTCTTTACATCGGAGCAAGCATCGTCATCCCGAGTAAAACGGAACAAGAAGTCATTCATTGTCGTTGTTGTTAACATAACTTAGAATGTTCAATAAACTAATCCAATCTCTTTAAATCTCGGTAAATTCCTTGAGTCGTTTTCTTCTTCCACCTGCCTTGTTCGTGCAAAGAACAACCGAATTGAAGTACGCAATCACTGGCGTAATTGAATTGCATCACACTCAGGACAGTGGTTCGCGAATCACCATTATCACCCATCGGTGGACGCAGCCTTCACCCTAACGGTTGTATCCCGTTACATTATGAAAGAGACAAGGCTGCCCCAATTGTAACGTTTACATTTTTTGTATTTAGTGTTTGTATTGTGTAATTTTGTATATATATATATATATATATATATATATATATATATATATATATATATATATATTTTTTTTTTTTTTTTTTTTTTTTTTTTTTTTTTTTTTTTTTTTTTTACACTAACGCGCGCACAAAGGGGGATTTTGAAGTACTCTTAAATGTCAGAGCACAGTGCGAGTGCATGGAGAGGAAGTGGATAAGGAAAGGAGGTGTCGATGTATATTGGTCTTGAATGTCTGGACATCACAACGGCCAGGAAACACATGATCAGGCAGAACATTCCACATTCATGTGGTTCGGCTAAAGAATGACTCTCTATGTTTATTTGTGCGCCTAAAGTCCACTTTTAACATGAATTGATGCGCATTCACAGATTGACGGGTATCGCGGAAAATGTCTGAAGGGGCGGAACACATTCAGCAAGTTCAGTTGAGCAACGACCGTGGTAATACCTATAGAAAAGAGATAGGCATGATACGTTGCGCCTGTGTTCTAAGGGCGGAATTGATCGACTTACGGCTGGGTCTCCAATAAGTTTCGCTGCTCGTTTTTGCATCCTGTCGAGCACCCGTAGTGCAGTTTTGGATGCGCCTGACCAAATATGGGAGTTGAACTCTATTTTTGGACGAATATACGAACCTCATACATTTGGCTGCACTTTTCGCAGCTTCAAATATGTGGACATTCCAGTTGAGAGTCGAATTAATTCAAGTGCCAGGGATTGATAAGTCCTTGGCTTCGTCGATGCAAGTGCCATTCATAGGCAGTATATTTAGTTTGGGGTTCACCTTTGACGACAAGAGGCAGCACTGAGTTTTTAGGGCATTGAATTTCACTCGGTTAGATAATCCCCACTGATATATCTTGTTGAGGTTTGAATTCAAAGTATCAAGCATAATTTGCTGGTTGGAAGTGAGGTTAGAAGAGTTTGGACGGGAGTGTTCGTATGAGTATGAGAAACTCAACATGCTATCATCAGCAAACGAGTGAATTGGGTTGTGAGTAATTGACAAGAGATCATTTATAAAGATGAGGAAGAGAATGAGTGAGAGTACCGAACCCTGGGGAACACCTGCATTAATTTGATGGGAGACAGATTTGACAGCATCAAGAACCACATGGATGAACGGCCAGAAAGATAGTATCTTATTCATTGGATCAGGGAATTGTCCACTCCATATGAATGCAATTTTGACAAAACGGCTGGATGCCAAACTCTGTTGAAGGCTTTTGAAATAACCAATGCGACTACCTTGCTTTCACCGAGGTAGTGGATGGAATGGCTCCACTTTTCGGTAAGGTACGCCATCAGATCTCCTGTGGACCTGTTGCTACGAAAGCCATATTGGCGGTCATTGAGGAGGTCATTTATCATTCCAGATATTTCGAAAGTTGACGGCTGATAAGTGATTCCATTACCTTTGAGAGAATAGAAGTTAGTGCTGGTCGGTAAGAAGAGATGGATGATTTGTCGCCCTTTTTGGGAATTGGCTGATTGTTCGCTGACTTCCATCTATTTGGGAAACGGCCAGTAGAGTAAGACAAATGGAAGAGTTTCCGCTGTGGTTTGCCGAGTGAAGAGGAATATCTCTTCAAGAGGATTGGGGGAATGCCGTCCGGACCAGCGGATTTGTGTGTGTTTAGCTCTTTGAGTGGGCGGGCAACGGAAGCGAATCTGACTCATGGTGTGCTGCTTATGCTCAAGTTGAGGTGGAACTGATGTGGTATCAGGCAGCGTTGAGTTGGCTGCAAAATGAGCAGTAAGTATATTCGCTTTCTCTATTGCAGTGGTGACTGGTCTCTCATCGACTATTTGTGAAGGAATGGATGAGCAGACCGATTTTTGGAAGTTCTTCACAAATGCCCAGAAGTTTCTACCTCCCGTGGGAGAGTGTAGTATTTTTTGTCTCACTCTTTGGTCATGCAAGAACTTGGCATACGCATTGCAGTCATTCCTAGCTCTCTTAAATCTTTTCCGGTTTTCCTCAGTATTGTTTGATTTATACAACCGGAAGCTCAACTCTTTAGCCTTAATGGCTTCTTTGCACCCAGAATCGAACCACATATTTCTCTTGGGTTTGATACTCTTTACTCTGTTTGGAATAAAAGTCCGCATGCCACATAGAATCGTGTCTGTCAATGTGTCCGCTATAGAGTCAACATCGTTATGGAGGAAAAATAACGACCAATTTAACCTCCCAAAAAAATCGTTCAGACCATCACAATTTCTCGAAGAACCATACCGTTCTTTTGGGAGCTTTCTCATTAACGTTACTGTTGGTTAGAGGAAATTTAGCTGACACGACTCAGTGGTCTGAAGTGCCCAAGGGCGAAAAAACTTCAATTGTGTATTTGTTTGAATGGGAGGTGAGAAACAGGTCCAGTGTGTTGGCGAAATGACCATATATATCTGGTACCAGTGCTGGTTCATTGACAAGTTGAGTTAAGCTATTTGAATCAGCAAAATGCTGGACATATTGACCTTCGGGTGTCGTTGTTCCGGAGTGACAAAGCCACTGAGAGTTATGCACATTAAAATCACCCGCAATAACGATTTCAGTGTGCGGATATAGGGTCAAGATCCTATCGATAGAATCAGACAGAGCATCAAATTCGTTAAAGGATCCCTTTCTATCCAAGTTTGGGCTTCTGTAAAGAAAGCAGAAATGTATGATATGCTTACGAACGTGAAGTTTTAGCCAAGAGAAATTAAATTTTGGGTTGGAGCACAGCCCATAGTATGGCAGAAGCTGATAAGCAATATCATTTCGTATGTATGTGGCTATACCGCCATGTGGAAAGAACAGAGGCGCTAAGTTATATTCACGTAGATTAAAACCGGAAATATGTGTGTGGCGGTTCCGCCATACCCCACGGCTCGCCTTCCTGAAAAAACCCCCATAACCACAACCCGGGTCTGCACCAGCTTTCGCTAATGCAATTCGCATTAGCATCTTAAATGCTTCACGCATCAAACAGACCCAATTATTATAACCCTAAAATCCCTATAAAGAAAACTTACCTTTTCATTGCATCCCTTTGCATACAATTTTCTGTAAGAATTCTTGTTTCCCGCCAATGCATTTGTATCTGCCCCAGAAAACATTTCCTTTTCCAAGGACATGTAATGCTTTCAAGCATTATCTGAAATTCCTAAAATTGATCCTTAATGTGCATATGCACCATAAATAGCAAACATTCGATACCCTTTGTCTGAGTTAAAATACTATGTCGTCAGCTTGTTTTTACAGCTGCAACACTAGCGATTCAATAGACAAACAATGATGCATTTCTTTCGTCGCCACCACTAATTGCTTGGCATACCTAAATGCAAGCAAGGGATGCGTATCGGCAATTAACCCAAGATACGATATACAATTTCCATGGTATAAAGTATCGTATCCCATTAACACCTTTTTTCCAACGTCCGTCATAGCGACGTTGCATAAACATGACCCTCATTAAAGAGCGAACCATTTGGTCGCCTTTTCTTTTGTTCTCGCCGACTGCCTTTCTCGTCGTTCCACTGCTTTCGAACACGTGCAACGACATTGAATCTGTTCGATCGCGCACATATACCAATGCACCAAAAAGATCGCTTTTTCTTAGTGGCCACACCCTTAAGAGAACATTTTCTCTTTCCCCTCCATATCTCACCCTTAATTGAAGATAGAATTCAAGTCAGAGTTCTATCCTCACTGAGTCTTATTCCATCCTCCGACTACGCTGGTCGCACGCGTGAAACTCTCGCTCTCCGCGCACGGCGGAGAAGCGTAGATAAGTAAGTCAAGTCGAGTAGTCACATTTATAATTAAAATCAGTGCGACGTCTTCTATGTTGTCTCTGTGCGTTCTGCTATCCTCGCGTAATTGTTTGGTTTAGTTAATCGAATTCAGTGTAATAGATTTACGGTCCGATAAGAAAAAAAAAATAAAATGACCAAGTTAACGAGTAACAACATACGACGTTGTTTTATTTGTCTAGTGATTACGAACAGTTTTCCTCTAGTGCCGCGGCGGAACTTCTAATCTGTGAGAACGAAGTAGAACCCTGCGCCCATGTCGGTGCCACGACTTCGCTCCCCACATTGGTGACTCCGAGTCGAAGCAATCGCGCCTTCTGACCAATGGACAGTGACTTCATGGCGGTAATCGGTTTTTTTTTTCTTTTTTTATTTAAACGGTGCAAAAGTGCAAAAAATTAAAAAAACAACATCACGGGAGCAGCCGTTTAAACACCATCACACACCGGCGGCAGACACCACCTGGCTAGGAACAACAGCCAAGGACTCCAGATAAGTATCCTTCCTTCTTTTTTTTGTATTCACCAGCCTTTCAAGTGAAAGAGTTGTCGGGACTAAGGATAATTAAAAGGATACCCACTACCCAACACCGCTTTGCCAACGACGTCCCAGCGATGCAGCGTAGCCACCTGTATCACCGAACAGCAGCACAGGACACATGCTCAACATCACCAACGTAAACAAGACACGCCACTAACGACACACAGACTAAACGCGTGTATAATATCCCTTGGTGACATTTGACCTGTATGGAATTTTATGCCAACAGCTTCCTCGAAGAAGGCTACAACGTTAATATTACCGGATGGCTAGAAACAAAACCGAAAGGTGCATTACCAGCAACTGGAGCAAAATTTTACTTTGTCCGTCTTACCAAATGACTGGAACGGAAATTTGGAGCAACAAATGTAGACGACAATGAACCGGAAAGCATCGCTCCAACGTCCCAGCGACACCACCTGACTCAACACTTTATCCAACAACATCGCATCACAGGTTTGCCTTTTTTTTGTTCATTAGTTTCATTTTTATTGTAAGCTCCTTCTGAGCGAAATCAAAATTTAAAAATTTCAATAATACTTTTAAAAATTGAATAGTGGGTTATATCCAATACAAGGAAACATAGATATAATTATTAAGCTTGTTTTTTATGCAGAAATTAATTATTGATTTGAAGTGCAAATTTCCACATACAGTTCTCATTGGTTAAAACCTCTTTAATTTATTTATAAAAGATATCGGCATTCGTATAGATGGATATATGTCCGGAAATATATTCGTTTGTATGAGTGCGTTTCTTTTATTTTCTTTTGAAATGTACAAACCAACATGAACAATTGGAAATTTCCAAAGCACATTACCTTCAACGACTTAAAAAATAACATTAAATACAGAAATAGTGTAAAATTTTTTTCTTTTTCATTGCACTTCACTGTGTCGTACTGACAAACTAAATCAAAACGAAATATTAATTTCATGTATTCGAATTAGTAAAAATAAATAAATCAATTTAAGATTTTCTGTGTATCGTTAAACAAATATGAATAGTTGTAACGTTAATAAATTACCTTCTATTAACGAAATATAATAAAAAGGGATAAACACTGAACAATTAAGATCAATTAAACTAACGATTTTAATAAGATGCAACGTCAAGCATATTTTTAATAACCGTCCTAAATGTATCATACCCGAAATTGGTACCATTTTACTGTAATAATTATTCCAATTGTAACGTACTTGCTCTTAATCCCTGTCACAAGTACACTTAAAGCAAAAGGAAAGTTAATTTTTTGCGAAGACTGTCGTTTTATACACTAACGACATTACGTAATTAGTATTTGTATTTTATTCTAAATTTAACGTTTTATTTATCACGCGCACTTTCAGAAACCGTTTGTCTTATATTTTTCAATTATATTGCGCTCATTGAATTTTAAAAATACGTACATTTACTTGTCTCCCTCATTAAACCACTGACAGTGTTTAACGAAAATAATGTACGAATATGCCAAATAACAATAAAAATTGTAATTGACTTAAAAGCAACCAACAACAAAAACTTTTAATTTATACACATATATACATATATATGCAAGCACCATCATATTGTTTAAAAAAATAAAAATATTTTCATTGTATTCCTAATTCCTTGCTTTTAAATATTATTTTAACTGCTTCTCCTAGTTTTTACTCATGATTGATATAAATTAATATAAATATATACACACAGATAAATTCTAACCAAATTAATGGAAAGCAGTCTTCAATTTTTACTTTATCCTTTACTTTGTTTTTGGATCTTATGTTAAGACGAACACAAATAACCAGAAATATTTTGAATATTAATCACTCTAAGCAAACAAATGCCAAATATTACATAATGATAATTATACAATCGCAAAACATCGAATATACGCATGACCGAATAATAATTATTTTAAGAACCTGTAAGATTATTAACATAAACACAATTGTAAGCCCCTTCAGGGTTTTGATTAAGTGCAACCCTTTCCAGCACACACACGACTTCGCTCACCCCTATTTAACCCTTTCCAACACTATTCGACTACACACGACTCCGCTTCCTACTTCTCTCGATTACTCGCGACAATACCCGACCACCTTCGACTTATTTTTAGCCTCATTGGTCAGCTTTCGACTCCACTCGACAGCCTTCGGCTCCCTTTGCCCCCTTAGTATCTCTTCGTCCCTTTACTCCATCCAACCTCACTCCACCCATTTCAACACCCGTCTGGCTTTTCTCTTACTATTGGCACACAACGCCCCTAGTTAACTCCTTCAAACCGGCTCCTCATCACACTTTTGCTACTCCGCGTAGCACATAATCAATAGGACGCCTGGTTTTGTCTCGCTCGTAATACTTCAACCCCTTTCTGGCCCTCCTTAAATATTGCCATACAATGCCCTCTATTTCAACATCTTCTTTTTCGGTCCTTTCCTAAATATTGGCGCACACGCTCGCCATTGCTCAACACCCATTTTCTGCAAACCGGCCCCTTACGTAACAACAGCTACTATAGCATATAATCTATAGGACACCCGGTTTTGCCTCGCCTGAAACATCTCAACCTTTTCTGTCTTTTTTTCTGCATATTGGCGCTCATGCTCGCCAACCATAGCCTTTATGCAACCCTCCTTGACCGTCCACCCTATTTCAGCAAACCGGCTTCCCTCGTAACACAGCTACTACGCGTAGCAGCACCCAGCAGGACACCTGGCTTAGCTCCTTTATTTAAACTTCAGGACATTCGTCCTTAGATCTCCTAACGTCTCCCAAATGTCTCAGCAACACCGGTCCACAAATCAAACCGATATCACCGGACTGAGACATTATACCTGGTTCCCCAATCTTTAGCCACCATGGTTCCCCTTTAGCGGCAACTAAAGGCTATACACGCCCCTCTACGCCGCCTCAAATACCTAGGTGCATAATACTTCGGAGCGCACATCTAATAACCCTAGGGCGCCCTGGGGTTGGACACAATCAACCACCCACCAGGAGCCCCCTAACCAAAATCCCCTATTTTTTTTTTTTTTTTTTAACAAGCGCGACGGCCGGCACCTCACAGCAAGTTTCCATTCGATCGAGGTCGCAGCTACCGCTACATTGGACCAATGTACCGGTCCTCCCTCGATAGGTAAAACGTGCAATTGAGGGCCCGCCCTCCTCTACCAGTCCCAGTGGCAAACAAGTCGCCATACAAACGTATGGAGAAAAGACACCGGCTCTGGACTTGGCACCTTTCCATTCCGCACACGGCAACCCGTCACTGCGGATGGGAATTACCCTGGGATAAATTCCCCTCCATCTCGCACACGCTATTTCGTCACTGCGGATGTGAGCGGATTTCCGATGGGTTCCGACCTATTCGGGCGATAAGCCTGTTGGTCCATGAGACCCATAACAGGCCTATGGACCACGCCGCACACCTTTGCCCTTGATGGCATCAAGCGGTAACAACTGTGTCCATCTTATCGATAAAGGCCCAAACAATAACCAGGAACTGGTCACCACGACAGTCCCGTAACATTACCACAGCGCATTCCGAAGCAAGCTCCCTATCATCACAGCACCCACCATCGAGCATTCCTTCGCCCCTACCTTTTTTTTCGTGACTACGTCACTGGGAGGGGAGTATGGGTCTTTTATGTTTAGTGTTACGCGGCGTGTCAATCAGGGTGCTACAGGGGCACAGGTTAACCACGTAACCCCACTAGTTCCGTCCTATATCTGACTCCATTTTGATACGAACACTTTCTTACACAGCTTAATAGTCAAATAAAATTCACACTTGGTTTAGCACGATTCAGTTCGCAATAATCCTTAAATATTTATTTTTATTATTGAATCTTGTTTAATATTTTACAATTTTAGTTTTGGTGTACCGCACTAACAATCTTGATACACAACACCGGAAATATAGTTCTACGTATATGTTAGTTCTTGCTTAATATTTTAATATTTAGTTTGGTGTACCGCACTAACAATCTTGATACACAACACCGAAATATAGTTTTACGTATATGTTAGTTCTTGCTTAATATTTTAATATTTAGTTTGGTGTACCGCACTAACAATCTTGATACACAACACCGGAAATATAGTTTTACGTATATGTTACACCACGACGGTTGACTGCCACCTTTTAATTCTGTTCAACGACTAAACTCTTAATTCATCCTGACTCACAAGGGTTACCTCATATGCAATCCTTCTTTTTCTTTTTCTTTCTTTTATTTTGCACACACAGCGCCAGGACCCAAAACAGACCATTGCCTCGACTACCATATATGGTGCGCTTTTAGCTTTTTGCCAGGCGAACAAGAAAAAAAAGGAAAGGGTGAAACATACACACGATAATCGCGTCTGCCGCTTACGTGTGTATCCCCCAGCATGTAGACATGGGATCATCGCAATTCACATGATTTGCAGGTTTGCACAGGGGTTGAATTGTTTACACGATCACTACTGCTTGAAGCATTATTGTTGATCGTGCAAACTTCGCTAGTGTATCTTCCCTAGGAACGACGAATATTCATACGATCGCGACTACAACCAAGATCGCCGCCGATCGCATATCGATCGTCGTGCAAATGGTGCAGGTGGCTATTCCCTGTGTTTGCTTCTCTTGTAGGCAAGCATTGTATTGCTTGCCTGTAGGTTGGTTTTTTGCTACCGAATTGCCCGCCGTGTTCGCTGATGAAAAAGGGGGCAGCTTGCCTGTGTGTGTCAGTGCTGGATCGAAGATATTCTTGTCCGAATATCTCGATTGATCCGTTGGTTGAGGATGCGACCGTTTTTCTCCACTCGAGAAAGGGTGCATGTTGGCGGGAACCAATATTGGAATATTTTCCGTTGACCGTCGGCGCCGGTTGAACTTCCCCGGTGTGTGCTGCATGTTGAGCAAATTTTATCGGATATTCATGTTGTGCTACGCACAAACAAACTATTCATCCTTGCAGGAAATTTTACTCCTTTTCCCCATAGAACTTGATGCTCTACGGCGACCAGGTTTTTGTTGTTTCCGTTGAAAATGTGAGGCGGGCAGTGGCGTTAGGGGAACCGCCACAGCACTCCCCCCCCAGTGACGTAGTCACGATACAAAGGCAGGGCACTGGCCGCCTCATTGACGAAAGTACGCCCGGAAACGGAAGAGAAGCAGACGCGTTACGCGCGATGCAGGGCCACCCTACAACGGCGCACCATGCCATTGTCAATGGACCCGCTTACGCCGCGGTGATGCCGGCACGGGCAAAGGTGCGCGGTACGGTCCATTGTGAGGTTTGTTTTTAATGGTGGTGAGCGGTAATTTCCGTTTCAATGGCTCCCATGTGGCCCGCTGACATTGGTTCTCCAAGGTGTCTGCGGTGTGGTGTGGTGTGGTGTGGTGTGGTGGAAGTCTCGCTGGAATTGGTACTCCAAAGTGCCAGCGTCGTGGGTGGAGGTCTTCGCCGGCCGTATCAGTTCACTCCTTTCTGACTGAAATCGCGCCCTGCTGATACACTCGAGAGCGGCTTCGCGTAAGGGGGCCGTCGTTTTTATCCGGTATCCCCGCCGATGTCGCCGATGGTGATCCTGTTGCAGGGGTAAGTTCTGGGCTGCTCTCCTCCATGAAACACGGTTTTAATCGCTCCACGCTAACCGTGCTAGACCTCCCTCGAATATCCAACTCGTACACCCGCTCGTTGATTCTGTTTAGAATCTTGAACGGGCCCTCATACGGAGGGTCGAGTGGTCTCTTCACTTTGTCCACCCTAACGAAAACGTGCGTGCAACTATGCAACGCGGGGTGGACGAAAACTCTTTTCGCACCGTGTCTGGCCACTGGTTTTGGCCTGATCTTGCGCATTAAATCACGCAAGTAGCCCACGCTTTTTAATGGGTCCGCTGGTGCTTCGCCATCCACGAATAGTTCGCCGGGCAAAACGAGGCTGGTGCCATATGTCAGTTCGGCAGCGGACGCGCCCAAATCCTCCTTTATACATGTCCTCAAACCAAGGAGGACAGTGGGGAGGGCGTCGAACCACTGCGTGTCGTTGTGACACATTAGGGAGGCGTTTAATGACCTGTGCCAACGCTCTATCATCCCGTTGGATGAAGGGTGGTATGCGGTCGTACGATCCCGCCGACAGCCCAGCAACTCTGTGAGCTGTCTGAAGATCGTAGCCTCGAACTGAGGGCCTCGATCTGATGTTAGTGTTGCCGGTACGCCAAAACGTGTAACCCATGTTGAATAAAACGCCCTGGCGACGCTTTCGGCTGTAACCACTCGTAGCGGTGTCGCTTCCGGCCATCGCGTGAAACGGTCAATCATTGTCAGGACGTAGGAAAAACCTCTCGAGGGCGTCAATGGTCCTACGATATCTATATGAACGTGTGCGAAACGTGCCTCGGGGAGCTTAAACTGGGCCGGCTCCAGTACGTTGTGCCGTCCTACTTTACATCGCTGGCATTTGAGGCACGCGCGAGCCCAACTTGTGAGGTCCTTGTTCATGTGTGGCCATACGAACTTACGTCGAATGGCCGTGGCGGTTGCGCGACCGCTGGGGTGAGCTGGATTGTGGAAGGTTTCGTAAACTCTTCTTCGCAGTTCAGTGGGGATATACGGTCTGACCGTTCCCGTGGAGACATCGCACCAGATCGCATCCGTGGAGTGCCCCAGTGGCAACTTTCTCAACAGAAGTGCGGTGTCCGCTTTTAACAGAGCTTCAAGCTGGCTGTCTTGCTTCTGGGCTTGGGCCAGGTCGGCGTCCGCGATGGCGGAGCGCAACTGTATTGTGTCCACTCGAGAGAGTGCGTCCGCGATAATATTCTGGTCGCCCGGGATGTGCCTAATCTCGGTGGCGTATTGGCCAATTAAGTCGAGCTGCCGCTCTTGACGTGGTGATGCGTTTCCGGACCTCTTCCGGAAGGCGTAGCTGAAAGGCTTGTGGTCCGTTCTTATCACCACTGGGCGGCCCTCCACCATGTGACGAAAATACTTAACGGCGCTATATATAGCCAGCAACTCTCTATCGTATGTGCTGTATTTCCGCTCGGTATTACTGAGTTTTCTCGAGAAAAACCCGAGCGGTTCCCAACTTCCGTTACTCTCCTGCTCCAATACCGCTCCTATTGCGGTGTCTGACGCATCGCATTGGATGGCCAACGGAGCACCTTCCACAGGGTAGCGCAGCAGTGCTGCGTTCGCGAGTTGTGTCTTAGCCTGGCGAAATGCGTTCTCTGCAGCTTCCGTCCAGGCGATTGGGCGCTTATCGTTCTTTTTTTGCCCCTTTTAAATATTCGTTTAATGGGGCCTGGACATGCGCGGCGTTTCGTAATGTTGGCCGATAAAAATTGAGCATTCCCAGGAAACGCCGTAACTCGCGGACGTTGGAGGGTCGGGGAAATTGGCTGAGTGCTTCTACCCTGTCTGGCAAAGGCCGTATACCCTGCTCGTTGATGTTATACCCCAAGTAAGTCACCTGCTCTTTGGCGAAGTGGCATTTGTCAGGGTTTATCACGAGCCCGAATCGACGGAGGCGTTCAAGCACCTGATTCAGGTGTTGGTGGCGCTCCGTACGGTTTCGGGAAGCTATCAGGATATCGTCTATATAAGCGTAGCAACAGTCTAACCCGCGTAGCGCTGTATCTATGTACCTCTGGAAAGTCTGTGCTGCGTTCCTGAGGCCAAAAGTCATTACCTTGAACTCATAGAGCCCGTAGGGTGTAATGACTGCTGTTTTAGGGATGTCCTCGTGTGCCACCGGAATTTGGTGGTAGGCTCTGGTTAGATCCAGGGTCGTGAAAACGGTGCATCCTCGTAGCTTGTACGAAAAATCGTATAGATGGGCTATGGGGTACCTGTCAGGGATTGTGACCGCGTTCAGCAGTCTGTAGTCTCCACATGGGCGCCACTCCCCATTGCGTTTCTTAACTAAATGCAGCGGGCTAGCCCACGGGCTGACTGAAGGTTGGCAGATTCCCTTTTCGAGCATGTAATTAAATTCCTCGCGTGCCGCTCGTAATTTGTCTGGTGCGAGGCGGCGCGGGCGTTGACTGACTGGCGGGCCGCGTGTCTCTATATGGTGATAGACCCCTGACTTGATGTGCTTCTGGTTGGGAAGCGGAACTGTTGACTTTTCAAATTCCTCCAATAAGGCCGGGATTGAGTCTAAGCTCGCATCTGTCCCTGCAGGTATCCGTGGGTCCTCCCTAGGCGGCTGCCTGCAGGTATCATTGGCCACCAGTCTGTTGTTTGCGGAATCCACGAGTAAGTTGTGGCGTGCCAACAAGTCTGACCCTATTAACGGTTCGCTGACATCGGCCACCACAAAATGCCAGCCAATGGGGCGCCGCAAACCCAAATTTAGTTTGTAATATATTCGCCCGTACGTGGCTATGGAAGTGTTGTTCGCTGCCAGCAGCCGGAGCCGACCGGGCACTTTATTGTGCGGGGCGTATGACCTGGGCAGGACGGAGACATCGGCGCCTGTGTCAACGGTGAAGCTTATGTTTAACTGCGGGTCTCTTATCGTCAAGCGCCTTATATAGGGCACGCCGACCGTTCGCCCCTGTATTACGGTCGGCCGTTCTAGTTTAACGCTGGGTTAGGAACAGGAGGTGGTCGCTTCCAACCACACGGCTGTTTACACTTCCGAGCCTTTGCCCCGAAGCGTCGGTGATACACGCACCAAGCGTGTGTCAGGGCTCTGTTTGAATTGTCCCGTCCAGGCGCCGATACCGTTCCGCTTGAGGTCGATGCGCCTCCAGGAGGATCAATCCGTCGGTGTGATGCCTGTGTTTGTGGTCGTTGGTAGTTTGGTCCGTTAAGCACCGCGCGCGTGGCACTTCGCACCTCCGCACGTAGCTGGTTAATCTCTCGCTGGAGGTTCGCCTCGAAACGCGACGGTCCCGATTGCCGTGCATGCGCCTGCAATGGGTCACGCGGGGGCGTTGAAGGCTGCAACGCATCTCGTGAGGCGGCCGGTAGGGGTGCGGAATCGAAATAGTTACGCGGTGCTGGTTGTGGAACGTATCGCTGCTGGGAAAACGGTGCGCCGCTGTGATTTACCGTTGTCACCTGGAAGGTGGGAGATTCGGATTGAGGGCCCGCGCTTTCCATAATTGCATCTGCGACTTTCGCCAGCCAACCCAAGCTCTGGTTGGGCTGAGCTATCAAGGCGGCACGTGCATACTGGGGAAGGCATCTTAAAAAATGGGGTCTAATGACGTCATCAGAGATCCCGGTTCCCGCTATCGCACGCAGATGTGTCAGCAAATGTGCAGGTTTCATCCCAGTGAAATTCGTCTCTGCAGCCAAACGCTGATGTCGTCTGCCCTCGGGTTCGTCTAGGGCGCCTAGGAGGGCCTCTCTCATGCTGCTATATGGGTTTGGGTCTGGTGACCTAATTATATGTGCGACATGAGTCCTCTGTGTGCGACTCAACACTCGGATTACCTCTACTGCACGGAGCTCTTCGTCGTGCAGATCGGTAGCCTTAAATATGCGTTCCGCCATGGCGAACCAAAGCTCGGCGTCCTCCTCGTCAAAAGGAGGTAAACGCAAGTCGCGGTGAGTGGGGCGCGGTGGTTGTTCAGCGCTGGATGCGTCCTCGAACGCTGGTGATTCCGCACGCGGCTGCTGTTGCTCCAGCTGTGCTGTTTTTGCCCTTGTTGACTAGGCCATTTTTCTCTTTAGTACTGGTGACCCGTGTCCGGACGCGGAGAATCGAACGCGCGACGAAGGAACCTCGATTTGTTGCGCGAATCGGCGGAAAAGGTTGTCGTCGCTACTAGTGTCAAGGGACAAGGGTGGGTGTGCGCGTGTTATGATGGATTACGCGAGTCGAGTCTGGAGGTGCCGATGGAGTCAGTTGAGAATGTCGTGTGTTTAGGTGTCGCCAATATCGTCTGAATGTATCAGTGTTTGCTGCCCGGAAGGGCTTACGAGTGTTATTTCCTTATTTATAATATTATTATACTAACGAAAGAAGAAGAAAAAAAAATTCACTTTTTGTCTTGCAATGTCCCCTTTTCTCTCGTAGGGCGTATATCTGAAATTTCTCTTACTTCTAAGCGCTATTTATTATTTGCATTTTTCTTAAGTATAGTAAAATAAGGATAACTATTCGCTTTACTGTTTTCTTCTTTTTCTTTTTGTGTTAATCAAAAAAAATGATATACTCTACATGTAAATACAATGAGATTTGAATTTTTCTACAATAGCCGTGTATTTCTTTGGGTAGAAAAAAGATGTTTATTATAATTTTCTTCTTTGCAATATATTTTGTGTGAACTATTGTTATTATTCGAATACTTTTATTCGTTATGTATGTATTATAGCGAACCTCTTCTTGGACTAATGTTTTCTATTACCGTGTTTGTGTTTTTGTTTGATTTCTAACTAATATTTTCGGCTATATTACTATTTGCTTTTCCTTTATTTTAATATATTCTATTTTTATTCTGTTGTTCTATGGTTATACTAGTATTGAAAAAAAAAAAAAAATTTTTGTTTTGGTGGTTCTGATGGAGCTCACCTACTAAAGAAAGTATAAATCTACTGGAAAAGGAAAATATCACACAAAAGGAAAGAAAAAAAGGAACCTGGAGTCCAACGTTGGGTATCCGAAGATGATTGCGTCAGTGTCGTCTCCCGTTTATTCCTTCGACTGCGTTGCGTTTCGTTGGGGATGGAACCCTTAGTTGTTGTTGTTGATTCACTTAAGACGTTCGTCACACGTCAGCGTGTGACTAATTATGGTTGGTGGTTTCTTTTTGGCGACAGGCTTACGTGTGTATCCCCCAGCATGTAGACATGGGATCATCGCAATTCACATGATTTGCAGGTTTGCACAGGGGTTGAATTGTTTACACGATCACTACTGCTTGAAGCATTATTGTTGATCGTGCAAACTTCGCTAGTGTATCTTCCCTAGGAACGACGAATATTCATACGATCGCGACTACAACCAAGATCGCCGCCGATCGCATATCGATCGTCGTGCAAATGGTGCAGGTGGCTATTCCCTGTGTTTGCTTCTCTTGTAGGCAAGCATTGTATTGCTTGCCTGTAGGTTGGTTTTTTGCTACCGAATTGCCCGCCGTGTTCGCTGATGAAAAAGGGGGCAGCTTGCCTGTGTGTGTCGGTGCTGGATCGAAGATATTCTTGTCCGAATATCTCGATTGATCCGTTGGTTGAGGATGCGACCGTTTTTCTCCACTCGAGAAAGGGTGCATGTTGGCGGGAACCAATATTGGAATATTTTCCGTTGACCGTCGGCGCCGGTTGAACTTCCCCGGTGTGTGCTGCATGTTGAGCAAATTTTATCGGATATTCATGTTGTGCTACGCACAAACAAACTATTCATCCTTGCAGGAAATTTTACTCCTTTTCCCCATAGAACTTGATGCTCTACAGCGACCAGGTTTTTGTTGTTTCCGTTGAAAATGTGAGGCGGGCAGTGGCGTTAGGGGAAACCGCCACAGGAGTACTGTGGCGGTTCCGCCAGATCCCACGGCTCGCCTTCCTGAAAAAACCCCCATAACCACAACCCGGGTCTGCACCAGCTTTCGCTAATGCAATTCGCATTAGCATCTTAAATGCTTCACGCATCAAACAGACCCAATTATTATAACCCTAAAATCCCTATAAAGAAAACTTACCTTTTCATTGCATCCCTTTGCATACAATTTTCTGTAAGAATTCTTGTTTCCCGCCAATGCATTTGCATCTGCCCCAGAAAACATTTCCTTTTCCAAGGACATGTAATGCTTTCAAGCATTATCTGAAATTCCTAAAATTGATCCTTAATGTGCATATGCACCATAAATAGCAAACATTCGATACCCTTTGTCTGAGTTAAAATACTATGTCGTCAGCTTGTTTTTACAGCTGCAACACTAGCGATTCAATAGACAAACAATGATGCATTTCTTTCGTCGCCACCACTAATTGCTTGGCATACCTAAATGCAAGCAAGGGATGCGTATCGGCAATTAACCCAAGATACGATATACAATTTCCATGGTATAAAGTATCGTATCCCATTAACACCTTTTTTCCAAGGTCCGTCATAGCGACGTTGCATAAACATGACCCTCATTAAAGAGCGAACCATTTGGTCGCCTTTTCTTTTGTTCTCGCCGACTGCCTTTCTCGTCGTTCCACTGCTTTCGAACACGTGCAACGACATTGAATCTGTTCGATCGCGCACATATACCAATGCACCAAAAAGATCGCTTTTTCTTAGTGGCCACACCCTTAAGAGAACATTTTCTCTTTCCCCTCCATATCTCACCCTTAATTGAAGATAGAATTCAAGTCAGAGTTCTATCCTCACTGAGTCTTATTCCATCCTCCGACTACGCTGGTCGCACGCGTGAAACTCTCGCTCTCCGCGCACGGCGGAGAAGCGTAGATAAGTAAGTCAAGTCGAGTAGTCACATTTATAATTAAAATCAGTGCGACGTCTTCTATGTTGTCTCTGTGCGTTCTGCTATCCTCGCGTAATTGTTTGGTTTAGTTAATCGAATTCAGTGTAATAGATTTACGGTCCGATAAGAAAAAAAATAAAATGACCAAGTTAACGAGTAACAACATACGACGTTGTTTTATTTGTCTAGTGATTACCAACAGTTTTCCTCTAGTGCCGCGGCGGAACTTCTAATCTGTGAGAACGAAGTAGAACCCTGCGCCCATGTCGGTGCCACGACTTCGCTCCCCACATGTGTATTAGTAATTACCTGGGTTAGTTAGTTAGTGCAAGGATAGTTGATTTCTGGTTAGAAACATGGGTAGACACAGAAGAGAAATTGCATCTCAAGCCGCGAATGGTACACAAATCAACGCGAAATCCCGCTCCATTGAAATGGCCCTACACAGGAAACCAATACCGCCTCGGGAAAGGATGCAAGTCGGGAACAGCAATAGATAAGCGAAAGCAACCACTACAGGTGTTATGCCTTTCCATGATGAACATTATGCCACTCAGACACAAAAAACTCTCCAAAGATTATTAATCAATCAAGAGTATCGATGCCTGAGGGATGCAGACAGTGGTGCGAAAAAAAGGAAAACAGACACAAGGGATGGATGGAAAGGGTACATCACACGCGTGTATATTCTCGCACTTTTCACAGCACTAAGACGCATGTGCGGAAATCCGTTTGTTTGCAAAGAATTGCACAGAAAACTTTGCACTGCATTCAGACGCGTGTGTGAAGATCCGTTTGTTTGTTTACGATCTCACAGTAAGACTTCCCGCCCGAACCGATAGGGCAATTGAGTATATTATGTTTATTTAAGAATACCAAAACGGATTGCACAATTGATCCGATGGTACGAATCACGAGGCAGAAGCGCACGTGCTGTCTCGTTGGCGGTTTTCACGCGACTCCATATATGTATTGTGACGCATATGACAATCAGTACTGGAATCTTCGAGAAAGTCCGAAACAAAGTACTAGATTATTTTAGGAAGTACTGGAAAACTGGAATAGAAAAGTCGAGATTATGGAACGGACGGAAACGAAACGCCAAATCAGAATTAGGAAACGGTATAAATACGTCGCACGCAAATCGAGAAGTAAGAAAGTGAAGCAAGCGATAAGTAGAAAGTAACAAGTAAGAAGTAAGCAGTCAAAGACGCGATAAGTACGGATGCCATAAGTCAAGAAATCGTTAAGTGTACGGTATAAGTAACGGTTGTTATTAACGGACTAGTAAAGTGTTATATTATTTCAAAATCGATTTAACGGCTCTTCTTTATTCAAAATAATTAATCCAGCGAACACTAAGCTCGCTACAGTATATAACTATTAAATTTTAATATTTTTAATTTCAAAACTGTTGATATTGGTTGCCATCCTGAGAAAGGTTGGCGCAAGGTTAATAACCTTGCCCGTAAAACAAATTATTATGGGAAATTTAACAAGCCGGAAACGAAAATGGCTAAACGATTTAAGAATTTGCTCATGGAACGACCACTCACTATAAAGAGCTCGAGCTGCACAGCAGCTAGCCAAAGCCCTGTCCGAACATAAGGCTGACATAACAGCATTACAAGAAATAAGGTGTTCCCGCAGTGGTGTTATTCAAAGAAACGAGTATGACATTTATTACAGCTGTCATGCAAAACACCATTTGTTCGGGGTAGGCTTTCTAGTCAGCCAAAAACTGAAACCTGCCATCATCGGCTTTAATGCAATAAACGAAATGCGATGGACTCTTCACGTGCGAGACAAGTTTAAGAACATAACGTTCACGGACCTACAGGGAGTCCCCTGACGACAAAAAAGTACAATTCTACGAGAACGTCGAACGGGCCCCCAATGTCTGCCCAAGATATGATGTGAAAGTCGTTCTTGGTGATTTGAATGCGAAAATAGGTCGGGAGCCGGCTTTCATGCACTACGCAGGTTCCCAAAGTTTGCATGAGAACACTAATGACAATGGACTACGAGTCATCGAACTGGCAGCATCGATAAACTTGGTCCTTGCAAGTACCATGTTTCCGCGTAAAGATATCCACAAAGCCACCTGGGTATCACCTGATGGAGCCACTCGCAACCAAATTGACCACGTGTTGATAGATCGCCGCCACTCCTCGAGCCTGATGAGGGTGCGAACGTACCGAGGTGCCAACGTCGACTCGGATCACTATCTTATTGGTACAATTTTCCGAGCGCGGATTGCCTTACGGAGACGTATTGCATCCGCGGATCAGGTTTGAATCAACACGGCTGCCTTACGCAATGAGAATACCACTAACATACCGGGCAATGCAGTAGTCTCATATGGCACGGGTACGAGAGGAGAAATACAAAGAGCTCAGAAAATCTGAAAAAAGACTTCACAGACAAAAGAAAGGTGCCTGGAAAAAAGAGAATAGTAGAGAGCGAGGTCCGCACCAGGCGCGGAAGTTCTACCAAATAATTCGCAGTATGACGCGGTACACACCACGCTGCACTTACTGCAAGGATAAAGAGGGTAATCTGATCACCGATCCTGAAGGCAGTCTGAGACGATGGGAAGTGCACTTCAATGAATTGCTAAATGGTCAGCCCACAGAAGAATTGGAGGCTCCACCAATGCAACATCAAGACCAAATGCTGCCGCCACCAAGCATTGAGGAAACGTTAAATGCCATAAGACAGCTCAAATCAAATAAAGCCCCCGGGGCTGATGGCATACCAGCTGAGCTGATCAAACAACAGGGAGAGACAGCGTTACATTACGCAATTCATGAGATCGTGGTGCACATATGGGAGCAAGAGGATATGCCGGAAGATTGGCGTCGTGGAATAATTTGCTCCATATATAAGAAGCGAGATATCACACTGTGCAGCAACTATAGGGGTATAACATTGCTGAGTGGCGCCTATAAGATACACTCCACTATCCTACAAGATCGGATAGCCCCATACGCTAAAGCCATCATTGGTCAATATCAGTGTGACTTCATCGCAGGCAAATCAGCAATTGATCAGATATTCACCCTTAGGCAGGCGATGGAAAAATGTCTGGAATTTAATATCCCATTATATCACCTATTTATAGACTTTAAGGCCGCCTACGACAGCATAGCCAGGGTAGAACTATATAATGCCATGAGAGAGTTCGGCATTCCAAACAAATTGATACGACCTTGTAGATTGACGATGACCAACGTAACTAGTCAAGTAAAAATAGCGGGATTGCTGTCCAAATCAATACACATCTTTAATGGGCTCCGACAAGGAGACGGTCTGGCCTGCCTCCTCTTCAACCTGGCGTTGGAGAAAGCAATCCGTGATTCTGGCGTTACAATTAGAGGGACTATTGTCACAAAGTCCAGCCAGATACTTGCCTACGCAGATGACATCGACATCATCGGTAGATCCGATTCGGCTGTACAGGTCTCCTTCGCCCAGATCGACCAGGCGGCACAAAAACTGGGACTGCACATTAATGAGGAGAAAACTAAGTATATGGTGGCAGCTTCTGCGAAGAGAAGACCTAACGTTGGTCAAACTATCAGGGTAGTGGAGCACGAACTTGAAGTTGTGCAATCCTTTAACTACCTTGGGTCAATAGTATCAGCCGATAACAATATGGAAGAAGAAATATGGGAACGGCTGATTAAATCCAACAAAGCCTACTATGGTCTATCAAGGCTTTTTAAATCCCGAAATTTATCCAGAACATCCAAGCTACTACTGTACAAGACCATGGTCTTACCAGTACTCATGTATGAATCTGAGACCTGGGTGCTCAATAAAAGGCACTCTGAACTCTTAGCCGCATTCGAGAGGAAGGTCTTAAGAAGAATTGTTGGCTGCGTATGTGAGGTAGGACGATTCCAGACCTGGGAAGAAGATAGTAGCGGAACAGCGGTCATATAGACAACCGGAAATTCCCCCATAGAACACAGAAATGACCAGCGGCATGAAGGATTCACCTATGGTAAGGTTAGAGGAATTCATCTCTACTGTTGTTACGTTCCAAGGTGGGAAGTAGAAGAATTCTAATGTTTTTTAGACTGGGCAACCAAAGCAGTTAGAGCTAAGTAAGTACTAGGACCAACAATGGAGGCCAGGCACTACTCGAAGCTTTCGCAGTCGTAGATGTTGTGCGACTTAATGATGGAGCTGAGGATATATCCATAAACGAGAGAGGCCAGCCCAAAATTGACATCACATTTGCCAATTCCATGTTGGCAAGAAGTATGGAGTGGTGAGTTTTGGACACCTACACCCATAGTGACCACCAAGCCGTGATGTACGAAATATTACTATACATGGAATTCAATATGGGCAGATTGGCGAAAACATCCCAGAAACATGGGTGGAAAGAATAGAACCTCGATGCGGAACTGTTTGATTATATACTGGAAGACCAAATCGAACAGGCGGAATAGGCAAGCTGGAAAAGTTATGAAGTGGCTGACTAACACGCATGCCATGCTGCTATGTCATCACAAAGCCAACCAGCATGGGCTACCAACCCAGTGTATTGGTGGAGCCAAGAAATCGCTTAGGTATGAGCGGAATATAACAGGTTAGGATGCCTGCAACAAAGAGCAAGAACTGTAACAACTACCACAGCTACATGCGGAATTCATCAACAAACGGAAGGAGTTGAGGAATATGAGCCGCAAAAGTAAATATGACACGTTCTGCTCCCTAAAGGATGAATTAAATAACAGACTATGAAAAGACTACACAACAACAGTAGCCAAATGCAAAGGAGTAAACGTGAGTCGAGGCTGGCCTCTTCCCGCAGTCTAAGGACACGAGAGCACAAGAGGAATGGAGCATCACTGAAAGAGAAATACCTCTAGTGATCACTGAAGAGATGCTCTTGGCTGTAAGGGTCATTGTAGTAAAAGCAGTAAAACCTCGGGACTGGATACAATTCCTAACGTTGTGGTGAAGACTGCTTTAACTAAAACCCGGAAGTCTTCAGCAGTGTGTTCATCACTTGCCACCAAACAAAGCATTTTCCTCAACGATGGAAAAAACAGCGGCTTGTGTTTATAGCAAAATGGGTCAAGGAACCAGAAGCACCGTCATCCGTTGTTCACGTTGGGCCCAACAGGGAAATTGCTTGAGCGAGAAATTGACACTCTCCTGGAACAATTCACCAAGGCACACCGGGATCCGCAAAGGTAGATGAATTGATAAACCTCTGTTGTGTGCGACATGGGTCGCAACGCGATCGCTGGAGCACGGTGGCTAAGAGGAGCGAAATTAATATTGCGCCCTGATGACAGTAGACGTTCAAAATACATTTAATTCGGGAAGCAATCCGGTACTAGAAGCGTCGGGCGATTTATAAGAGACACTCTAGTTGGTGTGTGTAAAAGCAAGCTATCTCTCGGATAGAACACTGCTCTATGACACCTTTTAGGGACCACAAGACTATAAAATAACAGCGGGTATAACCCAGGGGACTGTATTGGGCCCGCTGTTATCATGTATGATGGTGTGGGGAGCGAAGCACTGTGCACCGGCGTACGGCGCCGATTCTCTTCGCATCCCCATCATTCACTTTATTTATGTTCCGCCAAAAATTGTTCACCGAAAACAACCGAAAGAAGCACAGCAAAATCTCACCTAGGGGAAGAACGAAACGCCGCCACGTTTGTTGTCCACATTAATCGATCGGCACCACCAGAAGTAAATAATTGACACGCACTTTCGCGAAACACGTATAAACTTAAAGGTGGCACTTAGTTAAAAACTCCGTATTTCACCGTACCGTGTGGACGGTACGGCGGAGGGTAGAAAACCCGACCGACCTCTTGTCGTGGTTATAATTCGACGCGATGTGCGCGCAATCAAGGATGGAAGAAGACTCAGCGATAAACGAAGCAGACAGGCGGTAAGGACAAAGGAGGAAACGACCAAATGCATCGTTCGATAATGAGGGTCATTGTTTACGCGATGCGTCGTCGCTATTATCGACATTGGGAAAAAGGTGCTAATGGGATTGGTGGTAGAAACAAATTCCTTGCCTGCATTTGTATATGCAGGGTAATTAGTTTGTGGCGACGTACGAAATGGATGATTGTTTGCCCATTGAACAACGAATCGCTGGTCGGCTTGTTGCAGCTGTAAAAATAAACCGTCCGACATTGCATTTCAAATGATAACAATGGGTGCCGAATGGTTTGTATTTATGGTGCATATGCACATTAAGGAACTATTTTAAGAATTTTAGATAATGCGTTGTATGCATTAAATGTCCTTGAAAAAGGAAAATGTCTTCAGGTGCCAATGCAAATGAATTGGCGGGAAACAATGGGAGTTGGGTTGTAATAATGGGGGTTCTGCCTGATAAGTTAAGGAAGAAATCTTACGGAGAATTGTAAGCGAAGAGATGCATGAAAGGTAAGTTTTCTTTTCCAGGGGCTTTTTGGATTATACCTTAGATAATCCTAGATGCGTAAAGCATTTAAATTATATGATTGGATAGAGTTATGGGTGTTTTTTAGGAAGGCGAACCGTGGGGTTTGGCGGAACCATCAAGATGGTAAACTCAGAGTCAATGTACCAGAAAGAGTAAGAACCATTGGGTATGTAGATGATTTGGCGATTGTGGCCCTAGCTAAACATCTATTATAGATGACCTGAAGAATATGAGTTCTCATACAATCCAGAGCATTGAAAGCTGGCTAGATATGTCCGGATTGAACCTAGCCGCACTTAATACGGAGGTAGCTTTAATAAGCAGCCACAAAAAAGTTGAACACATTGGTATAGAAATGGAAAAATAAACCATCAGATCCAGTCCTTATATTAAATATCTTGGTATTATCCACGACAACAGTTTAACCTTCAAAGAACACCTGCGGAACACGAGAGAAAAAAAAATGGTAAGAGTATGCAATATTTTTGCGAGACTGCTATCCAATGTTGGAGGAACCCAGACCCACATAAGGAAATTAATAACTACCATCAACACTTCCATTATAATGTATGCAGCTCACATATGGGAAGGACCTGTATAGTATAACCTGTACATAAGAGGAGTGAACTCAGCATGGCATCATTAAGAGTATGGTGCGTCTTCCGGGCGGTGCCCGAATATACCATAATTGACATGGGCGGGAGGAAACCACTTGACATTGCAGCTAAGAAAACCCCCGTTTTCCATCAGTTTGGAGCACTAGCTACACAGGAGGATCCCGGGCGAATGCAGACACAAATAGAGATCTCAAGCCAAAGAGAATGGCAACGAAGATGGGATTCTTTCACCAAAGGAAGATAGACCTGTGAGGAGGAAGTACTGTGCGCCGGCGTACCGCACTGGATTTACTCCCGTCCTCAGCGCAATTAACTGATCCACCGAACACCAGAAGACATCCGTTCGCCAAAAGATTAGAACGCACGTTATTATCTGTCACTCACTGATTGTCCGCTGCTGATCTTCCAAGAATCCAAGAGTATAAGAAAATGAAACGCACTGGTTTAATTTATGTCTATTTGTGTCTATTTTTTATAACTTTATTTAAGTTGTTATTAATTTTTGGGTCTACATTAGTTGTTTTTATCGATATGTAACGTTGCACAAGTTGTATTTGGCACATGCACGACACTGTTTAAATGGTTTATTAATAGGTTCCATTGGTGGCACCGTTTCACTGGGGATTTGTTTGGTGAATTTAGGGTTTGACACGTAAAACATCGCGTGTGCACGGTACGGCGATGGGAAGAAGACCCGACCGACTCCTTTGATGATTGTAATAAGACCCAGCGATATTAAATCGTTATCAATAGAAATTCGGCCAGTGAAACTGGCTTTCTTAATTAGGGGGTGCATTTTCCTATTCCAAGAGAGGCGTAAAGTCTCTCTTTGGGATAACAAAACAGATCTCATAGAGAAGATCGTCACGGTACACATGTATGTGTGTACATTGGTTCTTTTATGGACCAAAGCCATGGGAACGAATCTAAAACAAAGAAAGGGATAATGTGCATCCATGAGATGTGAGTTCGGCTAAGCAAACGAGCCGAATCTCATTGGATGCTAATTGGATTTGTGTTTGCTTATGTGAGAAGGTCAATGATAAACGGATCCAGGAATATGTAAGACAAAGGCTGGTACGGGTAGGTATTCAATTCCTATTTGCATTTGCCTATGCTGTAGGATTTAATTGATGCCTTAAGACGTAAGATGCGTATATTTGTTTTTGTCCCTTGGGTATAGGTCGCCAGCCAATGTGTATGTATGTAGTTTTTATTGTACACATGTTGAGGCTGGTATAAGCCAACTCAAGGGTAAGATTCCCCGATTATGAGGTTGTATTAGACATGAACCGATGAATTTCCTTTCAGGGGGATTTATAATAAGTTTGGAAAGAATTCTTATAGCGAATTTGTATGCGAAGAGATGCATGAAGGTAAGGATTCTTTTCTAGGGGCTTTTAGCTAAATAAACTTGATCAATTTGATGCGTGAAGCATTTAAGGTGATAATGCGATTGCGTTAGCGAAAACCTATGCAGACTGGGATGAAGTTATGGGGGTTTTTCAGGTAAGTGGGCCGTGGGGTTAGGCGGAACCACCACAGACGTACAGCATGATACCTGATAAAGAAACCTAGGTGAAAAGAAAACGTGGTAAGCTCAACTACCACCTGGCTCAGCTGATAGCAGGACACGACTTTCGGCAATAACTGCACAAGTATAAGCATATCAATGATCATAATCAAGCAATCAATAACATACTGCTTGTATTGCAAAGCCAAAATATACATTGCGGAACATGTTCTCACGGAGTGCGTGAGATTCGAGATCGCACGAATAATGTTGGAGAGAGATATGAGATGGACAGTTACTCTGAGAGGAGTAACAGAATACATGCTGTGTTGAAGCAGAAGCTGCGACATGACAAGCGGAGTAACAGATAAATTCTGTCCCGCGCCGCGATGGTATATCTAAAAAGAAAGTTCCGTGGGGAAAACGGGAATACATGTTGCTGGTTTTATTGGTGGAGCCAAGAAATCGCTTAGGTATGAGCGGAATATAACAGGTTAGGATGCCTGAAACAAAGAGCAAGAACTGTAACAACTACCACAGCTACATGCGGAATTCATCAACAAACGGAAGGAGTTGAGGAATATGAGCCGCAAAAGTAAATATGACACGTTCTGCTCCCTAAAGGATGAATTAAATAACAGACTATGAAAAGACTACACAACAACAGTAGCCAAATGCAAAGGAGTAAACGTGAGTCGAGGCTGGCCTCTTCCCGCAGTCTAAGGACACGAGAGCACAAGAGGAATGGAGCATCACTGAAAGAGAAATACCTCTAGTGATCACTGAAGAGATGCTCTTGGCTGTAAGGGTCATTGTAGTAAAAGCAGTAAAACCTCGGGACTGGATACAATTCCTAACGTTGTGGTGAAGACTGCTTTAACTAAAACCCGGAAGTCTTCAGCAGTGTGTTCATCACTTGCCACCAAACAAAGCATTTTCCTCAACGATGGAAAAAACAGCGGCTTGTGTTTATAGCAAAATGGGCCAAGGAACCAGAAGCACCGTCATCCGTTGTTCACGTTGGGCCCAACAGGGAAATTGCTTGAGCGAGAAATTGACACTCTCCTGGAACAATTCACCAAGGCACACCGGCGCTCTCTGAGTAGCAGTATGGGATCCGCAAAGGTAGATGAATTGATAAACCTCTGTTGTGTGCGACATGGGTCGCAACGCGATCGCTGGAGCACGGTGGCTAAGAGGAGCGAAATTAATATTGCGCCCTGATGACAGTAGACGTTCAAAATACATTTAATTCGGGAAGCAATCCGGTACTAGAAGCGTCGGGCGATTTATAAGAGACACTCTAGTTGGTGTGTGTAAAAGCAAGCTATCTCTCGGATAGAACACTGCTCTATGACACCTTTTAGGGACCACAAGACTATAAAATAACAGCGGGTATAACCCAGGGGACTGTATTGGGCCCGCTGTTATCATGTATGATGGTGTGGGGAGCAAAGCACTGTGCACCGGCGTACGGCGCCGATTCTCTTCGCATCCCCATCATTCACTTTATTTATGTTCCGCCAAAAATTGTTCACCGAAAACAACCGAAAGAAGCACAGCAAAATCTCACCTAGGGGAAGAACGAAACGCCGCCACGTTTGTTGTCCACATTAATCGATCGGCACCACCAGAAGTAAATAATTGACACGCACTTTCGCGAAACACGTATAAACTTAAAGGTGGCACTTAGTTAAAAACTCCGTATTTCACCGTACCGTGTGGACGGTACGGCGGAGGGTAGAAAACCCGACCGACCTCTTGTCGTGGTTATAATTCGACGCGATGTGCGCGCAATCAAGGATGGAAGAAGACTCAGCGATAAACGAAGCAGACAGGCGGTAAGGACAAAGGAGGAAACGACCAAATGCATCGTTCGATAATGAGGGTCATTGTTTACGCGATGCGTCGTCGCTATTATCGACATTGGGAAAAAGGTGCTAATGGGATTGGTGGTAGAAACAAATTCCTTGCCTGCATTTGTATATGCAGGGTAATTAGTTTGTGGCGACGTACGAAATGGATGATTGTTTGCCCATTGAACAACGAATCGCTGGTCGGCTTGTTGCAGCTGTAAAAATAAACCGTCCGACATTGCATTTCAAATGATAACAATGGGTGCCGAATGGTTTGTATTTATGGTGCATATGCACATTAAGGAACTATTTTAAGAATTTTAGATAATGCGTTGTATGCATTAAATGTCCTTGAAAAAGGAAAATGTCTTCAGGTGCCAATGCAAATGAATTGGCGGGAAACAATGGGAGTTGGGTTGTAATAATGGGGGTTCTGCCTGATAAGTTAAGGAAGAAATCTTACGGAGAATTGTAAGCGAAGAGATGCATGAAAGGTAAGTTTTCTTTTCCAGGGGCTTTTTGGATTATACCTTAGATAATCCTAGATGCGTAAAGCATTTAAATTATATGATTGGATAGAGTTATGGGTGTTTTTTAGGAAGGCGAACCGTGGGGTTTGGCGGAACCATCAAGATGGTAAACTCAGAGTCAATGTACCAGAAAGAGTAAGAACCATTGGGTATGTAGATGATTTGGCGATTGTGGCCCTAGCTAAACATCTATTATAGATGACCTGAAGAATATGAGTTCTCATACAATCCAGAGCATTGAAAGCTGGCTAGATATGTCCGGATTGAACCTAGCCGCACTTAATACGGAGGTAGCTTTAATAAGCAGCCACAAAAAAGTTGAACACATTGGTATAGAAATGGAAAAATAAACCATCAGATCCAGTCCTTATATTAAATATCTTGGTATTATCCACGACAACAGTTTAACCTTCAAAGAACACCTGCGGAACACGAGAGAAAAAAAAACGGTAAGAGTATGCAATGTTTTTGCGAGACTGCTATCCAATGTTGGAGGAACCCAGACCCACATAAGGAAATTAATAACTACCATCAACACTTCCATTATAATGTATGCAGCTCACATATGGGAAGGACCTGTATAGTATAACCTGTACATAAGAGGAGTGAACTCAGCATGGCATCATTAAGAGTATGGTGCGTCTTCCGGGCGGTGCCCGAATATACCATAATTGACATGGGCGGGAGGAAACCACTTGACATTGCAGCTAAGAAAACCCCCGTTTTCCATCAGTTTGGAGCACTAGCTACACAGGAGGATCCCGGGCGAATGCAGACACAAATAGAGATCTCAAGCCAAAGAGAATGGCAACGAAGATGGGATTCTTTCACCAAAGGAAGATAGACCTGTGAGGAGGAAGTACTGTGCGCCGGCGTACCGCACTGGATTTACTCCCGTCCTCAGCGCAATTAACTGATCCACCGAACACCAGAAGACATCCGTTCGCCAAAAGATTAGAACGCACGTTATTATCTGTCACTCACTGATTGTCCGCTGCTGATCTTCCAAGAATCCAAGAGTATAAGAAAATGAAACGCACTGGTTTAATTTATGTCTATTTGTGTCTATTTTTTATAACTTTATTTAAGTTGTTATTAATTTTTGGGTCTACATTAGTTGTTTTTATCGATATGTAACGTTGCACAAGTTGTATTTGGCACATGCACGACACTGTTTAAATGGTTTATTAATAGGTTCCATTGGTGGCACCGTTTCACTGGGGATTTGTTTGGTGAATTTAGGGTTTGACACGTAAAACATCGCGTGTGCACGGTACGGCGATGGGAAGAAGACCCGACCGACTCCTTTGATGATTGTAATAAGACCCAGCGATATTAAATCGTTATCAATAGAAATTCGGCCAGTGAAACTGGCTTTCTTAATTAGGGGGTGCATTTTCCTATTCCAAGAGAGGCGTAAAGTCTCTCTTTGGGATAACAAAACAGATCTCATAGAGAAGATCGTCACGGTACACATGTATGTGTGTACATTGGTTCTTTTATGGACCAAAGCCATGGGAACGAATCTAAAACAAAGAAAGGGATAATGTGCATCCATGAGATGTGAGTTCGGCTAAGCAAACGAGCCGAATCTCATTGGATGCTAATTGGATTTGTGTTTGCTTATGTGAGAAGGTCAATGATAAACGGATCCAGGAATATGTAAGACAAAGGCTGGTACGGGTAGGTATTCAATTCCTATTTGCATTTGCCTATGCTGTAGGATTTAATTGATGCCTTAAGACGTAAGATGCGTATATTTGTTTTTGTCCCTTGGGTATAGGTCGCCAGCCAATGTGTATGTATGTAGTTTTTATTGTACACATGTTGAGGCTGGTATAAGCCAACTCAAGGGTAAGATTCCCCGATTATGAGGTTGTATTAGACATGAACCGATGAATTTCCTTTCAGGGGGATTTATAATAAGTTTGGAAAGAATTCTTATAGCGAATTTGTATGCGAAGAGATGCATGAAGGTAAGGATTCTTTTCTAGGGGCTTTTAGCTAAATAAACTTGATCAATTTGATGCGTGAAGCATTTAAGGTGATAATGCGATTGCGTTAGCGAAAACCTATGCAGACTGGGATGAAGTTATGGGGGTTTTTCAGGTAAGTGGGCCGTGGGGTTAGGCGGAACCACCACAGACGTACAGCATGATACCTGATAAAGAAACCTAGGTGAAAAGAAAACGTGGTAAGCTCAACTACCACCTGGCTCAGCTGATAGCAGGACACGACTTTCGGCAATAACTGCACAAGTATAAGCATATCAATGATCATAATCAAGCAATCAATAACATACTGCTTGTATTGCAAAGCCAAAATATACATTGCGGAACATGTTCTCACGGAGTGCGTGAGATTCGAGATCGCACGAATAATGTTGGAGAGAGATATGAGATGGACAGTTACTCTGAGAGGAGTAACAGAATACATGCTGTGTTGAAGCAGAAGCTGCGACATGACAAGCGGAGTAACAGATAAATTCTGTCCCGCGCCGCGATGGTATATCTAAAAAGAAAGTTCCGTGGGGAAAACGGGAATACATGTTGCTGGTTTTATTGGTGGAGCCAAGAAATCGCTTAGGTATGAGCGGAATATAACAGGTTAGGATGCCTGAAACAAAGAGCAAGAACTGTAACAACTACCACAGCTACATGCGGAATTCATCAACAAACGGAAGGAGTTGAGGAATATGAGCCGCAAAAGTAAATATGACACGTTCTGCTCCCTAAAGGATGAATTAAATAACAGACTATGAAAAGACTACACAACAACAGTAGCCAAATGCAAAGGAGTAAACGTGAGTCGAGGCTGGCCTCTTCCCGCAGTCTAAGGACACGAGAGCACAAGAGGAATGGAGCATCACTGAAAGAGAAATACCTCTAGTGATCACTGAAGAGATGCTCTTGGCTGTAAGGGTCATTGTAGTAAAAGCAGTAAAACCTCGGGACTGGATACAATTCCTAACGTTGTGGTGAAGACTGCTTTAACTAAAACCCGGAAGTCTTCAGCAGTGTGTTCACCACTTGCCACCAAACAAAGCATTTTCCTCAATGATGGAAAAAACAGCGGCTTGTGTTTATAGCAAAATGGGCCAAGGAACCAGAAGCACCGTCATCCGTTGTTCACGTTGGGCCCAACAGGGAAATTGCTTGAGCGAGAAATTGACACTCTCCTGGAACAATTCACCAAGGCACACCGGCGCTCTCTGAGTAGCAGTATGGGATCCGCAAAGGTAGATGAATTGATAAACCTCTGTTGTGTGCGACATGGGTCGCAACGCGATCGCTGGAGCACGGTGGCTAAGAGGAGCGAAATTAATATTGCGCCCTGATGACAGTAGACGTTCAAAATACATTTAATTCGGGAAGCAATCCGGTACTAGAAGCGTCGGGCGATTTATAAGAGACACTCTAGTTGGTGTGTGTAAAAGCAAGCTATCTCTCGGATAGAACACTGCTCTATGACACCTTTTAGGGACCACAAGACTATAAAATAACAGCGGGTATAACCCAGGGGACTGTATTGGGCCCGCTGTTATCATGTATGATGGTGTGGGGAGCGAAGCACTGTGCACCGGCGTACGGCGCCGATTCTCTTCGCATCCCCATCATTCACTTTATTTATGTTCCGCCAAAAATTGTTCACCGAAAACAACCGAAAGAAGCACAGCAAAATCTCACCTAGGGGAAGAACGAAACGCCGCCACGTTTGTTGTCCACATTAATCGATCGGCACCACCAGAAGTAAATAATTGACACGCACTTTCGCGAAACACGTATAAACTTAAAGGTGGCACTTAGTTAAAAACTCCGTATTTCACCGTACCGTGTGGACGGTACGGCGGAGGGTAGAAAACCCGACCGACCTCTTGTCGTGGTTATAATTCGACGCGATGTGCGCGCAATCAAGGATGGAAGAAGACTCAGCGATAAACGAAGCAGACAGGCGGTAAGGACAAAGGAGGAAACGACCAAATGCATCGTTCGATAATGAGGGTCATTGTTTACGCGATGCGTCGTCGCTATTATCGACATTGGGAAAAAGGTGCTAATGGGATTGGTGGTAGAAACAAATTCCTTGCCTGCATTTGTATATGCAGGGTAATTAGTTTGTGGCGACGTACGAAATGGATGATTGTTTGCCCATTGAACAACGAATCGCTGGTCGGCTTGTTGCAGCTGTAAAAATAAACCGTCCGACATTGCATTTCAAATGATAACAATGGGTGCCGAATGGTTTGTATTTATGGTGCATATGCACATTAAGGAACTATTTTAAGAATTTTAGATAATGCGTTGTATGCATTAAATGTCCTTGAAAAAGGAAAATGTCTTCAGGTGCCAATGCAAATGAATTGGCGGGAAACAATGGGAGTTGGGTTGTAATAATGGGGGTTCTGCCTGATAAGTTAAGGAAGAAATCTTACGGAGAATTGTAAGCGAAGAGATGCATGAAAGGTAAGTTTTCTTTTCCAGGGGCTTTTTGGATTATACCTTAGATAATCCTAGATGCGTAAAGCATTTAAATTATATGATTGGATAGAGTTATGGGTGTTTTTTAGGAAGGCGAACCGTGGGGTTTGGCGGAACCATCAAGATGGTAAACTCAGAGTCAATGTACCAGAAAGAGTAAGAACCATTGGGTATGTAGATGATTTGGCGATTGTGGCCCTAGCTAAACATCTATTATAGATGACCTGAAGAATATGAGTTCTCATACAATCCAGAGCATTGAAAGCTGGCTAGATATGTCCGGATTGAACCTAGCCGCACTTAATACGGAGGTAGCTTTAATAAGCAGCCACAAAAAAGTTGAACACATTGGTATAGAAATGGAAAAATAAACCATCAGATCCAGTCCTTATATTAAATATCTTGGTATTATCCACGACAACAGTTTAACCTTCAAGGAACACCTGCGGAACACGAGAGAAAAAAAAACGGTAAGAGTATGCAATGTTTTTGCGAGACTGCTATCCAATGTTGGAGGAACCCAGACCCACATAAGGAAATTAATAACTACCATCAACACTTCCATTATAATGTATGCAGCTCACATATGGGAAGGACCTGTATAGTATAACCTGTACATAAGAGGAGTGAACTCAGCATGGCATCATTAAGAGTATGGTGCGTCTTCCGGGCGGTGCCCGAATATACCATAATTGACATGGGCGGGAGGAAACCACTTGACATTGCAGCTAAGAAAACCCCCGTTTTCCATCAGTTTGGAGCACTAGCTACACAGGAGGATCCCGGGCGAATGCAGACACAAATAGAGATCTCAAGCCAAAGAGAATGGCAACGAAGATGGGATTCTTTCACCAAAGGAAGATAGACCTGTGAGGAGGAAGTACTGTGCGCCGGCGTACCGCACTGGATTTACTCCCGTCCTCAGCGCAATTAACTGATCCACCGAACACCAGAAGACATCCGTTCGCCAAAAGATTAGAACGCACGTTATTATCTGTCACTCACTGATTGTCCGCTGCTGATCTTCCAAGAATCCAAGAGTATAAGAAAATGAAACGCACTGGTTTAATTTATGTCTATTTGTGTCTATTTTTTATAACTTTATTTAAGTTGTTATTAATTTTTGGGTCTACATTAGTTGTTTTTATCGATATGTAACGTTGCACAAGTTGTATTTGGCACATGCACGACACTGTTTAAATGGTTTATTAATAGGTTCCATTGGTGGCACCGTTTCACTGGGGATTTGTTTGGTGAATTTAGGGTTTGACACGTAAAACATCGCGTGTGCACGGTACGGCGATGGGAAGAAGACCCGACCGACTCCTTTGATGATTGTAATAAGACCCAGCGATATTAAATCGTTATCAATAGAAATTCGGCCAGTGAAACTGGCTTTCTTAATTAGGGGGTGCATTTTCCTATTCCAAGAGAGGCGTAAAGTCTCTCTTTGGGATAACAAAACAGATCTCATAGAGAAGATCGTCACGGTACACATGTATGTGTGTACATTGGTTCTTTTATGGACCAAAGCCATGGGAACGAATCTAAAACAAAGAAAGGGATAATGTGCATCCATGAGATATGAGTTCGGCTAAGCAAACGAGCCGAATCTCATTGGATGCTAATTGGATTTGTGTTTGCTTATGTGAGAAGGTCAATGATAAACGGATCCAGGAATATGTAAGACAAAGGGACCGTTGATGGTCGTTGTCTACAATATGCATAGCAGCTGTATTGACAGCCGCAATGCATCATGAACATTGTGCTAATTGGTTTTAGCTTGTTTCCGGGAAATGGTGTTTATGGCATCGCTGGTACGGGTAGGTATTCAATTCCTATTTGCATTTGCCTATGCTGTAGGATTTAATTGATGCCTTAAGACGCAAGATGCGTATATTTGTTTTTGTCCCTTGGGTATAGGTCGCCAGCCAATGTGTATGTATGTAGTTTTTATTGTACACATGTTGAGGCTGGGATAAGCCTACTCAAGGGTAAGATTCCCCGATTATGAGGTTGTATTAGACGTGAATCGATGAATTTCCTTTCAGGGGGATTTATAATAAGTTTGGAAAGAATTCTTATAGCGAATTTGTATGCGAAGAGATGCATGAAGGTAAGGATTCTTTTCTAGGGGCTTTTAGCTAAATAAACTTGATCAATTTGATGCGTGAAGCATTTAAGGTGATAATGCGATTGCGTTAGCGAAAACCTATGCAGACTGGGATGAAGTTATGGGGGTTTTTCAGGTAAGTGGGCCGTGGGGTTAGGCGGAACCACCACAGACGTACAGCATGATACCTGATATAGAAACCTAGGTGAAAAGAAAACGTGGTAAGCTCAACTACCACCTGGCTCAGCTGATAGCAGGACACGACTTTCGGCAATAACTGCACAAGTATAAGCATATCAATGATCATAATCAAGCAATCAATAACATACTGCTTGTATTGCAAAGCCAAAATATACATTGCGGAACATGTTCTCACGGAGTGCGCGAGATTCGAGATCGCACGAATAATGTTGGGGAGAGATATGAGATGGACAGTTACTCTGAGAGGAGTAACAGAATACATGCTGTGTTGAAGCAGAAGCTGCGACATGACAAGCGGAGTAACAGATAAATTCTGTCCCGCGCCGCGATGGTATATCTAAAAAGAAAGTTCCGTGGGGAAAACGGGAATACATGTTGCTGGTTTTAGTCGGTAAAAAGCAAAAAAGAGAATCGTTCTTTTGTCGAACCATATTAATGTGGAATACTCTGCTGATCATGTTTTTACTCGTCGTTGTATTATTACCTCTTTTTCTTATTCTTTCTTAGAGTCCTCTTTTGTACGCGCATTTGTGATTATAATAAAAACAACAAACTCCGCATATATCTCTCAGGAAACCATGAGTCAGACAATGTTCACCACTGTCAACGGGTAAGCATGGACGATGAAGCTAGTAAGTTCAGTGACTTTAAGGTTCGCGGTAGTGATGGTCCTCTTAGGGTTCAAGATAGTGGTCGTTCTTAATGTTCATGGTAGACGCCGCGATCCTCTTGCCGCGTTAGTGTTCGTGATCGTTTTCGAATGCTAGAGATCGTGATCGTAGTGTTCATGGTAGTGATCATAATCTTCTCACCACGATAGTGTTCGTGATCGTTTTCCAAAGGTAGTGATCGTGATCGTAGTCTTCATGGTAGTGATAATGATTCTCTCCCCACGGTAAGGTTCGTGATCGTTTTCTAATGGTAGGGATTATGATCGTAGTGTTCATGATATCGATCATAATCCTCTCGCCACGGTAGTGTTGCTGGTCGTTTTCCAATGGTAGGGATCGTGATCGTAGTATTCATGATAGTGATCATAAATCTCTTGCTGCGATAGTGTTCGTGATTGTTTTCCATTGGTAGGGATCGTGATCGTAGTGTTCATGGTAGTGATCATGATCCTCTTTTCATGGGAAATCTGACAGTATATCAAGTCAAATCGTGCTGTTATTGTTCACAGTGGTAATCGTGATCTTCTTGTCACGTTGGTCGTAGTGTTCACAGTAGTGATCATGATTCACTTGACTTTACGCGCATCCAGTACTCATGGTTAGCTGACACTGCTTTCCTTGTTTCCCCTAGAAATCATCATGGGAAATCAAATCGTGCTCTTATTGTTCATAGAAGTAATCACGATCTCCTTGTTACCGTGATGACACCCTTAGTGTTCATGGTAGTGATCGTGATTCATTTCCCACAGCAGTGGACCTAGTGTTCACGGCAGTGATCTTATTAATCAGGGTAGTATGATCTTCTTTCCTCTTAGTGTTCAGAGTAGTAATCGTGATCCTATTGTAACTGGAGACCTTCTGGCGTTTTAAATGAAATAGTGCTATTATTGTTCTCTGTAGTAATCGTTATGTCCTTGAGATGGTGGTGACCGCGGTCATATGGTGACGGTGTTTCGCATTTAGCGAACACTGTCACGGTATTGAAGGTTGGTTCGCAACGCAAAAGTCTCCTAATTTAGTGGTCATACATAAGATGATCTCGAGACGTCTTCATTGAAGTCTGCGGGTCCTGTATTATTCAATCTCCTTCATTTCTGAGGAATGACATCCCAACATTTCTACAAAGCGTATCTAAAAACCGCACTCACACTATACTAGTCATTCAAATATTTTTTGAAGCTCATCAAACAGAACTCTTTTTCTTTAATTAGTATTTGATCTTTAAGATCGGTAGAAAACCATTTAATGTTATGACAACGTAATATTTGAATTTAAGTGCTTTTATAATTACAGACAATTCTGGAATATTGCACAGAGGGTATAAAACCCGTTACCGGAGGGTACTTTATATATTTACTAAGTATTGAATCGTCAATACGTCACGTTATTACGTAATCAGAACTTTAACAACCCAGCAACTCATATGAAGCCACGTATAAGCATTGTTCCAAAGAGTAACTTGAGTTCCGCTTAACCGATCCTTGTTGTTATTTCAAATTATTGTTTACTTATGTTATTTGTAACTTAAGCACCTTAGCTATGTTCCTAAGAAGTAAAACTTGGGACAATAAAAGGCAGACATTTATAATAACACAAAAATAAGCACACGTAGTATGATCAAGTTAACTGATTGTATTACATGTACTGGAACGATTTATACCTTTAAATTTTTGCACTGTATTACCACAGGAAAGGCAGAATACAGGAACTGGTTTTTGAGCGTCTGTTGTATTTGAATTATAATTTCTTACCATTTGTGCATCCTTTGAAGAGGATAAGTAATTTTGTGTTTTGTAAATCAGATTAACTTTCACATAACTACTTTATAATTATTAATGTTTAAATCACATATAATGACTAAATAATAATAACAATACAATAAGTTCAATAAATAAATTGCAATTCTATTTCTCATAAATCATGAAGGTAAAACTCACAAAATATCTCTGTTGTGTTTCTCACTTGCCAGATGGTTATGAAAAATATGGTATTACGTACCCAACAGACAATCTATCAATCTCCTCTACAGTTTGAATTAGGAACTTTCAAAGGCTAGCACCAACCACTCTAGAATACGTGGTACTATATAGCTTTTACTTAATGTGTTCAGCCATACGAAAACTGAAGTTTTGTTTTTTGTTTTGTTATCTAGAAAGATAAGTGGTCGTTGTTATACAAGCTTTAGATATGCCATTGAAATGTTGACGAGAAGTTCGTTTCTAACTTTATAACAACTCAGGTCAAACTTTCGAACGAAAGCAATCGTTAAAGATGGATCTAAAATAAATGTAAATGTTTCAACATAAACTTGTCTCTTTAATTTAAAATTCCTCTAAAATGAAATTCTGTTTAAGACCATATAAAAAAGGAATTGTAATTTTAACTTTGACTGCTAAATCTTGCATTGAAACTTTTGTGTATTTTAATTAAAAAAAAAAACTACAGCTATAAAAGGACATTAAAACAAGCAGTCGCGAAGATTGTGTATTTATTGTGTCTCGTTGTTTAAAGTTTTTCCTTTTCTTCATTTTCCCACTATGCATTAACTTGTACTGTACGAGGGTTGCCTCGTATGTTTCGGGATTTGGCAACCCTAGTGTTGCAATCCGGCAATTGACAGCTCTGTCGTAAAGTTGAACATTTTTGAGGTTATACGCACTCAGAACGTTTTGACATACGAGCGCTATTTGTGTTGTTTACAGTAACTTAAAAGATCCATCTCGGCCCAAAAATGGAATTAAATCGTCAACATTTTCGTGCGATTATTTTTTACAACTTTCGGCGTGGATTAACTCAGCAACAGTGCATGGATGAATTTAATTCAATTTTTGGCGATGAAGTTCCATCAAGGACCAGTGTTTATCGATGGTATCGTGAATTCAATCGTGGTCGTAGTTCACTCCAAGATGAATTTCGTGAAGGTCTTCCAAAATCAGTTGTTGTTCCGAAAACCATTGATGCTGTGCGCGAACTGATATTGGAAGATCGTCATGTGACCTATCGTGAGATTGAGACAACCTCAGGCGTTAGTGGGACCAGCACACATTCAATATTGCATAAACATTTGACTGTCAAAAAAATTTGTTCGCGTTGGATCCCACACAATTTGTCAATCGCCCAAAAAAAGGCTCGTGTCAATTGGTCGAAAGAAATGATCAAAACATACGGTCGCGGTGCTTCGAAACACGTCTATGACATCGTGACAGGTGATGAATCGTGGATTTACGTGTATGAGCCCGAAAGTAAACAGCAGTCGACTGTCTGGGTGTTTCAAGATGAGCCAAATCCAACAAAAGTTGTTCGCGCACGAAGCACTTCCAAGCAAATGGTCGCCTGTTTTTTCGGAAAAACTGGACATGTCGCAACCGTACCACTAGAACAACGCAGAACAGTCAATTCTGAGTGGTACACAACCATTTGTTTGCCAGTTGTCTTCCAAGAAATCAGGAAAACCAACCGCCGAAGACGGATCACTCTTCACCACGACAATGCGAGCTCTCACACATCGGCTGCGACAACTGCATTTTTGAGCACCCAAAACATCGATTTGATGGGTCATCCGCCATATAGTCCTGACTTGGCACCGAATGACTTCTTTTTATTCCCGTACGTAAAAAACAAACTGAGAGGTCAACGTTTTTCGACACCTGAAGAAGCGGTTGCTGCATTCAGAGTGCATGTGTTGGAGATACCTCAATCAGAGTGGCAAAAGTGCTTCGACAATTGGTTCAAACGCATGCAAAAGTGTATAGATCTCCATGGGGAATATTTTGAAAAACAATAAAGTGATTTTCGATGATCAATATTTGTTTTTGTTCTCTAATCCCGAAATATAAAAGGCAACCCTCGTATCAAGAATTTTCTTGTGTGTGTTTTAAAAAAAGAAAATATATATATATATATACATATATATACATATACATATATATACATATACATATATATACATATACATATATATACATATACATATATATACATATACATATATAATGGGTTTTCCAATAGGGACTTGACAACTTTTTTTCGGTAGTAAATTTTTATAATTTGCAGACGTTGTTAGTTCGTGTACTTAACTATGATGAAAATGTTGAGTTTTTTTTTTTTTTTTTTTAGTTTTTGAACCACATTTATTTTCCTAATTCTTTTTACATGTATAATATTAGGGGTAAACGTTAAACCCTCTTCCACAATCATCATCATCATCATCATCGGCACTACAACCGGGATCTGGCCTTGGCCTTATTTAACAAATCCCTCCACCGGTCCCGATTTCGAGCAGATGTCATCCAGTTTGGCATTCCCAGGCTCTGGGCGTCCTGGTCTATGCCATCCCTCCATCGCAGACAAAGTCTGCCGCGCTGTCTCCTTCCATACATCCTGCCCCAAAGGACTTTCCTGGCAGGCTCCTCTTCGCTCATTCGAGCTAGGTGTCCCGCCCACCGGAGTCTACCGATCTTGATTTTTCTTACAATATTAGCTTCAAGATAGATTACGTACAACTCATGGTTGTAGCGTCTCCGGAATCGGCCACCGTCCCATACGGGGCCAACAATTCTCCTTAAGACCTTTCTCTCGAACGCGGCCAAGAGTTCAGATTGCCTTTTATTAAGCACCCAGGTCTCGGATCCATACACGAGTACTGGTAAGACCATGGTCTTGTACAGTAGTAGCTTGGATGTTCTGGATAAATTTCGGGATTTAAAGAGCCTTGATAGACCATAGTAGGCTTTGTTGGGTTTAATCAGCCGTTCCCATATTTCTTCTTCCATATTGTTATCGGCTGATACTATTGACCCAAGGTAGTTAAAGGATTGCACTACTTCAAATTCGTGCTCCACTACCCTGATAGATAGCAGAAGTTGCCACCATGTACTTAGTTTTTCCCTCATTAATGTGCAGTCCCAGTTTTCGTGCCGCCTGTTCGATCTGGGTGAAGGATTCCTGTACCGTCGATTCTATTGTCACGTCCCTCTTGTTGTAACGCCAGAGTCACGGATTGCTTTCTCCAACGCCAGGTTGAAGAGGAGGCAGGCCAGACCGTCCCCTTGTCGGAGTCCATTATAGATGTTTATTGGTTTGGACAGCAATCCCGCTATTTTTACTTGACTAGTTACGTTGGTCATGGTCGACCTACAAAGTCGTATCAATTTGTTTGGAATGCCGAATTCTCTCATTGCAATATATAGTTCTACCCTGGCTGTGCTGTCGTAGGCGGCCTTAAAGTATATAAACGGATGATATAATCTTAAATCTTAAATTCCAGACATATTTCCATCGCCTGCCTAAGGGTGAATATCTGATCAATTGCTGATTTGCCTGGGATGAAGCCACACTGTTATTGACCAATGATGGCTTTAGCGTATGGGGCTATCCGACCTTGTAGGATAGTGGAGAGTATCTTATAGGCGGTACTAAGCAATGTTATACCCCTATAGTTGCTGCACAGTGTGATATCTCCTTTGTTAAGTATGGGACAAATTATTCCACGACGCCAATCTTCCGGCATCTCCTCTTGCACCTATACGTGCACCACGATCTCATGAATTGCGTGATGTAACGCTATCCCTCCTTGTTTGATCAGCTCAGCTGGTATGCCATCAGCTCCAGGGGCTTTATTTGATTTGAGCTGTCTAATGGTTTTTAATGTTTCCTCAATGCTTGGTGGCGGCAGCATTTGGTCTTGGTCTTGTATTGGTGGAGCCTCCAATTCTTCTGTGAGCTGACCATTTAGCAGTTCATTGAAGTGCACTTCCCATCGCTCCAGAATGCCTTCATGATCGGTGATCAGATTACCCTCATTATCCTTGCAGTAAGTGCAGCGTGATGTGTACCGCGTCATAGTGCGGATTATTTGGTAGAACTTCCGCGCCTGGTGCGGACCTCGCTCTCTACTTTTCTCTATTTCACAGACAAGGTTTTTTCCCAGGTACTTCTTTTGTGTCTGTGAACCCCTTTTTCAGACCTTCTGAGCTCTTTGTATTTCTCCTCGCATACCCACGCCCTATGAGACTGCTGCATTGCCCGGTATGCAGGATTTTTACGTTTAGTCGCTAGTTTGCACTCATCATCAAACCAGTCGCACCGATCTCTACGACTACTGCCTAAGATGGAGTTGGCAGTACTAATGACAGTATTCTTAAGGCATGTCCATTTCTCTTATACGCCCGGCATTCTGGTCCCAGGACTTACTCTTCCTCCGTCGAGCTCTTCGAAGGCGAGTCTTAACGAATAACCATAGGTGTTACTGGTATTCTCATTGCGTAAGGCAGCCGTGTTGATTCGAACCTGATCCGCGGATGTAATACGTCTCCGTGAGGCAATCCGCGCTCGGAAAACTGTACCAATAAGATAGTGATCCGAGTCGACGTTGGCACCTCGGTACGTTCGTACTCTCATCAGGCTCGAGGAGTGGCGCGATCTATCAACACGTGGTCAATTTGGTTGCGAGTGGATCCATCAGGTGATACCCAGGTGGCTTTGTGAATATCTTTGCGCGGAAACCTGGTGCTCGCGACGACCAAGTTTTTCGATGTTGCCGATTCGATGACTCGTAGTCCATTGTCATTAGTGTTCTCATGCAAACTATGAGAACCTGTATAGTGCCTGAAAACCGGCTCCCGACCTATTTTTGCATTAAAATCACAAAGAACGATTTTCACATCGTATCTTGGGCAGGCATTGACGACCCGTTCGACGTTCTCATAGTATTCTTCTTTTTCGTCGTTAGGGGACTCCTCTGTAGGCCCGTGAACGTTTATGAGGTTTATGTTCTTAAACTTGCTACGCACGCGAAGAGTGCCATAGCCTTTCGTTTATTGCATTAAAGCCGATGAAGGGTGGCTTCAGTTTTTGGCTGACTAGAAAGCCTACCCCGAGCACCTGGTGTTTTGCGTGATAGCTGTAATGAATGTCGTACTCTTTTCTTTGAATAACACCACTCCCCGTCCATCTTATTTCTTGCAATGCTGTTATGTCAGCCTTATGTTCGGACTGAGCATCGGCTAGCTGCTGTGCAGCTCGAGCTCTGTATAGTGAGCGGACATTCCAGGTAAAAATTCTTAAATCATTTAGCCATTTTCGTTTCCGTGGTCGTCGTCGTGTATCCGGTCCATATCCGAAGCTTGTTAAATTTACCATAATCATTTGTTTTTCCGGGCAAGGTAGTAGGTAACAATAACCTTCCACTGTGTTTTGAGTTGTATTTTGTATCCCTTGAGGCCCTGGATAGGGGCGTTCTGAAAAGGATAGTCTCGGTTTTCTGGATATTAATCTTTAATTTCCAGTCGTCGCAAAAATGTTTTATTTTGTTGAAGTCATCTTGAAGGTCCCTATTGATGAGGTCTATTTTTCCTCCTGTTCTGTACATCACTATGTCATCGGCGTACGCCAACGTCGTATAGTGCGTTCGTTTACCGCTACATCCTCAAACGCGTCATTAATATTTTTCATTGCCAATGACGCATTCGAGTATTCAGCATTCACAGGGAAAAGTCAATCATCGGTCCACAGGTGATGATGAATGGCCAGGCCCTCGGATCTGGACAAAGCATGGGGTTGCTCGGCGTCGCCAGTTCCGCTTCAGGAAAACTGAGTTATCTATTTGGAGCCAAGAAATATTTTACTCCGTCCCAACTTCTTCTCCTGTATAAATTCCAAATTAGTATAACGCTCGAATGTTGCTCTCATGTTTGGAGCTCTGCTCCTAAACATACCCTCAACCTGCTTGAGAGCATAAGGAGACGAGCGATCCGCCTGATCGGGAACATGGCGCTGACATCGGGACTACTGTCGCTATAACATCGAAGGCGTGTAGTGAACCTCTGTCTCTTTTACAGATATTATCACTGGCACTGTTCTTCGGAGATTCGTGGCATTATTCTGCGCAATTCTGGAGGCCATGTCGACGCTATAGGTTCACCTCTCCCAAGAGAAGTATATTAAAAAAAAACGCAAATCGCCGCCGGGTCCTTCATGAAAATCTAGAAATCTAGTCAATATAAACTGATTTAAAAGGCCTTGAAGGGCAAGAATACGCTGTTTCTATATTGTTGCACCCAGCCCAAAATCCATCTTTCCACCGAAAGATAAATGAAGCAAACGGCTTCCAAAGACTACAATGCAAACGACAAGAGTTTTCATGGATTTCAAATCACACAGCGGAAAATTGTTGTTAAAAATTGGAATCAAACATGATTCTGATCGCATCGCCGGTCACACAGGCGGCGACGACGAGGCCTGTGTACCACATACGCATCCTATCAGCTTTTATGGGTTAGGATGTGTAGCGGTTCCGCCAAACCCTACGGTCCACTTACCTAAAAAACCCCCATAATTACTACCCAACTTCCCTAAGTTCGCTAATGCAACAGTATTAGTCCCTGTAAATGCTTCACGCATTATATAGATCACCATCTATAATCTTAAAATCCCTATAAAGAAAACTTACCTTTTCATGCATCCCTTCGCATACAATTTTCCGTAAGATTTCTTTCTTTGCTTATCTGGTATTCTAAACCCATTCGGTACCAGACAAATTCCTGTAAACAAAATGATTCGGATTGCATTCAATGTAACCGTCATTACGGGGACCATAAATATTGCGCCGTCTATTTTCCCAGCCGCGTCATGTACCTTTTCATACACATTGGCGGGCGACCTTTTTTTTTCTCATCAATAAACAACCCAAGCAGCTGCATATAATTAGCGCAATAGACGCAGAAACCAAATTCTCCAGCATTTCCTAATGCAAACATGAACCCGGTTTCTAGTGCAGCCAGAGATGCCATAAACATCCAATTTGCTTTTAGCACCTTTTTTTTCTCCCAACGTTTTAGCTATTATCGATAGCTGTAGTATATAATACCACATGTAGTATGTCGAAAATCCAATTATCGTACGGTCTGCGGCAATCGTAATATTATCAGTTGTCACAGAAGGGCCTATAATGCACCGAGTTCCCTGTCCATGGTGCCAAGTGGTTATGTACTTGCCGTTTCCTAGGGTTGTGGGCTTTCCGTCAACAGTACTTTGGTCACCCAGTAGTGTCAGTCGCTTTTTGCGCCAGCCGCTGCAATCGCTACTCAACAAGTTCCGCTCCTCTTCACGGGATGTTGATCTTTTTTGCTTGCGCCCGTTATGCTGCTTTTGTTTTATTTCTCCGTTGCAGGGTACAGTGAACTATAGCCACCAGATACGGTTCATCTTAAATTGAACGGTAAGCTTCGAGGAACTCCAACGGTAGTCTCTGCGGACGCACACACACGCAGTTATTGGCCGGTCTTTCAGCATCTGTGAAACGGAAATTTAAAGGCTTCTATATGTTACCATTGCCTCTTGCTGAGGATGATCCTCCAACCAACGACTCCAACCACTCGGGATGACCCAGGCAACAGCAAAACAAACGAGCCTCACTCCAATGTACATGCGTTTTTTTTGAATATTCCTGATTTAATTTATATAAATATATTTACAGAAGACGCTTTCATTAACAATTGTTTACTACTTTTCACTATACAAAAATTCGCGATTTAAAAATAACTAGCTTCTCGCATCGCGTTTTCTTTTTTCGAGTTAGTTGTTCTCGCTATTATTTTCTTGTTTTTTTCTTTCTTTTTTCGGCAACCACAACTGCTTCCTTTTATTTCCAGCACAAGATTACTTCGAAAAACTCTCTCCCACTCAATCTCCACCCACTCCGAAAACAGAAATCGAACTTGCCCATGATCCACACTCGAACTGGGGCGTGTTCGAACACTCACATGTGGATCGTGCGCTTTTTCCACCACCTTACCATCAAACTATATCAAAACAAAATTATATTAAAAACAATCTAATGATGGGGGTGGCGGAAACCGCACGTAACATAGCGACGAGGCATCGCGTAAACAATGACCCGCATTACCAACGGCGCATTTGGTCATTTCTCCCTTTTGTGTTTGCCGCCTGCCTGTTTCGTTGTTCCACTGCTGTCGAGCACGTGTGATTAGCATCGATCTGAACGATCGCACACATACCACCATGACCTTTAGTACAAGATCTGGTTTCCTATACCACCAAGAGAGACTGTACGTTTCTCTGGTGGTAGGAAAAAAAACGATATCCTTATTGGAGAGGATATCGGTGAGTCGTAATTCAACCACTTAAGAGGTCGGTCGCGTTTCAGATACACCAGCGTGCGCCCGGGGGTGAGCCTACCCCCGAGGGTGTAGAAACCATTAGTTGTGTCGGGTTAGAGTCAAGTTCTTTAATTTTCTAAACGAAATCCTTTTTGGAAAAGGGCAGATAAAGTAAAGTTGAAGACATTTTCCGTCCAGTTAATTTGTAATCGTTGTTAAGTTAGAAACGGCCTTCAGTGCACAAGTGTTAATATAAATATATTCACGTAAAATTGAATGATAAACGATAACCATAATGTCATTTTAAACCTATCATTATCGAACCACGTAATAAAAGAAAATAAATTACAAAAATAGTGTGTTTCATTTATCCGGTGTGTGATGTTTGCTTTTCTGCTATGGTGATTGTTTCCTGCGCTTAGTTTACGGCGGCGCAATAGGCGACAGTAATTGGATGTTGGAGTGGGAAGGGAACGGAGTACCCATGTGGGTACATACTTCCTCCCCACAGATGCAATAGGAAAGCGAGTTTTCTTGGACCTCTCAGGAAAAAGACTCAGTAGAGAAACCACCAAAGGAGGAATCTCTTGAGTGGGAATCCAAGAAAAAAGGGGTCGTGCCGTTACTGATGACTTGTATATTTCTTCTCTGGCTGGTAGGAAGGTGTGCTATGCCCTGTGACCAGTTTTACCAAAAAATATAGGCAAACATCAGGAGAATGGAAAGACAGAACCAATGAAACGCGGGAAATAGAAAACAAATGCTTTCTAAAACGACTCTTTTTAAACTTACGGCAATCGTCAATTGCCTGCTATGCGCTAAATCGCCCCAACTCTTTGAGCATTCTTTTCTTTAGCATATTTATGGTCTGCAAGATATTCAGCTCTCAAAAACAAAAAAAAAACATTTCCTAGACACGATTTTTTCCAGAAAAATGGATTTTTTTACATTCTTCTGCTGTCAGTTATTTGTAATGGAATTTTTATACCTTGTAGCTTAAGCTTTTGTATTGAAAATCTCTCAAACTTCTTTCGGTTACGTGTTGTGGGTATTGAGATATTACATCGTTACCACTTCAGTAGCTGAATTGGTAAGGAAGTTGTGGTATATGATGGTGTAAACGGAAGTTCAACTGACCACTCTGACTATTGTGCGGATCGGCATAATTACTGTGTGGTAGGTCGTGCACCAAAGCACAACTGCCCGGGATAATACCACACCATTAGCCTATAAGGTTCGTGAAATGGTTGAGATATATATTTGACAATTTCTTAGAGCTTGGCTGATGGACTTGTGGGGAGGAAGTATGTACTAGCATGGGTACTTGATTCACTTCCTCCTCCGCCATTCTCTCCGCTGAAAACAGTTCTCCGGACACAACGACAGGACAAACAGCAAAATGTCTCTGAGGGGAAAACAGGCGCACCGAGAGGGAAACACAAAGCGAAACTCCGCGACATCAACACAGGAAAAGTTAAACACACTGCAAGCTGTTTGATTTTGAGTTGTTCTTTATTATTTTCACTAGGCACTGTATCTACGGAAATTTATTTAAAATCCTTGTTCACATGTAATCTAATAAAATTGCGATCGTTTTTTTTTTTTTTTTTATTTCTTTAATTTGATTAAAATAGTGGCGCGGAGTTTCGACACGACTCGACTTCGAGATATATACGCGTTGGAGGCGTGTGCAATCCGATGCACACGCTTAAGGGGGTGTACGACGACTGCTCTGATTAGTGGTTATATTTAGAGTCTAGTTATTATCGCTCCCGTCCGCGGAACGGAAGCGGAAGTCCGCACGACTGTTGTCGTCGGCAGATGGAAAAGGACTTGGCGATATAAATTCGCTGACTAGGGAATTCGGTCAGTGAAGCTGGCTCTCTTAAATTAAGGATGTATTTCCTGTTCCAAGAGAGACGTAAAGTCTCTCTTTGGGGTAACCAACAGATCTCATACGGAAGATCGCCACAGTACACATATATGTGTGTAAACTGGTTCTTTTATGGATCAAAACCATGGGAAGGAATATAAACAAAGAAAGGAAGAGGTGCATTCATGGGATGCGAGTGTGGTAAAACAAACAAAACCGAAACTCGTCGGATGCTAGTTGCATCTTTGTTTGAGATGTGCGTCGCGGCTAAATAAATAGACACGGCGCAATGAAGAAATGGTATTAATAGGTTTTGGCTAGATTACCAGGAAATGGTGTTTATGGCATCACTGGTAAGGGTAAGTATTGAATTCCTATTCGCATTTGGTTCTTACAGGCCAACAGATAGTAATAGTATAGTAAATAGTAGTAATGACGCATTATGTACCATTTTAAATTCATAAAGGAAGAGGGTTCGAATTTGAACTGCCGACAGTATGGTAAACAATTCCTAGAAAAAAAAAACTGTACTTGTAACGAAGCCTAAAATTCTCACACGTCGAGTACACGTACCATTTCACTTTATAAAAGAAGAAAATTTAACGTTCTGCCACAGATGTTCACTCGAGAACTTCTTATTTCCGACTGATCCAAAATTAGACATTTCATGTGGTACAATCCAATAGAAGGTTATATCCAATGTATTGTGGACAAAAAGTAATGTGATCGTAATTTTGACAAATATGCGCACTATGAATATCGACGGGTGTATACGTTTGGTAGGTTGGAACAACTATTGAGAATAGCTGGCAGAAATATCATGACATTTGCTTTGTTAGTTTGTTAGATTATAATTTACAGGTTTTTGTTTTTTGAAAAAGAGAAATGTGGGCGATTTAAAAAAATATACATAACTCTGTGGAACATATTTGCATCAGTTTTTGCCTAAAACATTAAATTTATTGTTCTCATGCACAGAAAATGTTAAAAAAGCGTTACGGCGATGAATCACAATTTTTAAGTGGTAGAAATCATTTAGGGCGGCTTGTTCGGGCAAGCTATCAACTACAGATGATAACATTAACTATATGAAGGAAGTTTATATTTTTCCAGGCATCAATTGATTCAAGGAGGTGTTATAGACATTGTTGGTATATCTATTGTGTCCTTAATCTCAGGGAGCGTGACTCCTTGTCCTTTAAAGGGTAAGGGTTTCTCCTTCCTAGAGAATTCGAAGAGATCGAAAAAGTGAAGGGTCAAGCACGCAAGACTCACGTACAAGCAGGTTCTCGCGGTTCTGAGTGCTTTCGAGGTACTTTTATGCTAATTGTAGCAAGTGCTCGTCGATAGGGGTAATGAAGTCAACTTATAGGTGAGAGTTGGATTAATTGTGTCCGTTAGGCCTTGTGAGTGGTTGATGCATCTTCTGAGGAGTTTATTTTCGAAAACTCAAAGTCTTTCCATTTGGGAAAGGAGTTCGATATTCCGTATCGGATTAGCTGTTGATAGCAGAGAAACTTAACATCGCATTGTGAGGTAAGGGTTATGGGGAAGTTTGCTTTTGCATAATATTTCAAACCTGGTTCCATTTATCATTCATCTGGTTTTAATTTGGGAATTTTGGGAATTGTGTGTGTGTGTGTGATATATGAACATTTGGTTCGTTTATTAGCCATTTGATTTGATTGGGAATTTTGGATTGGGTTATGAATTGCAAATATGCATGGGATACTGAGTTATGTTTTATATGTGTTGGTACGGTGATAGTAGGGCTTCGCAAAGCACTACATATCAAAAGGATCAGTATAAACAATTTTCAAAGACGATTTGGGATTGTCTTGTTTTGCTTCAAAAATATTGAATTTGTTTGCGAAACGATGTTAATTTCATATAGCTGGAAAGATGCTTGATAATGATCTGAAAGGGTTCATGACTCGCCATGAGACTTAGATCTGTACTTATGTGGGGGTTCTCTATATCACATGGAGAACCAACCCACAATTCCTACCTCAGTGCGACCGCTAACAGCCCGTCACCCTAACCCAACCTGTAACCTATCTCCCAACATGCAAAAACACATCCCAATATGCAACAGCATCCGTCCCCAATCTGCAATTGCATACATCCCCAACCCACCAACAACCTATTTCCCAAGCTGTAATAAACGCATATTCAATTTACAACGAAACACTCACCATCTCCATCGCTTCAATTAATTCTATATCTAAATTATACCCCTTGTTTGCGACCAAGCAATCCTAATTTCCGCCGAAAATCATATACTGTAATAAACGCATTTTCAAATTTATAACCGAATACTCACCAACTCCACCAGCTACATCAAGCCGCACACATTTTTCCAAAAACCGCTTCGGCTAATATCGCATCTAAATTATATCCCTCGCTTGCAACCGAGCAATTCCAATTTCCCCCGAAAATCATTCCGGCTCATTTCTTGCTTAAACTATCTCCTCGCTTGTAACCAAGTAACATGTAGTTCTTCCGAAAACCATTTCGGTTCCCATTCCACCTAAACCACGTAGAACCACACCAATTCCCTCTTACTGGCAAGCCAACAGCATGATGCGTCGCCTTTCCACGAAACGACCATCACAACGATCAAGACCCTTGACCATACTTGGCTATGCCGCCGAAACCAATTTCCCGGCACACACAACCAAAGAATCCAACTCAGCCTATACGGCGATGATTCCCCGGAACTAAATCCCCTATACAGGCATAGCAACCCTTTTCAAAGTTCCTATTAAATGGCAGTGAGTCCTATTAAATGGCTATGACTCTGTGGTATTTCTGGTACCAACGTGGGTATGCTGTAAATTAAGACTTAGTGGTAAGGTGCCCCCGGGGTACAGGTTCACCGCTATACCCAGTCGCTGGTTTCCGCTCCAAAAAAAGTAAAACTCCGTGTTGCTCCTTTTCTTTTTTTAATTTATTGTTAGATATTAACACAAAAATATTTGAGAGTCCAATAACTTGTATAATTATTCACAATTGAAATATATTCGAGAATCCAATAACTTGTATCCTTATTCACTATTGAAATATATTTGAGAATCCAATAAGTTGTACAATTATTCACTATTGAAATATATTCGAGAATCCAATAACTTGTATCCTTATTCACTATTGAAATATATTCGAGAATCCAATAACTTGTAAACTTATTCACTATTGAAACTAAATTGCAAATATTCACTTATTTAATCTAATCCGTATATATTTTACATGAAGGAGGACTCTTTTAAACCTACGTATACCAGCGGTTGCTTCGACTCTACTGACTGATTTAACGTGGAGGCCCGACTTGCCTCCACGGAATTTGTAACGCGATTGACTATTGCCACCGAAGCGACGGAACACCAACATTTTCATCCATGGCCCCGATGACCATATAAGGGATGATCTTAAAAGATGATCACCGAGAGGATGTGCACACACACAGGTGCGGTTACCTCGCACGCTCATGCTGTGCATGAGCACGCGGACCGTGGATATTACATTTCCATAAAAGGAAATGTTTATCCGATTGGTACCGCGTACGGGATCCATTCTGATCGGGCGCACGTTGCTGGCGTCCTCTGATGCAACTTGCCATGTACTTGTTTGGGAAAAAATATTTCCTTTCTGTGTGCATGGGCAAGTTTGTTTATTCCTATCGGTTACGCAATGTCGTAACCGAATTGGATTCCCAGGGATATGCTGCGTTGTATGCAGGCATGCCCCTGGTGGTAATGCTTATCGGATGTTGATGCCTGTCGATCGGTTTACCGACCGATGTGCCTGTAGGTCGACAAGAAAGGAAAGAAAAATCTCTTGCATGTGCGGTTTGGATCTTGTTGGTTGTTTGGTGGTACAACCAAATTACTTATAAGGAACATGTCTGTATGGTGCTGATAGATTTTGCATCAGCGAATATTATGGATTTGCAGCATTTCAGGTCTTTATAGTACAAACTATGTAAAGGTAAGTACATGCTTTCCTGGTTTTATGCTTTCTGTAATGCTCTAGGGGGAAGTTAGGTGTTGTACCTTGAAAAATCGAGCGGTGGCGTTATCTGAACCGCCACCACTACACTGCCACGAGGCGACGAACTTTTCCTCGCCAGTAATTAGTCAGTCGAGTCACAACCACCGCTGAGAGCGCATCGCTCTACAACCCAAAGGAGTCGAGTTCTTATCCTATGGGAGTATGCAGCGGGGAGTAGAGTGTCAACCACGAGTCGGGATTCGCACAGTCGGTACAAGCGAGTGGGTAGTCGTCTGAGACGTGTGTCTTCTGAGTCGGTCGGTTAACCCACTGGGAACCATTGAGTACAAAACATCATCCGAAATCTAACTTAAACGAAGTGCTAACAAGGTAGTGTCGAATAATACGCAACGTTCCGCCCCGATTAATTAAGTGTAAAATCCCCCTGTAAAATAACGGCGGGCGAGTGATGAATGGTATCAGAGTTGGATCTAACTAAAGAAACTACAATTGTAAATAAACACGTTTCCACACTTTATATGCAACAATAAATTTGTGATCAACGATTTGTGTTCATTATTTCCGCTCTTTTTGACAAAAGGATTTGATATAATTTAAATGTGACTTGGACGAATAAACATACCATTTTGAGGATAGTAGATCATGTCAAGCTAACAAAGGCCCTTATAATTTGTCTTAAAACGGTAAGGACCAAGGAAATTGAATAAAGTTGTGTTTCAACCCCAATGGTGACGTTCGGTGGTCGACTGCATCCCCACGAGAATCGGTGGAATATTAGTAAACACGTGCCCGTGCTGGCACAACTGTCTAATATCACCCACACTTAAGACTTGAAAATAGCCCAAAAATCTAATGAATATCACGCCGCAGGTCTTTGAATTTAAATTGGCAACAACAATTTCTTGAATACAAAATATGCTCCAATCTCTAACTTAGATGTAAAAATTTAACATATAATGTCATGTAACAGTAATATTCGTAACCTGAGCCTCTATTGCGGGTTGTGTTACTAATTTCACATGTAAGACATGCTCTCTTATAAACATTACATTATCTAAAATATTTACCGTGTCGCTACTTTCTTCATTAATATTAATATAGCTGTAGTAATAGTTCCCTATACTTTTATCTGATGGTCAAATAAATTTGATAATGACTTCAACTACCCCAACTTTCAAAGTTCAAACTTTAACAGTCAATTTATTCTATTAGCTATAAAATGCCACTTATTAGGAGTAACTTTTATGCAAACCAGTTTGAATATTTCGATTAAATGGTTGTTGGTATTCTCCATGGATATCGCTAGTAAAAGACACTTGTACGCCGATAGTTAGGAGGCCAATGCAATTCGACTGCACATGGTGTTCTTGCACAATATGCTGGCGCTTGCTGGACTAGTGGAATTACACTCATGTAAATGGTTACGAATTTGCTGCAACGTACAACCACAACGTCCCATACGAAGGAACGTACTATAAAATATCACACTGCTTACATATAATGGTGTGATATCTCTCAAAGGATGAGTTGACAATGTTCTTTTCATATCTTTTTATTGTCCTTTATCTAACAACTCACTCAACTTCAGTGGCACTGGCCAGGGTGCATTTGTAACACGGATCGCATGCGTTAAACGCGCGTTGCCTTCGCGCCTCTTTGCGCACTGCCAATCATCTACAATGTTGTCTTTTTTTCATGGTCGTCAAGCTAAGGAAGTCTTAACACGGCTTATGGTTGTTAACGGGAGAGCGAGAGTATAAAAGGTCCACCGAATTGCAGAGTCTTCCATTAGCTTTGCTATCGTTGACTTGGTTAAATCAAAGATAACGGTGTTAGAAGTGAAGGATAATCGGTGAAATGTCTGTTGGCTAAGTGAAAAGGATGTTTTTTAAAATTTAAAATATTACTAAACAATAAGCTTTAAATTATGAAAAGTGATTGAAAATAAAAAGTTATACAGAAGAGTGTTTCAATTCTTTCGTGATTTATGTTGAATTCATTTCAACAATAATGTGCTTGGAATAGTCCCGAATTAGGGCCACAAAAGGTTAGTTGATTTGATTATGAATATTTTTATTAGTTTTGTGCTTGTGGTATCTTTAGGATTACAATTCAAATAACAATAACAATAAAAATTATTTAACAACTTTTTAATTTTTTTTTCACAAGTGCGAACAATTCAAGTAACATTTTTAAAAATCTTATTAATGTGTCCTTTTTTGGTTTAACTTTCGTTGTTATATTATTTATATATTTGTAGAGTTTTATTATTATTATTTTTTTTTGTTTCATACACTATACAATTTATTTTTTCTTAAATCACGCCTTCTTCAGCACATGTTTAATAAATTATCAAATTAATTTTTCTAACTTAGTTTTTGCTTTTAATAAATAAAATGGTCAGTTATTTGCTGTGTTTCCTAAAGTTTTTACTATTTTTTCATCTCACGTTATAGTCCGTTTATCGAACTTTTTACCAATGTATATTTTTAATTTCATTTTCTCAAAGCTTTCGGCTCAAAAGGACGAAATTAAAGCAAAATTTCAATTTTGAGACGACTTTTTGTGACATAATTTTACTTTAAATTTTGATGCCATTTCAACGTTCAAATTATTAGCTCTTAGATTACGTTTTTAAATTAAATCTGAAATAAAAAAGGAAAAAAATAATACATGAAATGTTAACGTATCAAATTTAAATACAATGTTCAATGCAGAGTGTGAAAGAGGCATCATTTTAATATCAGATATTTAAGAGCAAAAACGATGAATATCATTTAGAATAATTAAATGTTAAATAATACTAAACCACACTAATATTTTCCGCTTTTGTTCATATTGTATTAGTGTGTTTTGTAACTAGTTTGCGTGGGGTTCGAACTACTTTAATCAATGTTTGGTGAATTGGAAGAATGATAATTAAAAACAGCTATCAAACGTATTTATAAAACATTTAGTCTACCTCGATTTCCTACACGGTTCATACGAAGATATAACTAAATATAAGTTTAAATATAGAATGTGAAAGAGGCATCATTTTGAAATAAGATATTTAAAAGCAAAAATGATGACTATCATATAGAGGGATTTGAATAATACTAAAACATTTTTTGCCTTAGTTTATAATTTATCATTACGCGTTTTAGGTGCTTTATGTTACAATAACAGTAAGTTATTGAGTTTTTGTTTTTGTAAAAATTCTTACAATACTATACAATACTAAGGGCTGTAATATATGGCCCTCATGCACAATTTTGATTGCTTTATTGATTTTGCCAACATGGCTTTTTTTCTCAATTTATTTATTTATTAATTATTTTTTAATTTTTTGTTTTGTATAACCCTTGCTCCCGGGATAGTTTTTTTTTGCATGTTAGGCCCCTTACAGTTACAATATTTATATTATAATATATTTACATCTGGCGCTAACATTACAACTAATATAGATTATTTACAACTATTTACAATTCTAATCCTCGGCTATCCTGTGGTGGTTCTTTAATACATTCCCAAAGAACCGCCCATCCTCTTAAATTAACCGGCTTCCTCTTTCCATGCAAACCCATAGTACTTACCTGCAATTAGGGGTAGCGTAAGCTCCCTTGCAGCATCATACCTAAAAGGAAAACCTACCCGACGGCATCCACACATTCTGAATTTCCCTGGTTCATATTCCATGAACCAGTCCATCTCCTATCGGCTCAGCGTGTCTTCAATTACGATAAACAAACGCTGGCCAGCGTATTGTTGACATAGCTGTAGCCGATATTCTTTCCATAGTTCACAATTGTATATCGCGCCTATACCCTTAGGTCCGCGACAGTTGCGACCATTCCCCGTTATAGGCTATCAACCGATCATGAATTTGGGCATGTATATGATCATTGTTTAGGTAACCTTACCCATGCCATGCCTATGATGATCGCCTGAAAACCTAAATTAAACATACAGTATCTCACTGTGTTCGTTTTACTTACCCGAATATTAATCCAAACATACAGCCATCCAGCTTGACCCTTTGTCGCCGTCGACGAGGTTTCTGCTGACTTAGGTCAACAAAATAATTTTCCCCCTTGTGCACTGGAGCCATACGGCTAGATTGGATATTTCCTGCATCGGTGTTTCCCAGGAATCTTAGGCAAATACCATGACGACCCTTTGTATCATAGGCACATCCTGTACATCATGCGTGCCACCATTTGGTCTGTGAAATAGCGTTTTTGTTTACTTTGAAAAAACAATCTATTTCGATCCCTGGCATACATCATCAACGATGTATGAGTACATCGCCGCAGCCCCCGATGATCGTGTTTTTGTGTAATCAGGTGTCCGCCGATCATCGCAGGGCATTGTACTTGTCCTATACGGACACATATAGAAAACTCCCTTATCGATGCAATTCGCGGCCATTGAATCTGATGGATGTGAGTTGCATTGTTGAGTCAAATTTCATCCTTCACGGAATCAAGTCGCAGGTCAACCCGCGTAGTGTCGCACATTCGGTCGGTCAAATTTAACGAGTATCTATTGTAACGCATGAGTTAATAAAGTCCGTGTGTACTATCGAGTGTACTACGCTCAAAGTTCAGTTGCATCAAAACCCGAAATACTGGTTTCGTCATTTCTTCACACACAGGGCTCTGCGTACGCTGTACGACCAAGAAAGTACCTGCTGCGAGTGAGCTGTTCGGCTCGATTTTTTTTTTTTTACATTTCTGTATTTATTGACCATAAATAATTTTTACAATAAGCAATACAGATAACTTATGATACCTTAGCTATAATTGTTTACATATACTTACTAGTAGAAAGTTCTGTATTGTGGTATACAATCTCATTGGAGTTATTAACCAACCTGCCAGAGGTGAAGAACGTTCTGATGTGGAGACAGTTCGGGTAGGCAGTTCGGTTATATGACGGAGTCGATGCGAGTGCATTTATTATCGGGTTGGGATTATTGGGAAGATTTTCGATAAATTTGATGGACAGTTCGAGGAAGTGTCGATCTATACGTTCAATATTAGCAGCATAGTAGAGCGAACTACTGTTGTAATATTTGTATATAAGTCTGAAGCATTTCCTTTCGAAGATGCGTAGCTTCTCCATTTGGGCGGGTGTGATATGGTACCATATCGGGCATGCATATGCGAGAGTGGGTCTGATTATCTGTTTGTAGATAAGTGATTTAACTTTGGGAGAGAGGCCATTCGGCTTGTACATCACTTTTCTGCAGAGATTAAGTTGAATTGCGGCTTTGCGAATCGAGTTTTTGGTGTGGGCGGAGAAGGACAGATTGCTGGTGAAGGTTATTCCCAGGTACTTTAAGGTTTTGGAGGGTTTAATTATATTGTTATTTAACTTGATTCTGATTTTGTTATGGCAGCGTATGGTGTTGTTAGTACAATTCGCATTTCTGCCTTTAAACACTATGAGTTGAGTTTTGGCTGGGTTGAGTCGGATTTTCCACTTAGTAAAATATGCAGAGAGATTCGGGAGATAGCTGTTAATACAGTTTCTTGCCTCCTTGACAAACTTGTTGAACACCCGCGGCTATACTGTATGGTGTCGAAAGAGTTGAATTTATTTTCACCATGAACTTTCTATCAGAAAGGTAGGAAGCGAGAAGTTTTATGGTGTGGGTGTTTAATCTGAACATTGAATGTAGCTTATAGAGCAGTCCTGCAACCCAAACGCAATCGAATGCTTTTGCTATGTCGAGAGAGACGCATATTGTAGGGGATTGGTTTTGGAGATTCATTGTCACATCATGTGTCAGTTTTAGCAGAGCATGACAAGTTGAGTGTTGTGGACGAAAGCCAAATTGAGAATTCGGGATAAGGGAGTTGTCTCTAGCAAATGAGAGAAGATTTTTGTATATCTTACATTCCAAAACCTTACTAAGCGAATTTAGCTGTGATATGGGACGGAAGTTAGCCGGGTTGTTGGAAGAACCGGATTTACTAATAGGGACTGTCACTGCTGTTTTCCAACATTTTGGGAAATGTGAAGCGTTTATTATGTGGTTGAGAAGAACGAGAATGGGGAGTAAGTTTTCCGGGTGAAGCCTTTTAAATAGAAGGTTAGGGATTCTATCCAAGCCTGTAGATTTTTTATTGTTACGCGAAGTAATCAATTCAGATAATTCTGTAAAGCTTAGGAATGTGTCGGTTCCCATGGAATGTGACGCTTTATTGGTTTCGTTGAATTCAGTAATGAATGGTGGGAAGGATGGCTCAAGTGTGCCTGAGATGAATTCATTCACGGTGTCCTGGAAATTAGTGACTGGGAGGGAATCGTTTTGTTTATGAGTTTTACAGAAGTGTTCAGCGAGACAGTTTGCTATATCAGTGTCCGATTGGGCGATGTTACTGTTAGTTGGTTGGATGAGATAGTCTATTCGAGGCTTGAATTTACGACCAGTTAGTCGATTTATATTTTTGAATAGGTCACGGTTTGGTTTGATACTGTTTAGAGTAGACGTGTAGGTCTGATCGGTGAAATTTTTAAGTTGTCCATTTATCAGGGTGGTCAAAAGCTGTATCTGCTGTTTAATAAAGGGTGAGTAGCTAATATGCAATTTACGTCGGAGTTGTTTTTTTATGCGCAATAATTTTGTGAAGAGGTTGGGTAATGGTTTTCCTAAGTGGTTAAGAGGGACGGTCGTAGGGGTATGGCTGAAGAGAGCATTTCCCAGTATTTGCTCTATTTTTACAGCTGCCTGGTCAATTTCAGTAGGGAATAGGTTTGAAGATGCCGGTAAAGAATAATTTGAAAAACTGGCAGCAATATCGTTATTGACTTTTTTCCAGTTTGTTTTGGAAAAATTTGGGATAGGATTCACTGTGTAGAGTGGTTCGAGCGAAGGGATTTGAACCGTGGAGTGGACGGACCCATGATCGGATGGGAATGTTAAGGACACTGTAGGGGGATTAGATGAATAGATATCTGTGGATTTTAGGCAGAAATCGATTGTTGATTTGGTTGTACTACAAATTCGAGTAGGTTGCAATGGACAGTCTGCGTAAACATATGGGTGAAGTGGGAGGAGATCTAGGAGTTGGTAGCCATATTTGTTGCACTTGATGTCATTAAATGATGTATGTCGAGCATTCCAGTCCCCCGCTATGATGAAAGGTGCCGGCAGAGACTGCTGGATTATTTGAGAAATGTCTGCACTAGGGAAGTTAGGTTCACGAGAAGGGTGAATGTATACAGACGACAAAACCAGTACTTTATTACTTCTGCAGAAGAGTTTAATTGCCGTGTATTCGACATTAGTTATGTTAGTGAACCTGATTTCAGTAAATTGGAATTTCTTGTGTATTAGAATTCCAGTACCACCATGAGGGCCAGTGGTTCGCGGGTTGGACACAAATGTGTAATTAGGAATGTATACTCGAGAGTTTGATTTAAGCCAAGTTCCTGAGAGAAGAAGAACATCTGGGGAGAACTTTTCAACAAACAAACGGAGGTGTTGTCTACAAGTGTGGGAATATATGGATTCTGTGTTGAGGGAGACTAGGGTTAAACTATTCATTAAGGGAAAGAATGTGGGAAGTTATTAAATCTAAGATCTGACCTTTTTTTTTCTATTTCCGAGCTGTGTTTCAGGGTGGGTAGCAGCGTATGCAGGCTTCTAATATAACCCATGATGTCCAGGTTGAGAACGTTGGAATTGGGTTGATGAGGTTTAGTCCAGTTTCGGGAATCTTTCTTAACTTCTGCATAGGATATTCCTGATCCCGCGAGATGAGAAGGTTCAGGTGATGAGGGTTCAGTTGCAGTTCCTTTGGTTGGTGCTGGTTTATTTGTGGTCGTGTGTGCCGATTGTCTCTCGAGGATTTGCAGCTTTTCGGGACATTGGGAAAAATTCGCTGGATGTGGGCCTTCGCAGTTACAGCACGTTACTGTGATTTTATTTGTGCTTGTTGATCCATCAGCGTTTGTTTTTTGAATTGTTGTTGGTTCAGTACCAGGCGGGTTTACCTTGCATTCTCCAGGTGTATGCTGTTCGGCACATTTCCCGCATCGTGCACTTAAATGGCACGCAGCTGCTAAGTGACCTGAACCTTGACATCTTTTGCAATGGAGAACGTCCTGTTTGTGTGGTTCCTCAATCGCAATTTTATGCGTAAACAAATATTTTATTTGTTTAAGCCGGCTAACATCTTCGTTCGGTGGAATCTGTACGATTCGTAAACTCCGAATATTGTTTTCTCTCATATGAGGAGTTTGGAAGTAGTCCAATCTGTGTATACTCAGTTCCGGGCAGATCCTCGATATTTCGGGTAGAAGTTCCTCATTTGTCCATGCTGGGTCAATGTGCCTTATGATGAACGTCTTTGGTTTACTCTGAGCATGTTGAAAAGTGAAGAACTCATGTTTTTTCTCTGTGAGTTTTTTTTACTCCCGTGTCGGGGTCCGTCAAAGTTGTTGTCATGATCGAGATCGAGGTGCCTTTGGAATTTGTGGTAAAGTTTCGATGTCCTAGGGCATTCTCGAGCATCTTGATTACTTCCTTGATGCTAGTTGCATTTTTGATGTAAATTGGTGGTGGCCTTGTGGGTATGTTGGCTATGCACCAAGCACGGGTGCGGATTCAGCTAAAACACCACCGAATCACCGAGGACTTGTCACATAAGAAACCGAAAAATACCGCTTAAAGTTCTTCAGCGGAAACACTTCCCAAACGGAGCGAACTGGTGAAATAAAAAGCACACGGGTTGTTTCGATGAAAGTTCTTTTATTAATTTTATATTCTTTAGTTTGTCTTTTTATTTAATGTATATTTTTCAGGTTTTATAGAAATTCAAGTATAAACTCTTATTACGCGATCAAATACAATTCGAGCAATTTTATGAGCAAGTAAAATCTTTTACATCAGTCTAGTGCTAATATAAGTCACAGCAAACACAAAAGCACATCGGCCACACCAGATCCCGACGATCTTGTCAATAATTAACGCACTGAAACGGTTTTAACTAAATGTTCACATTAAAATTAACTTAAGCGATACGGCGTGATTAGAAATAATAGAAAAGTATAAATAAACTGGACACGGGAATAAAATGTCGAGACTCGCCACACACTAGTCGACTCAAGGGAAAAAGGCTGACTGATTGGAAATCATCCAAGAAAAGGGAACCTCAAAGAGACTGAAAAAGAGGCGGAGTTACACGATTAACTCGATGTAGTTAATCGTGATTGGATCTGACGGAATAGGCACACATTGCGCATGTGTGCGTATGCCATGCATACGATCGTTCAGCGACCGTGGATGGCGGGCAACATCGCTAGTGCATTTCCTAGGAATGTAAATAATAGCATCTGGGGTGTGAAAGACCCAAACCGATGATTTGGTCATCCTAATGGAAGGCCATAAATCATCATTTCTGTTGCCGATGATCAAACATTGCAACGAACATAGGGTGCAGCCATTGCCAGATGTTGTAAGTAAACACTTTCTGGCTGCTGGTGATCGTTGTTTGAATGTTATCTATGGACATGGGGAACGCTAATTGTGGTGCCAGCGATTGCTGGTAAACAGGAACAATGTTTGATTTGCGTCAACAGAAACCTTGTCGGCGATAGTAAATCGATAGGGGCAATAGCCGTATGCATGTTATGCCGGGGGTAAACAAATTCAACGAGTCACAAGGAACTCTTGTTGATTGTTGTTTCCATAGCTTAAGGCTATGGAAACGAGATGCCCCGGCAGAATGTATGCCTAAAGGTAAGATTTCAGATGCCATGGCAATGTGTTGATTTTGCCATGGACTTATATTCTTTTCAGGAAATGATGTACACCTCGGGGGTAAATTTTGGATGCCACGGCAAGGTGATAAGCTTTGCCGTGGGCTCAATGTTTTTTAGGGAATATGGCCTGGCCGAGGGTGAGTTTTCGATGCCACGGCAAGGTGATAAGCTTTGCCGTGGGCTTAATGTTTTTTAGGGAATATGGTCTGGCCGAGGGTGAGTTTTCGATGCCACGGCAAGGTGATAAGCTTTGCCGTGGATTTAATGTTTTCAGTGGTGATGCTGGAGAAAAAGGGGTTTGTAAGGAAATCCCCTACAGAATAGGTAAGCTGCCTAACATAAATTCGAAACGGTTATCCGATTGGGTAACCGTATTAATTCCGGCGATTTGGCTGAGGGTAAATGCCGTAGCAAGGTTACGCAACCTTGCTGAAGTTCGACCGAGAGGTAAGTCGTTCGCCTGGAAAGGTGGGGATCGAGCGATGTATGGCTCTTCGGGCCCTGAAAAGCCCCACATCACTCCCTCCCCAGTGACGTAGTCACGAAACAGGTAAGGCAGGTTAGGGGGTGGTTAGTTGGTTCTGGGCGCGCGTTTGAGCGCGAGTACGGGGGGGTTGTGCTGGTGGAGTAGGAGCGGTGTCGGTAGATGGAGGTGATTCTGGAGCGGAAGCTTCCAGAAAACAGGGCTTAAGTCTTTCGACGCTGACCGTGGATCGCTTGCCTCTAATGTCGATCTCGAAGACGCGGTCACTGATGCGGCGGAAGACTTTGAATGGGCCATCATAAGGTGGGTCGAGGGGTTTTTTGACCTTATCCACCCTGACAAAGACGTGCGTGCAGCTGTGCAGTTCAGGGTGGACGAAAAGTTTTTTGGAGCCGTGCCTGGTTACAGGGGTTGCCCTAACCTTACGTAGCAGGTCACGGAGATGTCCCAATTCACGAAGTTGGTCACGCGGTGTTTCGCCATTCAGGAAAAGTTCTCCTGGAAGAAGGAGGTTGGTACCGTAGGTAAGCTCTGCTGCCGAAGCACCCAGGTCCTCCTTAATGCTTGTCCTCAGGCCGAGGAGGACGGTTGGAAGGGCGTCAAACCATTGTGTGTCATTATGACACATGAGTGAGGCTTTAAGAGATCTGTGCCAGCGCTCTATCATCCCATTTGATTGCGGGTGGTAGGCGGTGGTACGACTCCTTTGGCAGCCGAGAAGATTTGTTAGCTGCCTAAAGATTGTCGCCTCAAATTGTGGACCTCGGTCCGAAGTAATGGTGGTTGGTACACCGAAGCGTGTGACCCAAGTTGAGTAAAAGGCCTTGGCGACTGATTCGGCAGTAACTGCCCGGAGAGGTGTCGCCTCTGGCCATCGCGTGCAGCGATCCATCATAGTGAGGATATAAGAAAATCCTCTTGATGGAGTAAGCGGTCCCACTATGTCTATGTGGACATGGGCGAAGCGTGCCGTGGGAAGCTTGAATTGCGCTGGCTCCAGTACATTATGTCGCGCTACTTTGCAGCGCTGGCACTGGAGACAAGCACGGGCCCAACCGGTGAGGTCTTTGTTCACCCGGGGCCAAATGAATTTGCGACGGACAGCAGCGGCTGTTGCTCGGCCGCTGGGGTGGGCTGGGTTGTGGTAAACCTGGAACACGCCCTTACGAAGTTTCTCGGGAATGTAAGGTCTAGCGGTTCCAGTGGAGACATCACACCAGATTTCGCCCAAAGGGTCGCAAAGGGTAATTTTCTTAAGCTCTAGTGCCGTATCGGCAGTTAGGAGGGACTTGAGCTGTTCGTCCTCCTCTTGAGCTAGGGCAAGATCTGCGTTATTCAAGGCGGTACGCAAATGAATCGTATCGATTCGAGAAAGGGCGTCCGCCGTGACATTCTGTTTACCGGAGATATGCCTTATCTCCGTGGAATATTGCCCAATGAGGTCTAATTGACGCTCTTGTCGAGGGGAGGCATTTCCCGACTTCTTCCGGAACGCATAGACCAATGGCTTATGGTCTGTTAAGATGGAGAGTGAGCGACCTTCTATCATGTGACGGAAGTACTTAACAGCGCTGTAGATCGCGAGCAATTCACGGTCGTAGGCGCTGTAACGTCGCTCAGTGGGACTCAGCTTCCTGGAAAAGAAACCAAGTGGTTCCGGACGGCCTTCAATGTCCTGTTCAAGGACGGCTCCGATTGCGGTATCCGATGCGTCGCATTGGATAGAAAGTGCCGCTCCCTCGAGAGGGTATCGGAGTAAGGTGGCATTTGCCAATTGTTCTTTGGACAGTTGGAATGCTCTATCAGAGACTTCTGTCCAATTGATGGGGCGCTTATCATTGCGCTTAGCTCCTTTTAAAAATTCATTGAGCGGAGCTTGAATCTGGGCAGCATTCTTCAGGGTAGGACGGTAGAAGTTCAGCATGCCCAAAAATCGACGAAGCTCACTCACGTTAGTAGGCCGGGGATACTTCATGAGGGCCTCCACACGGTCTGGTAGTGGGCGAATGCCCTGGTTGTCAACGACATAACCCAGATAGGTGATTTGCTCTTTGGCGTATTGACACTTATCTGGGTTGATGACAAGACCGAATTCACGGAGGCGCTCTAGGACCTGACGTAAGTGGCGTTTATGTTCGGCGAGGTCTTTGGAGGCGATGAGAATGTCATCAAGATAAGCATGGCAGCAATTAAGACCACGTAAAGCCGTGTCGATATACCGCTGGAATGTCTGTGCGGCATTCCTGAGGCCGAAAGTCATCACTTTGAACTCGAAGAGTCCGAAAGGTGTAATGACTGCGGTCTTGGGGATGTCTTCAGGTGCCACCGGAATTTGGTGGTATGCCCTGGTGAGATCCAGGGTTGTGAAGACATTGCACCCTCGTAACTTGTACGAAAAATCGTAGAGGTGTGCAATTGGGTATCTGTCCGGGACAGTTGCTGCGTTCAACAGCCTATAATCGCCACATGGGCGCCACTCACCAGAACGTTTCTTCACTAAGTGGAGTGGGCTTGCCCAGGGACTGTCCGACGGTTGGCAGATACCTAGTTCGATCATATGCTCGAACTCCGCGCGTGCCGCACGTAATTTTTCCGGAGCCAGTCGACGTGGACGCTGGCTCACCGGGGGACCACGTGTTTCTATATGATGAAACACCGTGGCTTTATGTCGGCGTTGGTTAGGTAGAGGAATTGTTGTACTCACAAATTCCTGTACCATAACCTGGAATGGGTCTGTGCACTTTGTGGCTCCTGAAGTTTCCGCTGGTGATGCCGTCATGGGCAAGGGGGGTGCGGTTGGAGCCACTAGTCTGTTATGGGTCGAATCGACCAACAGGTTATGTGCACCTAATAGGTCGGAACCTATCAGGGGTTCATTCACGTCCGCAATGACGAAACGCCAAGTGATCGGACGACAAAGACCCAATTGCAGTGTCAGCTTTTTACGTCCGTACGTAAGTATCGGCGTATTATTTGCAGCTGACAATTTAAGAGCGGCTGGCACGCGGTTACGCGGAGCAAACGATCGCGGGAGGACTGAAATATCGGCGCCGGTGTCGACAGTAAAAGCGATATTCAGTTTCGAATCCCGGATGGTTAAGCGACTTATCGTAGGGGTGCCGGCCGATTGCGCGAGGGTGTCGGTCGGCAAAATTAGTTTAAAGAGCGCCTCTGGTTGGTGGAAGGTTGCATCCAACCACAAGGCGCTTTGCAATTGAATGCGCGATCACCATATCGCTGGTGATTGGCGCACCAAGGCAGAGTAACGGCATTATCAGGTATGTTCTGCCTATTAGTATTGCCGTTACGGGGAGGTCGAGCCGGAGCTCGCTGGGAATTGGCCCGGTGAGGGCCGTTTTGGTTGGGATTGGCCCTCTGTGGGGCATTTTGGGGGATATAGGCCCTCTGAGGGGCAGTTTGGTAGGAATATTGCCGATTGAGAGGACGGCTCGGCATGGCTCGGTTCTGGGCGCTTCGAGGATTGTTCCTCACCTCCGCGCGCAATTGCGTTATCTCGCGGAGAAGTGAGGTTTGGAGCGCCCGGAGGTCAGCTGGAGTTAGTTGAGTGGGCGAATTTCTTTGGTTAGGGTTGGGGCCTGCCACTGGATTCCCCTGAGGGAAATTGGTTGAGGCGGGCCCTCTAAAAGGTAATTGGGTTTGAGGAGGATTGGGAGTTGGGACCAATTGATGGGCTGTGAAAGGGAGACGAGGGTGCCGTGCAGGCTGGGCGGCGTGTTGAGAAACCGCCGCTACCTGGTACGCTGGAGGCTCAGAATACTGATCTGAGCTTTCCATAATTGCGTCCGCAATTTTGGATAAATAGCCCAAACTCTGGTTGGGTTGGGCTATAAGTGCCGAACGGGCATGCTGGGGAAGACACCTCAAAAAGTGAGGCTTTATTAGGTCGTCCCCAATCCTGGTCCCCGCTATAGAGCGTAAATGGGTCAGGAAAAGAGATGGTCTCATCCCAGAAAGGTTGGATACAGCGGCTAAACGTTGTTGCCGCACACTTCCTGGCTCGTCCAATGCGTCGAGCAGAGCTTCGCGCATGTTGCTATATGGGTTGCGGCCGGACGACCTTATTAAGTGTGCAACATGCGGTCGTTGAGTGCGGTCAAGCACTTTCAACAGCTCAACTGCACGAAGTTGTTCGTCGTGCAAGGCCGAGGCCTGGAAGATGCGGTCTGCCATTGCAAACCAAAGGTCTGGGTCCTCCTCATCGAAGGGGGGAAGCCCTATATTTAAATGACGAGTCCCGTTCCCGAGGCTGGAAGCATCGCGGAATTCTTGGGACTCTGGGTGCCTATGAGTTTGTTGTGAGGTACCGGCACTAGTTGTGGGCATAAAAATGCCGGAATCTACCAAAGGGCCGGTACCAGGGGCGTTAGGAGCAGTCGGGAGTGTGTCTGTGGAAGAAGGCTGGGGTCGGTTCACGACGCTGGGGGCAACGGGTGGTGCCAGAGGAGTAGATTGTCCGGGCAAGTCTAGGTCAGCATCGACTTGCTCGGTGGGGAAATCGACGCTGGAGGCGTCGTGGAATTCGAGAGGCTCGGATTGTTCCTGAGCCTTTTTGGCCATGGTGTTTCTCGTGTTGACCATAATAGATAGTGACGCGAAACGGGAGTCAAAGGCGCAAGAGAACGCGAAGAAGGGTGAAAGGAGGCCAATGGGTGAAAAGGAGTCGCAGGAAGTTGAGAGAACCACGGATGTCTTAAAACAATGATTTTCCCTAACCAAAATAAGCCGAGCGAAGGTCGGAAGTGGAGTCAAGAGGAGCCAAAAGAGAATCGAGCCGTGGGCTTACTCTGAGTCGCGAATAAGTGGTCGTGTGGAGTCGTGATATGAGTGGTCGTGCGGAGGCGAATGGAGTTAAACGGTGGTCGAGAGGTCGCGAATAACGGATAGGACTGTAATATCATACAGCTTAATCCTAAAATAATTAAACTTTATTTTAAATCTTTGAAGCCGAAAAAAACTTAATTACGCGGACCTGTGTGTGACTGCAAGTGAGTGGGTGAACGTTTATTTAGGACAAACACTGATTCCAATGTTACTATGTACCCTGAAGGGGTTTACAAATATAAGAGGGTGCGTTTACAATTTCAATCGAGTTTTTGGTATGGTAATTTTACTGGTTTTTAATTTTAACAATTATGTTTGTGTATTTGTTTCTGAATTATTGATTGTTGTTTAGTTATATTTGGTTTGCAAATACTTTAAAAGGTTGTTATTTCGACACCATAAACTACCGAATAGTTGGCACACTGGTTTCTGTTTTTTTAATCTTTATTATGTAAAGGTATACACTGCCTTTTCGTGTATTATAATACGAGATGTGACGACGTAGAAAATATATTTTATTCTTAAGTGTTACAGTTCGGCTAGATACTAAATTCGTGGTTCGGCTTCGGTTTCCTTCTTTTTAATTTGATTTTTAATATTGTTTAATGATCTTTATAATTTTAATCTTAGGTTATAATTTGTATAAAAAAAATGTAACATAATTATTAATTCGGTTATTGGCTTTCCTTATTTATTCTCTAAATAAAAATATATCTACGTGTGCAAGTGTAGAACCACCAAATTAGTCAACAATAATTTTCTGTATATTAACTCTAAGTAAACACCGTATGCAAAGGGAAAATATGTCTGAGGAATGTCTGTCTCTATTGTTTCGAAATATTAATTCGCTTCTAAATTGTAAGACAATACACGAAGTGTTTGCATTGGTCGATTATTAATAGAGTGTGTAGCAACAAATAATCCGTAACACTAATCGAGTTGTACGCTTATAAAAAAAAACTTGAACCAGCACATCGTAAAAGAAAGAGAGAAAAAAAAAAAACAAAATAATAAATTAATTATTCTCACGATCACTGCATCGGTGAATAATTAATCGCTTTCACTTAGAAATAAGCACTTTGGACATTGGTGGATCTTCTATAACTTGTGAAACATCTATAGTTACTTATTAGATTTTAATATTTCTACGATAGTTGTCCCTTATTTAAAGTTAATAAAGTTATTGTATAAATTTTAATTTTTGAAAAATGGTTTGGGTTTAATGACTTGAAAATTACACAGTTTTCTAAACAAGGTAAACAATATTTAAAAGCTTATTTTCGGAGGCTCAGAAGGAGCTCGTCACAAGGAGAATTGAACATTTAGGAAAAATAAATGATAAAGAAAAACCTGAAGTCCAACGTTGGGAGCTTTACGGTGGGCGGGAATTGATTGCGTCGCCTGGCTGCTTGTTGAGATGTTGGTGTTTGTTAAAGATGTAAGTCGCTGGTAACTCCACGTGTTAGCTATGTTGAACGTTGGGGTGATTGCACCCTTTTATTGACTTTATTTCTGGTGTTTTTCGTACTTTATATTGTTCTTTGGTGGCTTGTATTGTGTATTGTATAGTGCCGGTCACTGTCTTTAAGCGTTTTCGAAATTGCACAAGATGTAATTGTTCCTCGATTAAAACACTTACTATGTCGCGACTATGAGCATAAATGTTCGAAAAGGTACGCGTTTTTTGTCGCGGTCACCAATGTGGGTATGTTGGCTATGCACCAAGCACGGGTGCGGATTCAGCTAAAACACCACCGAATCACCGAGGACTTGTCACATAAGAAACCGAAAAATACCGCTTAAAGTTCTTCAGCGGAAACACTTCCCAAACGGAGCGAACTGGTGAAATAAAAAGCACACGGGTTGTTTCGATGAAAGTTCTTTTATTAATTTTATATTCTTTAGTTTGTCTTTTTATTTAATGTATATTTTTCAGGTTTTATAGAAATTCAAGTATAAACTCTTATTACGCGATCAAATACAATTCGAGCAATTTTATGAGCAAGTAAAATCTTTTACATCAGTCTAGTGCTAATATAAGTCACAGCAAACACAAAAGCACATCGGCCACACCAGATCCCGACGATCTTGTCAATAATTAACGCACTGAAACGGTTTTAACTAAATGTTCACATTAAAATTAACTTAAGCGATACGGCGTGATTAGAAATAATAGAAAAGTATAAATAAACTGGACACGGGAATAAAATGTCGAGACTCGCCACACACTAGTCGACTCAAGGGAAAAAGGCTGACTGATTGGAAATCATCCAAGAAAAGGGAACCTCAAAGAGACTGAAAAAGAGGCGGAGTTACACGATTAACTCGATGTAGTTAATCGTGATTGGATCTGACGGAATAGGCACACATTGCGCATGTGTGCGTATGCCATGCATACGATCGTTCAGCGACCGTGGATGGCGGGCAACATCGCTAGTGCATTTCCTAGGAATGTAAATAATAGCATCTGGGGTGTGAAAGACCCAAACCGATGATTTGGTCATCCTAATGGAAGGCCATAAATCATCATTTCTGTTGCCGATGATCAAACATTGCAACGAACATAGGGTGCAGCCATTGCCAGATGTTGTAAGTAAACACTTTCTGGCTGCTGGTGATCGTTGTTTGAATGTTATCTATGGACATGGGGAACGCTAATTGTGGTGCCAGCGATTGCTGGTAAACAGGAACAATGTTTGATTTGCGTCAACAGAAACCTTGTCGGCGATAGTAAATCGATAGGGGCAATAGCCGTATGCATGTTATGCCGGGGGTAAACAAATTCAACGAGTCACAAGGAACTCTTGTTGATTGTTGTTTCCATAGCTTAAGGCTATGGAAACGAGATGCCCCGGCAGAATGTATGCCTAAAGGTAAGATTTCAGATGCCATGGCAATGTGTTGATTTTGCCATGGACTTATATTCTTTTCAGGAAATGATGTACACCTCGGGGGTAAATTTTGGATGCCACGGCAAGGTGATAAGCTTTGCCGTGGGCTCAATGTTTTTTAGGGAATATGGCCTGGCCGAGGGTGAGTTTTCGATGCCACGGCAAGGTGATAAGCTTTGCCGTGGGCTTAATGTTTTTTAGGGAATATGGTCTGGCCGAGGGTGAGTTTTCGATGCCACGGCAAGGTGATAAGCTTTGCCGTGGATTTAATGTTTTCAGTGGTGATGCTGGAGAAAAAGGGGTTTGTAAGGAAATCCCCTACAGAATAGGTAAGCTGCCTAACATAAATTCGAAACGGTTATCCGATTGGGTAACCGTATTAATTCCGGCGATTTGGCTGAGGGTAAATGCCGTAGCAAGGTTACGCAACCTTGCTGAAGTTCGACCGAGAGGTAAGTCGTTCGCCTGGAAAGGTGGGGATCGAGCGATGTATGGCTCTTCGGGCCCTGAAAAGCCCCACAGCCTCACCTTAGTTGTAATTTTGTGTCCAACTGTTTGCCACTGGTCATCTATTTTGTTGGTATATTGGGACGTTGACGGTGTATGTGATGACGATGGCTTGATGTTGGTTGTTAAGGAGATGTCTGATCTTTGGGGATGTACTTCCTTCATGCAGACATCGTCGTAGGTTTTGGTCGGTGATTGAAGAGAGCGTATTTTGTCGTGCAGTTGGTTCATTTGGGCTGTAAGCAGCCTTATTTGTTCCATGGCGTCATTGTACTTCTTCTGGTAGTCGATGGTTGGTTGAGTAGTCATTGCAGCGATTTTCTTCGGGGCGTTTAAGCTACTGTGGATGGTTTTTTTTCCGTTTTATAGTTAATCGTTGGGCAGCACTGGGACCGTTGCCCGGCATCTGCGAACGCAAAATCCGGATACGGTCGTTTATTTTTTGTTTCGGTTTACCAATTTTGTAATAGTTTTCATAAGGTATCACCGAGATTTAAGTAATTTTCACTATCACTTTACACAAAGAACAATGTTCTGTCACAGACCGTTCTTAATGACGGTACCACATTTATGGTTCAAACGCGCACACGTGTTTTTTTTTGTATTGTTTTTTTTTCTTTTCTTTCTGTCAAGCAGTGGCAGTGGCAAAACGCGTCTACACACTAAGACGATTAGAGTGGGAATGTGTTCGGCTCGAATAAAATTTGTGAAAAAGAAATAAAGACAGACGAATAAGACGGACGGTTTAGTTTAATAGATATTGTGAAAGAAAAATAAAGACAGCCGAACAAAACCGTGGTTGAGTTTAAGTAAATATTGTGTTCTACAATTAAGATAGATAAATAAAAGAAGACTCGAACAGCTAGACAAACCAGTCCCCACAATCCTAATGTTAGTTCTTAATTCTATTTTCGCTAGACATTGCAGGTACTTGTTGTGTGCACATGTCCGTACTTTTTGGATTGTTTTGTTGCCGGTTGTCTGTGTTTATTTTATTTTTATGTAGTTTTTTATTTGTTTTTTTTATATTTGTTTTTTATTTGTTCTTTGTTTTTTTTATTCTTTTCTTTTCAATAAACACCTAAGGTACTTAGTGGAACGCTTACCAGGGGTGCATCTTAGCCCCTGTTTTGGCCGGGAATTACTTTTTTGTAATATGGCGGTAAGAGCTGGCCAGGTTCTGGAGTAAGAAATTTCTCGTTGCTCCTCGTGTTGGTTGCTCCTATTGAATTTGGGTAACGGCATGTTTCTCAGCCCTTACTGACATTTCTGTCAAATAAATTTCTGATCACATCGTTTTCACTATCGGACAACCTTGCGATTCTGGTTACCATCGCTCTAGCGACATAGTCCATCACTGGGGTAACTTTAGCGCTCATGTAGACTTCTCTGTTAGGGTATCTTTTGTTATGCGATTGGTAGTGCATCCTAACGCAGGATCTGAGTACGCTTCTTTCAAGGACCTCTAGGTTCCTAGCCATCGTGGACGAAATTGTGAATCATATGGGGAACCCACAAGTTCCATATATGATTGGTCTAAAAATTGTCTTATATAGTAGAAGTTTAGTTTTCGGAATGACTTTGCTGCTTTATGTTGAATATTATTCCGTACCGTTTGAACCACTTTTTCCTGATTTTTGGTAGCTCAAGAGAGTCAAATAAATGTATTTAAAAACTGTTCATCTCGGTAATAAAAACACATCATCATCATCTTCGGCACTACAACCGGGAGCCGGTCTTGGCCTTATTTAGCAAGTCCTGAGGCTTGTTAAATTTTCCATAATGATTTGTTTTTTCCCGGGAAGGTCATTAAAGTCTTACGCCAGAGGCTCCCCGACGGGGAATCGAACCCCGCTCTCCCGCGCGACAGGCGGGTATACTAACCACTATATTATCGAGGAGCCTATATTTATATACTCAAACGTAAATTTTCAGTTTTCTTGGGATACACTTTTATGACTAGTTTTGTTACAAAATATCGTCAGCCGACACCAACTCAGCGAAAACCCGTCAATGGCTTAATTGCCTTTTAACCAGGAATGGTAATTAATGTCTAAAAAAACTCAAATTTCGCCAGTGAAAAATTATAAACTCAGGCCCTTTTTTCGATCTCAGGCTTAGTTGTAACGCATAGCTTGGTATAACAAAAGTTCTCAAAAACAGTGCAGACATTATTTTTAAAGTCCTTAACATGGATTTTTTTTTTTATTGAATAACGCATTTATTGTACAATAATTTAACAAATGTTTACTTAGGACTAAAATGCTAAATCCTATTTTACAATCTTTTCTTATTCTTAAAATAATTTACTGGCTCTACACGCGCACTCTAAATTACACGATACAATTTTGTGTAATGCCTTTCGGCGTACAATAATATTTTTATATTTTTATATTTTTAAATATTTCCTGTTAACCGAATGTTTGTTTTTATCTTAATTTTTTTTTTTTTTTTTTTTTTTTTTTTTTTTTTTTTTTTTTTTTTTAATTAATAATAACATAAGATAAAAAAAAGTTTACAAAAAAAATGTTAAAAATATTAACAAAATGTTAACATGAAGAGATTTTAAAACGAAAAGGAATCTAAATGAAAAATTGAAACAAAAAGGAAGAATAAATAAATATGAAAAGGGAAATAAGGAATGGGAAGGGAAGGCGTAGCGTCTGAAGATCTTACTATATTTGGGGATATTAAATCCTTTCTTCATTGTCAATCCACCACCAGTTGGGATGGGATCGGTCATTTATAGATTTATCTCGATCGCCTCTTGCCATGCTAAAGCGCAAGTGAACTGCAGCATTTGATATATCACTGTTATAAAGAATCCGTTTGTCCCTGGCGCCACAAAAAACGTGGTAAATAATAGGGACTCCATGCTTGTTTTGAATAAGACCTTTTCTATCCAAGAGAAGGAACGCTTCAGGTGGGATAAACCCATTTTGGAGTGTATTCTCCAAGTACATGTTATTGGGGTAGTATGCTCCCGAGATAAGATTATTTTCGCTGCACATTGCCCTTGTAATGTGACCAAGAATAATTTTCATAATGAAATTGTCTATCCCATTTAATCCTGATTTGTCGCACAGTGTCTTATTAGGATAGAATTTCCTGTATTGAGACTCAGGTGATCTATGTAATTCGAGGCAGGAACGCAAGCACTGCCTCTCGAACATACGAAACTTTTCCATGTAGGATGCGGAAACGTTAAACCATACCGGGCAACCATACACTAATATTGGACGAATAAATGCTGAGTTCGAAATTATTTTAACTTTATGATCTAGGAGACTATTTCGAAACAGACCTCTTGTTATTGCATATGCACTTTTAGCTGCGGAGAGGGCAGCTGCTATGTGCTTATCAAAGTATAGGTATTGGTCCATCCAAATACCAAGGTATCTGACAACAGTTTTCATTTGCAGCGGAAGATTATTGCTTCCTACAATGGAAAAGTTTTTCCAATTATGCCTTGTATCTCTTGAAGCTGTAGAAAGAGGTGTTCTGAAAAGGATGGTTTCTGTTTTTTGGAAGTTAATTTTCAATTTCCAATCGTCACAAAAGCGTTTGATTTTATTGAAGTCGTCTTGAAGAAGTCTGTTAATGGTATCGATTTTTTTTTCTGATCTGTACATCACAATTTCGTCGGCATATGCAATAGCATGATTAAGAGACCCAATATAGATCACTAGTATAAATATTGAAGAGAATGGGAGAATTCACGGCTCCCTGCTGTAAGCCATTTTTAACATGGAAAGTTTTATTGGAGATTTTGTCCCCACATTTTATTAGGTGTACAGCTTTGCTTCCGCCGTTTTGTAATAGATGGCTGTAGCGGTTAGTGGTAGTTGAAATAAATAGATCACAGATGTCATACAGTAAGCTTAGGTATTTGTAATCATAACGCCATCGAAATATTAGTCGATTTGTGTCTGCATCATCAAGTTATTCTCGATTAAGCATGTCAGCTTACGAGCCAAATTCTCGTCATTTGCGGGAGGTTTTAATTTTCTGCTTTAATATGAAGAAATCTGCGGCTGAGGCCCATCGAATGCTCTCAGATACCTATGGTGAGGCCGCTATTAGTGAAAGAACGTGCCGAGAGCGGTTTCAACGCTTCAAGAACGGCGATGTTAACGTCGAAGACCAGCATGGCGGGGGAAGAGAGAAGGTTTTCGAAGATGCAGAATTAGAGGCATTACTTGATCAAGACTCGTGTCAAACGTGTCGACGGCCAAACCGAATATCCACGGTTCCAAGGTCATGCTCAGCATTTGGTGGGACCGGCTCGGCGGAGTGTATTATGAGTTGTTAAAACCGACTGAAACAATCGCAGGCGATCGTTATCGAACGCAATTAATGAGTTTGAGCCGAGCATTGAGAGACAAACGGCCGCATTACAACGAGAGACATGTTAAGTGATTTTACAGCATGACAATGCTCGACCTCATGTTGCGAAAGTGGTCAAGACATTCTTGGAAACTTTGAAATGGGAAGTCCTACCCAACTCGCCGTATTCTCCAGACGTTGCTCCCTAGGACTATCACTTGTTTCAATCAATGGCACACGGCCTGGCTGACCAGCACTTCCGGTCTTATGAAGAAGTAAAAAATTGGATCGATTCGTGGATCGATTCAAAAGATGACCAGTTTTTTCAACGCGGGATTCGTATGCTGCCCGAACGATGGGAGAAAGTAGTGACCAGCGATGGATAATACTTTGAATCATAAATGTATAACCAGTTTTTTACAATAAAGCCTCGAATTTCGGAAAAAAAAACGGCGGAAGCAAAGTTGTACACCTAATACCGCAAATTGTTTACCCATTATCATGTCGTAGATGATGTATAACAGATATTCAGGCAACCCTAGATTTGATAACTTATATACAATTCCTTCTAACCATACGGTATCGAAGGCCTTTTCAAAGTCAACCAAACATACGCCTGTGCATTGTCGTTTTGCCTTGTTCCACTGTATGTCGGAAACAAGTTTTGTAGCTGCGTGAACTGTGTCGTGCCCCGCTCTAAAGCCTACTGGTTGTTCGGAATGATGTCATTTTCGTCACACCAGTTTATCAATGCTTTATTTATGATTTTCTCGAATATTTTGCTAATGTTTGGAAGCAGACTGATCGAGCGAAGATTGTCGGGATTGCTCCTGTCCTTGCCCTTTTTGGGGATGGGATGGACTAGTGCTATTTTCCAACGTCTTGGAAAGTATGCATTGGTTAGAGCGTTATTGAACAAGGTAGTGTACATTTTCACCGCTTCCGGAGGCAGATATATATGGAACGTGGGAAACAATTAATGGAAATTGAAAAACAAAAAATACTCGATTTACAAGATAGTGGAATGTCTCGAAGACAAATTACCTATGAAATAAATTGCTCTCAAGGTGTAGTGAAGACGTTTCTACAAGCTGGTATTGAAAATTACGGAAGCAAAAAACGATCTGGGAGACCAACAAAATTGAGCCATTCTACGTGAAATATCCAAAACAGGAGCTTCTTCTCCCAAAGTGCTGTGAAAAATTATAGACTTAAAAGTAAATATCAGTATTTTTTGGAATGAGTAATAAACTTGTATGGTTAGTTTTGTGACAATATATTGTCAATTGACACCAACTCAGTGAAAACCCTTTAACGGCTTAATTGCTTTTTTACCAGGAATGGTAATTAATTTTCTGAAAAAACCAAATTTTTTCATGTGAAAAATTATAAACTCATGACATTTATATTTTAATTTTTTGTATAATAATTTATTTAATATTTAATGCCTTCTCCGTTATTTCTTATAATAGTTAACAATCTTCGTGGTAGACTGGAAATAAGATTGTTTTAAGTGTTGTCCGATATATTATTGTATGCTTCAACAATTCTTCCTTTGAGTTGTTCTACGTTTTGAATTTCTGGCTTTTCTTGACTGTAAACTGACTTTGCCAGGACCCCCACAGCTTTTCAATGGGGTTTATGTCTGGACTCAAAGCTGACCACCATGAAAGTTTAAATCCATGCTCGTCAAACCACGTTGTTGTTGTTCATGCTGTATGGATAGGAGCGTTGTCCTGTTGAAATATGACATCTTCGTCCTCTGTTAGGGTTATTAAAGGAAGAAGATTCTCTTCCAAGACTTTTTGGCGTCCATTCTTCTAGAAATAAATCCAATTTCTGTTTTCAGATTTCTTGAAAGCTGCCCATACCATAACTCCCCCTCCTCCTAAAGGCCTGCGTGACATAATTTAGGCTTTCTTTCCTGAGATCATGCCAATAGTATATGAAGCCGTCGGGGCCGTCCAGATTAAACTTTTTCTCATCACTGAAGATCACATGAGACCGCATTTTGCTATGTTGGATGTGTGTTTCAGCGAATTCAATGCGCGCTTCCTTATGTCGCTGTTTGAGTGTTACTTTGGACAAGCACTTTCGATACTTCAAGTTGTTTGAGGCTATTGCCCATTTTTCTAATTAGGTTAGAATCGCAGTGCACATTTCAGTGTGTTGGATATGTGTTTCAGTGAATTCAATGCATGCTTTCTTATGTCGCCTATTGGGTGGTGGTTTGGACAAGCACTTTCGATACTTCAAGTTGCTTGAGGCTATTGCCCGTTTTGTAATGAGGCTAGAATCGCAGTCCAAATTAAAACGTCGTACCGTTTGGGACGAAGAAGCTTCTGTTTTGGAAATTTCACGCAGAATGGGTCGTTTTACTATGGTCGAAAATTTTGATGGGCTCCCAGATCGCTTATTTCTTCCGTAATTTTCAATTCCGGGTTGTAGAAAATTCTTCATTGGTAATTTGTCTTTGCGTCATTCTACTATTTTGTAAATCGACTATTCTTTATTTTCCAATGTCCGTTAATAGTTTCCCACGTGGCATATGTCAAACTTTAAAACCATTTACTGCGTAAAACAAAAATCTGGTTATTATCACTCTACAATGTCTGCACTGTTTTTTAAAGAACTTTTGTTATACTAAGTTCAAAGGCCTGAGTTTATACTATTTCACATGTAAAATTTGGGTTCAAAAAACTTTAACATCCTGGTAAAAAGCAATTATGGCGCAAGGCTAGTAACCTTGCCCGTAAAAATAAATTATTGTGAAAGTGGTTCATCTCCCGACGGCGCGAATATCCCTGTATCAGAACTCGTTCGGTTACAGAGCGGGGAAGCTGTGGAACTCCCTTCCCTCGCGAGTGTTCCCGAAGCGTTGCAACCTGCAACTGTTCAAAAAGAAGTGCAACTGCTATTTGATGGTATCTCTCACTTAGCGCTATAGGTTCGCCTCTCCCAAGAGAAGTCTAATAATAAAAAAAAAAAAAAAAAAAAAAAAAAAAAAAAAAAGCCTCGAGACTTTCTAAATAAGGCCAAGACCGGATCCCGGTTGTAGTGCCGATGATGATGATGAATTTAATGTAAAAGACCACGACGATATGGAAATTTGGTAAGTCATTCTTCTTCCATTCAAACATAATCGAACCCACCATTGTCAGGAATGAATTGTGAATGCAGTCGTGGTTAGGATCTATTGAATACTTCATCCCGTTGTGGTGACTATACGAACTCCTTACTCTTTATTCCTATGAAAACGTGACAGATTGCGGAATCTTTAATTAATTACAGAATTTCTTTTATTTGCTTGCAAATATAAAACATCATATTTTTAATGGTGTGGTAGGGAAATTAAATATTGTATGTCCACCCAATTTGAAATAGATTTGTATCTGTTGCTACAATATTGTGATTAAGAACACGGTGGGGTACAAAAAAGAGGCTGTGCATTTGAAATGAAAATTAAGCCATTAATAAACATTTTCTGGATTTTCAAGGTCTTAGTAGAGAAGCTTTACAACTTTTTAATCATTAGTTGGCCTACGAAGCACAAAATGCCTAATGATTCATTGTTTTAAAAAACCATAAAACCAAACTCCTGTAAATTATTTCCTAATAGCTAAAACTGTCTCTATCAGCGTGGTCAAGTAATTCTGTTGCAATCATCTCTAACTCATGGTGCGGCGAACGTTGAACGTCTCACGAAATATTAACAGAATTATACTGCCAATGCAGTTCTCCAGTAGCTGGAAACCAGTTTTGTTATGAATGGGAATTGCAACACAAGCTACTGAGCCGTCAACTAATTTTTTTTCTTTGGGTTAGTATGGCAATAACCGGGGCTAGTGCGAGACTTGTACATTTAAAATCGCTTATAGCACATATCTATATATTTATTTGTTTATAAAGCTTAGAAGTAAAACTAGAATAATACCTTGAAGAGAATGTAAATTCTATTCTATTTGTATTGCCAGGAATATATGTCATAAATTTTCCCCATATGAGGTTACGGATTTATCTATTACTTGACGCACCGAATAAGTATTTTAAATACGTGCATTGAACACGTTTGAAATGCTATGGTTATTCCCTTTCTTTGGAAAACACTTATTACTACTTTAATGTAGATACATTTTATGTTTAATTTCAGTGGCAAGAATATAGATCAGAAAAAATCCATAAAAAACAAATAAGGAAAAGAAAAACAAATTTAAACAATGGCTCTTCACAACATCTTTATTAATTGTAGAAACTTTTTTTTTTTTTAATTATTTTTTAAATTTATATTCACCATACACCACATGTTTAACCAATTACTTGTAGAGAATCTAAATTTAATTAACAGATTCCTTAATACGTTGAATATGCCTTCTAAAGACAATTTTTATTAGTAGTGACGATTCATTGGGTTGTACCATATGAAATGCTCCATTTTATAGTAAAAATTTAAAAGCCAATATTATTTTTCCGTAAATTTTTATTCAATCAAAATAGGATCCGTTGGCATCTATGACATTCTTCCAACCTGATACAAAGTCAAATATTTCTTTCTCGTAGAAGTGCTGACTTTTGAGGGATTGGAATCTTCAAAGGCTTTTATGACCTCTGCTCGGTTCCGGAAGACTTTCTGCCGGCAAAATGGATCCAGATTGGGGAAAAGATGACAGTCCGTTGGGGAAATGTCAGGAGAGTATAGCGTTCGGGATGATAGTGAAGAAGGTGTGATTCGAGCTGACGCTATGACAGTTAGAATCACCAGAAATTGAACCAATGCGTAACACATCAGGCTACTGGCCGTGTGTACGAATTCGATTTCTAAACTCAAGTACACTCAACTGATGTGGATTTGTTATGTTATCGCTATGGTATATGGCTCTGATGCATTTTATTATTCCATTTTCGTTCGGTGTTCTTCACTATTTGCTTGTGTATTGTGTGTGTATCTGTTAGAAACGTCACACTACTCCCTCCTCAGTAACTTCGTTGCGATCAGCTTCGTGTGCGAACGACGGAGCGAGGAACGACCGAGTGAGAGAGCGTCGGAGCAGGCGAGTGTGCCGGTGCTCTATGCGGAAGTCGTGAAGCTCTGTTTACTACGAGAAAGGGTGTGGTGTGTGTACACAGAAGTCACGTCGGGGTTTGTTGCGTTAAGCAAGGATAGTGAAGAAGATGAATCGAACACACGATGAAACGGATGAGAAGTGAAGCATTGAAGCATCAGGCTACTGCGCGTGTACGAATTCGGTTTCTAAACTCAAGTACACTCAACTGATGTGGATTTGTTATGTTATCGCTATGGTATACGGATCTGGTGCATTTGATTATTCGATTTTCGTGGGGTGTTCTTCACTATTTGCTTGTGTATTGTGTGTGTGTGTGTGTGGTGGGGAAGTCGTGGCACCGGCATGGGTGCGAGTTCTACTTCCTTCTCCATCATAATTAATTGTTCCACCGACGAGCACTAAACAGGGATGGGAGACAAAAGAAAGACAAACGCCGTAAGTCCGGGAGAAAGGAAAACACATTAAAACGCACCGATTTAATTGGTGATCACCGCATTTTTATTACTTTACTTATAACTTATTATTACTATTAAATTGTTTTCTTATTCATTTTAACACGATGAAACACTCACAGAAACTCTTTGTCACTCGCACGCTACGGGGGAAAGGAAGATTACAACTCCAGGGTGTGCACTCCGAGCACACCCTATAAGGGATGATGAACGGCTAGACCGCTCCGTTCAGTGGCTGGGATAAGACTCCTCGAGGATAAAATTCTGACATGAATTCCATCCTAGGTTAGGGTTAAGAGACAAGAGAAGAGAGAGAAAAACTTTTCTCTTAAGAGTTCTGCCACCAAAGTAATGCACACTTTCAGTGCAATGGTATGCGTAAGTAAATGTATCGCCATTAGGAAGAAGTGCTAATGGTTTTTCTATTTACACATTGGGAAATGTGTATCGCTAGTGATGCTAAAGGGATCGCAATACATGATTACCTGCGAAGAAATTCATTGATGAATGATTCTAGGGTAAGATGAGAGTATTCGCTTTTGTCGGATGGTCAAAGAGCTGCCGCGGCCGTGAAAATACCAGGGACATGTGGAATGCACATGTACGGCGGAATTGCATTGGTGGAACAAGGGTGCCTAATGGTTGGGAATCTATGGTGCATATGCACTTTAAAAAATTGTTTTTAGGAATTTCAGGGTCGATTGCGCTAATTGAATGCAGCTGCTGGTATATTATTGCTGGGAGAAAAAGGTCGCCGGCCAATGTGTACGGTAAGAGATTTACCATACACATGACGAAGCTGAAAAATAGACAGCACAATGTTTATGGCCCCTGGTGAAGGTTACGTTGTATGTAATTCGGATTCAGGAATTCGTCTAGGGAGATTTGCTTGGCAAACAATGGTGCCGGAATAGTTTTCCTGCGAATTCTAGTGATGCATTGGACTATGAATGCTAAGAATTCTTTGTTGGGAACATTTTTGCCGATGAGTTGATGCAAGGAAAAATGTCCCTGCAGGTGAAACTCTTTTTACAGGTGCTAACTGTAATTAGCAGCATTTAGCAATTATGAAACAATGGAATTTGAAGGGCTTCAGCACAGGAAGCTTGGGGGGTAATTGGGCAAGTAGGCAGTGGCGTTTGCGAAACCGCCACATGTGTATCTGTAAATCTGTAAAGAATTTAAATATCTGGGAACGATACTGACGGCCACTAACGGAATGCCGAAGGAAATTAATAAAAGACTGCATTCCGGCAACGCTAGTTGGCACACAGTTAGTAAACTGCTGAAATACAGACTGCCATCACGTAACATAAAGCTCCGTGTTTATAGAACGATAACCATACCAATTGTTCTATACGGATGCGAAACATGGGTTCTCACAAAACGGGAAGAAAACAAATTCCGCGTATTCGAGACAATAAAGTTGTAAGGAGTATCTTTGGAGGCAAATATGACTAGGAGGGTCCACAACCACGAATTGGAGGAGCTATACCGCAAACCTACAATAGCGAGAGTAATCAGGTCGCAAAGATTAAGATGGGCCGGACATGTGGCGCGGATAGGCAACGATAGAACCATGCGTAGAATTCTTGACGGTAGACCAACGGGAAAGATACCGGTAGGACGCCCGCGGTGGAGATGGGACGACAATGTAAGGTTTGACCTTGAGGAGATTGGATCAGATGGTCAAACGTGAAAGGAGAGTACACAGGAGAGGGGACGATGGCGGAGTCGAGTCGGTGAGGTCATTAACTTCCGGGTTCCTACAGGCCAATAAATAGTAGTACTAGGGGGTCATTTGAACATATGACATGGTTTGTTCTTCGATCCCAAGCTTTCGCTTATCGATTTTCCCCCTAAGGGCTTGGAATTTGGGACATCCTCTAAAATGAGTAGTATGACCTGAATTTTTGCATAGCACACAGCCTAGTTTGTTTTTATCTGAGAATAAATAGTAAATAGTAGTAATAGTTGGGGTTGTTTAGAGCAAATTTAGCCAAAACGTCACAGTGGTCTGAAGTGCCCAAGGGCAAAGAAACTTCAATTGTGTATTTGTTTGGTGGGAGGTGAGAAACAGATCTATTGTGTTGGCGGAATCACCATCTATATTGAGTTAAATTATTTGAATCAGCAAAAAACTGGACATGCTGACCTTCGGGTGTTGTGTGTCCAGAGTGGCGAAGTCTCTGAGAGTTATGCACATTGAAATCGCCCGCAATAACGTTTTACTGTGCGGATACAGGGTCAAGATCGTATCAATAGAATCAGATAGAGCATCAAATTCGTAAAGGGATGCGTTTCTATCCAAGTTTGGATTTCTGTAAAGAGAGCAGTAATGTACGATATGCCTACGAACGTGAAGTTTTAGGCAGGAGCAATTAAATTCTGGATTGGAACAGAGCCCATATTGTGGCAGAACCTGATATGCGATATCACGTTGTATGTATGTGGCTAGACCACGATGTGGAAAGAACAGAGGCACTAAATTGTAACCGGGTGTAGTAAAATTAGAAATACCTGTATTAGTTAGTACTTGGGCGTCCCTAAGTGCAAGGATTGCTGGTTTCTGGTTAGGGACGTGGGCAGACAAAGAGGATAAATTGCATCTTAGGCCGCGAATGTTACAAAAATTGACATAAAGTTCCAGTTCCATTGAAATGGCTTGACACAGGAAATCAATACCGCCTAAGAAAACGTTGTATGTCGGGACCAGCGATAGATGAGTGAAAACAATCACTACAAGTGTTATGCCCTTGTAGTAGGCGCCCCATTAAAACCGTGCCGACATCCAGCTCACATCCTTTCCATGACGAATATTACGCCACTCAAACACTAAAAAATCTCCAAATATTATCATTCAGTCGATAATATCCATGTCCGAGGAACGTAACAGATGTGCGAAAAGAGGAAACACAGATACAAGGAAAGGAAAGGCTAGGCATTTTTCCATACTGGTACCTAAACTCTGCATGGCGCTTTCCGCTATAACTTCGAAATAAAGATTTACAGAAATAGATTATACTTAACTAATATCATCATCATCATCATCGGCACTGCACCCAAGATTCGGTCTTGGCCTTATTTAGAAAATCGCCAGATTTCGAGTCGATGTCATTCAGTTTGGCACTCCCAGGCCCTGGGCGTCCTGGCCTACGCCATCTCTCCATCGCAGACAAATTTTTTTCGGTAGTACATTTTTATAATTTGCAGACGTTGTTCGTTCGTGTACTTAACCATGATGAAAATGTTTTTTTTTTTTTTTTTTTAGTTTTTAAACCACACTTATTTTCCAAATTCTTTTTACATGTATAATATTAGGGGTAAATGTTAAACCCTCTTCCACAATTATCATCATCATCATCATCATCATCATCATCATCATCGGCACTACAACCGGGATCCGGTGTTGGCCATATTTAACAAATCTCTCCACCGGTCCCAATTTCGAGCCGATGTCATCCAGTTTGGCACTCCCAGGCTCTGGGCGTCCAGGTCTACGCCATCACTCCACCGCAGACAAAGTCTGCCGCGCTGTCTTCTTCCATACATCCTGCCACAAAGGACTTTCCGGGCAGGCTCCTCTTCGCTCATTCGAGCTAGGTGTCCCGCCCACCGGAGTCTACCGAGCTTGATTTTTCTTACAACATTAGCTTCAAGGTAGATTGCATACAACTCATGGTTGTAGCGTCTCCGGAATCGTCCTCTCTCACATACGGGACCAACAATTCTCCTTAAGACCTTCCCCTCGAATGGGGCTAAGAGTTCAGAGTGCCTTTTATTGAGCACCCAGGTCTCGGATCCATACATGAGTACTGGTAAAACCATGGTCTTGGTAGTAGCTTGGATGTTCTGGATACATTTCGGGATTTAAAGAGCCTTGATAGACCATAGTAGACTTTGTTGGATTTTATCAGCCGTTCGCGTATTTCTTCTTCCATATTGTTATCGACTGATACTATTGACCGAAGGTAGTTAAAGGATTGCACTACTTCAAATTCGTGCTCCGCCACCCTGATAGTTTGACCAACGTTAGGTTATCTCTTAGCAGAAGAATGAACTAGATTGCGTTGAATAGTACGCGGCTGGAGCCTCACACCCTGCATCGAAGGCCGTACCGGCGCGATGACAGGTGGCTCCAAGAGACCGGCACCGAGGTTTGAATTCGCCTAAAATAGATACGCGAACAGATTAGCTTTATCTTTAGAATTTGTGACTAATGTCGCGCTGCGCGTCACTAACGGAGGAAAAGAGGAGGCAGCGAAGTTATTGCTGACAGCCCTTGCCATTGACCAGAAGGGACGCGAACCAGTTGCACACTCAAGGAGTTTATTGGTCACTCTGTCGTTGTAGGCTTACTTCGCGGTATCAATCGCCTGGTTGTCCGCATTTCTGATTCTAACAAAATTCGTCCTGGTAATCTCGGGGGGATTGGAGCGCCATTGTTTAAAAGCTTTATTATTTGCCGCTGTAATTTGCACCCATTTTTTATCAAATCAAGGTTTATCAGATCAACTTGGTTTCATGGAGTGCGGAATGTAGATCTCCATACCGAGAAGAGTATTATCTGTGACTGACTCCGTACGTGTGTTAACGTCGGAGTCTCCAAAGTACGCCTCTGACTACGGAAAGGATGCGAAGAAATCTTTCGAATCGTCCCAGTTGGCAGCGCCATATTTCCATACATGGCGAAGCTGCCTAGTTCGGTTATTCGCTTGATGCAAGGTTGCGCGACAGATACCAAGCATTGATCTCAGTTTCCCAGTGGCGCAGCAAACCCACGGTATAAATGCTCGACTCGGATGTCAAAAACTGATCCAGGGTGTTTACATAATCATCTCGGACATCCGGCACTCGAGTAGGTTCCTCCACTAGTTGAGTTAGATTGCGGCGAATAGCGAACATCTCCGCCAGCCTTCCAGCTTTGTTGGTTCTGTTAAAATGTACCAAGCGGCCGCAATTCTGTTCAATAAGCTCACCAAGGACGACAATTTCAGAATCCGGGTGGTTGATCTGTATCCAGTCGACGGTAAGTGAAGGATGTTCGAAAAGTGTCATTGATCGATCGTTATTCGGGGAGCGGTAATGAATTTGGAGAGAGTTCTTCAATACGACCTTCAACTACATGATGTCCCAGTTATCGGGTTCTAACGCCTCTATCCGTTGGCAAGCCAGCTAGGGCCGCGCGAAGACGCAGGCTCCACCGTTAAAACGGAATCTCGAATGTAAGTCGTATCCTGAGCAACGAAGATATGTCGAATCACTTGACGAATCGACCTGGGTTTCAGTTAGGGCAAGGATATCAGGTGTCGCTGTTTGCAAATATTAATGGTTTTTTTCTTTTACAACTCGCGAGCAAAAGGAGATTTTGAAGTACCCTTAAATCTCAGGGCACAGTGCGAGTGAAAAAGAGACAGATGAGTCTTTATTTTAGAGACGAATAAAATTATTATTATAGATAAGTCTAAGATTATGATTTTAAATAAGTTATTATTTATATAAGATATGAATTATTAAAAATTACACGAGGCTTTTCTCTAAATTGATTGTGAATTCGTTTGGTTTATCTATGGCTTAAGATAGCAGTTTAGAAATAATTAACACTGTCTCGTTATTGGAGCCGGTTATTAATTCCATTTTGCAACAATCAAATGATCGAAAAAGAGGTTTCTCTTCCCATTTCATTGACCAACTAGTTAATTACCATAACTGTTCTCTTAGTAATCGTACAAGATCTCTTCCACCAGAGTAGTATTCGAAAGTATTGTACATAAGTACATTCAGATTAGGGAAGAACAACCTTCATCACTTGTAATAACAGCGAGGCATTTTGTAGCCTTCATGGATCACCTACACCACTGACCGCAAAAGTTGTTTCAGTTCATCGGATACATTGCCAGTTATTGGATGGATAAACGTATTAACATCAGCTAGCTCTAGATTATTCATTGAGTGTAAACGCACTGTGCGGCCGTCCTAATTATTCACTCTTCAGTCGTGGGTGTAATTAAAACCTCAGTCATACCATAGTCCAGTTTTGATTCTGACCATTTGAAAAAAAGTCTTTCTAGAGAGATTTTCGCTTTTCAAGTACAGTACCAAATGGAAAGTGTATTATCGGAAAAGTAGCTTAAAACAAGTTGTTTCGTACAAACAGGTGCGGTTAAGTGCTTATAACTAGTAAAAATAGCAGCTATGGCGTTGAGGAATAATTTCCGACCTTCCGATTCAGGTGATTGATCTAAATCATTTCGTGCTTTCGGTTGCTTTATCCGTTTCATGGTGTAGAATGAGATTCTTAATTATGATGATGATATTTTGAGTGCGATTAAAATTAATTCGTTAATTGTTCGAGTGTAATTAAAAAAAGCGACGCTTGCTGCGCGTGCAAACCAGCTTTAGTGGCATACTAAATACCAATGTTTGCCTTACTTAAAATATTCATTAAAATCTCGTTTTCTTAATTGTCATTTGCATTACGTTCGTGAAAGAGCACATTAAACAGCTGTTCATCTAGCTAAAAGACTATTGTGCTTAAAAAGTTCGATGGAATTCAAGAAGATCTTCTCGAGCGTTGCTTTTCAAATTTTTTCATATACGGGGTGTCAATGTTTCTAGATCGGGTTCACGATATTATAAATCGTTTTATGAGTGAGGTATTGCACTACTTAGGAAATAATTTATTAGTTTGAAGAGAAAGAAATTCGTTTTTTTCCCTGGACGGTTGAAGTGTTATATATTTCGTACAGTAGTCATCAAATTGGTTCAGAATTATGTTGCTTTGAAGAGCGACATTTCTTATCAACTTAATTCCGTGACCATTTTTTATTGCTCGATAAAGTTGTCAGTTATACGGTATAGTGTCAAATATAGAAGTTAATTTGGATTTGACACTTTTCTTTTGACCAAGCCAAGAATGCAAGATATGCGGTTAAAATTGTGAATGACGTTTATGGTCCTCTGATTGTCACTTTCAAATACGTTTTTTGTTTGTTTTGGTTATGTCGATTTCGTTCAGTATTGCCGATGTTAAAGATGCACGTTGCATTGATAAGCCTTTGGTGGTTTTTTCATTCGTTCGTGTTCTGCCGAAGACAGTCCAAACTAAGAGTCATTATCTTAATACTTTATCTTTTTATTTATTAAACTTTCCTCAATGCCGACCCGATGATACTCTCGATATATTTCTTCCGGTGAAGGATCTTAGCTCCTTGAATGTCCGTTGTCAACTGACTCTTTTTCCGCAGGAAGGAAACTCACCCGGTTGTTTTTCCTTTCTTATTACTTTCTATCTCCTCTTTCTTCCAGGTGATTTCTCTTTTTCCGGCGATCGCATCTTATCCCCCTTTTCGCATCCAGTTCGTTCCTGCGGATGCAGTGTGTATCCACCGACACACACAGGTGCGAACGTTGCTATGTGGCCGAAGATACGACGAGGATTGTTGGGGTTTTCACACTTCTGCGGTATCCCTTTTATGTACATTACCCGCATGTGGTTTATCGCCCTTAGTGATTTCCTCGGGCGCGATATTGTTTGCACGGTTTGTATCTCATTGCAATACACAAGAAATTTCAATCTTCCGAAATTAGGTTGTGGCGGTTCTTTAAAGCATTCTCAAAGAACCATCCATTTCCTTAAACCAACCTGATTTTCCTTCACTCCACAAACCATTATACTTACCTGCATTCGAGCAGCGTAAGCTGTCTTTCAATAGCTTTCACCTAAAATTAAAACCTCATCGATGGCATGCATAACACGGAATTTTTCTAATTCATAATATATGAGCCATTCCTTACCCCCTATCGGGTCAGCTCGTCAGAAATTATAATCGATAAACATACGCTGGCCAGCGTATTTGTTGACACAGCTGCAGCCGATATTCTTCCTACGGTTCATAATTAAATATTGCTCCAATCCCGAGGTTCGCAACACTTGCGACAATTCCCTTTCATCGGTTATCAACCGATCATGGAATTTGGGCATGGAAATGATCATTGTTTAGAAAATCTTACCCATGCCATGCCCTATGATGACCCACAGCAAAGCAAAGCAAACACAGTACCTCACTGCGTTTGTTTTGTTTACTAACCGCTGTCCATGGTCCCTCTGGGTGAGACGTACGCTTGCAAATCTGCAAGCCAAATTCCTCACCATCATACCCATCTTCCATTATATTAGCTTAAACAATAGCTACCCTAGCCACTGCTATCGTAAACATACCCCAAATACTTGGTTGACCTATCGGCACCGAAGAAAGTAAAGCCTAGAACGGCATGATCGTGAACGCCTAAGTAAACACGATAATGTTTCTATGTAGCACCGGCTTAACCATGAGCAAATGCAGCATCGTTCGTTATCGGGTTTTCAGAAAAAGGGGTATCGTTCATTGACCTGACCTGTACGGGCATATGAAAAATCCATCTTTATGGCGGCTGGTGGAAGTTGATCACAACGATCTATCTATCGTCCTCAACGGACATCAATTCAACAGCGGGTCGTGTTTAAATATTGCCGAAGAATCAAACATCTGGAAAAATTAAAATATTACGAGTTGTTTCGGATTCGCTCTTGACATTCGGCGAATTCGGAATTAAATGCTACATGTGGCACCACCTAAATGCTATATGTGGCATCGCCATAAGCAATGTCAGCAATCAGCTGACATTTTAGAGTTATTTTTGTTGGTTGTCAAATGACAACCACTTTTCTGTTATGTTATGTTAATTTCCTCCTTCTTTGTTTAACTGTCGACCAAACCAGTTGAGCTCTTTTCTCAATCAGGAAAATCCCAATCAATCTTGTAAATAAAGGTCATTATTACTAGAAGAAAACAACCGGCGTATAATCTATTTATTTGGAGTAGGATTATTTCTGCATAAAGGTAATCTTTTGTCCATAGACAACAAATTATTAGAATTTGATTCCAGCCACGGAAGTGTGCAGCGCTTGTCTGACACACACATCTTTTTGGCCAGGAGACACCATCGTGTTCCTGACCGTGTGTATTCAACACTTGTTGGATACACGAGTGTTGTGTGTTTGTGTCATTAACGTGCGCCGATTTATTCGGTTCATCAAGTGTCCTTTATTTACTAACTCTATGGATGTGAGAAGTATGTATACAAGGCTTTCTGCCTTTCCGTAAACTGCAACCTTGTGTATTTTGAAATATAAATAGTATAGAGAACTTAAGTGTCCCATGTAATATTTGTCACACTACGAACTACCAGTGTACATATGATGCAGATTTGTTTTTTTACACTGCGACCAAGTGTAGAGCATCGGATAATATGTGTGTTTTTTTTATTGAATAAAGACTCAAACATCAATTCCTGAGTTTCATTTTTTTTTGTCTTCGGTTGTGCACAGTTTTTGTGAACATTAGTGTGGAGATCAGCGTGCATCGGGGCAGTTTTTGTCGAGAATTCAATGGTGGCGTTTCTACTGAACCTGCGTCCTTGTAGACGTACTAATAAAATACCCCACAAGGTACACCCATACAAATAATATTGAGTACACGGCAGTTAAAATATTCTACATAAACAACAAAGTGCTTGTACAGTTGTCCGTATACATTCACCCTTCTCGGGAACCATACTCCCCTAGTTCCGACATCACTGAAATAATCCAACAGTCTGTACCTTCATCTTTCATAATAGGAGTAGACTGGAATGTTGAACGGCATACTTCATTTAACGACGCTAAGTGCAATAAATACGGTTGGCAATTTCTAGCACTCCTTCCTTCCTATCCACACGGTTGCTGCAGGCTCCCTTTCTACCAGTACCAAATCATCTACCTTATATCTGGTTGGTCTTTTGTGGGCCTTATCGAAGGGTTCCTTCTGCTTTTGTTGATCTTCCACAATGTTGCGCAGGGAAGTATCGCTCTTCTGTTTCATTTCGTCTTGATCATGGGATACTTCCTGTACTTCAAGTTTCAACAATAATTTGTCTCCAGCAATTTCCCTTGGCGTATAGGGAAACATTAGTTTGTGTGGGGTCACCCTTGTGGTTGCGCTCCTTGCCGTATTCAGATTCCATTCCATGCTCGTCAACTATTGTGCCCAATTCCTGCCGGACTCATGATCGCACTTAAGCGTCGCTGGTACCGTGCGGTTGACCCTCTTGCCCATTCGCACGTGGTGTTTTAACGGCCGTCATTATATGCTATATGTCGTAGGTTTGACAATATCTTGTAAATTCGCTGGCAGTGAATACCGTACCTCTGTCGGTGATTAAGCACTTGGGAATACCGAAGAATTTGCTGGCCTAGTTGAGAACGGCTATCACTCCTTTTGTATTAGTTGTCCTTACAGCTTTCAAAACCATGTATATGGTAAAGATGTCCACCAGTGCTATCAAGTGTTTAGCTCCTCCTCTTCCAGTCATAAAGGGTCGGGATTATCCAAATGGACTATATTGAAGAGTATGGGCACCCTCTTCGCACAGTACAGCTCTCCTTCTGTCGCGCCACCCATTTTCTTTGTATACACACACTCTACACATTCCTCGACATAGCCTCTGACAAAACTTCGTATCCTTTAGAACCAGAACGTCCTTCTCAGTTTCTCAAGGGTTTTGTCGAAACCTATGTGCATCGTCTCATCGTGACACACCCAGAGAACTCGCCATCGAACTCGTTTCGGCATGACCCACTTTCCTTAGTTGCCGTAGCGCTTAAACAATCCTCCTCTGTCTAGCTGGTATTCCTTATGGAGGTTCCATCCATTCGTTGCAGTTCGTCGATCCTTTAGGTTGGTTTTGGCATTGCATGGTGGCTAACTAATCCTCGTCGTCAATAAATATGTTGAGTATATTGGTGGATGCCTTTCCCATGTCCCGTTCTTTTTCTACTGGCCGAGGACTCATGGCATCTACATAGCCTGCATTCCTCTCAGATTGATGAACCGTTGTAAACTCAAATTCTTGGAGCTTAAGCCACCACCTTGCGACACGTGGTATTATCCTTGGTTTGTTCTGACTTGCTACTATAGTTTCACAAGCTGGGGTGACCTTGAATGGTTTTCTCAATAATTATATTTGAAACCTGTCCAGACTTTCCATTATCGCGAATACCTCCGATTCGTAGCTGTGGTATTTTGCTTCCACCTCCGTTACTTTTCTGCTAAAGTATGCCATCGGTCTCAGTGTGTCATCGCTCTTCCCACGCTGCATCAATATACCGGCAAGTCCTAATGCTGACGCATTCATGTGGTCCTCGTGATTATAATCTCCATCGTACAATGCCAGGAGAGGGAGTTAATCAGTGCCAATTTGAGTTCTTCAAATGCGGCCTGATGCCTCGCCAAGCGAAGGGTTTTCCCCCTTTTAGCAAATTGGTTAACGGGGCTGTTATTTGTGCGTACCTCGGTACAGACTTCCGTAAATAAACGGTAAGACCCCGGAACTGCGTCACGCGATGTGCACATTTTCTGGTTCAGGAAACTCTTTAACCGCCGCTATCTTCCGTTCGCCAGGTTTTATTCCGCTCCCGCCCAGTTGATGTCCGAGAAACTCAATACTGGTTTTCAGGAACGCACACTTTCTGATATTGAGGGTCAGTCCCAACTCTTTCAGAACCACCAGAAATTTTCCGAGTTTTTGTAGACCTTCTGCTAGTGAATCACTTCCGATGATGAAGTTTTGGCGGACTTTTGTTCTTATTAATGGTGTTCCGCCGAACATTGACCATAGAAATAAAAAAAAAAAAACACTTCCTTTACTCTCTTGTTTAATAACAGTATATTTTATTGTCAAACTTTCTTTCTTTGTCAACACTTTATGTTTTACAGTGCTCGCGGATGCACTCCCGATCGTTTTTAACTTTCTTTTTGTTTTCTTACGCTGACCCTTGCGCGAAGGAGGTGTGGGTGTTGGTAGGTAGGGGTGCCAGACACGGGCACAGATTTACCTAACACCCGCTGATAGATCTCCAAAAATTGTTCACAACAAACTCCACAAGGTCCACCGAAAGAGAAAAATAAAACTCATTGGTTTGCCTAGTTGTTCAAGTCTTTTTTTATTTATCTGTCTTAATTGTATAACACAATATTTACTTAAACTCAACCCTCGGTTTTGTTCGTGTCTTTATTTTACTTTCACAATATTTATTTAAACTAAACCTTCCGCTTAATTCGTCTGTTGTTATTTTTTTTGCACAACATTTACTAAAGCAAAACTTCCGGTTTTATCCGTCTGTCTTTATTTCTTTTGCACAAATATTATTCGGACCGAACACCTCACTCGCGGCAGGTTCTTTATTTGGTCATACAGCGTAAGCAGAGCCCTGCGTGTGATGGAATGACGAAACCAGTATTTCGGATTTTTAGATTCAAAATATGCGTTTTGACGCAACTGAACTTTGAACGTAGTACCCTCGATATATAATTCACGGACTTTATTAACTCGTGCGTTACAATAGATACCCGTTCAATTTGACCGATCGAATCCGCGACACTCCGTGGGTTGACCTGCGGCTTAACTCCGTGAAGGATGGAACTTGACTCCCCGTGCCATTGCTCCAATCATACCGCCAGTCGCGGCTGGGGTGGATTTCCACCGATATGGTGAGAAACAATTTTCAGCTTTCATTTACCCGGCGGCCAATGAGAAATCGATTTGAGTCTCACTGGAAGGGTTCCCATAGATATCGTATAGATATGTTGAATGCCCATACCTTGGAAGGGAGGACAAACGAGAAATGCGTTGGTTGAGAAGCAGAGAAACCAACCAGCGGCTGTTCAAACAAATGATCGTGCAACAGAGGCTGACGGCATTGCTATCGTTGCCAGAGGCCGAAATATAGTTTTCTGTTGATGTTATGTCAACAGAAAATTCGTCTACGATGGCAAGCGCTAGGGTGATGGTGCTTATTGATTCAGAAACGAATCATAGGACATGACCATGGCTAGGTTGTTTAGATAAAAAAATATGTGCCGTGTGCGATAGGATGATCGTTTATCTACTAGGCGACCGATCTTGGGTAATTTGGCTTGCAGGTGTGCAAGCGGGTAACTTGCCAGGTTTGTCTTTGGACCAACGGATGGAAGGGAAAAGTAAACACAGGGAGATTACTGTGTATATGATAGACATGGTCGCCGGCAAGAGGACCCGGGTAGATTCCCAAAAGGTTTGTGGTGGTCATGGGTGCCGACGAGAGGAACCGATTTGATTCCTAAATGATCCGTGATGGTCATGGGTGCCAGAGAAAGAGACCAAAATGCTTTGGGAGGAAAGCAATGTTGCTTGATGCCGTGGCAAGATGATGATCTTGCCGTGGGCTATTTTGCAGAAGAAAAAGGGTTTGGACGTGTTTATTGAAGGTAAGAAATGAGAAGTTGGATTAAGGGAAATGGGTGGTTCTTTGGAAATGCTTAAAGAACCCCCACAGAGGTAATCACTGGACTGACTTAACCACTTTTCTTCTAGGGATGGAAATTCAACCGGTTGTTCTTCCCTTCTCTTCAATTTTGCTTTCCCTTGGAGTCGTTTTTTCTAAGGAGTTTTTCCTTTCCAGGTGATCGCACCCTCTCTTATCCTGCGATTCCGTTTTGTTCGTAGCGATGCTGTGTAGATGCATCCACACACAGACGCGGACGTTGCTGGGCATGTGGCCGGAGATATGCCGTCGGTTGGTCTATTGTTTACCTTCCGTTCCCAAAATAGTCCTTTCGATACGGAACAACGAAATTGAAGAAGTCAAGAATTCTACGCACGGTCCTATAGTTGCCCATTCGCGCCACATGTCCGACCCATCTTAATCTTCGCGACTGATTACTCTCACTATTGAAGGTTTGCGGTATAGCTCTTTCGTGGTTGTGGAGTTTCGTCGTATGCCCAACCTCTTCGTCATATTTACCTCCAAAGATACACGTTAAAACTTTATTTTTAAAAAAAAGCGTGAAGTAAAATCTGTGAGAGATTGAGCTCTGACTATTACTCGGTCATGAAATAGATTATTATGTGAGATTACATTTGAACCGAATATCGTGCAAAAGATGAGTCAAGATCGAACAGAATACATCAAAGTGGCTCAAAAATGGAGGGGATGTGGACAGTTTTCAACGATTATCATGGTGCAGGGCGTCATGAATTCCTAACGCCGTGTTGTGCACCATCTGCGTGAAGTTATTCCCAAAACAAGGCCAGGACTGTACCAAAAGATCTCATGGCTTTTGAAGCATGCCGATGTGGATTTCAGATTCAGGTGTTTTCCAATAAAAATTCGACAAATATGTTTTCATAACCACGGTATTAGCATGATCAGGGAGCGCCATAATTTATATTGGTATGTAAACATTGAGTAACTTTGACATTTATCAATCGATTGACTTGAGTAGACATGTTTTTGAAACGTCAATTCAGTACAATTGTAACCATGAATCGCTTCACACCGAAAGAATGTACTGAAATAGTGACGAAAACATTGAAAATAGTTGTTCAACCGTGTTAATCCAACAACAAGCACCGCCTGACAACGCCATTCGTCGTTTGTTGAGCACGGATGGTGGGAGATCGTCGACATGGCGTTCAGCAACGTCCAAAGCGTTTCAATGAACTGGTTGAAGCGGCAAGGGAGAGTATTGCCGAGAACCCATATGTGTCGTATTGTCACTGCGTTCAACATTTTAGCGTCAGTGAAACCACCTTGCGGCGCATTTTGACGAAAATTTGCATTGCATCCGTATAAAGTGCAATTGACTCAACGAACATTGCCGACAGACCGTTCACGTCTCTTGTAATACGGCCGACAGTTACATACTGGCATAAAATTTGCTGCACACTATATATATATATATATATATATATATATATATATATATATATATATATATATATATAAATATATACTAGCTGTATGTTTCTTTAGTAAAAAAATACGGAATTTTATAGGAAAATTTTTTTTTTTTGGTTCAAAATTTTGGATAATGGCTTCTACAGATTTCGCCCATCTTTCAGGTAATTTATGAATAGCATGCCAGAAAAACTGCTTGCCTCTCGAGGCAAACCATTCGCCGACCGATTTTCCAACTTCCTCGAAATCGCTGAAGTGCTGTCCTGTAAGCTCGTGCCCCATTGATGCGAAGAGGTGAGAGTCAGATAACGTCAAGTCTGGGGAGTACGGCGGGTGCAGAAGGATGTTCCGTCCAAGCGATTTTAAGGTGTCTTTCATTAGTTTTGTTGTGTGCTGATTACTTTTCTCTGGCGCCATCTCTTAGTTAAACTGGAGAAAACCCATGTATACAGTTGGTATTGTTCTTTCCCACTGCTCGTAAAGGCCTGCTGATTGTTTCTTGTGACAAATGTAATACTTATGCTAATTGCCGTTGAGTTTGGGTCATCATACAATAACTACTGCAATTGCTCGTCTTCACATTTTTGTGGTCTACCAGAGCGCTCACCGTCTTTCACATTAAAAGCACCACTTTTAAATTGTGGAAACCTTGTCTCACATGTTCTAATTGATGGAGCGTGTTCACCATATGTTTCTACCGGCAAACGATGACTTTCAACAGCCTTTTCCTCTTGTTTAAATAAGAAAAGCAATGCGTGCCGCAAATGTTCTTTTTCACGCACAAAACTCGACATGATCACTGAACGATAAAACAAAGATGCTAGTTTTTGGTGGATTCAACCTGTGTGTATTTGTAATTAAATCTCAGACGAACAAAATGACAGAATGAATGTATGTGTCAAATATATATATATATATATATATATATATATATATATATATATATATATATATATATATATTATATATATATATAAATATATATACATCTATATACAAACCTGCGAAAAGTTATAGATTCAAAGGTAAATTTTCAGTTTTTTTGGAACGAGTAATAAACTTTTATGGCTAGTTTTGTAACAAAATATTGTTAACCGTCACCAACTCAGGGAAAACCCTTTAATGGCTTAATTGCTTTTTTACCAGGAATGGTAATTAAGTTTCTTAAAAAAAAAACCAAAATTTCGACAGTGAAAAAGTATAAACTCAAGACACTTGCACTTTAATTTTTTGTATCATCATTATCATCATCGGCACTACAACCGGGATCTGGTCTAGGTCTTATTTACCAAGTGTGAGGCTTGTTAAATTTTCCATAATAATTAGTTTTTTCGGGCAAGGTTATTCGGAAAATTTATTTAATATTTAATGCTTTGTCCGTTATTTTCTATAATACTTAACAATCTTCGTGGTAGACTGGAAATAAGATTGTTTAAAGTGTTGTCCGGTATATTGAACCATTCTTCAACCATTCTTTCTTTGAGCTGTTACACGTTTTGAATTTCTGGCTTTTCCTGATCGTAAACCGCCTTTGCCAGGATCCCCTTCAGGTTCGCGGTGGGGTTTAGGTCTAGACTTAAAGGTGGCCACCGTAAAAGTTTAATTCCATGCTCTTGAAACCACGCTGCTGTTGATCGTACTATATGAATAGGAGCGTTGTTCTGTTGAAATATGACATCTTAGTCCTCTGTTAGGGTTATTAAAAGGAGAAGATGCTCTTTCTTTCAGAAATAAAAACAATTTCTGTTTTCAGATTTCCAGCGAAATCTGCCCGCACCATAACTCATCCTCCTCCTAAGGGCCTGCGTGGCATGATTTTCCTTTTTTTCATGAGATCATGCCAGTAGTACTTGAAACCATCGGGGCCACCCAGATTACATTTTTCTCGTCCTTCAGCGAACTCAATGCGTAAATTTGTATTCAATGTTACCCGTTGGTTATTGTTCTGTATTAGTTCATTTAGTGTGGTCTGGATTTGTATGAGATCGTCGTGGTCCGGGATGTCATACATCCATTTTAATGCCGTAGCCATAAAGTGAAGTGCTTTTCGTTTTCTGTGATAGTGGCGGTCTTCTAATTGCATATATAAATTTTCGATTTGATTTGTTGATCTCTTGGTTGCGTGACGTTCTTTATTAGCTGTGTAAATGGAAACATTATTTTTGATAAATTAAAAGGGTGCATTCGGGTTTTGGTTCCCGTATAAAAGTTTGCGTCGGATATTCTAGTAGAGAAAAATTTCTTTCCCTCGAGAGGTATATTGAGATATCAGCTTTAGTCAGGTTCACGATTAACAGTGCGAATGCGATATTTGTGTATGCGTTGGCCATCCTTTGTTATAACGATTGTTCCTTTGTTTTAGTTGACAACTAGTCTTAGGGAACGCGTAGTTTCTTTTACTCGACAATTCTTTTTGCAAAAGATTACTTCGTCCAATTTCTAACTTTTGTTAGTTGGTTTTTTATTTTGGAATTCTAATAGTTGTTTCTGTGCAATCTCTTATCATTTTTTTATATCTTTGTTTATTACACAAAAATATAATTGTACAGGGCGAACTTGCGTAACTGAGTGTATCGTGCTATTGCACTGAAATTTCGCGTTGAAAATTTCCTCCGGCACTGAGCTATTTCTTTCAAAGGCTAGACTTCTACTAATTTTAATAAGCGTAGAATGAACTCTCTCTACATTCGGGTTTGTTATCGACCGTCGAACTGGTGCAAGAGTATAAGTCAATTGTCGCATTGATTCAATTCCCAGAAATCAATTAAATCATATGCAAACATATACATTGTATGTTCAATTATAGATTTACAAAATCCCTAAACTAAATGTGCGGACCAGATGCCTTATTTTCGAACAAACATTATTGCGAATCATAAAATGTGCGTCTGCCATTTTATGATCCTCTGAAAATTTGTTTGAACAAATTTGGTCCCACAAAACTCAATATCCATTTACACGTTTCAAATTCAGATACAAACAAATTGCGCCATAAAACGAACCACACGTTTATTTTATCCCGCATCAACATCTAGGATCATAAATGCGCTTCCGCAAATCCTTTATCCATTGTTTCCTGCCGAAGTGCATTTATGACCATTGTTTATTTCTTTTCCTTTTTGTGATCCTAATTGCAAAGGTTAAACAAAACAAATGAATGGCGGGTGGCAACTGAGTCAGTCTAGATTTAGTGTTTTGCGACTCAAGACTCAGGACGAGTTCGTGGTTTCGGATTAGTGTCTGCCATATATAAATTAATAGTTAAAAGTTTCAAATGAAATTTTATTATTATTTACTGGCCTGTAGGAACCTGGAAGTTCATGACCTCACCGACTCGGCTCCGCCATTGTTCCCTGTCCTCTGCGCTCTCCTTTCACGTTCGACCATCCGATCCGATCTCCTCGAGGTCCAATCTAACATTGTCCTCCCATCTCCGTCGCGGCCGTCCTGTCGGTCTCTTCCCCGTTAGTTTGCTTCGCGACTTGATCACTCTCACTATTGTAGGTTTGCGGTATAGCTCTTCCAATTCGTGGTTGGGGAGTTTCCTCCATTGTCCTGACTCCTCGTCATATTTACCGCCAAATATATCCCTTAAAACTTTATTCTCGAATACGCGGAATTTGTTTTCTTCCCGTTTTGTGAGAGCCCATGTTTCGCATCCGTATAGGGCAATCGGCATGATTATGATTCTATAGACACGGGCTTTATATTACGTGATAGCAGTTTGGATTTTAATAGTTCACAGGCTGCATGCCAACTAGCGTTGCCGGAGTGTAGTCTTTTGTTAATTTCCGTTGACGTTTCGTTTCTGGTCGTCAGTATCGTTCCCAGATATTTAAATTCTTTGATATTTTTGAATATCTTGCCCCTGACGTTTATGTGTGCTTTCTGAGGTCCACCTGCTCTCGCCGTAATCATGTTTTCGTTTTGTCTTCGTTTATTTTTAGGCCCAGCTCTTCTACTGCTTGCATGATGATTTCACAGTTTTTACTTATAGTTTCGAGATTATCGCCCAGAACGGCGATGTCATCTGCATACGCGAGCACTTGTGTGATCCCGTTCAGGGATGATCCGGCCGTGTTTTCGTCTTGTACCTTTCTGATAACATACTCGAGGACAAGGTTAAAACGTCATGGTGAGAGGCCATCGCCCTGTTTTAGTCCTGCCCGGATTTCAAATGGTTCTGAGAGGTGGTTTTCTATTCTAACTCGCGCCTTGTTTTCGTTCATGCAGATTTGAATGAGGGCGGCATCTTTTTTCGGGATCCCCAGCTCAACCACAATATGGTAGAGTCTTTGCCTTGCCACTGAGTCGTAGGGTTTTTTGAAGTCAACAAACAGTTGGTGAACCGTCTCTCCGTATTCCCACTTCTTTTCCAGTAGTTGCCTTATTGTGAACATCTGGTCGCTTGTTGACCGGTTCCGACGGAATCCGCATTAGTAGTCTCCCAATATTTCTTCTGGGTACGGTGTGATTCTTGCCAGTATGACATTTGTATGACAATATTTTGTATGTGATTGGGAGCAATGATATTCCTCCGTAATTTTCGCAGTCAGATCTGTCGCCTTTTTTGAAAATGGGGATGACTATTGAGGTTTTCTATTCTTCCGGAACGACTTCCTTGTCTCATATTGTTTTAACCAGTTGGTGGATCTTTCGAGCGGTTGCCTCTCCTCCATGCTTCACAAGCTCTGCCGGTATGTAGTCGACTCCGGGAGCCTTGTTGTTTTTCAGTCGATTTATCGCGTCTACAACTTCGTCAAAAGAGGGCTCTGGGATCTAAGGCTCAGCTGAATGTACGCCTGGTGCGTTTATTTGTGGTTGGCGGGTGCGCACATTGAGCAGGTTTTCAAAGTATTGCTTCCATCATGTCACGATATTTTTTGTTTCTGTCACCAGACAGCTGCTTGTGTCTCGGATTATTTTGGCTCTCCCTCGGTAGCCATTTCTAATTGAATTTATGCCGGCATACATTTTCTAGAACTTTTTCGACCCGAGTCTTCTCCTATTCGCGTTTTTTGTGTTTGAAAAGTCTCGTTGTCTCTTTCCGAATTGTCGCGTATCTTTCTGCGTTGGCTTCATCATATCTTTCTAAGTGGATCATTCTGAGGCGTTTACGTTGTTCGACCTTCGCCCTGCACTCATCGTCAAACCAAGGTTTGGACTTAGTTGTTTTCTTAAATCCTCTTACCTCTTGGGCTTTTTGTTTGATTGTGTCTCTGATCGATGCCCATTTAGTGTGCACACTATTGGCTTCCTCTTCCTCACTACTCCCATTCTCTAGGATGCTAAATCTATTCGTTAGTTCGTCTTAATATTTAGCCCTTTTACATATGTCTTTTAGTTTATCAATGTCGAACTTTTTGCTCGTCTCCCGTGACTGTCCATGTGGGTTTGCTGCGAGCCGACTTCCAATTTTGCCCATCACTAGAAGGTGATCGGAGTCGCAATCTGCTCCTTTATATGATCTTACGTCAAGGATATTCGAGTGGTGTCTTTTGTCTATGAGGAAGTGTTCTATTTGGTTACGCGTTACTCCGTCGGGTGATATCCATGTGGCTTTATGGATTTGCTTGTGCTTGAACATCGTGCTTTTCATTATCAGATCTTTTGACGCTGCGAACGTGATAATTCGAATACCATTATCATTTGAAACGTCATGTAGGCTCTCTTTACCTATTGTTGGTTGGAAGATATCTTCCTTTCGAATTTCCGCATTGAGGTCGCCGAGGAGGATTTTAACATCGAATGATGAGAACCCATCAAATACTTCCTCTAGGGTCTCGTAGAATGTGTCCTTCGTTTCTTCGTCGGTAGATTCTGTTGGGGCGTGTACGTTTATAAATACATAATTGTACCATGGGCCCTGTATTTTTAGCACCGACATTCGGTCATTAATAAATTGCACATCTTTTACATGGGGCGTAATCTTCTTGCTTATGATGAAGCCAGTTCCGAGGTTATGTGTATCGGTACCTCCACACATCAGTGTAAACCCGTTGGTTTCGATTACTTGATGTGGGAGTCGAACTTCCTGAAGCGCGACGATGTCCATTTTATATTGTTTCGCGTTTTCTACGACCGTCTGTATCGCGCCTGGTTTATATAACGTTCGAACGTTCCACGTGCCGACGCGTATATCCCGCTTTTTCCGTTTTTCCCTACGTCTTCTTTTCGCCGAGTCGGTGTTTTCTTGATGATTTTTTCCCTTGTGGTAGTGTCGGCTCATCACACCTACGCCTACCGTGGGATTGTTTTTTGTATATTGGTTATTCATTTTTGATCCACGAGTCTTGTAGTTTCAAATAGTCCGCCACATCAGAGCCCCGTTTTGATATGGTAATGTCTGCTTACTGTTCTGATTCGACCTGGTGTCAGAGAGGCGCCGTTATAATACATCCGGTATACCCCTGGTGGCAAACCATCCAATGGGCACGGTGACGCGTAACAGCCTGGATTAGGGGTGGTAGATCTTTGTGTGTTACTCCTCGCTAGCCTGTCTGACATGGGTGGGCCTACTGGAATCATATGCTTCTGTCAGCATAGCCTGAGTGATTCATTGTAATTTAAGCCCCCGCACCACGTCAAGGTTTTTGCCAGTGTAAATATTCACACTGGAATTAGATCCTTGACTCGCTACCAATGCAATGCACAATTGACGTGGATAAATACACAAACCGCCATTGTGTAATCATTCCGATCACCAGATCAGGTCCCACAGTATAGTTTCCTTAACAACCCATATACCATTAGCTAAGATAAACAAACGCGTATCTTAGCGCATGACCCTTGAAATAGCGTTCTGTTGACATAACACTGGGAAATCTAATCCTGCATCAACGATCGCTATTTTAAACATGACAACCTTTTTCGGTCGCTATCCGAGCGACCATCTATTTAGCTGAAGTGAGTCGAATTCAAATATTAGTCAGTCTGTATGTGAAATGCTGTCCTTTCCATGCACAGGCCCTTTCTCTGTATGTGTGCAATCTCGAATAGAGATATCCGCGCGATACAACATTTAGATTGATCGAGGAGTCAGATCGTATCCACCGAACAACGCACACGTCCCGGGGACGTGCTTCGAGTTTTTTTATTTTTATCCCTCGCCGAGTATGCACGCGTTCGAGGAGTCGGGTTTTGATATGCTACTGCATACACACCGTTTTTCGAATAATAAATCGCTGCGCGAGTCCACGAGAGTCCCCACTTACGTATTGAATTGTAACGTCAAGTTACCCCAGTAATGGGATATGTCCCTAGAGCGATGGTATACAAAGAATATGTTCATTCGATATCGTATTTAGAAGATTAAAAAACTTTGATTAGGGATGTTTTCTTCGTCAACCTTTTTAAATCTGAATTGTGATTTGGTGATTATTGAATCAAGAAAATTTTATTCCAATAATCGGATTAAAAATTAATATTCGTCTTGGTTGAGAAGTTATGTAGCATTAAAATTTTATAATTTTTCATTTTCAGAGTTAGAGTGCGACGTCGACGAAGAAGACGGCGTCGCCTTGGCGATGTCACCGAAAGCACATTCTACTAAGACTCCAACACCGAGAGACGAACCCTCTGATGCTGAGCAACGTGAAACATGGGGAGGAAAAGTAGATTTTTTATTATCGGTTATTGGATTCGCTGTCGATTTAGCAAACGTTTGGAGATTTCCTTATTTGTGTTACAAAAATGGCGGTGGTGAGTAAGCTTCATTTATATCTATCAATATACATATTTATAATGCATAGTTATAATATTAACTATTAGATTTTATTAAGGAAAAATATAAGGGTATCATTGTAATTATTTAGTGTTGGGACGTACACATGGATTCGACTATGTTGCTATTTAGCAGCAAAACGAAGAAACCCAAAGGGCTTAAAGATGATAATGTTAAAAACATTATGAATGTTGTTAAACCCTTTGCGGAAGACGACTTTTTCGGGCCAGTGAGGTAACAGTACGAGGCGATTTTTGCGAATGTGTTGAGTGACTTACATTTTCATTTTCATTTTCATTTATTATTAGACTTAATCCAAGCTTAAGTTAATATAATATAATATCTTACAGGCTAACTTAAAAACTAAAGTAGTAATTAAAAAAAAATATAATAAAAAAAAAAAAAATTAAAAAAAAGAAGAAAAAAAGAAGGAAAAACAAGGAAGGCGAAGAGGACTTGGGTGTAGGGGAGGTAGGAGGCTGGAGAAGAGCTAGTCTATGTGGGGTTGGCAAATGTGGCATTTGTGTGACAACAACAGTGAACGGCATATGTGTTGGAATGTGTACGGGTTGTAGGGGCACAGGCGGTGGGCGGGACAAGGCCAGGAGGGGAAAGAGAGGAGACGGAGTTTGAATGCAGTAGATACAATAAAATGATCTTACATATAAATCATCTTATAACAACGTTATATTTCGATTGCTTATCTATATTTACATCTTTAAAATTACATCTTTAGAAAAGTTATTAACTGTAGTTTCGCTTTGTGTGATACTTTATAAAGCATTGACCAAGATCCGTTCTTGGCTTATCTGGACATGTATCACAATAATTAGTCGTCTCATAACTTTCACCTGGTTTGTTTCGGGTAGAACAAACTTTGCAATCTTTGTTCCAGTAGAGCTGAGTTTAATTATGAAATTCTTGTAGGTATTCACACAAAATTGCGTTAAACAAATTCTTCTGATGCTTTTGCCACGCCCCCCAATTCTCAACTGATGTCGGTTATTGTCTGCATGCAGCAGATCATCCTGTGATCGTCAAAATTTCACACCTCTGATGGATTGCTTTCGTAAACAATCGAGTGTGTGATTTACAGTAGTCGATCTTGGGATCGTGTTTACTGTGCCCTATGAGAACAGCGTTTTCGTTTATTGCTATTGCATCGCAATGGCCTTTGTTTAGGCGAAGTACATTGCGGCAGGGACAAAGGTTTTGTCGACGGATTGGATTTCCGGCAATTCGCTTATCGCCGGGGATGTGATGTCTGTCGACATCTGGCGCAGCTGTGCCAACCGTATATCAAGTTGATGGATTGGTACACAATTTCTATACTGGGTCATGTCCTTCGATCGCCGTGCAGGCGTAGCAAAGTTGGTCGAACTTGTGGCTCACGTATCTGTGGATACGTGGGGTTGTTGACTCTAGGATGCATGTTACTTTTTATTTCAGGTGGAAAGGAGGATTTTTGAGGACACGTGTCTGTGGGCACGTGTAATTTGGATATAGGTGAGTATGTTCCTTGGTGGAACGACGACATCTCGACCTATAGTGGTTTGTGTGGTTCGTAGAACCGCCACAAACTAATTTGGCTGGATTGCCCCTGTCCTTGCGTTTTCGGCGATGGGATGGACTACTGCAGATTTCCATTCGGTTGGATAATATGCATAATTTAGAGCGTTATTGGACAAAATAGTGTAAATCTTCACTACTTCAAGAGGTAAATGCTTTAGAACAATGTTTGGAATACTATCTATTCCAGAAGATTTTTTGTTCCTAATCGATCTAAGAATGTCCGTCAGTTCATCCTTGTGTACAAATATGCTAGTATTTAGATTTCTAAGCGGGGAATCCGCTCTATTATTTTCACGAAAGGTAGTGAAACTTCGACTTAAGAGACGCCAATTGTTAAGTTCATTGCGTAGCGAAATATGTTTTTGGAGAGCCCTATTTTCCAGGTCAAGATTAGAATGACCCGATTCGTTCAATCTATACACTGCTTCGAAACAAGCACCAATTGAGTTCACTTTTTTTTTCGCGGATCCTCGACTATTATGAACTCTTCGTTAGGGTTAATGTGTTCCAGGGTAAACGATCCTTGGGCATTCTTATAGAGAGCAAATCAAATTTTGGGACAACTTATTCATACTTGGAGGCCAAGACCGGATCCCGGTTAATTAATCGAAACATTTATTATAAGATATTGTTCTTAACTTGATGATTGCAGAACGACCGGTTAGTGATAGAACTCGATCAAAAACTGTACTCTGACGATACTGGTTCGATTAAGCTGGACAGGACTAAAACTGATCACGATTAAACGACCGAACAAAACCGACAGTCGCCACTCTTTCGTATTAAGCCCCAGAACGCCCGACTCCCATGGATGGTGAAACTAGACTCTTATCTTCGGTTGCGCGATTCAAATCTGACTCCTCGTGCCATTGGACGAATCATACCGCCTGTCGCAACTGGGGTGGATTTTCATGCTATGGTGAAAAACGATTTTTATCCTCTATCTACCCGGCAGTCAATGAGAACGCGATTTGGGTTTCACTGGGAGGGTTTCCATGTGATCGTGCAGATCTGATTGAATGTCCGTACATTGGAAGCAAGGACAGCGAAAAATGCATCAGAGGTTGGATGAGAAAAAGGGAACCAGCCAGCGGCTATTCAAACAAATGTTCATGCACAGAGGCTAAGGTCATGCAATTGTAAACAATAGAGGACATTGCCGAAGGCAGAAATCTGTGATGTTATGTCAACAGACAATTTGTTCACGATGGCAAGGACTAGGATGGGTGGGTGCATGTTTGGTTTAGAAAGCGGATCGTAGGACATGACCATTGATATGATTGTTTTGATAACAATCATGGTCGTGTCCAATTCGATGATCGCTTATCGGTTAGGCGACCGATCATGGGAAATTTGGCTTGCAGACGTGCAAGCAGGCAACTTCCCAGGCTTGTCTTTGGGCCAACGGATTGCTGGAAAAAGTAAACACAGGGGGATTGCTGTGTGTACGATAAACATGAACGCCGGCAAAAGGACTCGGGTAGATTCTCAAATGGTTCGTAATGGTCATGGGCGCCGACAAGAGGAACCGATTAGATTCCTCAATGTTTCGTGGTGGGCATAGGTGGCCGCGAGAGGAACCAAAATGCATTGGGAAGAAAATAATGCTGCTTGATGCCGTGGCAAGATGATGATCTTGCCGTGGGTTAATATTTCAGGTTAAAGGTGGTTTGCACATCTTTATTACAGGTGCGAAATGGGTAGCTAGATGAAGAAAAATGGGTGGTTCTTGGAAACTGTTTAAAGAACCCCAATATAGGCGTCCCAGCCACCGGAGTCTACCGAGCTTGATTCTCTTACAACATTAGCTTCAAGGTAGATCGCGTACAACTCATCTTTTTTTTTATCGTCCGGGTGGCAATTTCTATACAAATTATGCGGCCGAAAAGATACACACACAATAGAGTACCCTTGAGTGTCTGTTAACATCATAGGAAACTATTTCTATGATTTATGACCGCCATTACTGCCAGCCGCAACACTCGTACCTCTAGTCGACCAGATGTGCATTCGTATTTTCCGCGTGCATCTGTAATTATTGGCATCGTCACCACTTCCAGCGTGTGGGCGTGTCTTCCTAACCGGTATGGTTTCTATAGGAATTTTTCAGTTGGAATTTTCCAGGGCAATCGCCATTGTTATTCCTAATTCAACGATCGGATTGGTTCTTCGACGGCATACCATCTCATCCTCGATTCTACAAGGAATGTGGAGGACGATTGCTACGAAGAGTCCAATTTGATTATCCATGGTGTGTGCACGTGCCGTCGAGTGCTTTCAGTTAGTTAATGAAGCCGTTAAATAAGTGTCGTCCCTTGTAATAGTTAAACAAGTGTTATCCACGAACCTGGTAATCGTTAAATAAGCGTTGTCCCTTGTAATAGTTAAACATGTGTTATCCATGAGCCGTGTAATTGTTAAATAGATGTTCACCAGTACAATAAATAAAACTCTTAAACTAAATCCTCAGTATTTTATTATTCCGTTCTTGATCGTCGGGAGAGGTAAGCTTCGCATTCGTTGGGATTAGGAGAAAATAAGTGTCCGTGACTGACACACCACACACTCCTAAAAACTACCACATGTGTACCGCGTCATACTGCGGATTATTTGGTAGAACTTCCGCGCCTGGTGCGGACCTCGCAGGCACTTTTCTTTTGTCTGTGAACCCTATTTTCAGATCTTCTGCGCTCTTTGTATTTCTCCTCGCGTACCCGCGTCCTATGAGACTGCTGCATTGCCCGGTATTCAGCATTCTTACGTTCAGTCGCTAGTTTGCACTCATAATCAAACCAGTCGTTCCGATCTCTACGACTACTGCCTAAGATGGAGTTGGCAGTACTAATGACAGTATTCTTAAGGCATGTCCATTTCTCTTCTACGCCCGGCATTTTGGCCCGAGCATTTACTCTCCCTCAGCATGATCCAAGCGCGCTGACGAAGAAAATATACCTTATCTTATAATGAACGATCAAGATACTATGGCAGTTCTGCACTACTGGTTTCTGGTTAGAAACGTGGGCAGACGCAGAGGAGAAATTGCATCTCAAACCGCGAACGTTACATAAATCAACGCGAAGTTCCCTTTTTTTATTTTTTTTTATTTTTCAACATAATCTTCTTCTAGTTCAATACAGTTTGAGAGACGTATCTCCAACTTTTTTAATCCAAAAAGAAAATTCAGAAAAGTATGATTATGGTAGTTCCTCAAAATAAGCATTTGCGTGTGCTATGACCTCCTCATTTGATGTAAATAGTTGTCCACTGAGACTTTTTTTTTATTTGAAAATAAAAAGAAGTCACTCGTGGCCAGATCTGGGGAATACGGTGGATGGTCTATCAATTCAAACTTCAATTCCTCAATTTTACCCATTAAAACTGTATGGACACTGTAAATGCATTATCCTGGACTTTCTTTTATTTTCTTATTTAGCCGATCTAATAATGACGCATAATACTGTCCAGTTATCATATGTCCCATTTCCAAATAATCAATAAGGATAATGCCGCGTGTATCCCAAAACACAGTAGCACATAACCTATCCAGCTGATTTCACCCTGTTTGCCTTCTTTGGAGGCCGGTCGCCATCGAATGAGGAGTTCATCGCACGCAAATGCTTATTTTGAGGAACTACCATAATCATACTTTTCTAAAGGATTAAAAAAGTTGGAGAGACGACCGTCAAACTGTATTGAACTAGAAGAAGGTTATGTTGAAAAATAAAAATATAAAATTTACCCAAAAAAAAAAATTTTTTTTTTATCTCTTTCTAAGGACTTATTGACCTGCCTTCGTAATAGCTACATTAGTGCTATGGTATACGTAACAGAACATTTTTAAAATTATTTTCTGATGTTGTATTTCTCACTACGGTTCTGTGTGCATAATCTGTTCAAATTGTCACAAGTCTGTCTTCGGATTTGAGAAGTTCTGGTACAGAAGTGACAGCATAAGTAAACGATTGTGGTCTATGTTGCTTCGGAATTTTTTTGAATCGATGTTGATTTTCTCGACTCAGCAAGATCACTTTTCTCTATTATCAATGAACTCTATGCCGTTCTGATGAAGGCCAATTTTTCGGAGGAGCATATGGTGGTTTGAAAACGGGAATTTCGTCTGGATAGTAGTTTCATGGCTAAGCAGATGTGGCGAGTCAAGGTAGTGGTGAAGGTAGGAAGCACTGTCATATTTCTGATTAAGTATATAAACAAATCTTTTTAAGGAACGTGCTATGGATTCAGATTGCCTCGTATTAACTCCTACGTATTACTGTGAAATGTTAAGAAATTTGTTATCTCTAAGAGTGTGCGCATTTAATTGCTACAACCGTAGTCCTGTAAATTTGAACGAAGTTAATAGGAATGGGACAAGTTAATTTCCACTTTCTGCAATTTCACCCGATTATGTGTACCTAGTCTTACATCGTGGGGAATGTTACTTTTGAGGAATGTGTATTTGTTCAGAAGAATTTTGGGGTATGCTTTCTTTCGAATTTCTTGGTCTTCACTCGTAGCAGTTCAAAGATGGCAGTTTTCCTTGAGTAGTCTATAGCGTTTGGGAAATTATAGCGTTTGTGATGATAGTGAAGAAGGTGTGATTCGAACTGACGCTATGACAGTTAGAATCACCAAAAATTGAACCAATGCGTAACACATCAAGCTAGTTGCCGCCTGTACGAATTCGATTTTTAAACTCAAGTACATTCAACTGATATGGAATTGTTATGTTATCGCTATGGTATACGGCTCTAATGCATTTTCTTATTCGATTTTCGGTCGGTGTTCTTCACTATTTGCTTGTGTATTGTGTCTGTATCTGTTAGTAACGCCGCGGTACTCCCTCCTCAGTAACTTTGTTACGATCAGCTGCGCGTGCGAACGACAGAGCGAACGAGAGAACGTCGGAGTAGGCGAGTGTGCCGGTGCTCTATGCGGAAGTCGTGATCGTGTGTGAAGTTCTGTTTACTATGGGAAACTGTGTGGTGTGTGTACAGATCACGTCGATGGGTTACCAATTATGGCGTTTGGGATGATAGTGAAGAACGTGTGATTCGAACTGACGCTATGACTATGGGTGTTCTTCACTATTTGCTTGTGTATTGTGTGTGTATCTGTTAGAAACGCCACGAGTTGACTAGAGACGAACCGTAAATACATGCATTTTCTGTTTTTTTTTTATTTATTGGCCTGTACGAACCCGAAAGTTCATGACCTCACCGACTCGACGCCGCCATTGTTCCCTGTCCCGTGCACTCTCCTTCCACGTTCGGTCATCCGATCCGATCTCCGCGAGGGCTAACCTAACATTGTCCTACCATCTTCGTCGCGGCCGCCCTTTCGGTCTCTTTCCTGTTGGCTTTTAATTATTTATTGAGTTGTAGGAACCCGGAAGTTCATGGCCTCACCGACTCGACGCCGCCATTGTTCCCTGTCCTGTGCGCTCTCCTTCCATGTTCGACCATCCGATCTGATCTCCTCGAGGTCCAATCTAACATTGTGCTCCCATCTCCGCCGCGGCCGTCCTGTCGGTCTCTTTCCCGCTAGTTTACCGTCAAGAATTCTATGCACGGTCCTATCATCGCCCATTCGCGCTAAGTGTCTGGCCCATCTTAGTCTTCGCGACTTGATTACTCTAACTATTGTAGGTTTGCGGTATAGCTCTTCCAATTCGTGGTTGTGGAGTTTCCTCCATTGACCTGCCTCCTCGTCATATTAGCTGCCAATGATACCCTTTAGAACTTTATTCTCGAATACGCGGAATTTGTTCTCTTCCCGTTTTGTGAGAGTCCATGTTTCGCATCCGTATAGAGCAATCGGCATGATTATGGTTCTGCAGACACGGGGCTTTATATTAGGTTATAGCAGTTTGGATCTCAACAGTTTACTGGCTGCATGCCAACTACCGTTGCCGGAGTGTAATCTTTTGTTAATTTCCTTCAACGTTTCGTTTCTGGCCGTCATTATCGTTCCCAGATATTTAAATTTTTTGACATTTTTGAATATCTTGCCCCGGATGTTTATGTGTGTTCTCTGAGGTCCACCTGCTCTCGCCGTAATCATGTATTTTGTTTTGTCTTCATTTATTTCTAGGCCCACATCTTCTGCTGCTTGCATGATGATTTCACAGTTTTTACTTACAGTTTCGAGATTATCGCCCAGAACGGCGATATCATCCGCATACGCGAGCACTTGTGTGACCCCGTTCAGGGATGATCCGGCCGTGTTGTCGTCTCGTACCTTTCTGATAACATACTCGAGGACATGGTTTAAAAGACATGGTGACAGGCCATCGTCCTGTTTTAGTCCGCCCCGGATTTCAAATGGTTCTGAGGGGTGGTTTGCTATTCTAACTCGCCCTTTGTTTTCGTTCCTGTAGATTTGAATTAGGGTGGCATATTTTTTTCGGGATTCCCAGCTCAACTACAATATGGTAGAGTCTTTACATTGCGACCGAGTCGTAGGGTTTTTTGAAGTCAACAAACAGTTGGTGAACCGTCTCTCCGTATTCCCATTTCTTTTCCAGTAGTTGCCTTATTGTGAACATCTGGTCGCTTATTGACCGGTTCCTACGGAGTCCGCATTGGTAGTCTCCCAATATTTCTTCTGCGTACGGTGTGATTCTTGCCAGTATGACATTTGTTAATATTTTCTATGTGGTTGGGAGCAATGATATTCCTCTGTAATTTTCGCAGTCAGATCTGTCGCCTTTTTTGAAAATGGGGACGACTATTGAGGTTTTCCATTCTTCCGGAATGACTTCCTTGTCCCATATTGTTTTAACCAGTTGGTGGATCTTTCGAGCGGTTGCCTCTCCTCCATGCTTCACAAGCTCTGCCGGTATGTAGTCGACTCCGGGAGCCGTTTTGACTCTCCCTCGGTAGCGATTTGTAATTGAATTTATGCCGGCATACATACCTCTGATAATCTTTGCTCTGGCATTTTCTAGGATTTTTTTGATCCTAGTCTTCTCCCATTCGCTTTTTTTGCGTTTGAAAAGTATCGTTGTCTCTTTTCGAATTGTCGCGTATCTTTCTGCGTTGACTTCATCACATCTTTCTAAATGATTTACTCTGAGGCGTTTACGTTGTTCGATCTTCGCCCTGCACTCATCGTCAAACCAAGGCTTGAACTTAATTGTTTTCTTAAATCCTAATACCTTGTGGGCTGTTTGTTTGATTGTATCTCTGATCGATGCCCATTTAGTGCCCAGATTATTGGTTTCCTCTTCCTCACTACTCCCATTCTCTACGATGCTAATTCTATTCGTTAGTTCGTCTTGATATTCAGCCCTTTTACATATGTCTTTTAGTTTATCAATGTCGAACGTTTTGCTCGTCTCTCGTGAGTTCCCATGTGGGTTTGCTGCGAGCCGACTTCTAATTTGCCCATCACTAGAAGGTGATCGGAGTCGCAATCTGCTCCTCTATATGATCTTACGTCAAGGATATTCGAGTGGTGTCTTTTGTCTATGAGGAAGTGTTCTATTTGGTTACGCGTTACTCCGTCGGGTGATATCCATGTGGCTTTATGGATTTGCTTGTGCTTGAACATCGTGCTTTTCATTATCAGATCTTTTGACGCTGCGAACGTGATAATTCGAATACCACTATCATTTGAAACGTCATGTAGGCTTTCTTTACCTATTGTTGGTTGGAAGATATCTTCCTTTCCAATTTTCGCATTGAGGTCGCCGAGGAGGATTTTAACATCGAATGATGAGATCCCATCAAATACTTCCTCTAGGGTCTCGTAGAATGTGTCCTTCGTTTCTTCGTCGGTAGATTCTGTTGGGGCGTGTACGTTTATAAATACATAATTGTACCATGGTCGCTGTATTTTTAGCACCGACATTCGGTCATTAATAAATTGCACATCTTTTACATGGGGCGTAATCTTATTGCTTATGATGAAGCCAGTCCCGAGGTTATACTCGTATGTATCGGTACCTCCACACGCCAGTGCAAACCTGTTGGTTTCGATTACTAGATGTGGGAGTCGGACTTCCTGAAGCGCGACGATGTCCATTTTATATTGTTGTAAATACATGAAGCTTGAAGTATTTTCTAAATTTTAATTAATTTCTATTAATTGTTCATGTTTCATACAGTTTTTTACATTTATATTTCAATATTTCATTATGATAGTATTTTTCTGCAATCAATTTATGGCTATTAACTGTCTGTATTCCGCTTTAAAGTCAAATTAAATTCACATTGGCGTTTGCATGGGCAGCCGAAGAGCGTACTTCTGTATAACGTACTTGGGGCAAAGTTAAGAGATCATAACAAAAGATAGTTGATCCGTCGTTCTTTTTGACCACAATGCCACTGTACTTAAAATGTAGCGTCAACATCAATAACAATATCTTTGCAATGTTTTGACTTCCTTTATTTAGCGCCTCTAAAAAGTGGTATTGCTAACTATTCTTAAGCAGTTTCATCGAGTGTAAAAGTTAACGCTTGGGTGGGTCTTTAAAAACCAATTTAAAACCGTTTCCGATTCTATGAAGTCCACCAAGTGCCTGAAAGGATTACTTCTTTAGACACTCGGCAAATTGCGGAAATTGATTCCTTCCGGCCAACGCTTTGTGATTTAATTGCTTGTGTCAAAAAATGTACAGATATAGTTGAGTGAACTTTCACACTTGGGGTTCTCCCAAGGACTCTAGTACACTACGGCATTTGATATGCGGTAAGTTCTAATATCCAAAATTAGTTCTAGCGAATTATAACTTAGTTAGTAATCAATCGATGCAAAGCACTTCACTTTAAATTGCATTATCTTCAAACTGTCAAATTGTTTTTTATTGCATTCGTATAAAACGAACTGAAAAGAAACGAAAACTACAATAGATAGAATAAAAATATCAAAAGCGATGCTGGCCCCAAAAGTTTTCTTTTTTTTTGTTCGAAATTCAGGTAAAGAGCAGTCAATAGAGACGGTGTAAGCCAATCAAAGTAAAACGGAGAATATCAGAGGAAATCTAATTTTTAGTAAAATCTGAACACTCCCATTTTTGTCTGCGCCTTGGGTAGATATTCATCTAATGACGTCACCTAATCAAATTTTCTTAGAACAATATACACTTCACTTTGAGTCCACGCAAATTAAGTTATCTCCGGAGTGTGGGTGGGTGGGTTTTATGGGACAGAGATACGAGTCGTATCTTTTATTTTAAAATAAAGCGTATCTGCATACTCTTAGGAAAGGTTGTTGGATGGTGAGGTTGTGAATGGCTGTCATATAGCTCGTCGGTCGTCAATTGAAAAGCAAATGTTAAGTACTATCGATACCCTTCAGGGAGTCAATTGGGTACCCTATAGATATGGAGCACAGTTTTACATCTTCCTTTCAATCTGTTACTATACACGATTGTATTCAGTGGTGGTGACGATGATAACGGCAATTTTTCTATTACTCGCCACTTAGATCACTTTCCATGTAAAAGGGTTAATTTGTGAACGATGAGAATGGGTTATGAACAGACGTTGAGGTATAGCATAAAGGTCGAAGGACATACTTGACGTTGACGTGGAGCAAGTGGTAAAGACGTGGACATTGCATTGGACGGATATTGATGTGTGTTGGTGATGCTAGAGTACGACATCTACAGAAGTGACCAGTGTAAAAGGCTTGAGAGGATACTACTGATTACCATAGACATACTTATGATGAAGTGATTGGATGAAAGGACAGCTTTAATATGGCCGACATCGATTTATAGGCATTATATTCGAAATCGGTTTCAGAAAGATATGTTTTCAGGATTGTTTTTATCATACTTTAGCTATTTGACGTGGCGTAGTTTATTTAAACAAATCAAGATGAAATTAAGTGTAGAATTATTTTTAGAACACAACGGAAGTCTATTAATATCAGTTGTGTCAATAACTATCAGGTTTTGTTGGGTTAACAAATCTACTGAGAAAGAATGCCTGACAAAACTAAATTACTAGGAATAATTTCTTTCTTCTTACATAAATTCTTTCAATGCATTGCTTATAAATATCCTTAAATAATACAGGTTTAATAAGTATAATCCAATCGATTCATAAACTTTTTGTTCTTTTGGAAGATCTAACTGTTGAAGGAAATAATCATTCAAAGAAAGTTGGGGGCAAGGGTAGAATGGAATTAGCCAAGGATAAGTATGAACTTTATTCCAATATTATAACAGAAATATCTTCCTTGACTCCAATCTCCTGTACGAAGGCTCACGCAAGCCGTTTGCCTGATCACAGCGCCCTTACTCGCATAGAAATTACTTGTGTGTTTAAAGTAGACATGCAAAAGTGACCATTTTAATATATTAACTACGATAAATATCAATCAACGGAGAGCTCATCATAATCGAACTCCTTAATACAAAACTGTCGCAGCAAACTGGCCATTTTTTGAAAATAAACTTGGTGAAGATTTCACAAGTTGCTCTTATAGATTTAACACTAAACGTGAGGCTTCACTGATCAGCAAAGTAACCAGGCTTGCCCCGCGTTGAAACTCCCAGCTACTATCTCTCGGCGAAAACTAAATATCTGCTCTCGCACAATTTAGAAAAAGATATTCGCAGGATAATTTTGTAACATATAAACAAGGAAATTGCTTTGTTTCGAAGAAAGTAAAACATAATACTTTCTGAAATTTACTTCGACAGCAAACCAAAACAAAAAAAAAAAAAAAAAAAAAAAAAAAAAAAAAAAAAAAACGGAGCGACTGAAAATAAAGAAAAGAAACTCTGAGTTAACTTTTGATTAATTTTATTCACTATTTGAAACAAACTCCTGCACAGAATCACTCAAGATTCGTCATACAATTAAAAACCAACAAGTTTGAAATACCTCTGGGTTCCGTATCTCTTAGGTATGGTGCCTCAAGGGCACAGGTTCACCAAGTTTCCCAACGAATTGTTTGGATTGCAACGCCTACTACGTCGCACTGTTGTTATCCACCGACACGCTCCGTAATTGCCGCAAATTAATGCGATTTTTTACACCAATCAAAATGCAATAATCATTCAAAGTAAAATGGTTCTTTATTGGTAGTATGTCTGTTCAACAAATGACATCACTTACATTACACTAACTTAAAGGCTTGCTTTCAAGTGCCGATAGAAACTTAGGTTGACTGATTATAAAACTTATTTTTATCATAAGGTATAGTATTTAATTTCACAAGGCTTTAACTTTCACAATATATACAGAGTTTAATTTTAAACAAATGAACTGATTTATTTTTATTTTACTGTCAATCGAAATTGAAGTTAAGAATGATACACTTGTTTTACACTGCGTGTACAGGATTTAATTTTACACAGATTTACTTTCAACAAATGTACAGTGTTTAATTGCAACCAAATAAACTGACTTTACTTTAAAGAATTTAATTTCCAACAACTAAACTGATTTAATTTTTATGTTAACCGAAACATTCCGGGAGCTCGTCCACCGACTGTTGGTAATATTCGACTCGAATTACTTAGCGTGGAGGCACCACTTGCCTCCACGGAATCCGTCTAGCGATTGATTAATCATTCATTAATCATTCACCGAAGACGACACCACAGCAAATTTCGTTTATAGCTTCGGTGCCCGACAAGGGATGATTTTCCTTGCATTGGTCCAGCAAAAAGGGGTGAAACACACACACGATGATCGTTTCTGCTGCTCATGGCGTGTGCCCACGAGTATGCGAACCGTGGATCACAGAATCCACAAGGGGAACATTAGCTGGCATGGCTGCAGGTGGTGCAAATATTTCGACGTAGATATTTTGTGCTTACACGATCAATACCTGCGTACAGCATTTATGCTGATCGTGCACATTTTGGCGGCATCTCCAAGCAGTCGAATTCTCGCTGGTAATTTTCCATTTTTGAGGACTCGACTTTCTTGGGCGCTCAGCCGTGTGCCGTAATGTATTTTTTCATCGGATGACCGACCGATGTGGGCATGGGTAAAAAGGAAAAGAAGAAACATCTCCTGCTCCTGTGCGGCAGACTCGTAAGGTGATATTGTAGCGATTCTAACAGATACACACACAATTCACAAGCAAAAATAGTGAAGAACACCGAACGAAAAATCGAATAAGAAAAATATATCAGAACCGTATACCAAGCGATAAATAAAAATAATTCACACCAGTGGAATATAGTCGAGTTTGGAAATCAAATTCTAAACACGGCCAGTAGCCTGGTGTGTAACGCTTAGGTAAAATTTTTCTCGTGATTCGAGCTGTCATAGCGTCAGTTCGAATCACACGATCTTCTTCACTATTATTTCAAACGCTATAATATCTCATGATGTGGTTTGGTTAATGTTGGTTGCTTGATGGTGCGACCACATTGCTTTCAAGGCACATGATGCGTTTAATGCGACTATCCTCTTGTGGAAAAACACATATTTGTTGCTGATGGATTTTGCATCAGCGCAATTATAGTTCTAAGGCATTTTTGAAGATATTGGTATAACTATTGAAGGTAAGCACATTCTTTCCAGGTTTTGGTGCTCGAGAGAGCAGTTACCTGGATGGTTAATGGGAAGGTAAGCAGTGGCGTTCAAAGGAACCGCCACATACCTCTAACGACAGACTCTGCAAAACACAGCTGAAATCAAGACGACGAATTTTTTACTGCAACTCTTGTCTCGTACCAAACAACATTGTTACGATGGCCTTGATTCTCGGCCACTGACCTGCCTCTCCGATAACTCTTCATCCCATATCTCTCTCGTTGACCTAAATTCGAGCCGACCTTTCGATTGGTTGTTGCTTGTAGAAGCTATGTGAGCGTTTGGATCATAATTTTCCTCATTTGCTTCACACGTTGCTCTGGTCTCCGCCTTGGTCGACTTTGAAAATATTTCGCCGACGGTAGTAAAGCCGGTCGTAGGCGTGTCATATTGCCTTTGCAGATTACCGGCTTCCGTAATCGAATTTGGCGTGATTACGTAATTGAATTGAAATCGACGTGATACGTTTATGTTTTGGGTGGATCGTGTTGCGTTTTGCAACAAAGCGATACAACCATAGACACAGTTACAATATGTTAACTCTTCGCAATTTTCGGATAGCCACAATTGTCATTCCGAATTCAATCACAAAATACTTGAGTCGTTTAACAAATCTGTTAGTTTAGTTTGTAAGATTCTAATGAAAAATAACATCCATGGATATATTAAATCTATCTACTATTTATTATCGCTTTCGACGACAAACGGACTCTAATACATAAATGTAGACATTTATATCATTTTATCTGCGCTGATGATAGAATATCCTGTTTAAAAATTCCTGGAACTACCAACGCGAACAATGTTACACTCAACTTGTTTAAAAAAAATATTAAAAGCAAAAGTTAAACGAATGATCTCTCTCAGTATACATTTGGGGTTCCTGTCTCCAAATATCTTTGATTTCGTGTAGGCGTTGGCTAATCGTTTATCAGTTTTGTATCCTTCCGTTGCGGCGGCAAATGTTGGAGGTTGTGATTTGTGCTGAGTCGACACATGTTGGAATTATCGTTCATGTGATAATCTTAATCGTTCAATAATAATTCACAGCATGTTGGTATTCAAATTTCTATATAATAATGTGAACATTCAGTTGTCTTAGAGCGCTCGTCATGAGCGCACCGTATATGTATATATCTGATATATGTACATACGCGTTTTTGATGTCCTAAAATACGGCAAAGGTTATTTTGTCCTCTGGGGCTGTATCTCTAATCCCCGTGTGAACGTTTGAGTTTTTTTTTTGTCCGGAAAAGATCCGTTTTTTAGTATAGAAAGAACAAACCTGGTGTCACAATCGCTTGATAACGTCACGTAGATTCCTCTTCGAGCTTCGAAACGGCGATAAACCACAAAGAAATGCTTGAGACAGAAGCGGCTTCCATGGGCATCACACGAGTGGCTGACACGCGACTCAACAACATATCCTTTAAAAGTTCGGGTGTCTCTCTTTGGACCAGTTGATGTGTATTGGGGCGGTATACCCGATTCCGGTATGTAGGAATGGTCTACATGGTTGCACCTGAGTTGAAGGAAGATCTGCCAACAACTGAGAGCTCGAAATGGAAGAAACACTCTGGGATCGAAGGCAACGATAGATGACTTTTTTAACCGCTGGTGCCCTCGTAGAATCAAAATTCACTATCTGAGATAATTACGCATTAGTTAAGTTCCACCATGAAGTGACTTAGAATGAGCATCACGAATGAGTAATAGCGAGAGAAACGAATTTGAAGGGAGAAGAAATGGATGCTTCTGTCCGGGTGTAAGATGGAATGCCGTAATCGTCCTTCAGTTGAGACCGACCTGGACGAGGAATGGGTTGATGCGCAGAAGTACACTACCCTTGGAAAGCGACGATTTCAGTCAGGGAGACACCAATTCCCGTTGAAAGTGTGATCTTTGTGTAGTGCTCTAAAAAGCCGTACCACCTTTTTCCTCCATTCATACATCCTAATCCCAGTAATCCTACACCAAAATCTTAAATCTAATCAAAATCCTAAAAAACCTAAACTAAATTCGCAATAAAGGAATCAAACATCCGTTTATCGCTTAGCATTTGCCCCCACGGCATAATTAAATCAAAAATCCTAATTAAAATCAAAATTCACAATAAACGAATCAAATATTCGTTTACCGTTTTACATTTGCCCCACGGCATCATCAAAATTCAAAATGCGGAGATACGTTATCTCAATCTGGAAAAATTTCTAATAAATTGAACAAACAAAAACCCGAAACCCTTTACACATCTACATCTGGGCAATAGTTTCATAAGAATTCAGGAAACTCAATTCTTATCTTAAATAAACACTGAGCATCTCACTCAGGATACCAAAATCGGGATTTTGGTATGAAATTGTGCATTTTTGAGATACGAATCTCGATTTGTTTCCCTTTATAAAGAAACGGTAAAGTGATCTCCGGGCCGCAGTATTTTAATCCTCGTTTCCGAAGAGCAGTAGTTCACTGTTTTAAAACCAAATTTATATCTGCATCTGTATCCGAGAGCAGTAGTGTCGGAATATCCCTCTTGCCTTGGAGGCATCGCCACCAGGAGAATCAACGTTTAATAAACCTGAACTGTAATTAAAACAAATGCATTTTATTATTATTTTGGAATTGTGCATCGTCACAAAACGTTGGCTCTTTCTTTGAGTACCAGGGCGACTCCAAAAAATTGGAAGGGGAACCGGTGAGTAGGGTGGTAGCAAGCACAAAGTTGTAATCCTTACAGCGTCCACGACTACGGACATCAACAGAAGGTACCAGGTTGCATGGTACAGGGACGCTATTCCCAAAGTGACGTCCCACGAACGATCGGTTGTTGCTCTTCCCTCAAGGTTTGGGGAAGCACGGCGGCGACCGCAACGGGTCCCCTCAGGAGTGGTCTTAAAGAGATCCCTCATCCTTTTCAGGACAAGGAGACACGCTACCTGGGAGCGAGGCCAGTAGTAACATCTACTACTACATTTGTACGAAAGCGATCCGCAGTTTGAAAGCCGAATCAATTCGTGTAGGAGTTAATTCGACAATGATGTTAGAGTCGGAGGTCGGTCATGATTGTCTTGCTGAGGACTTTGGAATGGTTTTCTTGCGTAGTCGCTGATAGAACTCTACGAACCTTGCAGTAACGCGGAGTAGGTCAGAAAACTGGAGGTATCATAGTAAGAGATCGTTGTTTTCCCGTGGACTATTAGTGATGTGGCTTGTCATGAGTCGACACTATAGATCAACGTTGTGAACCTTGAGATCAAGAACAACTGATTTGCAAAGCCAAAGGCCCTAGCAGCTAACGGTGAGTGCAAGTTATTATCTGCGGTTCTTCGAGATGCGATGTTTCCAGGAGTTTGTGTACCGGCAATATGGTGATAGCAGGCACCCGGAAGGGTGGTTTGCAACTTTGGGACTCGATTAGTGACATAGGTCTTACACCTAAGTGCTCCAGGAATACACTATAATACAATTGAAGAATTTGACCAGACCCGTGCCGAGATGCTCGACATTGACATGTCGGCGATGGCACGCTTAATAAGGCACACCAAATTGAGTGCAGTGCAAAGTTCTTAATGTGGTAGTGAGACTTTCCACCACTTTTCTCTTGGAGGCGAGAATGAAGCACAAAGAATGAAGATTCCGAGAAGTCGTCAAGCGTCTGTAAGTAGATTACAGAACCATAGGCAATTCTCAACGAGTCGTCAAAACCGTGTAAAACCACAGAAATGTTGGTATTATATATATATATATATAAACATATATATATATAAAAAATATATATATGTATATATATATATATATGTATATATATATATATATATATATATGTATATATATATATATATATATATTTATTTATGTATATATATATATAAATATATATGTATATGTATACTTCTCTCAGAAGAGGCGAACCTATAGCGCCTACACGGCGCCCCGAGATGCCACCAAATGACCGCTGCAGCTCCTCTTGAACAGTTTCGACATGTAATGCTCTGGAAACACCCGCGTGGGGAAGGAGTTCCACAGCTTTCCCGCTCTGAACGGAACGAGTTCTAATGCAGGGATGTTCGCGCCGTCGGGAGATGAACCGCAATCTGGTGCGATCCGTCGGATTGTCTTGTGGAGCGCATATAAACTGAATTGCACGGAACAATAACACGAATCTCCAAATAACAGTACCCATGCTCGGTAAAACAGACAGAGGTCGGCTACGTGCCTTCGATGTGATAGCGACTGTAGTCCCGACTTTAGCGCCGTGTCCCCGATTAGGCGGATAGCTCGTCTCTGTATGCTCTCAAGTAGGTCGAGGATATGTTTAGGAGCAGAGCTCTAAATATTCGAGCGCGGGTTTAGTTTGAGATTAATATAGGAGAAGAAAATATTTCTTGGCGCTAAAAAATAACTTAGTTTTCCAGAGGCAGACCTGGCGATGCTCAACACGTATTTATGGCAGAATACATTCCCACACACCGCGACACCGAGCAATTTCATGCTTTCCCCCGATTCGAGGGCTTTCCACTTTTCTTTATGAATCTTGCATATTGTGTCTTCATTGCATTGAAGTCCACGGGATTGACCTTTCCCCAGCTTATCCAGATACCGTTTCAGAGAGTAGATCTGGCTACATCTCAGCTCGTGCGACGTTGATGCACTAATCGGCCGGTCACTCAAAAAAGAGGAAACAAGCCTACTGTTGTACCTATATTTTTTTGGTTAAATGGTTTAGGATTTGCTTACTTCCTTTGGGGTGATCTTGTGGGGGCCGTTTACCTCTGGGGTGAATGGCGTGAATAGTGCGCCCTCTTGACTTGCTACGGTGGGTGCAGGGGGTTTCCGGATGGAACACTCGGTTGTCGTAGGTTCCTTGGCAGCGAGGGTGGTCCTTCGGAGTTTCCTCTCAAGGCCTGATTGGTTACTCCGGGGCAAAGCACATCGTCCTCACTTGGTCACCGAATGGATTAACCCGCCAATGGCGTTGAAGCGGCTGCGGCAATAGATTGTCAATAAACGTTTCCGGATTAATCCGCCAATGGCGTTGGTTTAGGGGCCGTAATAGATTGTCAATGAACGTTTCCGGGTTATGTGAAAACGTCCGGAATAAATGAGTCCGCACACGGAGAGCACGAGCTTCCCAGCAACTAAACACGTCCCGAAAATGGTTAGTCCAATGCTGAATTATAAACGGCACTCTTTACTATATATATATATCTCAACTTTATTGGCTCATGTTTTTGTTTACACCTTGAAGCTTACATTAATAAGTGGCCGATCGTTTGGCTTTGGCTTTCTGCATTTTGATTCATTGATCCGACCAGGGGTTCGGCCTCTGGAACTTGACTGAATCCCGAAATAGAAATGTGCCGCCCTTTTATACTCTGGTTCATCGAGATTTGTCAAAATTGTATGTAAACTTTCCGAGAAGCACAAACAAGATGTTGTGTGCTTCCATTGGAATAGGATTCCGGGAAGTTGGTAGGAATTTATTTGAATAAATTCCCGTAGGGGGTAATCATGAAATGCATTTAGAGTTAAGCATTTCATGATGTTAGGATTATTAGGAATTGAATCAATGTACGACAAATGGATTTTGGTTTAATTTTGTCGTCTATATGATTCAATTGGGGAAACATGATTTGAATTATGGGTAAGGGTGAGGTAATTAGGAATTGGATCATTGTGCGACAAATTAACTTTTGGTGTAATCTGTCCCCGATGATTTACTATGGGATATGGTTAAGGTTATAGGAAATAATGGGGATTGGATGGCAGTAGGGATTTAGGATCACGACACTACCATTATAGCAAACTGCACACTTTGTTATCCGCTGACTTCAACAATTATTTATGTAAAGCCAAAACAAAGTTGGAGCCAAATTAGATCCTTGAGGCACCCTGGAATCAACAGGATACAGATTCCAATACTCGCCGTCCACGACAACCCAGATCGATTGATTTTCGAGGAAGCTCTTCGTTCAGTCGCAAATCTCCTGGGAAAGTTCGTATGAACGAAGCTTGCTCAGCGATGCCCCGTCACAGAGGTGGTCAAAAACCTTGGAGATATCCAATGCTACCGCTCTTGACTCACCAAGCATCTTAATCGCAGATGTCCATATATCAGTTATGAGTGTAAAAACGTCTTCCGTGGATCGCCTGCCACGGAATCTGTATTAACGATCATTCAGAAGTCCGTTGCACTCCAAAAACTTAATTAAATTTGTATTGGTGAGCTTTTTTATCACCTTAGATACTCGTAACATAGACAGTAATTTTTTGGGCGACACTTTTTTCCCTTTTTGGGTTTGGCTGAACTCAAGTGGTTTTCCAGCAGGTAGAAAATGTCCTGCATGCATAAGATGAGTAAAAGAATCTGCCAAGAATCGGCGATAGTTCTGGAGCACAGTTGTAAATGACTATTGCTGGTTTGTCTGGGGCGGTTGCCTTCCTACAGTCCAGTCCACGTAGAATACGTTGAATAGTACACAGGCGGAACCTCAGATCCTACATCGAAGACCGTACCGGCGCGATCACAGGTGGCTCCAAAAGAACGGCATCGAGGTTTGAATTCGCGGAAAATAAATTCGAGAACGCATTCGATTTATCTTTTGAATTTGTCACTAACGCCCGGCTGTCCGTTACTAACGTGGGAAAAGGGGATGAAGTGAAATTACTGCTGACGACCCTTGCCATTGGCCAGAAGTGATGCGAACCAATTGGACACTCAAGGAGTTTATTGGTCACTCTGTCGTTGTAAGCCTTCTTCGCGGTATCAATCACCTGGTTGCACGCGTTTCTGATTCTAATAAAATTCGTTCTGTTAACCTCGGTGGGATTTGGTGTGTAAATAAACGCCAATCCATCGTGAGATATGAAGCCTGGACAACTGCTGCAGATCCGCGATGAGGTTATACCAACGAGGCAGTAGTGTTGGTGGTAACGGGCCGTCCCAGATTTTTCCTAATGAACAGAGTTTCTGCATTAAAACTTCAAAATTGATGAGGATGGGAGAAATCCAACCATAAAGGTTCCCAATGAATGAAAGTGGACTTCTTTTGTTTTACCAAATGTATCCTGTACGAAGAATTTAAAGCAATTATTCTGGAGTTGTCATAGAATTCCGGGAATGAAAGAAGCCCCCAGAGGAGGCCATTCCGGGCACGTACCTTGTGGTAGTGAGTGAGGAGAAAGCAACGATGGATGATTTAATGTCAACTTACTGAGAGGAAAACCGCCCACCAAGAGTAACGCTGACAAGCTCGGTTTTCATTGATTGCGTTTCTTCTAGTGTATCCGCACCAGCAAATATATTATCCAGGTATTGTTTATTAACACTTGAGCAGCAGTCGGGAACCGTTTGCTGCCATCTTGCACAGGTTGTCTAAGAGTACGTATTGCTTGATTTGAAGAGCATTGATTGAATACGAGTCCATATGTAACCGTATTCAACACGTATATCTTACAGTCCTCGGCGGCGTTGAATCAACAAAATATATATTGGTAGTGACGATTTCGTTTATCAATTTCTACTTGACAGACAATTTTTTCAATGTCTGCCAAGAAGACGTATCGATGGGTGCGCTAACGCAACAAGACTTATAAAATATCATTTGAAGTTTGGACCCAACATGGAGATAATCATTAATCGATGCTTCGTTCTTCAGCTTGACAGAACCATTGATTATCACGCGTATCTTAGGGCATTGGCCAACTACCTCCAACACACCACGATGGAGTGTAAGGAATTTCCGCTGAGAAATGTTCGGGTTTCCAATGTTCGCTTCGCTCATATGGTGAGCGTGATATGCTATTCCTCACGCCTAAACCTTTTCTCCAACTGCTAGAACGCGGCGCGATCTGTAGTTGCAGAGTCACCCAATTGATCAGAGTTGGATCTGATAGGTAGGCGAAGTACCTAACGACCATGTAATTAGCTTCGCAGTCCTCTTCATCGACTGTTAAAGCAGAGGTTCTGGGAATGACTTCTTCTTGGATCCAAAACTTTTCCAAGACGCCATACAACTCGGCTCGATACTGATTTGATGGCTGTTCAGAGGTCTGACTTAACCGAAGCATAGTGAGCTCGAGGGCGTTGAACCCGCCCATCTCAGCTGGGTAGCCTGATCAATGAGATCGGAGTCCTCGGTTTTCCATAACGTTTTCCGCAACACGCCCCTACAAAGTTTCTCAGGAATGTAGGGTGTAGCGGTTCCCATTAAAACATCACACCAGATTTCGACCAGGGGGCCACGGAGGGTGATTTTCCGTACCTCGAGTGCCGTATCAGCGGTTAGAAGAGATTCGAGCTGGCTGTCCTTCTGTTGAGCCAGGGCAAGGTCAGCGTTGTCCAGGGCGGCGCGCAAGTGAATCGTATCGATTCGTGAAAGGGCGTCCGCCGTGACGTTTTGTTTACCGCCGATGTATTTGATCTCGGTAGTATACTGGCCGATGAGGTCGAGTTGACGCTCTTGTCGGGGACAAGCGTTTCCCGACTTTTTCCGGAACGCATAGACCAGCGGTTTGTAGTCTGTTGAGATGAGGAGCGAGCGACCTTCTACCATATGACGGAAATATTTAACAGCTCTGTAGATCGCCAGTAATTCCCGATCAAAGGCGCTATATCGTCGCTCTGTGGGGCTCTTTTTTTCCTTGAAAAGAAACCGAGTGGTTCCGGTCGGCCTTCGACGTCCTGTTCCAGCACTGCTCCGATTGCGGTATCCGATACGTCGCATTGGATGGACAATGCCGCTCCCTCTAGGGGGTATCTGAGTAATGTGGCGTCAGCCAGTTGCTCCTTGGACAGTTGGAACGCGCGGTTCCTTTTAGGAATTCAGTAAGGGGGGCTTGGGTTTGGGCGGTGTCTTTAGGCGTTGGGCGGTAGAAATTGAGCATGCCCAGGAAACGTCGGAGCTCACTTACGTTGGTGGGTCGTGTATACTCATTTATCACCTCTTTCTTGCACTCAGGCAGACGGTACATTCTTTGATTTATCGGTGCTTGATCCTGTATCACCGGTATCTCATGCGTTATGGCACTGGTATAGGTCAGGAGGTCACCTTTGAGTTGGAAAATGTCGTTAACTCCTCACATATTTCCACTATGGATTGACACTCTTAAGGACTTAGGTTTTTCGCTAAGTGGAGTTCCTCGTGTAGTTGTGTCAACCTTGGATTTTTTGGCGATTCCTCCTCTGGCAATAAATGTCGGATATACTGGAAGTTATCTCCCCCCCGGTGATTCTTTATCCGAATCGTATGCCGATGAACGGTTGTCCTCATTTTCCAGCGGAAAGATGGAAAATTCCTTTATTGGATGTACTTCGACCATAATCCGGTCTATAGTTTGGAGGTAGTTTGCGATATTGAGTACCTCTACCTGGGCACTTTTCGCTTTTCCTACAATACAATTGGATATGAAAATCCCTGCTTGTACTGTTTTAGGTACTATCATTACCTCTTCCCGGATTTCCATGGGGAGTCTCAGCATTTTTCGTGAACGTGCCGGTATTACCACCGGTTTGTTCAGAAAAATTTCTACCTCCCAAGCGTTTGGCAGTGAGTGTTCCACCACTGCTTCTTCTTCGTTTGCTTTCTTTGGTTTGTCATGGGGTTGGGGTTCTTGGAGCCTGACCATTTTTCGCCACCTTTCCCCCGTTTGGGTAGGGTATCCGGTGTACTTCCGACCGCGGTCTGGACCTCTGTGATCCCCTTGACACGGGTTCCCGACTGGTTGCCTTATGTCCTGGCATCCGCTTCCTATCTTTTGTAAATTCAACGGAAGAGCTTACCGGATTTACTTTGGTTTGGGAGAAATCCAAAAAATTCCCGGTTTCATTGACTTTACAATTCCTAGACAGGAAGTCGTCCCCTAACAACCCATCTGCTGACAATCCCGGTAGGGAGTCTATTACCTGAAAGCTACAGGCGATTTGTTGGGGTAATTTGAATATCCCCTTACAAAATCCCCTAGATTTTTCCTTTCCAAAAAGCGTTTAGAGGATAGTTGCCCTTTTTGTGTAAAATTTTGTTCCATTTTGGAGTGCCTTCAGCTTAAGAAGGCTGATCTCCGCACCTGTGTCCACTATTAGACGTGTAGTGTTTCTACATCCAATGTCTAATCGGAGCTGGACAATTTGAACTTTTGTTGGTAGTGGGTGAGGACCGTTTTTTTTAGTTGGCGGCTTTAGTGCGGTTGGGTTGGGGAATTCCGACCCGACCTCTGGGAGTTTTCCGACGTCTCCCATTTTGTTTTTTGTCGACACACTGCCTCCGTGTGGTTGTGCGCCTGCAAAATGTGCACCACTGACCGTTCTTCTGTCGTCGTTGTCCCTGTTTTGGCGTCTCTGACGCGTCCGTAGCGGTTGAATTAGACTGGCTTCGGTTCGACTCGGGTCGATGGCGTTTTAATCATTGCTGGCGTTGTTTTATTTTTCGAGCTTCCGAGTGTTCAGTACTACTCGAACTAGTACTACTCTTTGCTCGAGTCTGTTCACCGCCTTTGTCGCGTGACTGTTTATTGTCCTTTGAATTTTTTCTTCCTTGGACTGTTTGCCATTCAGTATTGACCATACAGGTCGGTGGGGTGTGTTTGCGAAGTACAGGCTTAGCCACTTTGGGCGCGTCTGTTGACTTTTGCGGTTTTACCCACATTGCTTTGATACGACACTCGTCTCACGTGTGACCCTTTCGGGCACAAAACTCACAACAACATCGAATGCTGTACACTCGACGATTCGACGCTGTTGCTTGTTTCGACGTAGATGGTCGTTCTTGCCCTTGATTTGCGGCATTCACGGGTGACTTCCGTTGGTTCTGCGACCTTGGTTGTGTAGGTTCGGAATTATCCGCCTTCGTTTGTGTACGTTGTGTCCGACAGTCTTGGGCATCGTACCCATATCGATCACAGTTCGTACACTTTGGTGTGTTTCGGCGTCGAAGTTTGATTTTTTATTGAAATTTTTACTATTTTTCATATTTTTTTGTTGTTGAGCTTTTCACCGTTTTAGTTTTTGTTTTTTGTTGAAGGTTGCGTGTCTTTTGGTCCGGTCACCAATGTGGGGTTTTAAAGTAGTGTGCCGGCACGACATTGGTTCACTTCACACCCACCAACGATTGCGTCGCCGAAAATTGTTCACCAAACAAGAATGAATACATACGCACATGGTTGTTTTATTGTTAATTTTTTTATTTTTAGTAATTTTTATATCAGTACATACACATATCATTCTCTGGTGGTGGTTCTTAATACATATGGGTAATTCTACAGGATCACTTTCTTTATTTAATTTTATGTTTGAATGTAACACTGTGTGGACAGCAATTGAGTCTTGAATTGGAATTTTAATGTTAATAGTATGCTCACATAAATTTGTTCTTTCAGAATTGTCTATTAATTGCAACAAACTTCACTTTGATGAAAATTGACTTTACCGCCTCGTACAACCGACTTAAACTTGACTCACGACTTGCTCGTAAAACTCGTTCAGAATAACACGTGTGTGCGCACACCTCGGTGGTTAATGTTCGACCGATTTCCTCGAGGGATGAAACTTGATTCTGCTGGTGCTATCAAACGATCACCCAATTGAGATCGCACTCTCATCTTCGTTCTCTCATTTCCCCCGCCCACTGAGGTGAATAAACTCTTGTGGGTTAATTCAATAGTCAATGGACTAGAGAGAATGGAAGAATCGAAAAAGAGAGCGTGACGATCCCGGTGGTGATTTTGCTTTTCGCATGCAACGAACGCAAAATCAATGGTGACCGAATGACTCAGTTTGGTTATTGGATTGATCCCAGAGTGCAATGCACTCTGAGAAGGTGAAAATAGAATGGGATGAAAAGTATTTTGTGCTATTCACCTGACTAAAGAGTTTATTGATCCCCAGCGAATAGAGTGTCTGGGGAAAGTCAAAGGGACGCTGCAATGGCTTGGGAATAAATTAGCGTGGGAACAAAGTAAAGGAATTCGATAACTCAAGCTGTTGCACGATGATGCAACAGCATCGTTTAGTTAGACTTTGCTGTTGCTAACCAACATGAAATTGTGATTTCCGGTGGAAATCTCAAGGGGTTTATGACTTATGTTGCCGTATGACAAGAAGGAGCTGAATTCAATTATGCGTCTTTTAGGCAACTACCTTTTAGCAGGTGAAATAGCCGACGGAAGGGATTGGGGTTGAGGAGGTGCGCTGTTAGCCGGCGAAATTGGGTTGAAATAGTGGGTTGGTTCTCCGTGTAATATAGAGAACCAGCACAACTCATGGTAATTTAAACCCCCCCCCCCCCCCCCGCTTCAAGCAGGGGATATATATATATATATATATATATATATATATATATATATATATATATATATATATATATATATATATATATCAAAAAAACAAAAACAAAAGCGAAAAAGATCCAAAGTTCTTGAGCGTGGTAAATTGGTGTCAATTAACGAATCGCCTCTTACATGTATTCATATAAATTCATTCAAAAGGCACCTTCAGATTATTAAAAAAGATATTTTCATGCTCAATTTAATCGGAAAGCACCGTTCCTAATCCCAGAAACATCACCATAAATCCTTAGTAAATGGAATCATATAAATGGTCGCACCGATTTCGTACATCTTGCTATAAAATTCATGCCTCACTAGGCAGACGACAATTGTATATTGAAGCATTTTTTTATTATATCCTTTTCCCAGAATTTCAACCGGCTACAATAGCAACCTAGAACTGCTTGTGGCTTAACACAACAAGAAATAAAACCTCCCTCCGCTCCCGTTCGCATGAAGTGAAACATAATCGTCGTATCTAAGGAAAATTATCCTTTTACCATCACGATTTCTGTGAAGTATTGTACGTGGCATTAAGTCCTTTCTTTCACAATCCATGACAAAGTACCATCTTAAAAGGCCCCCTTGTCCTTTTCCATTAGTTAACATAGAAATTCCAACCTGTTGGTCCTTATTTGAAGAAGGTAATTTAGCCTTGTTGCTTCAGAGTTCTGAGTGGTGGCAAGGGTCTGTCATTCCTGCGATAAGTGATGAATATGAATTTCCTTCTATAAGGATATAATACGGATAAGAGTAATTTTTCTGGCCAACTGACAACCCACAAGAATCGCCCCAGGATCTTAGGGCCAGTACCATGTCATCAGAAGTTAATCCAGTGGCTGAGGGAAAGTTACAATAGAACAATAGGAAAAGGATTTAAGGTTTCTGAGTGAATTATGAGGAAAAATTGTGTATTGCAATGATTAAGACGGTCGTGCCGGAACATATCATGGCGCACAAGGCGGCACCGACAATGTGTTAAGGAGTTTGAATTCATGTGGATGGAAGGAAAGTAGAAAAGCAGTTCCTGTCTCATTGTGGTTACTTTTTATTCTTATGCAGCTCATTTCACGTAAATTCTTGTCACAAAAGCACTTAACTTTCTTGAGTAACTGAAGCGAGAGAAATGTGAAAGCATTTAAGGATTCATTCCTAATAAGAGGTGCGTGTAATTTGCGCAGGATTTTATGGTGTGCATATAATATATAGAAGGTTTTAATTGGCTGGTATTAGAGTACAGTAGAGGTTAAAGAGTACGTTGAGTTTTGAAATAATTTATGCGATTTAAATGGGACCTAACAAGAAGTTTGGAACCTTGATTCCCAAAATACGTATTCGCGACAATAATGTATGTTACTTCCTATATGTAGGGGATTTTTAGAAGTGAGTCATTCACTATAAAAATAGCAGCCGTTAGTAGTATGGCGCCGTTAATAGGTATGGTTAGGGTATTATAGAAATATCATTAGACAAGAGCTCGGTTTGCATTTATGAATATCGATGAAGTCCTCTGGAAATATTCTTCTGTTATTTGATATAAGATTTCTTTGAGGGGATACTAACATAGGCGGTATAAGTTGCCAACGATAAGTATGTGGAAAGTATGAAGGTTGGACAAAACCACTTACCACATGTAGCGTAAGTATTCCAAAGAACTACAGGAAAGTATTACACTACATGCTTGGTGTTGAGATAGTCCAAGATGGCGATAGTGAATGGAAGCACCTTTGAAATCATCCTCCATTTACAAAATTGTATTGAAGACATTTCTTACTTGGTTAGGGATTAAATCCAGACTCGGAGTATACCCGGAGTTAACAAGAGTTGCAGAGAATGCACTTTCAATTTTTCTTACATTTCAATCAGATAACCCTATCTACGTATACTATCTAAGCTTCCTTCAAGATGCATTCATCGCAGTGCATTGTTTGTTTATTCCGGTATGGTCAATTGTTTACACTGCGATCCTGATTGATCGACGGCCCTTATTATTTTGAATAAACTTGTTGCACGATTTTCAGTTTTTTTAGTTTTAAAACGACATTCCACTACAATTACATATTTTAGTTAAGGGTAAATGTTAATTCTATTTTATATGTAGCAGGCTTACATTAAATTACTGACTCTTCGCAAGCACTCTAAATTATACAACATCTATTTTATTTACCTTATTCTTTTCGGCGTAGAATTACTCTTGTTTTCCATAACGTATGATAATAATATATATGTAAGATGTATTCCTCTTTTAAATTTGTGTTATTTCTGTCATATATACATTTATATTTTTTTGTTGTTGAGTGTTTTTATACTAAATTAAAAGACTAAACAAGATGTACAAACATAAGCAAGAAACAAGAAATAAAATAAGAATAAAAATTAATAGGTTGGCGCAAGGCTAATAACCTTGCCAGGAAAAACAAATTATTATGGAAAATTTAACAAGCCCCGGGACTTGCTAAATAAGGCCAAGACCGGATCCCTGTTGTAGTGCCGATGATGATGATGATGATGAAAAATTAATAGGGAATAAGGTATGTGGAAGGAAAGCGCTGCACCTGATATGCATACTATATTTCGGGAAGTCTAGTGTTTTCTTCGTCAGTTGGGACGATATTGATCTTTTATTGGTTTATCCCTTTCACCGATCACCATACTGAAATGTAGGCTATCCGGAACATTATATCGTTATCATGGTCAATTTTTTTTATCCCTGGCACCAAGGAAAGCGTGGTAAATAATAAGAACTTCATGTTTATCTTGGATAAGTCCTTTTCTTTCCAAGAAAAGTATCGTTTCTGGCGGGATTCTGGTAGTCTCCATATACATATCATTGGGATCTAAGGCTCCCGAAATAAGATTATTTTCACTGCACATTGCCCCCACAGTGCGATCATGGATAATTTTAATTATGAAGTTGTCTATCCTGTATAGTCCTGATTTGTCGTACATGACTTTATTGGGGTAGAATTTCTTCTGGTGTTCTGTACATTCCGAGGTAGTAACGCAAACACTGCCTCTCGAACACCCGAAACTTCTCCATGTAAAATGGAAATATGTTATACCATACCGGGCAGACATACACTAATACTGGTCGAATGAATACCGAGTAGGATATTAATTGGACTTTAGAGTCTAGAACACTACTATGGAAGAGACTTTAGGGGATTTTTGTCTTTAGTCGCAATGTTCCGCCGAACACTGTACACGAACATAACTACACAAGAAGCGAATGCTGTCACCAATAAAACAAGGAGTTGAGTTTGTTTTTAACCTGTGGTTATTTTTTATTTTTTTCTAATTTAGTTGACACTGGTGGATACTCATAGGACAACATTCTAAGTTTATAAATACACTGATTGTCTAATGAATTTCTATTTTCCTTTGTTTGTTTTGATAAACTAATTCAACGTGTGGAATTGGGAATTGTTACTTAAATGAAATTTGTCGCACGCCTTGAATAATCGACAAAAGAAATCGCGCTGAATTTCTTCGTTTACCTTTTGTATTTTTAACAATTTACCGCACGAGAAATCACTGCCTAAACCTTTCGTTTTTGTTTTCACGTCACTGCCTTCGATTCTTTTAATTGTTTTTCACGTCTCCGCTCGGTCTTCGATCGTTATGTTTTCTTAAATCCTGCCGCGCGAACTGACCTCCTTGTAGGGCTCCTCTCTGTGCGACTATCCTATCTTAATTTTTCCTAAGACGACAGCCCTATCTAAATTTTCCTATCCATCCTATCTGTCTCTTATCTTCAAGAGAAAATTTCCATTTTGGTCTTCGATTCCAACTTCTTATCGGAATCTTGTTTCGAAGGATCAGTCGTGTCGCCACTTCTTTGTTGATCATATCATGGGCTTTGTTTACGTTACCCATCTGGCTTACGGCAAGAGAGTTTTTGTATGCTTCAGATGGGTTGTGGGGGTTCTCTATACCACATGGGGAACCAACCCACAATGCCAGGCAAACCTGACCGCTAACAGCGCGTCACCCTACCCTAACCTATAAACATGCAAAAACAATCCCAATCTGCAAGCGCATCCATCCCAAAACTTGCAAGAATTTATCTCCCAATCTGCAATTAAAGGCAATTCCCAAAACTCCCAACAGAATACAATTTAATAGAATATATTCTAAATCAACTCTTACACCACCCCACATATAATTTTTCCCAAAATTGCTTCGGTCAGTTCTTCATCTAAACCACATTCCCTGCTTGCGACCAAGCAATCCTAATTTCCCCGAAATTCATATGCTGTAATGAAACGCAAATTCAAATCCATAACTGAACATTAACCATCGCCACCAATTATACCAAGCCGCATACATTTCCTCGAAATTACTTCGGTTAACATCTTATTTAAATGATATTCCTTGCTTGCACCCAAGCAATTCCAATTTCACCCGAAAATTCATGCCCATACTTGCTCGTGTTCCCAAAGCCAATTTTCCCGTACACACAACCAACGAATCCAACTCAGCTTATACGGCGAGGATTCGCTGGAACTAAATTCTTATGCAGGCATAGCAACTCTGCCACTAAATTCTTAGTAAATAGGAGTGAGTTTATGACGCCACTACCACGACGCGATGAATTTTGGCTTTCATTAGTCAGTCGTCATTCAGCAACCGCCACGCGCACATCGGTAGTCCCCTGACAACCGCCGCGACCACACGGGGGCACGCACGCCCCCATGTGCCAAATAAAGCCCGTTCGGACGTGCCCCCTTTCAATTGCCGCGGGCACAGCGTCAAAAATAAATAGAAGAGAAAACATTCGGGCACAGTTCGTGAATAGAAACTAAACAACTTATAAAAAATACTTATTTATCCAAAAGTGACGATAAAGCCGAATAATTTGTGAATGACTGCACAGTGTGTTTTATTTGGATGCTTGCCGCCCCCCCCCCCCCCCCCCCCTCCCTTATTCTCTTCGTCTGTGGGCAGTGCGCTGGTGAACAACTCTCTAGTGGGGCGATAGTTAACTGATGCCATACGTTGGTACATCTACATCAGTTCACGATTCACTACTTTTGCTGAGTTGGAATACACTTCATGTTTATATGGTCCTTCGGGCCGGATGTATACGATCCGAGGAACTGAGGAATCGAGGATTTACGATCCAACGAATCAAGGAGGATTACGTTCATCAATCATCATAGAGAAGAATTTGGATTTCCTCAAGGTAGAGGATAGCAAACACAACATCACGAACGGAAGGGAGTTCCACAAGGTGCTGACTGCATCCAACAAGCAACGAGGACAATCACTGTGACGCTGTGACTGAATTCAACGTTTATCAAGACAACGAGTGAGCCACAACAAAATATAAGGTAGGTGGCAATTAGTTTCCCCAATTACAAAACCTAGTGGATATAATTCAAAAGTGGTAGTTGTGTGTGATTTCGGCGAAGTGGTGCACGGGTGATTCAATAGAAATTTTTGAATTTCATCGGGAATTGTGGCTGTGTGTTGCTTTAACTGAGAAATAAAAAAGGGGACAAAAGGTGAAAGTTGGAAAATATTGAGCTGAATGTTTAAAGAGACTGTTGTTAAATAAAATAATATTTAATTGCCGAGAATACAACCCCTTTTATTCAAACTCGCTGACTCAATATCTGCACTAATTTGTTGAAAAAATTGCGAAGAGATCGATTACATACCTAACACGGTACTTGTAATTCATTCAGATTCAACGAGGTGGTCCTTCAACGGTGACTGCCCAATGGAATTTGGCTGCATTTGGATGATATTAAGCTGAAGGTTATTAAAGAGACTGTGTTGCTGAATAAATTAGATCTTGTCAACATACAGAAAAAAAGGCCTTTAATTGAAAAAGTCGGTGACTTAAAATAGTGTTCGTTATCTGCATTTTTGATTGAGCAGAGCTAAAGTACAATTCACACGGTACGTTGCGGATTCGATTGAGTGAGTTCTTTTTGGTTGATTGAGCGAGGTGGCGTAACGAACACTTGTGAGCAAACCGACTTGCATGTCTAACAGACAGTTCAAAGGAAAGACTGGTTGTTTTTTATCCTGACAACATCGCAATGAGTAAGACAAAGATGTCCAACTTAATCGACAGCTTGCAGAACATAGCAAGCGAGTTAACAGCCGATTACAAGGCATATTCGGAGTTAAGTCCAACATCCAAATCTGTGCACATGAACGAGGCACGGTTGAGGAATTTGGAGCAGTCCTTTGTGGAGGCAAAGTGGCTGCACCAAAAAATTATAGCGGCTCCCAGCGACGACATCAAGACAAAATACATGGAAGAACTCCACTTCCATAAACTGAAGGAACTGTATTACAGTTATTCCTCAGAACTTAGGTCGCAATTAGAGCAAGTCGACACTCATCCGCTGGGGCACAACTCATTTAACAGTTCAATGGGAATAACAAAGGCGCCAACGGTGGAATTGAAATTGCCCCCCATTAAAATACCTACTTTCTCCGGTTCTTACCAGACGTGGCCGGAACTTAAGGATTTATTTGAGAGCCTCATCATCAGAAATGCATCTATATCTGATGTACAACGGCTACATTACCTGAAGGTAAACCTGAGCGGAGAAGCAGAACGTCTGCTGCGGAACACTGCCATTGTTGAGGGTAATTTCGAGTCGGCTTGGGCAACACTGGTAAAACGTTACCAGAACTTAAGGTTGTTAAAGGACAACCAATTCAACTTGCTGTTCAGTCAACCTTCGCTGGGCCATGAGTCAGCCGATGGGATTAGGTCTTTGGTGGATACTACAAGTGAAGCCAAACAATCATTACAGAACCTAGGAGTCCCGGTCTCATCGTGGGAGGACGTATTAATTTTCCACACAGTCCAGAAGCTCCCCCTTACAACGCGAGGTTTGTGGGAATATCACATTTCCTCATATGTGGATTACCCAACATACGATATGTTGGAAGCATTTCTTCTCACAAGGATTCGAACTTTAGATGTCATGGGACAAACAACGTCCAAAAATTCTTGCGGAATTTCTAGAAACAATACAAATGTCAAATGGTCTCACTGGTCCGATCGTTGCACAATTGCCGACGCAGTTTCAACGGAGCTTACCAGGATTTAATCAAATCAACCCAAATATTGACCTCAACCATTGGAATAATATAAATACTCACCAAATCGTTGCCGCGACCGAGACGGCAAATATCGCCTTTCAGGCACCTCCTCCACCACATGCAGGAGATTTACAAATGTCAACAACCTCCGCTATTATGCCAGCCCAGACTATCCAGTTGTTTGGCATGGCTTCTCCAGCAGATTCTCGTCAATCGCAAATGGTTCAATCAGAAACTCCTGAACCGGTTAAAATTTCTACGCCATTTAATTTGGAAAATGTGACATCAAGCTCACAGCACATCAGCACTGGTAAATTAGCGAATGTGTTCCACCATCGCAAACAAAGAAAAACGAGAACCCCATACACGAGGTTAAGTTGCGGAATCCTAAACCGCATAAAGGGAAGAGAAAACCAAATACTCTCCATATAGCTGTGTCCACGAGTTCTATCATCTGAATGATCCCCTCAACGACAATGACGGTGGCATCATCTCCAGCCACATCTTCCAAGTTCGGTTAGTAATTCAACAGCTACCAATTTAATACCGATACTTACTAATCAGGAACATCTCCACCACCAGTAGCACGTACAAAACTTGATCGCGGGAATAGCTATGTGGCATTATGGAAGACGAAGAAGATTTTATGGACCTTGATGGAAATGCAGCATGCACAATCGTTGCCACAAGATCAATCGAGGAATACACAAGCATCCCATGACATCATGAGAACGATTCCGGGCCAAAACAGCGACATCCCATTTACATTTTACTTTCATCACCTCTAATCAGCAAACGGTTGGTGAATTTCATCAGTCATAATCAGACATGCGATTACAATCCGAAAGCGCGGTTGATGGGAACAACATGATATCGTCTAAGGATCGATCAAGGGACTCGACCCAACCATGCAATATTTAGTTTCCAAACTCCACACGGAAGTAGAATGCCACCAATAGCAAGGAAGACAACTACGTTAGCACCCTATGGCCAACTTGGCCTACTACACACACACACACATACACCCAAACACACTTGTAATTTGAAATACACATGCCACTATAACAAAGTCAAATATAATTGATAATCTAGACCCACTAATGGAACCAATGTCAAACAATTGCCACCCTACCGTTGCACCGTGCCGGTTCACGATCGACACAACATTTAAAAGTATAGTCTCAATTGCAACCGTCGCCGGCCCGGGAAGATGTTGCAGAAGCAACAGCATAACAATTGGAAAACAATTTGCATCAAATAATTGAGTCAAGCAATTCAATTGACTCGGCGAAATATCACATTACAACGCCGGAGAGTATGCAACTATAAATTGTGCCAGAGACTCGTTCATGCTGCGGAATGCTTTTCGAAGTGCTCGCTGACTACGGAGACATTCAGCTACCTGATAGCAGACCCCGTTGCTGGAATCGCTGAAGTAAAAAAGAGATCAGCACAACGGTGTGGCGAAGAAGATTTTGGTGGCTCAACGGCTGCTTCTGAAAAACCGAAAAATAAATACGGTAACGGAATTAAGGTGCAGTTTTTACTCGTTTTAATATTCGGTAAAATTAAGTTGTTCGGGACTGCTTTTTGTTCGGGTTTAATGACGGTTTTGTTAAATGGATTGGCTCTGAAAGTTTTTGAAAGGTGATTTCGTTTCAATAAGAAGATAAATTTTGAATTGGAACTAATTGCATTGTATTTTTCAAGTCTCGTTGCTGAGTTCCATCGTTGATGTTCAATTTGTTGGACTTCAGCGCCGTTCACATTTCGAACCGGGTTTATAAGTTCACGATTCACTACTTTTGCTGAGTTGGAATACACTTACAGTTGGGGTATTTGGAATGTTACCTTTTGTTTCAGGTGGGAGTAAGGACTTTTGGGACACGCGTCTGGCGGCAAGGACATCTCAACCTATATTGGGTTGTGTGGTTCGTAGAACCGTCACAAGAGTTCTTGCCATTACGTATGCGTTTTTAGCTACAGTAAGACCAGCTGTTATATGCTGGTATCTAACTACAGTTTTTACTTGCGGAGGAAAATTAACAGGTCGCCTGAAAAGTTCGTAGGCTTACATAGTCCTCGTATAACACATTTTTTGGTAAAATTCGATTTTCGAGTCGAAGGCCCTTTGAAAGTGAACCATTTTTCCACTGAATGTTGGAATCAAGTTTTGTCGCAGCATGAATGGTGTCGTGTTGCGACCTAAAACAAAACTATTGGGCTATACCACATGAAATGTCCGATTCACCCTCAGTCGGAAATAAGAAGTTCTCAAGTGAACATCCGTGCCACAACGTTAAATTTTCTTTTTTTATAAAGTAAAGTGGTACGTGTGCTTGACGTGTGAGAATTTTAGGGTTCGTTACAAGTACAGTTTTTTTTTTCTAGGAATTGATTACCATGCCAAATTGGAACCCTCTTCCTTTATGAATTTCAAATGGGACATAATGGGGCATTGGCAATGAAAAACATTAATGACCCATTTGAAGATGTAGCGGTAAACGAACGCACTCTACGACGTTGGTTTGAAAACTTCTGTTCGTAGATATCACCCTCGAAAATGAACCATGTGGGAAGCCGGAAACGTTATTTGAGGACGATATTTTAAGAGCAACGATGGATGCGGAGCCAACGAAATCGGTGCGGGAGATTGCACAAAGCATGGAAGTATCCCCAATGACAATAAATCGACACCTTTCTCTCATAGGAAAGGTAAAGAAACTCGATATGTGGTACCCCATGAACTCAACGAGTCCCAAAAACTACGGGGGCTGGTAATCTGCGCATCGTTTAGATTAAAAAACCAAACTGAACTGTTTTTGCACCTGATAGTCACCTGTGAGGAAAAGTGGATTTTTTGTGATAACCGTAAGAGACCTGGCAGTGGTTGGATGTAGATGAAAAACCAAAACACACCCCCAAGCCCGGTCTTCATCCGAAAAAGGTTATACTGACAATTTGGTGGACATCGAAAGTACCAACCTACTTTTTATTTCTTTAACCAGGAGAAACGATAAACGCTATTAAATATTGTGAGGAAATCGACATATTACATAACAAATTGGCTGAAAAGCAACTTGCGTCGGTCAATAGGCACGGCCCAACTCTTTTACATGACCATGCTAGACCCCATACCACATATGTAACGGTGCAAAAACTGTTGCAGTCGGGATTTGTAATTCTTCCGCATCCACCGTACTCTCCTGAAATTTCCCAAACGGAGTACCACCTTTTCCGTAATCTGGATTAATTTTGCCGGGAGAAGGTCTTCTGGATCCGAGCAGAGGTCATAAAAAATTTGAAGATTTCATTGCCTCAAAAAGTTAGCACTTCTACGAAAAAGGAATATTTGACCTTGTATCACGTTGGAAGAATGTCATAGATGCCAACGGATCCTATTTTGATTGAATAAACATGTATGGAAAAATAATATTGGCTTTTAAATTTTTACTATAAAATCGGACAGTTCATGTGGTACAACCCAATAGAACCTAAATACCACATAATTTACTTAGGTCGTTTCCGTTATTCGAAATAGGGTTTTAACCTATTATTGTGTACCACCACATTTCTTTTGCCAATTTTTATGACCACGTTTACTGGGCCTTGGAATTCCAGCACATTGTAGGGACCCCCCATGTGGGAGCTAACTTGCCTTGTTTTTGCGCGTCCCCTGTCAGAACTTTATCGCCCACGTTGAACGTGAAAGAGCGTACTGTACAGTCATGGTACCCTTTGGATTTCCTCTTGGAAATCAACAGGTGACGTCTTACTATTTCGTACGTACTCTGGAGTTTGCATTTCAATAGCTTATGGTAGCTTTCATGATTGTACATCGGTTCCGGAGGTTGTTTAATACTAGATGGTACCTCTGGGGTGAAACCAAAGAGACAATCCGTAGGCGTAAGCTTGGTACCTTCATGGACGTCGGTGTTGTATACGAATGTTGCCGTCTTCTGATCCCATGACTGGGAATTTCGATCCACAATACTGCGTATATATTCTGAACGATGGGCTCTTTTCCGAGCGCCATTCGATTGTGGATGGTACGTTGAGGTTTGAAATATCTTAATATGAAACAGCTTGTACACGCTTTTAAACAAGCTGCTTAGGAAATTGCTTCCCTGATCAGTGACCAGTTGCGTCGGAACACCATACCGAGCAACTATTTGGTCAAAGAACACCATGGTCACCATTTCAACCACCGCATTGGGTAAGATATAGCGATCTATATACTTAGGGAATTTGTCTTGAAACCTGAGTATATAGTTCTTACTTGCTGGAGTTCGGTCAACACGTCCTACTATATCTAAATATACTTTGTCAAAGGGCCTCTGTGCAATGTCGGTGATTACCATGGCCATGCGTAGGTTTGGTGGAGATTTCATGGTTTGACATTCTTTTCATACCTTAATGTACTTTTTAATGTCGCGCATCATGTTCTTCCATCAAAAGTTCCTACGTATTTTATCCAAAGGAGAATCAATGGTAATCCCGAAGTAGTAACTGGATATTCTCAGGGTTTGTTATCTCCATTCCTTTTTCCGTGCAGGAAAGAACGGGATCCTCTTGAAGTGAAGACTCGTCGTTCTTTTGACTTCTTTGGGTCCCCATCGCTTTCCCTTAGCTTCTTTGCTTGGGCACGTGTTACTACATTTCCCCTATGTAGTATGGGAGACTCACCACAACTTTGCGGGACACAACTTAATGCATTGGTGTTATATTTACGGGTCTGATAACTTGTGATGGAATCTAGTTAAACGTGAGGTGGGATCCTTCACGTCAAAAACAGCCTTTAGTGGCTTATGATCCCCATACACTGTGAATTTACGCCCTTGTAAATAACAGCGAACCCCACGGTTCACTTACCTTAACCCCCATAACTGCCATCCAATTTCCTAACTTCACTAATGCAATCGCATTAGTATCTGAAAATGCTTCACGCATCATATAGCTCAAATCAATGATCTTAAAGTCCCTGTCAAAGAAAACTTACCTTTTATGCATTCTCTTCGCATATAATTTCCCGTAAGATTCCTTTCTTTATCTTATCAGGCAGAACCCCCATTATTACAACCCAATCTACATCAATTTCCGCTAATGCAACAGCATTAGCACCTGTAAATATATATATATATATATATATATATATATATATATATATATATATATATATATATATATATATATTTATTTATTTATTTATTTTCAAACTTCTGCAAAAGAATTCTTGCCCGCATGCATAACTTCGCATTTAAAACCCCATATACGAGTTCTTTCTTATTTTATCCTAAATTACCTGAAAGAAAATTCATCGGTTCACATATAATACAACCGCATAATCAGGAAACCTTACCCTTGAGTTGGCTTATCCCAGCTTCATCATGTGTATCATAAATCACCAAACAAATCCATTGGCTGGCGACCTACATCCAAGGGACTAAAACAAATTCACGCATTTCTTGGCACCAATTAAATCCTACAGCATAAGCAAATGCAAATAGGAATTCAATACTTACCCTTACCAGTGATGCCATAAACACCATTTCCTGGTAATCTAGACAAAACCTATTAACACCATTTCGTCGTTGCGCCGCGTCTATTTATTTAGCCACGACGCACATATCAAACAAAGATCCAATTAGCATCCGACGAGTTTCGGTTTTGTTTGCTTTACCAGACTCGCATCCCATGAATGCACCTCTTCCCTTTCTTTGTTTAGATTCTTTCCCATGGCTTTGATCCATAAAAGAACCAGTCTACACACATATATGTGTACTGTGGCGATCTTCTGTATGAGATCTGTTGATTACTCCAAAGAGAGACGTCACGTCTCTCTCGGAACAGGAAATACATCCTTAATTTAAGAGAGCCAGATTCACTGGCTGAATTTCTTTCGACAACGATTGAATATCGGAGAGTCCTATTACAACCACCGTTCGCGGCGGTCGGATCACTCCCGCTCTCCGCCGGCTGCGGAGATGCGTTTATACACGGGTCGTTTTGTGAAATGCTAGTTGACTTGATAGCTCGTCTCACATTTAAAGCTATAGTGAAGACTAAAGTGTTCGGAATTAAATAAACTGGAAGCGAACTTTTCTTTTAATAATTGAATAAATTGACTGTGAAATATGAATTGATAAACCTGTTCAACATGTAACCGAAAACAATAAAGATTAATTAATTAATAAGCCGTGTGTATCATTTGACTCTTCTCCTGTGCTGCAGTTCCTGAGTGTGTTTCTGTGTTACATTTGTGGACATAGTGTTGTGGAGTCCCTTTTTGTGTTTTGTTTTTGGCGGATCAGGTTCAGCAGTGGAACAACCTTTTAGTGACGGTGGGACGAAGTAGAACCTCGTGTCGTGCTCCGGCACCACGACTTCGTACCCCCACATGCCTATTTTCCCTTGCGTTAGCACGCTACTCAATGCTTCATTACTTGCATCCCTGGTCAGATTAAAAGGTTTGGTAAAATCTGCATAGATTAACAGTGGCGGCGACATCAACAATCCCTTTATTTTATCAAATGCCTGTTGACATTTGTCTGACCAGGTGAATTTAACGTCATTCCTTAACAAGATCGTTAAGGGGCGCACTATCCTAGAAAAACCTGGAACGAGTTTCCGATATTAGTTCGCCAAGCCTAGAAACGATTGGACGTTCTTTACCGTCTTGGAAATGGGGAAATCCCTGAGACTAGCTGTCGTATCGGGATTCGGCCCCTTTTAAGGAGCAAACATGTCCTAGGTAAACTACTTCTTTCTGTAGAAATATGGATTTCTCTAGTTGCAATTTGAGGTTGTGGTATCTCAATTGTTCGACTACTTGCCGGAGTTTATCAATATGGTTCTCTAGGTTCTTCCCATAGATGACAATGTCGCCCAAATAGACAAAGCATTCGATACCTTGCAAACCAGTTAGGACATGGTTCACGAGTCTCTGCAACGTAGCCGGTGCACCCGTGAGACCGAATAGCATACGTTTGAACTCATAATGGCCGTAATTAATGCTGAAAGCTGTCTTATCGCGATCCTTCTGATCGACTAAGACTTGGGGTTAGCCGCTGGTTAAATCGAGCTTGGAAAAATAGCGTGAGCGACGGAGCTGGTCTAATATGTCCTCTATTCGAGGTAGAGGATACGCATCTCCGATGGTTTTGTAGTTGAGTTTCCTGAAATCGACCACAACTCTCCATCGGGCTTTTCCATCGGGGCCCGCTTTCTTGGAAACTACCAGGAGTGGTGAGTTCCACAGACTTTTGCTAGGTTGAATAATATCATTCTCTAGTATTTCCCGAACTTGCTGATCTATTACCTGTTTCTTGCACACAGGCAGATGGTATGGCCTTTGGTTTATGGGCGCTTGGTCTTGTACCAAAGGTAATTCATTCGATATTGCACTTGTATACGTCAGGTAGTCGCCTTCGAGGGGGAAAATGTCGGCCCTCTTGAGGTCTTAGGTTTTTCCCGAAGTGAAGTTCCTCGTGTAATTGTGCCAACCTTGAATCTTTTGTTAATTCATGAGGCGACACACGTTCCGAGAAAAGATGTCTAATAAACTGGAGGTGTTCTATCTCAGAAATGTTAATCTCGTATATGGGATTACTTGATTCGTCATCAGAGTTAATTCCCGTTGACGTATTGACTCGCTTACCGGTGTGTATGTTCTCCCGGTTTTCCAAAGGAAAAAAGGAATATTCCTTTGCTGGGAGCAACTCCACCTTTATCCGGTCAGTTTGGGGGTAATCTTTGATATCGAGAGCCTCAATCTGGGGACTCTTCGCCTTTTTAAAAATACAGTTAGCGAATAAAATCCCTGATTGTACTTCTCTAGGTACCAAGATTAGCTTGTGGCGGTTCTTGAATACATTCCCAAAGAACCGCCCATCCTCTTAAATTAACCACTTTCCAAACCCACCATACCTACCTGCAATTTTGGGGCAGCGTAAGCTACCCTTCATTCTCTTTCACCTGAAAGTTAAATCTTATCAAGCATGCACGCCAAACAAATTATTTCATTCATACATGGACCGTGCCAGACAATCGGCTCAGCTTGTCAGCAATTATAATAAATGAATACTTACTGGCCAGCGTAATTGTTGACATAGCTGTAGCCGGTATTCTTGCTACGGTTCATGACCGAGTATCGCGCCTATACCCTTAGGTCCGCAACACTTGCGACAATTCCCTTTCATCGGTTATCAATCGATCCTGGAATTTGGGTATGGAAAAAATCATTATTTAGGTAACCTTACCCATGCCATGCATATGATGACCCGCCCGAAAACCTAAATTAAACTTACAGTATCCCACTGTGTGCTCTTTACTTACCCGCATATTAATCTAAACATATAGCCATCCAGCCTGACCCTTTGCCGCCGTCGACGAGGTTCCTGTTGACTTATGTCAACAAAATAATTTGCTTCCTTGTGCACCGGAGCCATATGACTAGATTGGATATTGCCTACATCGGTGTTTCCAAGGAATCTTAGGCAAATACCATGACGACCCCTTTTGTATCATAGGAACATCATATACATCATCTGTGCATCATCATCATCATATACACCAATGATCTGTGAAATAGCGTTTTTGTTTACTTTGAAACAAAAATCTATTTCGATCTCTGGCATACATCACCAACGATGTACTTCTGTTTGATCAGGTGTCCACCGATCATCGTCCTCATCGCAGGGCATTGTACTTTTCCTATACGCCCACATATATAATCCTCCCTTATCTACGCAATTCGCGGCCATCGAACTGATGGATGTAAATTACATTGGAGTCCGATTTTAGCCACCGCTGCGTGCACACACGCAAGACGAATCCACGAGTAGTGCACTCCTAGTAGGAAGAAATCTTCGCGCGGATATAAAAGTTTTTTTGACACTCTGTTGTCCTAGAAATACGCGCCGTGATCGCGGGTTAAAAATGAAAAGGTCGCCGTGAAAGTAATAAATATAATCCCTTTTTCCGTTGTGTTAAATGCCGAGAAAGTTAATAAAATATAATCTCCTTTTCTGTGGTGTTAAATCTGTTGGTGTAAAAGAAATTAAATGACAATTCACCCAGCTGTATTTTTGGATAAATATTGTTTCTTGAGTAATTTGTAAAACTAGAACAACTGCATTGAAATAAATAAGTGTATTCTTCAGAAATAAAAATAAATAGTGTACAGATAAACAACAGAGTGCATTTCATTTTCTCTTTCGTTTGCGCATTCATGGATAATTTGGTGAACAGTGTTCTGCGGACAAGTGTTGGGGAATAAGTGAACCAGTGTTACGACGACACCAATTTATTTCCCCACAAGCTCCTCCCGGATTTTTATTGGGATCCCAATCATCTTTCGTGAGCTATAGCCGATCTACCAAGAAAGTTTTTCACCTCCGAATGGTGTGTCGGTGGACGTTCTACTGAAGCTTTCTTCCTTTTGTCGTTTTTTGGCTTTTGGGGTTTTGCCTTGTTGTTGGAGTAACTGTTGCCCGGCAGTTTTTCGCAACCCTTCCCCTGTGTGGGTAGCGTCTTCGGATGATTTCCGACCACGGTCTCGACCTTATCAGGGCCCCTTGGTACAGTTTCCCGTCCGGCTGCCTTACGCCAAAGCCTTCCGGTGCCATTATTTGCAAAGTCAATGGAAAAACTGTCGGGATTATTGTTTGTTTGGAGGGTAGTTCCCTCCTGGGCATCTGTTGCGGTTCCATTAAACGCCACTACTTACCTTTTTATTTATTACCCAAAAACTTCCTCCTAAAGCATTTAAACCCGTTATCATTTGCTAAAGCAATACTGTGGCGGTTCCATTAAACGCCACTACTTACCTTTTTGTTAATTACCCAAAAACTTCCCCCTAAAGCACTTAAAACCATTATCATTCGCCAATGCAATTGCATTAGCACCAAACAGACAATTCTCCCAAGGGCATGATTGCACGCGTCGCATCATGTTCCTGAAAAACAATTCGGTTACAGTGTGGGGTTATATGCAATTGCGGATTTGGGGATGGATGCTGTTGCATATGGGGATGTTTTTTGCATGTTAGGAAATGGGTGACGGGTTAGGTTAGGGTGACGTGCTGTTAGCTGTCAAAATTGGTTGGGATTGTGGGTTGGTTCTCCATGTGGTATGGAGGACCCTCACTTACCCCCCCCCCCCCGTGACATAGTCACGAAATAAAGATATGGCGAAGGGAGTGGTTCGGAGTGTGACGGGGGGGGGGGGGGGTGCCTCAGGCCAGGGTGGCCCTTCTTGCTTCGGGGGGCGCGGTGGTGGGGTATTGGAACTGGTGACGAGTTCCTGGGTCGTGGTGGGGCCTGGGTCGATAATTGGCAGTGGACTCGGTTTTTACCGCATTGATGCCACAGGGGCAAGGGGTGTGCGGCGTGTTTCACCGGGGTCACCAATGTAGGGTTATATGCAATTGCGGATTTGGGGACGGATGCTGTTGCATATTGTGATGTGTTTTTGCATGTTAGGAAATGGGTTACGGGTTAGGTTAGGGTGACGCGCTGTTAGCGGTTAAAAATTGGTTGGGATTGTGGGTTGGTTCTCTATATGGTATGGAGGACCCCCACAACAGCACAAAGTAACCGACATAAAACTCGAAACATGTCGGTGCTTCTGTCTCCCAATGTATTTTGCCGCACACGTGCATGACATATTCCCCTTTTTTATCTGCATGCACGTCGGCCGGTCGTCCGATCGACGGGGCTTATCCTAGCTCACGACTGGCCGCCAAAAGAAACCGAATTCTGTATAGTGTTAATATACACACGAGTGTTCGAACCTTTGAGCCACGATCGATGTGTGCACGATCGGCATAAATGCTGTACGCACTTGCCGATCGTATAAACATCCAAATTCCTTTGGCCGCTGGACGAGGGAAATTCCAGAATTCATTCTCAACACACCATCGGACTCACTACGAACTGAAAGTTAAATGGTGAGTCGAGTATCAACCTTTGATGAGAGAGCACGATAAGTAGAGTCTGATGAACGGTAGAGCACACCCCGAGTCGAAGTGAGTCGCTGTGTATAAGCTCAGGAATCTCCTTGAGTGTTTAAAATTTAAATAATGCTTCATAAAACGGTGTCTTGAGTTGAATTAATTGCGAAACATTAATTTTATAAATCCAATGCCAGTCTTCACTTGAATATACAATTTACGAAATGAAATAATGTATGTGCATAAAATGTAACAAAGCTAGGACAAAATGTGTGTTGTGTGTTTTGTTAAAACTGTTCTCACGAATCAACCTTACTGTTTCGGAAAAGAAAAATAAACTTTTAAGGTGTTTAAAATAAAACATTTATCACCAAGTGACTTTTAAGTGGTTTAAAATAAAGAACCTTTACCACCAAGTGACGTTTAAGTTGTTTTAGAATAAAGAAAACATTAATTACCAAGAGTGGACAACGTGTGGGGGTGTGTTCCTGCAGTTGGACGGGGTTGGCGTTTCGATCAAACGGTTCGTCGGGAATTCTAGTGAACCTGTGCCCCTGTTTGGCACATTACTAAAAAACATAAATTCCCACACACCTTTAAAACCCCCAAACATCCAGTGCATATATCGGGTGGAGTCTTTTATCTTCAAGAGGCCGATCTCAGCGCCTATGTCCACTATTAGGACCGTAGTTGCTTTACGGTCAGTGTACAAAGAGGGTTGGACAACTGGGACTTTTGTCGGCGAAAACTGAGAACAGTTTTGATAAAATTGCGAATTTAATTCGGCCGGGTTGGGGACGTGCGATCCAAGCGCTTGGCATTTCCCGACTTGTTTTTCGCTTCTTATCGATACCCCCCCGCCGTTATCGCCCTCATCTTGGGGAATGTCACTTTGGTCGGCGATTTGTTCTGTACTATCAGAACTAGAACGGCTTCGGGCTGCCTTGGGCTTACGGTGCTTTTGTCGGTTTCTCGTGCGTTTTGTGTCCTTTTCGCTATTAATTCGTTTGTCTTTATTTCATTTGTTTTTGATTTACATGAAGAATTTCTTATTGACTTTGTTCAACTTTTCTTTTCTTTTTCTTTAACTCTCACCACTACTCGACACACACCGTTCTCGACTTGTCACGCACTCTGCAATCTTAAAACACCAACTGACTATTAATTATTTAAATAGACTATTAATATATATAGACTAAATATTTAAATATTCATTATTTAAATACATCCCGTGACCCTGGTAATCAATTTCTACACTCCAACTGAACTGATTCGTCAATTCGTGTTCTTATGTATCAGGATACAATTACCCCCCAGTTTATCATTCATCGATTCATTGAATTTGAGTTGGGTCCCGGTAACTCAACACCATTCAAGAAATCGTTAGGTGTATGGTAAAGGTAGTGGCAAATTGTTTGGATTAGAGTCAGGTGTTAGGAATGTGGGCAATATGTTCAGGGTTCTCGTTGAGAGAATTTTGTAATTCCTATAGGCTAGGAATGACGACATGCACGGGTTTATGGATGAAAAAGGGTGGTCAGGTTTTGTATGTTAAATACAACGGAGAGTTTTGAATTATCATTGTTTGGGATCGGATTATGTGTTGTAAGGGGTGATGAGAACGTGATTTAAAAATGTGGTATTGGAATGTAGGAGAGCGTTGTTTTAGGATATGATGTGTGTATTTGGTGGGATAAGGACACGAATTTTCGATATTGGAAATGGTGGGGGGGGGGGGGGGGGGGGGGGGGGTGGTAATTAACATTATTAACATGCATCCACTAAATAGTCCGGATCAGGCACCACGTGTTTACCACCTGTTCCTGTCTATGGCGAAAATCATGGCTACTAAAAAAATCTCCTCAAGAGAAGCTTGTGAAAGTCGACTGTCCCAGTTTTTTGCCGATATGGACGAGGATTTCTATGTGAGAGGCATAATGAAATTACCTGCGAAACAACAGTAAATCATCAAACAAAACGGTGGATATTTCACTTGTATCGGATCATTCTAACTAAGCTAAATAGCCTGCAATTTCATGCAAAAATAATGGATTTCTTTTTACTACAGCTAATATATAAAATTACTTGAATGTTGTGTAAAAACCTCAACTGATAGAACTGTGACACACCTTTTGAAATTTTTTGTAGATATTAACCAACTAGAAGAAACATTTTCAAGCTTTCATATATCTTATCTTGTACTTGCAGGCGCGTTTTTGGTGCCGTACTGCATTATGTTATTAGTTGGAGGTATTCCTCTATTTTATATGGAATTGGCCCTTGGTCAACACAATAGAAAAGGTGCGATTACATGCTGGGGAAGATTAGTCCCGCTTTTCAAAGGTAATTTTTATTGTTGATCGGCTTTTGAACTCACTTATTCAATAATTTTATTTACTTTATAGGAATAGGTTACGCCGTGGTGCTTATAGCCTTTTATGTTGATTTCTATTACAATGTGATCATTGCTTGGTCACTGAGATTCTTTTTTGCCTCCTTTACAAACATCCTGCCGTGGACTTCATGTACAAATTTTTGGAATACCGACAATTGTAGACCGGTTAGTCGACCAGTATCAATTGAACATCTATCTACTTCATCATTATCCGTTCTTTGATTGCAGTTTGAAGTTGTACAGACGGTGACACCAAGATTCAATGTAAGCTGGGACATGTTCAACGAAACTCTATTCGTCAACGATACAACGATCGCTCCAACAGAAAAGTTCCAATCCGCTGCATCGGAATATTTTAAGTAATTTTTGGGATACTATCTGCTCGGAGTATGTTACATTTTGAGTTCATTTCTTATAGTCGTTATATTCTGGAGCTAAATGAAAGTAATGGAATCCATGACCTCGGTACCATCAAATGGGATTTGGCCGTTTGCCTCCTGGTTGTCTATCTGATATGTTACTTCTCTCTTTGGAAGGGCATTAGTACGTCGGGAAAGGTTGTTTGGTTTACTGCCCTCTTTCCATATGTAGTTCTATTGATTCTTCTCATTCGCGGAATTACATTACCCGGTGCCGCCATGGGCATTCAATACTATCTCAATCCAAACTTTGATGCGATTTACAAAGCCGAGGTCTGGGTAGATGCTGCCACACAAGTGTTCTTTTCCTTGGGACCTGGATTCGGGGTACTCTTAGCTTATGCCTCCTATAATAAATATCACAACAACGTATACAAGTAAGTTTGAAATAAGGACATAACATTGTGATTTGAAGGCTTATTTTACACACAATTTTATAGGTGTGTTTCATAAAATATACTGGCAATTTATTTTATATATATAACATATATATTATATAGGTTAATTTTATAAATTTTTCTTACAGAGATGCTTTATTGACGAGCTGTATAAATTCAGCGACTAGTTTCATTGCTGGGTTCGTGATATTTTCTGTTCTTGGTTATATGGCGCATTCATCTGGACAGCATATTGAAGACGTGGCCACTGAAGGACCGGGACTGGTGTTTGTTGTGTATCCAGCTGCCATTGCCACAATGCCCGGGAGTACCTTTTGGGCATTAATATTTTTTATGATGCTGTTGACGCTTGGTCTTGATAGCTCGGTAAGAATAACACTGCACATAATAATACATTCATTTTCTACTCGTTATTTTTAAATTTAATTGCTAAATATGTTGTCGTTAATTGTGTATAACGTTGTTCAACAATTGTAAGTCACATGTTTAAAGGAGTTTGCACGTTTTAATTTCTCACAAATGTGGATTAGCATTTTTGATCGTAAACAGCTTTCTAAATAACCGGTTACAATACAGTTTAACAAGATGATTAATGTGAGGGGTAATTCATTAAAATAATGTCTTCGAAATAATGGTGAAAGGTAAAAATTAATGTCAAGATTTATTAACATGAACACGTGGCTAGCTTATCTCAAATTGTCTAAAAGTATTTATTATAATTGCGCAATTCATACATCTGTTGTAGCAATTTCAGGTCGTAAGTTTGGCTTTACTTCTGTAATGATATTCACTGCGTGCACGGGTTTCTTTAGGCGGTTCATAAGATCGAAGAAAAAAGTATCAATACCTATGAGCTCGGTTATCAATCACCCACTTTGGTTTTACTTCCCTTTACTTTGCAAGTTCACATCATTCTAAAGCTTTTGGTTTAATGGGATGCCGGTAGTCATGAGGAGGGTAAGGAAATATATATATATATATACATATATATATATATATACATCCAGTGGTGGAAAAAATAATAGAAACAAAGGTTTAAATAACGATCAACAATCAGTAACTGCGTACAATTTCGTTTTTCTTCGACACCAATTCTACACCCGAACCGTACCCGACAGTACTTTGATATGGTGCATCAATTTGCTCTTATCAGTTTTTTTGTTTTTGCCTAGTAGTAAAAAATGCAAGCGAAATGGATATTTTGGCTGAAAAAATAATAGAAACAAACCATCACCACAGTCTTCAACCGTGATTGTGAAGTAAACTAGTGGTTCGTCTTTATTGAAACTTCGTAAAGTGTGTTAGATTTGTGTTTTAGTGTTTGTTAGAAAAAAAAACAATAGAAATATTTTTTTTTTTTTAAATGGGTCGTGGAGTACATTGCACTAGTTCCGATCGTGAATTGATAAAAAAAATTAAGAAATGACGGGAAAACAATGGATGAAATAGCTAAGCTAATGAAGTGCTCCAAAAAAAAAAATATATTCACACCTTTTCATTCAGGTCCCAAAATGGAAACCAGATAAAAACAACCTCACGACTCGACAAACTGCTAATCCCACTATCCAAGAAAAAGCCGTTTTTTTCTTCAAGGGCTTTAAAAATGACTTAAACGGACCTGTGTCGGTTCCGCCAAACCCCACGGCCCACTTACCTGAAAAACCCCCCATAACTACATCCCAATTGGCATAAGTTCTCGTTAATGCAAGCGCATTAGCACCTTAAGTGCTTTACACATCTAGGTTATCAAATTTATAATCTTAAAGACCCTGTAAAAGAAAACTTACCTTTCATGCATTTCTTCGCATATAATTTCCTGTAAGATTTCTTTACTATCTTTTCAGGAATCCCAAAACATATTCGGTACCTTCGGCTCCCAGGCAAATTTCAACTTTCGCACACCTGCACCGCAATATCCACCCAGCATACCTGAAACATTTCCTTTTACAAGGACATTTAATTCATACAACGCATTAGCTAAAATTCATAAAAATAATTCTTTAATGTGCTTATGCACCATGAATACCAAATCATTCGGCACCCTTTGTTATCATTTAAAATGCTATGTCGGACAGCTTGTTTTTACAGCCGCAATAAACCGACCCGCGGTTCGTTTGTCCAATCGACAAACAATTCCCACATCCCAATCATTATCATCGAAACCGAACCCTCTAGCATTTTCTAGTATAAACAAGAACTCGGTTCCCATACCAGTCGGAGATGCCATAAACCATATTCCTACGCATGTAAACATGCATAAGGTCCAACTCATCGTTTGTTTTCCCACTAACAAACAATCTTCAATTTCTTTTTCAGCCTGCAATTACCCTGCATATACAAATGTAGGCAAGGGATTCGTTTCTGCCACCAATCCCATTAGAACCTTTTTCCCAACGTCTATTATAGCGACGATGCACAGCGCAAACATGACCCTCATTACCGAACAAAACATTTGGTCGCTTCTTCCTTTGTCTTTGCCGCCTGCCTGCTTCGTTGTTCCATTGCCGTCGCGCATATGTACAACAATCTGATCTCAACGATCGACTTCACGCACACCACCACAGGACCTCACCAGTGAGACCCTCTTTCCTCGTTTTCACCACGAGAGGAACACTTTCTCTCTCGAGAAAACTCACCCCCGGTTGCGAAGTGGCTCTGCATCGAGCAGATCAACGCTGAGTCTAATTCCACCTGCCGACCGCCATGGTCGTTGTCCACTCCCGCTCTTCGTCCCACGCAGAGGATGCGTCTATCACAGAGTCGCGAGTGTCCGTGAATTTAGTTATTTTTTTTGTTAACTTAATCAAAACCCATCGCCCGTGCTATGAGTTCGGCATAAAATAAATTGCATCCAATCGCGGAACGCGTGTGTAAAGAGCTGCTCTGCTCTATGCCATTCGCGTCGGTTATAATATAATTGTACCTTTTACCGTTTGCTTTGTTTCACCAACCGTTTCTTTTAAATATAAATAACAAATCAGAAACGTTAAAACAGTGACTTTTATTTACTTTTGTTTCCTGGTGATCGTTCGTTTGCAGGCCGCGGAACAATCGTAAGTGACATCGGAACTTTAGTGACAATAGACGATGGGAATGGAAGTGGACGGAGTGCCCATGCCAGGCACAATACTCTCTCCCCACAGACCTTGTACGAGTCGTACAATTAGAAACAGACTAATAGAAGCGGCTCTTCCTGGAAGAAGTCCCAGAAAAGTTCCCTACTTGAGCAAGAAAAATATAAAGCAGAGTCTCGTTTTTGCCAAAAAACACCTCCACCGTGCGAATTGGAATAACATTTTATGATCGGGTGAAACCAAGATTAATTTGTTTGGTTCCGATGGAAAAATGTACGTCAGACGACCAATGAACGCAGAATTCGATCCAAAGTATACGAAAAAGACAGTGAAACATGGTGGAGGCAATTTAGTGATTTGGAGGTGCTTTTTTGCATCTGGTTTGGTCCAATTTTTCTTATAAAGGACAAAATGTGTGCTAAAGATTATGTAGATATCTTAAACACCGTTATGCTACCATTTTCTGAAGAGGACATGCATATTAAATGGGAGTTTATGGAAGTGTTACACCTCGCTTTACACCCCCTCTCAAACAATTAATATTTCATCATCTTTGCATCCAATACTCTCATACAATCCTCAAAATATTCTGCATACAATGCAATACTCGCCTTTCCCACAAGCAATTGAAATTTGCATATGATTAATCCTCAAAGTATTTTGCATACAATGCATATAATTAAAATTCGCATTCATTCGGAAGCAAAGCCTTCTCCACGGGTAATTAATTCATATCGCATACGTTGCGATAATTACCCATTCATGCCCACCTTCCAAAGCCAAAACAATTATCGTGTAGCAAATACTTGACCCACTCCCCAAGGCCACTGCATTATGCTTCGTATTTCAAAAATCAAGCGAGCACCTGTCCGCGGACCTACACGGTTTCATATTACAAATACATATTTTTTGCCGGGAAACAAGTGTGATACACGATATACGACACGAGCGGTATTGTCATAGGCCACCGACTACGAAGTAATTGAGCGTCGGAAAAGTGCTGAGTTCGAAGTACCGAACACAGCAGTGAGGCGAAATTAATCGTACGATTGGCACACACGGGCAATGCCCTATAATTGGTTCTGCGTATGAAACCAATTAAGCAATTGATTAATTCTTCGTCGCTGCATTTTCAGCAGGGCAAATTAAACGATCATGGAATATTGCGAATGGCCTACTACAGGCAAATAACCTCAGAATAGGTTAAACGTTCTAGGTGAGGAAAATGCATCATCTGCATTAACTTACCAATAATTTGGTACAAAATCATCAGCATCATCGGCACTACAACCGGGAACCGGTATTGGCCTTATTTAGCAAGTCCTGAGGCTTGTTACATTTTTCCATAATGATTTGTTTTTTCCGGGCAAGGTCATTAGTCTTGAGCAAGAGGCTCCCCGACGGGGAATCGAACCCCGGTCTCCCACGTGGCAGGCGGGTATACTAACCACTATACTATCGAGGAGCCCAATTTGGTATAAAAAGGGTGGTGCAAATGAGTTGCAATATAGTGTAATAATCAAGCAAGAAGACTGCGGCCCTAGCGTTTGAACAGCAGGTCTTCTTGCTTTTAAAAATCAAAGTGTTTAATAAACAAGGATGGACATTTCCAGTAGTTATATTAGTAAGGTTTTAAAGTTAACATTGAGAAAAGTGTTTAATAAACCGGGGATGGAACTTCCCAGTATTTCTAGTAATAAAGTTTTAAAGTTAGTATAAAGAAAAGTGTTGTTTCAATTCATATCAAAACCACAAACCGAAGGAAGACCGCCATCCGATGAGTTAAGCAACCATATCAAAAACACAAACCGAAGGAAGACCGCCACCCGGTGAGTTAAGCAATCACATCAAGACCACAGGAAGTCCCCACAAAGAAGTAAATTACTCCAAGTATACTTAACAAAATAAACAATGACACAATTTGCAACACCTTCCGAAATTACATTGTGAAATTTATAAATACAACATTTGGCGAGTAACGAGGGGCATAATAGAAGAAATTATAAATAAAAACACAATTCCCGATAATTAATATAATAATTGTTAATATCTGGGGTTACGCTCAGGTGTTAATTTTTGGCGCCCAACGTGGGGCCTAATAAAAGAAAATATAACTAACTTAACCAAACATTATTTCTGATAACATAAAATATTAAATGATAATATCAGAGGTCACACTCTGGTGTTACAGAAGATAATGACGCCAAGCACACCCCAAAATTGCCTAAGGAATGGTTTCTTCAAAACAAAGTCGATGTTATGGAGTGGCCATCGCAGTCCCCTGATCTTAACCCAATAGAACACCTATGGGGCGTTCTTAAGCGCAAGATCGCAGACTGCAAAGTCAAAAATAAGGAAGAACTTTGGTCCAAAATAAAAGATGAATGGGACTCTATACCACCCGCGACTTGTACCAAACTAGTCAATTCCATGGGACGAAGATGCGAAACAGTCATTAAAAACAAAGGTACAACAACTAGGTATTAAAAGGATATGAAACACTTTTACTGTAAATTAATTCTTCACAAAACACAAACGAAAAACTTATTTGTTTCCAGGCAAATCCAAGGAAAACCAGAATTTTTTGTTTTCACAATTTTTCGTTTTTTTTTTTTATTAAAAATTCAGTATTTCTTACACCATATCTATTAGTATATTTTTAATTCTTATTTTTCCCCAAATACTTTTTTTTAACGATTAATCTCGAAGAACGACCTTATTTCTATTTTTTCCACCAGTGTATATACATATATATATATATATATATAAGTATTTTTTTTTGTTTTTTGTAGAAAAGCGGTTTAGTATATTTATTTAAAAATGTTCGTATAATTTTTATTATAATTCGAACGATCATTGGTTATTATTAAAATAGAAAAATTAATAATTATAAAAGTTGTTAGTAATTATTTCGAGTCCTAACTGAAACACAGGATCATCTGAAATTAAAAAGCGAACAAAAAATTCCATTAGTAGATTACTTAATCCCGGTGGTGGACGAAGGATTTATAAAAAAGTTTTTGGGTTTTTTAGACAACTTTGAATTGAAAATCACGATTTTCGTTAAGTCGACACATTTTTTTGTAAAACAACTTCTAATCATTGAAACAATAAATCTCCGTCTGCCTTCGAGTAAATCTCATCTAAAAGAATTGTGTAAAATTTTAGAAAGATTGGTTCATTATTTTTGAGAAAACGTGTCCCCCCGACTTTGAAAATACTGTTTTGAGATAAGCGCGTTTAAAGTTTTCAATAAGCATACTGGTCGGAAGGGTTTTATCTCATTCAATTTTCTTTGAAATAATTAGAAATTTCAGCTGAACATTTCTGAGATGTTATACTTTCTTAAAAAAAATTCAAAAAGGAAATCGATTTTATGGAAATGATGACTATATATACCCCGTTAAATAATCGATGGCCCATTTTATTAAGTTTATTAACTTCCACATTTTAAACTTCACCCCTGATGACATAATAATGAGTATAAATATATTGTAGCGAGCTTAGGGTTCGCTGGATTAATTATTTTTAATAAATAAGAGCCGTTAAATCGATTTTGAATTAATGTAACACTTTATTAGTCCGTTAATAACAACCGTTACTTTTACCGTACACTTAACGATTTATTAACTTATCGCTTCCGTACTTATCGCGTCTTTTAGTGTTTACTTCTTACTTCTTACTTATCTTCCCGATCTGCGTGCGACGTATCTAGACCGTTTTTTCTCATTCTGATTTGGTGTTTCGTTTCCGTCCGTTCCATAGCCTCGAATTATCTATTACTCCTAGTCTCCAGTTTTCCAGTACTTTCTAA